>OY728161.1:1614215666-1614962523 GCA_963277665.1 Viscum album
GCGAATAAATAGAGAAAACAAAATTAATAGGTACCACCATGTGGGATGATATGTATTTGTCTATATAAGTGCATCCCTATGATATCTAAGATATAATAGAAAATAATATTAGTGTACTTTAGAGAGTTTAGGGAAGGTAAAAAAGGGGGAAATGAAAAAATAACCATAAAACTTAGAACGATAATAATGTTAGGGTTGCAAAATTAGCGTTACAAAAGAGGAACAACCATATAAATTAGAAGCATAATTAAATAAGGGATAAAAAATTATCATTGTACCATTTGATGCGTAATAGAAAAGATCCATAAAATCAACACATAAAAAAAAGAGGGAAGAACCATAGAAGGAAGAAGAAAAATAAAATTGGGTATATAGGGATTTGAAGAGAACATGTCGCGAGGAGGAGGAATATGTTTCTACGGATGAAGTTCAACAATCAAAGTATAAAAAATGAATAAAATATTGGAACATTTATTAGTGAATTAATGGTTTCTAATAGGAGAAATTACTATGGAAAAACGATGATAGGAATTTATGAGTTGGGAAGTTGAAGATTAATTGGAGATTACCGTACCTCAAAGGGAACACAATAGTGAGAGGCTGTGAATGGGAAGGAAATCGATACGATGAAAATGAGATTATAAAATATAAGAGTGTGAAGGAAACCCTTCATTGAATATGAGACTATGACATACATAATGACATAAATATGTATAGACTTGACTATGAAGAGGTGCTAGGGAGGTGGTTAAAAGATGGGGGTGGATGAGGGGGGGTCAGTGAGGGAGGTAGTGGTGGAGAGGGGACTTAGGAAGGGAGGGAGTTGGGGAAAGAGATATATGACTGGGGATTCAAGGAGTGAATGGGGGAAGCAGTGAAGTGAAGAGGGAGTGAAAAAATGAGTGGGAATTCATGAAACATGAATGAGACACATGGTATCTAAAAAACCCATCTTTTATATTTATAGTAAGATCCTCTTTCTGTTAGAGCTTCATATAATCTAATTTCATAATTATTATATAATAAATATAATTGGTATATTTTATAATTATATCCGTAAATATAATATAAAATTTTAGAAACAAATATCAGAATACAAACATATGATATTTTATATGAAATATAATTTACAAAAAAAATATTAATTGTTGGTGTTGTTTATAAAAGTTAATAATATTATAAGCATATAATATTTCGTTGGAATATTCTACTAATTTTTTTGACTAGTATATATACTATCTATTTGTATTATTATACTTTTAATAGAACTATTTTATATTGCATAATAATATTTAGTGACCAAGTTTTTTTCAATAATTTAGTGATATGAACACATATATTGCTAAAATTCATTACCAATAGATATTTTACATTTACTAATAGATATTCCCTTACTAGAAAAAGATAGATATTTTTTATGAAAGTATTCATGAATCATATTTTATTTTCAAAGTATGTTTACCATTGTTTTTTGGTTATTTCCAGTTATTTCCATGGTAAACATATGTTTTAAATTATCGTAGAGGCCCTTTTACAAGTGGGAAATGATTAAGGAAATAAAGAAGATCATTCTGGTATCTCTCGAGAAAAATATTAATCCTAGTCCTTCAATTTAAATCTTTTTTATTTCTACCAAGTATTGAACCGGTAGAGTATAAGGTTTATATTTTATTCATGATAAATTCTATCAAATTAGAAATATTGTTTATAAAACCATGTATGGTAACATAATACATGTTTTTAGTTTTTCTCATTATAAAAACATTGTTTCCAGACTTTTAAATAAAATATATGAGAACGATTATTCTTCTACAAGTAAATTATTCAGAGATATGATTAGATGTTTATGTCACATTGAGGATCTTGAAAAATATTTTTTATAATTTATAATTCTATATTAATCCCAACATGACCATTTATATCAAACTTATGACATTTTCATTTACCATTCTCATCATGGACAAAGACCCTAGCTTGTATTATATTTTCTTGAGTTGATTTTTAGAAGTGGGATTCACCATGATTTGAGGTATGTTATTTTGTTGTTACAAAGTTATCTAATTGGTAGTAAAATCCAAAATTATCTAACATGTTTCCCCAATTTTACTATGGGAGGATCCATTAATAATAAATTGTACAATACCATGATTATTGGGCACTTAAAATTTCATAAAAAGGAAAAAAATTGAATATGTTTAAATAAGTGAAAGAAAATAAAGCACCTCTTAATATTTAGTGTTATAAGGAAATTGTAATGTTTATATTATTAATGAAAGAGTGGGATAAAGTGATTAATATCATACTTTAGTTTTATAAATTTATGCCCCAAATTTCTTCCTTCATGGTGAGAAATATTTTATTATATTCTTTAAAGAGTGAAAAACATTATATGAAAGGAGTTTAATTTATAGAAAATGATAGTTCTCTATATATTAGAATGATTGGATGCATAAATGGTTTATTATCTATATAAAGGAAACTAAACCCACATATTGAAGATATGGAATATATATTACAGTTGTGCTTCTCTATTACAATTTACTCTTATAACATGTTGATAAGATTAATCATCGACCAAATGGACTGTGTATTCATGCACTTAAATTGTCTATGCCAAAGGTTATTAACCTAATAAATGGATATATGGAAATTTATCATGGGGGTTTTTAGGCTTGAAAATGTTTTTCAAGTTAGGAGTGTAACAAAAGAGATGTATCAGAGAGGTTTTGTTAGTATTAAAATATTTTCAAGGTGGATTTTGAAACATGAAGTGGATGCAATGGTGCAACCTAGTACCAGAGATTTAAAAGGCAACATTAGTAATTATTTTTTAATTTTAAAAATACTTTTAATGATTTTACATCATAATACATAAAATTTAATGCGGTGTGAAGATTATTAATTTATAGTTTCTTATTTTATATGATTTTTCAGAAGTATTTATATAATAAAACCTATTTGTATGTTACTTTAGATTTTCTTTTATCAATGTTTTGATATTTTGTTATCAATATAGTTTTATGCCCACTATTTTTTTTTATACTAGACTCTATATGGTATTTTGAATCTATGATAGAAATCATAATATGTTTCTTGCAATCCTTGTTTCCTAGATATTCTCCTTTTGTGGCGGCTTTCACGTTACTTTTGTCTTAATGTGTTTTCTTATGTAGTGGTGAGGAGGCGGATTGTGGTGAACTATTAAAAATAGATTTATTAAAATATAAAAAAATTAATGATATAAGGTGAAAATTCAATATTGACCTCTCATAGAGATGTTGTAAGTGTCTGAAAATACACTCACGTAAATTTTGAAAGAGAGCCACTTGAATTAGTGGTATATTTTTTTCAATTATAAATATGTAGAAGTTGTTTTGAAATTATTTTTTAAAAAATATTTTACAACAAATTTATAGGCGTTTTTCTTTATAAAAATTAAGTTAATGTGTTGGGTGATGGTTTTGTTTCACATATTTGTAATAACATGCTTCTCTATGGAGAAAAAAGTTGAATAAATGAGATATGATCATAGTGTTGATATATTCTAGAAGCATGGGTGTGTGAGATGACTTATCATTTTGACATGTTTTATAATTATTTCAGTAGCTTTATTAGAGTTAATTTTTTTAATTTAGCATGTATTTTATTTAATATTTAATTCTACTAAATGTTTCATTATGAATAATAGAAATGAATTTTCTTTTACCATGTGGTGGTCTTAATCTTCTAGAATCTGTGAACCTTTACTAAAAGGATTATTTAACCATTTCTATTTCCCAACCCCAAATTACATTATACCAAACACAGACTTAACTTTTTATTTGTTCATAAACTTCTTGGACCTTCCATCTAATCAGTTAATTTGGATGCTCATCACTTTTATACCTTGACACTTGGATATCGAAATAGACATTTTTCTATGAAAATATTTAAGTAAGAACTTCATAATCAGTCCTCCATTTACCTCAATTAATTATTTTCTACAATATTTTGAGTATATTAATATTAATGTAATTTTTTCCTTCTTGATTCATTATTGGTGAATATGTTTTTCACTTTTGTTTTATTTTGGTAAAATTTTTTCTTCAAGAACATGGATCTTAAAGGATTTTCTGCTAATTTAGAAGAATGATGTATACTTTTTTATTATAATTACCTATAAAATGTTTGATCATACATTGACATAGGCTAATATAAATTTTCTATATTATAATTTTCATGTTATTAAATTTTCATACACTTTTACTAGTTCATTTTGCAATTTGACCTTCTTTTCTTATCGCGTTTTCAATTCTTTCTTAAAATTCCCTATTACTTGGTATATTTTCTTAACACATAAAAAAATGGCCAAGGTCTTAAATATAATTTTACATTTTATTTTTAGGTCTCACATGTTATGAGGAAAATTATTTCCTTTTGGAGATATCGAATATTAATTTGGGATGATGACTAAATTGGGCCTTGAATCCAAAAATGTTTGAGCGAAGTGAACTGGACAACAACCCAAAAAAATGTATTTATAGGCCCAAATTCATGCCCAATGAAGCTCAAATTTGAAATAAAGATATATAAAAATTTGGGTAACATTTTATTAATTTTTTTGATAGCTAATTCTGATGTTTATGGGTTGATCCAGGAATCCCAAGTGGAATATAAAATTCTGGACCAGATTGAGTGGCCTGGAATAACATCCCACCTTTTTTATCACAACTCTTTAGATATGATGAAAAATGTGTTGAAATTTAGAAAAATTTAAGAGTACATCTAGGGATTCAATTTATTCTTTTATTACCAAAAATTTGTTTCCCTATAGAATCTCTTTCTGGAATGTCTATTGAGTGGATTCCAATTAGATCTAATTTTTCTCAAGTTTGGAAAAGTACAATATCCATTAACTTTCCAACCTCCTATGCTTGTACTCATTAATTGGTGTGAATTTTTCTTTTTGGGGATCGACCCTAGGATTCCAAAATCTACATTTAAGGAAGTAGTGTTGAAATATTTGGGAGGAATGTTGTTTGGTGTTTTGTTGTAATGTTTTGTTGCTTCTTTGCCTTTGTGATGTTGGTATTTCTCATGTAAGTTGTTATAATTCACTATAATTTCATAATAAAAGTTATTAATATTCTACTATTGTTTTCTTATTTATATTATATTGATACAATTTCCTCAAGGTGTAAACTTATTCATTCTAATACTTTTAAAATTATTTACACAATGGTAGAGTGATCGCTATGTAATTGTTTTTATTGTTCAATTCTACCTCTATAAGTCATCTTCTATATTCCATTAAGATAATGTCATCAATGGAGAAATAACCCTATTATGGGTTCATTTAACGTAGGTTTCAAGGTTTTGGGTTGGATTTTATTTCAAGTTCCATTAACTTCTATTTATATTCTTTTTATTGGGAATTACATTTTATGGGAACTTAATTCAACATCCTTATTGAATTTTAATACCAAACATTATTAGTGCTAATACGATTCCCTACATTAGAGTGCCCATGAAAATGATCATGTAAGTGTATAGGTGAGTAATATTAGGTTTTATAGGAATTAAACCCGTATGTTATGAGGTTATTTTAACTTTTTTGAATGAACCCATCTCAAATGTAAGAAATTTAAATAGTTTATAAGGAAATTCATCCAATACACACAAGGAAATAACCTAGGATCAACTCATTAAACAATATAAAATCAAACTAATGTTGGCCTATTCAAAGAAAAATTTCCCCCATAATTTTTATGTGTATTTATGTATCTTTTTAGGTCTTTAAGGATTTGAAAACCCTATCTATACTACAAGTGAACTCTTTAACCCTAAACTTGATTAAATATAGGAGATACAAAATTTTTGGAATCTTTGTGAGGGAACCTTGTAAGTCACCTTAGAAACTCATTCTATTATCCACCATTTCTTTTTTATTATCCCATTTATATTATCTTCTCCCATTTCTTTTATTATATTTTCCCAGCACTTGTTTGTTTATACCCATAACTAATCAAACCTTCTAGTTAGGTTGGATATTCCTAGGGTTAGGGTACTTATACACATAAGGCATTCGGTGGTGCTATAATGGGGATTTGTTAGCATATAAAAGCATTGAAAATTGTAGTTACGTCAAAATCCCTAACCCTTTATCAGTGATAGAAACATTATGATAGAGGGATCCTTTATCTGTGAAAATAATATCACTGGTAAAGGTTCATCTATTAGTGCTAAAAAAATCATGGATAAAGGATACATTTATCAGTGATATTTTTAGAACTGATAAATAAAAATTTCATCGGCACTTTTTACACCAATGATAGAGTGGAAAACTATTGTATTGTGCTTTCCAAATTATAGTATAATACAACATAAAAAACTGAGAGCAAAGAGAAAGAATTTACTAGAAATGAAATTTACAACATAAGTATAAGAAAAGCACTATATTATAGACATTTAAAACATTGGGTTTTGTGATTACATTAGTAATTATAATTTATCTCATACATTCAAAAACATGAATGTTCCTTTGTATTTGGCCCTTGATCCCTAGTAATGCTATTAGTTTCCAAACAAACCACCCCAGTTAGAGCAAAAGAACGCACTAGTATAAATTTTTTCTTTTTTTATAATACTATTGATAAACACATATATGAAAAGAGTTAATTTTAAACTAAAAATATATAATATGATCCATACTAGGTACACCATTTATTGTATTGAGTTTCGATTGATTATAACACCTCACACCATTTTTAACAATTCTAAAAAATGGGTTATATTACATTTTTTAACATTTTTATGATAAAAACTCACTATGGATGTGATAAAATTATAGATCACTTCTATTTTTTAGAATAATCATTCAACTATCACACTATTTTTTGTTCGTCTTCAAGAATTATCATTGTAAAAATCAAAAAAATAAGTATCAGATAAAAATGATAAAAACATTAATTAAGCAATAGTAGATAAAATTTTGAGAAAAAAATATGACATTCTTATGCTTAGTTTATCCTATGTGATGCACGTTTTAAACTAAAATTCCACTTATATATTGAAAACACACAATATGATTCTTACTGACCACATTATGTGTTATATTGATGTGAAATCAATTTCTACACATCACAAATGAATCATGGATTATTTCCCCAAATTTTGAAAATAATCTGTGCTCATTTGCTCAGTTTTGGAAAGTGATGTGCATTTTGAACTAAAATGAAACCATTATATTGAAAACACACCCTTTGATTCATTTCAGTCACATCATGTGTTCAATTAATGTGTGGTCAATTCTTACACATCAAAAACTTATTAAGGACCATTTTACAATAGTTTGAAAACAATATGATCCTTTTTTCTCTTTTTTTCCTATTTGATTTGTTTTTAAACAAAAATAGAATATTTATATTGAAATCATGTACTTAGAGTCAAACTGACGACATTTTGTGTCATATTGGTATGTGATCAATTCTTACACATGAAAAATGAAATATGTATCATTTTCATAAAGTTTGAAAACAATATAATCTTGTTTTTCTCAGTTTTACCCATGTGATTTTAATTTTAAACTAAAATGACACTTATAAATTGAAAACATGCACTTCGAGTTATACCAAGAACATCTTGTGTCAAATTGATGTAAGGTCAATTTATACACATCGCAAATGAGTTATTGATTATTTTCCTAAATATTGATTATGATATTTTTTTTAGTTTTGTCTAGTGATGTTCATTTTAAACAAAATTGACTCATTTATATTGAAAACACACACTTTGAGTCTATTCAATTACATCGTGTTTCAGATTTATGTGTGGTTAATTCTTACATGTCACAAATAAATTATAGTCGATTTTACAAAAGTTTGAAAATAATACAATCTCAATTTCTCAGTTTTGGATATTTGATGTGTTTTTTAAAATAAAATGACATATTTATACTGAAAACACATACTTTGAGTCATACCGACTACATCATGTGTTAGACTGGTGTGTGGTTAATATATATACACGAAAAAATAATTATGGATCATTTTAAAAAATATAGGAAACAATATGAGCTAATATTTTTAGTTTTGGCTCTGTGATGTGTGTTTTAAACTAAAATGAAACTTCTTATTGAAAACACACACTTTGAGTCATACTGACCACATCGAGTGTCAGATTGATGCGTGGTCGATATCTACACTTTAAAAATGATTTATTGACTATTTTTATAATGTTTGAAAATAATTAAAGATCATTTTCATAGTTTTGGAAAGTGACATGTGTTTTAAATTACAATGAAACCTTTATATTGAAAACACAATCTTTGAGTCATACCATTCATGTCATGTGTTAGATTGATGTGTGGTTGATTCTTACACATCAAAAATAAATTATGTATTTTTTTCAAAAGTTTAAAAACAATCTGAGCTTGTTTTCCTAGTTTTGTCTATTTGATACATGTTTTAAACTAAAATGAAACTTTTAGGTTGAAAACATGTATTTTGAGTCATACCAATCTCATAGTATGTCGTATTGGCATGAGGTAAATTAATATATGTGAAAAATTAATTATGAATCATTTTCCTAAATTTTTAAAACAATATAAGCTCATTTTTTAATTTTGGATTTATGACACATGTTTTAAACTAAAATGACACTTCTTTATTGAAAACAAGAACTCTGAGTCATATTGACTATATTGGGTGTTATATTAACATGTGGTAAAAACCTACACATCAAAAATGAATTATTGATCATTTTACCAATGTTTCAAAAAAATTCAAGCTCATTTTATCTGTTTTATCTAATGATGAGCATTTTAAACTAAAATTATACATTTATATTTAAAACACACACTTCAAGTCATATCATTCATATCATGTGTTAGATTGGTGCATGGTCAATTATTACAAGTAAAAAATGAATTATGGATGGGTTTCCTTAATGTTTGAAACCAATTTGACATATTTTTCATTGTTTTGCCTATTTGATGTGATTTTTAAACTAAAATGAAACTTTTATATTGAAAACAAACACAACAAGTCATACCAACCACATAATGTATTTTATTATCATATGATGAATTATTACAAGTGAAAAATTAATTATGGATTATTTTACTAATATTTGAAAACAATCCGAACTTGTTTCCTTATTTTGGTGATGTGACACACGTTTTAAACTAAAAAAGCACTTTTTTTAAAAATGCACACTATGAGTCGTACTGACCACATCAGGTTTCAGATTGATGTGTGTTCAATTCTTAAACATCAAAAATGAATTATTGATCATTTTCCTAATGTTTGAAAACAATCTAATCTCATTTTCTTGGTTTTGGATATTTGAGGTATGTTTTAACCTAAAATGACATTTTTGTATTGAAACCATGAACATAGAGTCATACCAACCACATCAGGTGTCATATTGATGTTTGGTTGATTACTAAATGTAAAAAATGAATTATGGAACATTTTCCTAAAGTTTAAAAAAAATTTGAGCTCATTTTCTTGGTTTTTGTTTTGTGATGAGTTTTAAACAAAAATGACACTTCTGTATTGAAAATATGAACTTTGAATCATACTGATCACATCGGGGTGTCTGATTAACATATGGTCAATTACAACATGTCACAAATGAATTATGGACCATTTTACTAATTTTTAAAAACATTTTGAGATTGTTTTACTGGTTTTGGCTATGTTATGTGTTTTAAACTAAAATGAAACTTTTATACTGAAAATACTCACTTCGGGTCTTATCGACCACTTCATTTGTCAGATTGGAATAAAATCAATTCCTATATATTAAAAATTATTTATGTATTATTTTAATAAATTTTGTAAACAAAGTGAGCCTATTTTTATAGTTTTGGTGATGTGATGTGCATTTTAAAGTAAAATGAAACTTTTACATTGAATACACTCACTTCGAGTCATACTGACCACATTGGGTGTCAGATTGATGTGTGGTGAATTCATAGAAATAAAAAATAAATTATTTATTTATTTAACTAATTTTTTAAAACAACCTGAACTAATATTCTTTGTTTTGGCTATTTGATGCCTATTTTAAACTAAAATGACACTTTTGTATTAAAAATAGGCACTTTGAGTCATACCAACCATATCAAGTGTCAGATTGACATGTGGTCGATTCCTGCATGTCACAAATTAATTATGGACCATTTTCATAATGTTTGAAAACAATATGAATTAATTTAATTAGTTTTGGATATGTGATTCATTTTAAACTAAAATGAATCTTATATATTGAAAACATAGACATCGAGTCATAACAACTACATCGTGTGTCAAATTGACATGAAATCAATTCCTATACATGAAAAATTAATTATGGAAAATTTTATTACTAAATTTTGAAAACAATATGAGATCGTTTTATTAGTTTTGATATTGTGACATGTGTTTCAAACTAAAATGACACTTTTATATTAAAAACACACATTTTGAGTCATACCGACCACATCAGGTGTCAAATTTACATGTAGTTGACTACTATATATCAAAAATGAATTATCAATCATTTTACAATTTTTTTAAAAAATAAAAATCCTTTTTTCTTGATTTTGTATATTTTATGTGTGTTTTAATCTAAAATTACACTTTTTATTGAAAAAACTTACTTCGAGTCATAAATACCACATCAGGTGTTAGATTGATGTGTGGTCGATTCCTACATGTAAAAAATAAAGTACGGACCATTGTCCTATTGTTTTAAAAAAATATGATCTTCTTTTCTTGTTTGTGTCTATGCAATTCATTTTAAACTAAAATGACACTTTCATATTGAAAACATGTACATAGAGACATACCGAGCACATCGTGTGTTAGATTGGTGTACTGTAAATTCCTACACATAAAAAATAAATTATGGATCATTTTACAAAATTTTGAAAAGAATATGAGTTCATTTTCCTAGTTTTATAGTTGTGACCCACATTTTAAACTAAAATGACACTTTTATATTGGAAAAACACACTTTGAGTCATACCAACCACATTAGGTATTAGTTTTATGTTTGGCCAATTACTTACACATCGAAAATGTATTATCAACCATTTTACTAAATTTTTATAATAATCTGATCTTATTTTCTTATTTATGGAAATGTGAAACATTTTTAAACTAAAATGCAACTTCTTTAATGAAAACTTGCACTTGGAGTCATATTGACCACATTGGGTATAAGATTGATGTGCAATCAATTCTTACATGTCACAAATGAATTATGGATCATTTTTCTAATGTTTGAAAGTAATATGAGCTAGTTTTCTTAGTTTTGACTATATGATACATGTTTCAAAATAAAATGGATCTTTTTTATTGAGAAAAAAACATTGCATGTCATAATGACCAAATTGTGTGTTATATTGATGTGTGGTAAATCCGTACACATCAAAAATAACTTATGAATCACTATTCTAATGTATGAAAACAATTTGATTTTTTTTCTTGGTTTTGATCATGTGACATGTTTTTTTAACTAATGTTTATGTTTAACAAAAAAAGTATTAGATAAATATGATAAGTAAATAAATTAAAAAAATTATAAAAAATGATGATAAAATTAACTAAATAAGTAGTAAGAAGTCACATCTTCATGATGTGTGTATATATTCTGATACAATGTATTCTACCCATTTTTTTCTATAAAAATTGATTTCCTCCATTATACATCTCATTGGGAAATATATCAAAAATAATATATAATAATTCTGATAATAAATCCTCACATTCAAAATATATTTCCAATTTCATAGCCCATACTAGATCACAAACATAATGGGTAATCACATAAATTTGATATTGGAAAACATTATGACACCATGTACTATGCCAACTCATATATAAACTATTTTTATCCTTTTGAGTAAATAGATTGTGGTCAATATTGGTAGTATTTATAAAATTGATACAAAGAAATGATTAAGAAATATTTTTAATGAGATTGTAATTACCTTAAAAAATTACATGTTTGGGGATGCTAGTCTTTTGATGGTATATGGTATCTTTTATAAGTTTTAAAAGATAATATCCACAATCCTTTCAATTATCTTACATCATAAAATATAGAAACATTTTTCAAAATAAGAAAATTATTTTGAAATATGTTTTGATAGTTAATCATTATATATATACATTAATTTTTTTCTATTTGAATAAATCCATCAGATTCTTATGTTCAGTGATAAACCTCATACAATGATTTTGATTATATTTATTTATCACCGAATCAAAACAAAATTATCATTAAAACAAAAACTTCAAGTGATATTGTATATTTTTTTACCATTTTTGATGATATATCAAGGACTGTACCTAAACTACTTCGACTTCTATTACATTATTGAGACAAGTTGATATAACACTTAACAACCAGTACCTGTGATTCTTTGTTTTATCTTTATATTTAATTATAGTATCTTGTGTCTATAACAATTATTCTCCTATATCACACATGATTTCTTTGTTAGATTATGCATTACCCAAAAAAAAGTGTTAGAAATACGGGTTGTCCATGTAACCTCTAAGGGTCAGTGATGTACTTTTATTTTTAGTAGTAGTTGGGTAGGAGTAGTTATGGTATGATGGTTATCATGTGGGGTATTAAATAAGGTGTAAAAATATGTGAGAGGGGAATAAATTCATTTTGAGTAGTCTCATTATAGTAGATGGAGGGGTTCGGTCCTTGGGAGGATCAGTAAGGGATTTAAGAGAGTGGTCTTATTTGGGAATATCTCTTTCTATATTCCTTCTTCTTCATCATATTTTTTTACTTTTCTATTGGAATATATATATTGATGTTTTCTCTATTCTATTTATTCTCAATTATTTTATTGTGAAAACATTATTAGGAGAGATTCATAATAATATTGATGATTTTATTGAGTTCTTGGATGTTGTGGATGCTATAAAGTACTTGAATATTTTCCTCTGTCTTCTTGGATGCTGATTTTTTTGATATAACCTTGGGGGGGATAATAAATAATTATATTCATGATTTTTGGAATTAAATCAAGGATATATAATTATTTGAGAGATAACTATTTTTTTTCATTGATGTGTTCATTGAGGAAGTGCATGATGTGGGATTTCATGTGCATTATGTGGATAGATGGTGGAGGATAGTCTTAGAAGGGAATTCATGAATTCATTATAATTAATGAGTTAATAAGCATTGCATAATTAGTTTATATGCATGGAGTAAGACATACAAACCTAGTCCTAATCCAATGATTTAATTTCCTTTGCTACCATCGGTTCATGCCACTAGGGAAGCAATAGAGGGTCACCTTTTAAGAGATCACATTCTCTAGAGAATACATTATTATTGTTTCATTCTTGTATGTAATTTTATGACTATTTAATTTTATTCTATGTAATATTTTGTTTAATTAGAGAAGCTGAATCTTGTTTTTTAAATTCAAGGACAGAGAGTAAGATGACTTGAAGTCATGATCACAATTATGGGTTGCGTTCCCGGGGGAACTGCCTTCCGACCATGGACTGGTTGGAGCAAGTGTGATCCATTTTCATTTAAAAATATATTAGAGCGAATGTTCTTGTTGTGAAAACTTAAAGTTTGGAAGTGTGGGTTTTTTCTGGTATCTACCTACTATTTTGTTTTGTTTCTAGATCGCTAAGAGATAGGAATGCTCTATAAGGGGACACAACTACTTATATAGTCAATAACACTTTTTGGGAATACAACTACAAGAGACATGCTTGCTGGGAGTTATGAGCATAACTATAAAGAAGAAAAAATGTGAACAAATACTGCGCAGTTCACCTCCATATAGAATATGGTTTATGGTAAGAATAATGTTAGAAAGAGAGTGGAGATACCTATGTTTTCAAGGGATGATACTTAGGTCTAGATCACAAAAGAGTATGAATAATTTCTGATAAATCAATCTACAGAAGACATGAAGATGCTATGGGAAAATTCAGGTATGGAGTACAAAGTTAATCTCTTGTTTTTTCCAAGGAATTATAAAAATCTGGGTGTAACATGGGTCTTGTTAAGCATTCACTAATTGTTAATTATGGGAATAAAAAGGTGTGTTTGGTTGCAGCTATATAATAATGTCTAGGATTAGAGATAGATAGATATGACAAACACCCCTGATTTTCAAAAAAGTGTAATGAGGTGTGTGTGAGGAAAAAACTTGTAGCCCTAGTGTATGTTTATTGGATCTAGATAAATAAATAGTGAAACAAAAGCATACTCGAGAATCGAAGGGACAGATAACAAAATTTGTTTCCAAGGTGGAGAAGTTGTGTGAACTAAATTGGGCCTACCATATTTTGAGCAATCTAATATTGATAAAATAGATAGTTTTGAATTTTAAGTTTTATATATTATACGTGGTATTAAATAGGAAAAGTTTTGGTTATTTTTTTGTGATATGGTGGTTGTTGTGGTGGTGTGGGAAGCAATTCATGAATTTATGGAATTCTATGATTCATCCCTATCTATAGTGCGTTATTATGTTGTTTATAGGGTTGACCTTCATACTGATCCAATATTTCCATGCATGATTGGTAGTGGTATGTTTTCTTAGTTGTATCAGTTATTTTTAGAGTAGAATTTAGCCTCTCCAATTGGTGTGAAAATAAGGTGGCCACCAATGTTACCACTAAAGGCTACCATTCCTGGGATGTAGAGTTGTTCCATGGCTATAGAAGCCAAGCATAGATATTGGACGTTCACCTTGAGGACAAGATGGTTTTTATGGAGGGTATAATTTTTTAGTAATTCGAGATGTTCATGTCACTACCATGGGGAAGTGATGTACTTTTATTCTTAGTTGTTGTTTGGTTAGGGTAGTCATTGGTTGAGGGTTGGAAGGTGGGTTATTAAATAAGTGGTACAACTGTGTGAGAGGGGAAGAGATTTATTTCAAGTAGTCTCATTATGTAATTTTATGGGTTCAGTCCTTGGGAGGATCCTCATGGTCTTTAGGAGAGTGGTCTTCTCTGACAACATCTCTTTCTCTATTCCTTCTTCTTTTTCTTCCTATTTTATTGTGTTACTAGAATATTGACATTACAACATTGTTTTTCCATTTATTCTCCCTTGTTTAACTATGAAAACATTTTTAGGTGAGATTATTAATAGCATGGGTATGATATAGTATTCATGGTGGTTTATTGGATGAGAAAATATGCACATTTCTCACCTCTTAAACATCCATTTACAGAAAAAATAGTCGTTGATGTGTTCATGTGAAAAATCATCCAGTTTCATGGAATTACATGGGTGATAGTTAGTGGAAGGGACCCAATGTTTACTATTATTTTCTAGAAATATTAATTCCAATTACAAGGAAAATCACTAATAATGAGATCTTCATAACACCCTTAAACTGATGGACAAAATAGGCAGTCAAACTGTGTTTGGAGGCTTACTTGTGGTGTTTTTTAGTAGATCATCCTTGACAATGGATCAAATGGTTGGATTGGGTTTAATAAAGTTAAAATAAACAATTATATACATAAACTTAAAATACCCCATTTGAGGTAGTATATGGTCATACCCCCACATATTGTCCACTATTCTGAACTGGAGACAATTATAGATCTTTTAGTTTCTTCCTCGATTAACCGATGTGAGGCCCTTAAACAACTCTATGAAAATATCTACAGATCGAAATAGAGTATGATCAAACATGCCAATATTCAGTGACATGAGGTGGATTATGAAGTGGGGGGATTATGTATGGATGAAGTTGTGAATTAATGTACCCAATACAAAAACAACAATTAACTGGAAACTCGATTCTTAATATTATGGATAGTTTTCTACTGAAAGTAAAGATGGAATTGTCTCTTACAAGATCTCCCTACCAGACCAAAAATATATACAACCTATTTTCTATATTGGGTTTCATGTTTAAAAAATATATGATAGTGTATTTCAGTGAAATATTTTTAGGAATGTGGTGTAGGAGGTCTTCACACATGGAGATAGAATGTCCGTCAATCGGGAAAATCTGGAGATCATGGGTGTCTTCCAAATAAACATCATTTATTGATGTTAGTAGATCATGGATGTTTCTTGATCTATAATACCGTATAAGGGATACAATTTACCTGATGAATACATGGGAGACATGTAAGAGACATGGAGATCGTGGGAGCATCATGGAGAAGATTGTGTGATCAAGTTACAACTAACTACATAAGGTGTTGTTGATTGGATAAGAAGTCCAAAGATATTGGGAGGTTGGGGTTGGGAATTTACTACAAAATATTTCAATTTTTCCAATGAGGGAATATCTATTTATAAAAGTATAATTTCTGTTGGTAGAACATTTTACCAACATATATGTCCCTATCACTAAACTGTCGGTAAAAACTCTGTCACTAAATATTTTTGTAACAGATAAAATCATTATGTTACAATTATATTAATACCAACAGATAATATATATGTTGGCTAAAAAATTTAACAATAGGTTCTAATTACAATTTTTTCTGTTGGTAATAATATAACCAATATATAATATCTGATATTTGAATAAAAAATATAAATTTTAATTCCTAGTAAATTTTCATATTATATTTGTTAATTTATCATTTATAATACATCCACTTTAATTATTAAATAGAAGGCCATTTTCACACATGTTCAAAATTAGAAATAATAATAATTATATTAATAATGAAATTTAATACAAAAAATAATCAATACAAAATTCTTTCCCCAACATGATCCATCACCCCCCCCCCATCATGTCAGCGAGCGAGAAACCCCACGCCCACCCCACATGCCTATAGTAGTGACTAGAAACCCATCCATGCCCTTGGACTAGCAAGACGAAAATAGCCAATCCATGCCAGTGAGCTAGCAGCAGCCCATCTATGAGACACCAGGGACTAGTCATCACCAGCAACTCATACATGACCTAGGACCAGTGGACTGACTTCAACACATTCATGCCACACACTAGGGACCAGTGATAACCGGCAACTCATCCATTCCCCATGACTAGTGATCGAGCTCCATCTAAAAAAACATCATTTATGAGTAGAGTGAGAAAAACAGAGTCAATTAAACTTGAATTGACAAAAACTAAACTAGAAACTAAAAATACTTCTTTTTTTACAAACTATTAAGAAATAAATGTATTGAAAAAGCTTACTAGTCATGGTAGTTTCCAATAAGTCCATAATAAACAATTATACACAATAAACATAATAAGAGAATTATCTAACTAGTAAAAAAAATATAATAAAGAAAAATAAACAAACGTGTGATGAATACATTAGTACATTGGGTGAAAAAAATAAATTAATTAAACAACAATATTTATATAAAACAAATATATTTAACCAAAAATACAAATATTTAACCATAAATACATTGATTAAATGGTAGAGATGATGAATCAACCACAACTATGGTGGATGGAGAGCCACAGACGCAAAGCACACTCTTTTTCACTCCAATCCATGATCACATCCCTAGAAGAGAAGGGAAAGGAAATGTTAAGTTTGATATAAGAATATTCAAATTAATTTGCACAATGTGGTGAGATGATCTACAAGAAGTGGCCACAACTGATCTACATAGAAGAGGAATGGGGAACTTAGGGTCTCTTTCTTTAATAAATCCATGCCACATTGGGAATTGACACTGTGCTATTATATATATATACAATAACCCTTGATAAATTTTCTTCTTGAATGGTTACTAAACACTACATACAGGATTTAATAGAATTTTTGCAATCAGATTTTAATAGTACCTCCCCATGCAGTGGATGTTCCGTGGAGGATTGAGAGATGAGGAAGGAGGACACCATAAAGTTGATCAGCTCCTAACAACTTTGAATTCCTGATCGATAGGGATTCTTCCATGGTTTCTCAAACCATTATTAACATGATCACCTCCCCAGGGAGGCACCACATATGATAAATGCTTCTACAAAAATGTTTCTAAATTTCTTATTAATAATGATCGAGAATTTGATTGTTCTTTAAGAACCAGAACACCATATTTTTTCAAACTTCTTAACATAAGTACAGTAAACAGTTTTCAATAAGTGATGTCAAACATACCCTTATTGAAATAGTGTATCTACTAACTATTTTTTTCAAAAATTGAAAAATTATGTCCACCTGATGATCAACATAAGCATGACCCTGCTAAGTCAACTCCATAGCCAAATCATACAGATCTTGAAAATAATCACTTGTGTATATTACATGAAGAAGAAAAACAGATCACTTATTCCATAATAAAATGCACAAATCACATCAACAATTTTCTATGAAAAAATGTTTTACATTAAAATATTTACAACTCATCCACTCAGAAAAATTTATCAATATAATAAATATACTCTTTTCAGCTTCAATATTTGCAACATCGTACATGTAAAAAGAAAAGAAGCATATATAACCAAGATTAAAATATTTTAGGAAAAAAATATAACAGGCTTAAAATTTCAAATCTATGCTTAGGTAACAATGTCCATCTCTCTCTTTTGCAGAACCAAAACTAACATTGTTTGATCAATTTCAAAAAGAAACATCAATCAGCAATAGATCATATGGCATAAATAGGCTAATATATTAACATAAAAAACTTACATTTACATGAACAATATGTATATATCCATTTTTTTATGGTGGAGAATGAGTGAATACAATTCCTCTTGTGGTTTTTAAATTCTTATCAAGTAGTTCTTTCAAATCACACTCAAAATGTGGATATCTTTGAAAAAATTTTCATTGTGCACCTAATGATTCATAAATTAAAGTAATTCACTAAAATGTTAGAATCATATATAGTTTTATCAAATAAATACAAGGAAATATTTGAAATACAAGTAATCAATGAAAATTTAATAACATAAGATGGTTTAGTAATTAAAATTTACAAAGGATCTGCTAAAAATATTTGACATAGATAAAACATACAAAGGATATAATGAAAATATTTAGTATTCATAGTAGTTTTATTAGAAACAACGATTTGTAGATCATTTTTATATTTAGCATTTTATATTCATCGTAGGTTTATTAGAAACACAAGAAGAATATTTGATTCCTAAGTGGTCGGAGCCTAGAAAATTATCTAGTTCAGCAGATTGCACAAAAACATCATATCAGTAAAAAAATTATAGAATTCAGATGAAACATATCTAAATAGAATAGATATACTAGAATGAACTTTTCAAATAATATTTATTTGAATAATACAACTTGAAAATAAGAAGGAAATAATTTTAAATAGTTCCATCACTAATCCTAACACAAAATGAATTAATTAGATGAAATATAATAAAAAAATAAAAATATATTATGAATATAGTAGAAAATAATTCCCACACTAATTTATAGACTACTATAAACCTATAATTTGAAATTCATGTACTAAGAGCAATGAAATTGAAGAAAGAGTAATATATTTTCAAACTGTGGGATTAGAAGTCTATCGAACGTGCGACCAATAATATCTTTCTCTGGAATGGGAACTTACTTTGCATGAAACTGGTTCATGAACTCTAGTTCAATCTTTATGAAGATTCTTCAAATCAGTGATTATTCTAGGCTGAACATGTGTCCTCTCTCAATAACAAACTCTAACTCTCCTCAATAGCTCAATTTCATCAAATCTAAGCAGATTTAAAACGCCTTTGCATGATGTGCTACCAATCAGTCTTTTTCTTCCAAATTCAAAAATCAACCACTTGAGAACCTTCAATCACTGGTCACAATCACCACACTGATGGTGAAAATTATCATTGTCTAGAATAACTTTAGTTCCTCCAAACTAGTGAAACTAAGTGGGTGTTAGATGGAAAATTATTAAGGATTTTGTGACTTTTGAAGAATAGAAAGATCTTGTTGGAGTAATGGAACATGGCCTTGGTTTCATATGATCCCCAAGGAAGGAAATTTAAGGGCCTAATCTTTTGTGGAATAACCAAAGGTTTCTGGATGATCCTTAATATGGGAAGCCTCAATCTCATCCACACCCCCACTGATTTGTGAAGTGATTATTAGTACAAAGAAGTTGACAAGGTTCAATTGATCATGTGGGTGATTATACACATGTGGAGTGGAGTGATTCTTGGTTTGCAGCTCTTCCATAGAATCAATCCAGCAACTAAGTGAACAAGTTTTCATTTTTCCTTCCATCAATATGAAATTACAAAACACTACTATATTTAAAATTTAATGAGATTTATATGAATGGTGTTTACTCGTCCTTGAATATCATTAATGATGACCAGATCTTTTGGAGTCCTAAACTTCTAGTTGATGCTTATGAGTAACTTTCCTCCATCCCCTTGGTAAGAACTAGTTAACCCACTACATATATAGTTACTCATGCATGTGCCAAGAAATCTAATATATGTTCTGAAACTGGTTTCTCCAACTATTCTATGAAGAATTAATTTAATATCAAGCATGATGTTTGGGAAAAAATACTTCCAAAGTTAATGGAAGTATACATTTTGTAAGGAAGTAATAAATAGTTACTGGACAGAAACGAAATAGAACAGCTGAACAACATAAAGGTGTTTGTTGAAAATCATTCATCATTTATTTTTATGCACCATATGAGATATATTATTTTGTTTAACCATTCTATTTCATTATTATTAAAGCACCCAAGATTCATAGTTTACTGAAAAAATCCTTACAGTGATAAATTTATATGAAATTCAGGTAATGTGGCTCCAAAATTAGAGAATGGTCGGTATGTAGTTTTTGAGAGGTGGAAATTGGGTATGAATCTTCTAAAAATGATTTATCAAGAATTAAATCATGTTTTATGTACCCAATTATTTTTACATGTGAATTTTTTGTTAGGGATGTGTGAAATAATATATAACATGATGGATTTATAAGTTTTAATTAAATTTAAAAACAAGTTTTTCAATATACCATTTTATGTCTAGTTCCTCCATATTAAGGCAACAAAACAATTAACCCTTCTGTAAACTGATAGATATAAATTTTCCTACCATGCCATGATGGCCAAGACCAACAAAAAAGACTCTTTCAGGATTCATCTTTGGAGTTTTCTAAGGGAGCATAATTCTGGCATGGGGTCTTGGAAGGTGGATGAACCTTATCAACAGGAACATGATTCAATGTTGGGATGAAATGATTTTCTAGAGAGAAATATGTATTAATAATTCTAAAATCACCCAAAACAACTAGAACAAGAATAAGAAAGCTTGTTTCATTATAATTTCACTAAAACCCTAACTAGAATTAAATTTAGACACTAGATACACGTGATTTTTGGTGCTTAAAACTTCAATAGTAGAAGTGCATCCCTGAGGCCCAAACATTGATCGATTGAATGTGAAATGGATTTTTTTCTATACCCATCCATAGACATCATCTATACAGTTGAAAGAGGAAAAATTAAATCGAACATCTGTAGATGAAGGTGTGATAAACATTAGATAATCAAGGTTGTGGATGTGATCATAGTTGATGGTGATGAACCAAGAGTGTGAGCTTAGGTGGGGATCACCACTATGCAAGTGGTAAAGATCAGGAGGTGACTAGGGAATAGGGGAGACACGGGGAGAAAGCGAAAGGCTGAACAAGTTTTCATTTTTCTTTTTCGTTTTATTTTTTATTTTTGACATTTCTTAAAATGACTGATTGTTCTATTTTTTTGAGTCATTATGTTTATTTTTAGTTCTTGGGAATGGTTTTTAAAATATTATATAATAATTTATTTCAAATAATTTATTTGATTTTTTTCAAATAGAGAGTGATATATTCCTAATATTTATCAATATATTTTTGTTAATATCAATATTTTTATTTAAAGTGTTAAATAATAGCGATAAAAAAATAATTTTAAATAATTTGTTTATAGTGAGTAAATACTATTAATAGATTTATATATTGAAGAAAAAACTATTTCTAATAATAATTAATAACCATAGATTCATTTTTTGGTAATTTTTTTGGTATTAATATGATAATGAGACGAATTTAATTGTTACTAAAACATATGTTGGAATTAAGAGGTAAAAACAATTCACTACTAAATACATAATTTATTATGTCTTTTAAAAAAACACCACTAGAAATTCGATATTCAACCTTTCTAGGATTGTTTTGGAAACCATCACTAAATAACCTGCAATAAGCATATTTTTCTTATAGTGTACATTTTACTCACACAATAGTGGATCACATTCCATTACTGTTCTAATTATAAGAAATGGGATAAAAATATGGACCCCTCACCACCAACAACAGATTAGTTCCTTGTCAGCCAACATCAATTGTTTGAGTAGTAGCAGTTCAATGAAAATTACAGGCAATCTGATCATTGTATACTTGTTGACTATTTTTTTGAACTATAATTCATGTTCACCTATGATATACATAATCATTCACCAAGTAGAGTTATTTTCTATAGTAAAGGGAACCATTTTCATCCCTTTAAATGAAGATAAGAAAATAAATTGTTAGATCTTATTACAACCTAAAATAATCCT
This sequence comes from Viscum album, assembly GCA_963277665.1. NCBI lineage: Eukaryota > Viridiplantae > Streptophyta > Magnoliopsida > Santalales > Viscaceae > Viscum > Viscum album. The sequence goes on from OY728161.1 coordinate 1,614,238,162, forward strand.
ATTTTGAGTCATTTTCTCATCCCTAACTTGTAAATAGAAATATGATGAAGATGAACACCAATATGTGCCATTTTTGTTAGAGAATAGACTAGAGAAACAGTAATATATGCCACAGATCCCCTAATAAAGGAAAATTCCATTCTTGTGACACGTACTTTAAAGCCAGGTTGAGCATCTTGATTCCCAAGATACACTCGGAGTATACTATTACCAAGGCTACCTAAAATAAGAAATTATACCTCATACTGGGTTTTAAAGTATACCATATTGGCTGTCATTCTATTTCCCATTTTAGGCATATATCCAACCTGTATATAAATGCACTCATCTCCCTATATAGAATTCTCTAGGGCAGATCAACTAATAAAATCAGGTCTATCTCCCATTAGTTCAATCACTATTAACACATTCAAAAAAATCATTGGAAAAAATAAGATTCATTGGCCTAACAATAATTTCTTTCACCTCGACATAGGTCTTAGCTTCCCTCACTACATCAACCTGAGCCAAAAAATTCCCCTAGCCACGATGTTCATGACAGTTCCCGTAAATCTCAAAATGGTGACAATATTCAGTTCATCTCTCATACCAAATCATTTTGCTGAAACCCTCACCATCTTCCAAAAACAAACTATATGGAGTCCAGAACAGGTTGTGAGAAATCTAGTTTGATGGAAACCCTATCCTAAATTGAATGCTTCCTAGTTAATGTGCGTTGATCAGCCTGCAAGAACCTCTTAGTAGCATTTCCATGGTGATGGAGTATTGTAGAGTAAGGGAAATGAATGATAATACCAGAAAGATAGATCCAAATCACTACATTCGTACTAGCCTTCCTAAATTAAATCATTGGTGACCATCACAACAAACATAAACCCCAAGACCTTAATTCTCAAAGGATATAAGACCACACAGTCGGGAAGTCCACTATGTCATCATATATGACAGCGATCAGAGGAGGCATGATAATCCCCACCAATTCTTTATTCTTCATACCCCAATCTATATTCACATTCTTATTGAAATCATCTTTAGATGGCCTTTGATGAAAAAATCTCACAATAAGGGTAAATTTTTGCGAATCCACTATGGAAACCTGTACAACAGTAGAAATCTCCACCATAGGGAATCCATTCACCAACCGAGGAATACTCATATCAGAAAAGATCACAAAATGGGAGAAATAGAGTAAAACTTTGTGAATGGGGTGTGTCCTCATTTCAAAAAATATTTTTTATTTAAATATTACTTTAATTGGATGTATAAATATATATATATATATATTCTTATTTACAAATTATTTGTTAGTATATATATATATATATATTCAATTATTTGTACTACATTTTTTGTAAAACAATTTATTGTCAAAAAACATCTAATGGTAAAATATTTTTATTAATAATAGATATTAATAACATATTCATGTGTTGGTAGATAAATTTTAGTATTAATATAAATAAATAACAGATTTAATTATTGGTAAAATATTTGTCCATACACTATTGAATATTTAGGCTATAGCCACAGTTCTAAACTGTGGTTATAGGACCAACAACCATGGCTATAGGTTATAGCCACAGTTTCATGAACTGTGGCTGGTATTGGCGTGGCTATAGGTCAGATCCTATAGCCACGGTTTCAAACCGTGGCTATAGGGTCAGCCCAATAGATGTCAATAAAGGCCACCTGAACCATGGTTAAAGCCTTATAACCACGGTTTAAAACATGGCTAAAGCCCTATACCCACGGTTCAAACCGTGGCTAAATGCCTATATCCACGTTTTGAAACCGTGGCTATAGGGATTTAGCCTGCATAAAAAAATCCAACACGGTGAACCGTGCTGGCTGTTGGGAGGCCTGCACCAGCACCCCCACCCCCTGCTCCTGCACACCTCCCCTGCCCCACCCCCCCCCCCCTGCACCTTGCACCCCACCCCCTGCCCCATCCTCACTGCACACCCCCTCCCCCTAGACCGCCCCCACCCTACACCAGCACCCCCCACACAAGGTAATAAATATCCCATGGAACCACCACATTCTTTGGAAATAGCCGATCCAACACAATTGAATCGGATTCTACTTCATCAATCTCCTCAATGAAAATATTATTCAACATAAGGCATGTATTCATCGCACTCACCTCTGCCCCAATGGAGGTACCCATTCAGTAAAAGGAATTGAAACAAAGAATCACCAAGCCCCTACTGTTCTGAACCAACCCTCCTCCCCTCGTCTCCCCCGAAATACACGATCCATCCACATTCAATTGTAATGCTAATCCTCTATTATTCTTAACCAACCCACCTCCCCTTATCTCTACTGAAATACATGATCCATCCACATTAAATTATAATCCCATTGTAGGAGGCTTCCATTGAACCAGCCTTTCCTTGACTACCTTGGAAAGAATCACTATTCATACATATCCATGGATGAAATCTTATCAAGGTAGTAGAAAAAATTCCTCCCTTTATAATCACTCCCAACTCTGACCCAATCATTTTCACTTGAACCTGAAAATAAATTGAGGAATTCCTCTTTCCTTCTCTTACATTATCCCTACCATCCCAAATAGTCCCACACACATCCAAGAAAAAACATAAATGAATCACAACCTCCAACCCTAGCTCTCCCCTTGGAAAAAGGACTCAATAATCTCCTACATGGAGTTCCCACTACAGTTGATATTCAGAAATTGTCCCATAAACCTCCAGCCCCCCCTCACCCATTCACTCTGAAAAAATAAGTTCCAAGAAGATTAATAGTGTGGCCTTTGTACAACAGTGACATCCAGAGGCCAGACCCACCCCTAATTCTAAATATTTTCCTCTATTGGAAGCGCTTGATGTCTCATTCAACACACAAGAAAAATCATCTTGTTTGGGATATCCTTGTACCAGAGTTTCAAAGCCCATTCGTTCATCCCGCATCTTACATGAACCAAATTTCTGAACTCCCTGCTTCTACACACCTCCCCTGCCCCACCCCCCTGCACCTTGCACCCCACCCCCCTGCCCCCTCCTCACTGCACACCCCCTCCCCCTAGACCGCCCCCACCCTACACCAGCACCCCCCAATGGAGGTTAATATAAAGTTAAAAAACACAAGACCAGTAAAATAAATAAAATAGTAACAATCTGTATATATGTGTGGGAAATGAGCATAAAATTAAGTTTTTCACTAATAATAATTACTTTAATATATCCAATAATATGTTGGGTTAGTGAATATAAAGAAAAATAAATAAAATAGTAACAATCTATATACAGAAAACAAGGGTGGTCCACCAAGTGCTAAAAATGTCACAACGATACTCAAATAAGCTCCAATAAATTGGTTGTTTAAAACATTCCTGATAGCATCAGTAAAAGAAATAAAAGATTAAAGACTCTGCACTAAGGATGCTCAAAATTCATACAAACTAAAGCAGTGAAATCTGATTAATTACATGGTAAAAAAACTATGTAAACTAGAATGATGTCAATTCAAGTAAGTGTTGTTTAAACATACCATCTACTTACAAATCATCAAGGGGAATGCCAGCAAGGGAATTAATTAGACCAGTGAATTTATTGATCTTTAAATACCTGAATAAATCCATAAATACATTAAAAAATGATAATTATCTTAACTAAATCTCAGTTTCTTACAGTGTACCAAGGCTTGAAAGCGACTCGAAACTGTGAGGTAAGTTCCCCGTCATTGAGTTGTATGAGAGATCCTTGTATGTGAAACAAATAATTATAAAATAATATTAAATTGAACAAGAACCTTCTAACATAACAGATTAAGATAAGAAAAAAGTGGACTCAATAAATGAAAATAAAAATATGATATAACTCTAAAAGGATTATTTACAGAAGCCCCCCTGGATAGAAGCCCCCCCTGGATAGAAGCCCCCCATGCTGGACCCCCTGGACAGTAGCCCCCCCACCCCCCCCCCCTGCGGGACCCCCCTGGATAGCCACCCCCTGGACAGAAGCCCCCCTGGACAGCCACCCCCTGGACAGAAGCCCCCCCAGGACAGAAGACCCCCTGCTGGACCCCCCTGGACAACCCCCCTGCTGAACAGTATCCCCCCTGTTGGACCCCCTAGACAGTAACCTCCCCACCCCCTGCTAGACCCCCCCTGGACCACAACCCCCTGGACAGCCCCCCCCCCCCCCCCCCGGACAGACCCCCCTACTGGCGATCCCTGGACGGCCCCCCTACTGGACAGCAGCCCCCCCTGCTGGACCCCCTGGAAATCCCCCCTGCTGGACAGCAGCACCCCTAGACAGCAGCCCCCCTGCATATTAGGATGATCTCCTTGATGTATTGTTTGAACATATCGAATGTTGGGTCGGTTGGGACTGGCTAGTTTGTTGTGGTATTCCATACATAAATGGAAGAAATTGGAAAGGTACCATGAAATTTTAGGCATGAAGGTAAGCATTTAATGGGTATCATGACCATTTGAATATGTTAGAGGGTCATGGCACATGAACTTGGCTTTAAAAATAATGACATAGTGGCTTCCAAAATAAAAAGGAATGGTTGAAAATAGAATATGGGGAGGGTGAGGTTATCCTAGGTTTTTGCTAAAGGTCCCTATGCCTAAGGATAGTAAACATATTTCCTATAATCATCATCAAAATTTGACAATCCCATATTTATTATTTACCTTACATGGGCTACAGTCAAATTATAATTCTTTTATCCCAAACTACACATGCTATAATTTTGTAGTATATTGATAGTGTGGGGTCGAACCCATGGAGAATGTTTGGTAGAATAGAAAATTGGACTCTAAACATTTTTTTAGGAGTCCTCAAAATTTGTATTGGTTTTGGGATATGATTAATGCTACTGAGTTTTGTTTAACATTTAGTAAGAAATAGGGATCACGACCTATTTTGGGATTGAGGTAAAAAGGATAACACTGGTCCTAACATGGAATAATCCTACGGATTAGGCTTCAAAGTGGATTTTAAAACACTATTTTGTCATGTAAAACCCAAAATAGATCTATATAAGAGTTAAATATTCCTTAGTTTTGATATATCTAAAAATGATGATTCATTAATCTTAGTTGTAATGGCAGAAAGTGGAAAATGTTAATAGTCATAGCCAACTCAACTCTAATCAGTCCAAGTTAAATCATATAAATATAATATGGTAAAGGATTCATAAAATAATTTAATACATAGAATTTATTTTACATTATTTCTATCATTTGGGTTAGATGGTTCTGATTTAGAAATTCAATAAGATCATAAGACTCATACACTCAACCCTTCCCCTTAGTGGTTTTGCCACTCCGGACTGTGATAATTAAGATCGAAGAAAAAAACAATTGTTTAGATTTGATTTGGGAGAAAAAAATAAGGGAGAAAATGAGAATTTCTCCCTTCCCCTACCCCCCCACATGTACACCCCCCTGCCCCCTCTCCATGCCCCCTTCCCCCCACCTGTACACCCCCTACCCCCTCCCCTGCCCACCCCCACCTGCACACCCCTCCCCCTGCCCCTCCCCCTACCCCCCACCTACACACACCCCTCCCCTTGCCCCAGAACACCCCCCTGCCCCCCCACCTGCACACCCCCTACCCCCCACCTGCACACCCCCTACCTCCTCCCCTGCCCCCCACCTGCACACCCCCTCCCCCAACCCCGCCCCCCCACCTGGACACACACCTCCCCCTGCCCCAACACACACCCCTGCCCCCCCCCCCCCATCTGCACACCCCCTTCCCCCTATCCCTACCCCATGCCCCCACCTGCACACACCCCTCCCCCTACCCCAACACACCCCCTGCCCCCCCTGCCCCCACCGTCACACCCCCTACCCCCTCTCCCTACCCCCTCCCCCCCACCTGCACACCCTCCTCCCCCTACCCCAGCACCCCCCTGCCCCCACCTGCACACCCCCCTGCCCCCTCTCCCTGCCCACTGCCCCCCACCTGCACACCCCCTGCCCCCTCCCCTGCCCCCACCTGCACACCCCCCCCCCCCCCTGCCCCCACCTGCCCCCCCCCCCCACACCTACACACACTCCTCCCCCTACCCCAGCACACCCCCTAAATGAGATCCTTGCAAATACAACAAGGTTTCATTCATTTCCTATATGGGCCTATGAAACCCATTATGACTATTAATGAAACTAACCAGAACATTGATGAATACCAAGAATTTACCCTAGGTATACTTGTTATGCCACATTGCTACCTATTACTTTATGTTGTTGATAAGTCCCTTATAGAAGTTTCTTAATATTCTACCACTGAGGGTGTTTGGATTAAACATGAAAAATTATACATGATTGCCTCATTTGTAGGAAAAATTTACAAGAAACACTGTATATTGACATTCAAAATGAATCCTAGTACATCTATAAAAAACCATTTAGATGAGGTTAATAAATTCATGTTATATTTAGACAATATTAATGTTTATGTAGATGATGAGGATCCAGAAATGATCATATTAATCACTCTTGAAAATATATATATAACCCTTGTTATGACCATGATGTATGGTTGAGTCTATTTAACATTAGATGATATCAAATCAGCCCATATATCTAAGGAATTGCATTCTAGAACAAAAATAAAAGGTGAGGATAAGAGTTTTTCACAAGGGTGAGACCTTAAACTAAAGGTAAGAAAAAACAATTTAGTAGGGACAAAAATAAGATTAATAAATAACCCAAATCTAGGACAAGCTCTATGGATAGAGAAGTAATATGTTTTCACTATGGTAAAGCTGGTCACATTAAGCTCGAGAGTAGGAAACTCATGCGTGAGTTAGAATCCAAACAGTCCACTAACTTGTATTTTCTAGTTGATCCAGGCTATAAGATTTGTTTGAATCTTGAATAGGTCTTATTTCAATGCTGCCATCACTCTTGAATAAATACACTCGGATTTTTGGGGGATATACAGGACTTGTTCTTGTGTTGGAGGATCCAATTTTATCATCTTCATAACTAAAATCTTTAAGAATGTTTGGATTTAGATAATAAAAAGAATATGATGCATTCCAAACCATTTAAACCTAAAAATATTCAATGTAAACTCACACTGTAAAGATTATTAAGACCAAAGAATAGATAATGGTCTTGAATATCTTTCTATAGAGTTCATTCATTTTTGTGAGTCTGATGGGATTACGAGGGATATAACTGTTAGGGAACCCCACTCCCCAATATAATAGCCTAGAAAAGATGTTGAATAGTACTATTCTAGAAATATTTAGAAGCATTCATGAATGCTCATGAATCTCCAAATATTTTTGGGCCAGTGAATCAAATAAAAATCTAGGCTAGTTTCCAAGGGAATCCTTCAAAGAGAGGGAATTGATTATGATGAATTATTTTCCCGTTTTTATTAAGCATTATTTCATTCATCTTTTGATAGATTTTTCAACTTATACCGACTTTCATATAGAGCAGTTAGTTGTTAAAACTGATTTCAAGCTTGGTGATTTGAATGAAAAGATTTATATGATACCTCTTGATGATTATACTACTGAGTTGAAACCAAAGAAAATATGCCATTTAAATAAATCTTATTCTGGCCTAACACAATCCTCATGGAAGTGGTTCTTCAATTTTGATTCATTTTTTCTAGGTAACAAGGTCATTAGCATTCATTATAATGCCTTATTTTATTTAAACTCAACTAAAACCTACATCATTTACCTACTATTGTATATTGATGACATGCTCATAATTTTAAAACACATAAATATGATCTCTATTGTTAAATCCCAATTGAAAATAAAGATTTAAATGAATGAATTATGTGTAGATAAGAAAATCCTAGGTGTTTAAATCATTAGGGATAGAATGCATAAACTACTTTATCTATCTTAGCAGTCTTATATTTTAAAATTTATAAATAGGTAAATGTTAGAATCTCTTAGTCCTGTTAATTTCCTGCTTGAACAACATTTTAAATTTTTCATGAATCAATCACCTACTGCTGAAGTTGATGTTGAATTTATGTCTAGAATTACTTATTCTAACATTGTTGGTTGCAAAGCGTATTTTACGATTTTCTCTAGAACTTATTTTTCAGTTTCTATCTGCACTCTATGATGGTTCATGGGAACTCCAGGGAATCTATAATGGTATTCCCTTAAGTGTACCTTGAGGCATCTTTCTTTCACTTCTAATATTTCATTATTCTATGGTACAAATGTGGATACTACTTAAATTATTTGTGGTTTGGATGATGCTGACTATACTGTTAATATTGACAATTGTAAATCCTTAACTATTAATGTGTTTTCTGAATTTGAAGGTTTCATTTCCTAGAATTGAAATATGTAATGTATTGTTGCACTTTCAGCTACTGAATTTGAATACGTAGCATAAACTGAGGTAGTTAAAGAAACTTATCGATTGAGAAGTCATGGAGGTAGGGATATATCTAATACTAGACATAGTTAGCTTAAGGTAGATCTATAGGTTAGTAGTCATTCTCATTCCCAATAAGATATAGTAAATATTAATTATATTGATAAAAAAGGCAGTGCAATCAGATGCATGGAACTCTTCATACATTACCAATCCAAAAATACAATTTACATCAAAAGTGAGTCTCAATATCAGTATCATCAGAATCATGATAACCCTCATCCACACCTCCTATAAAAACACCATCACCACCTCTCATACCACCAACATCATCATCGACATCTGCATCCGAACCGGCACCAGCACCAGGTCCAACACTTGGTTTGACTCTGGCTCCGATAGAAGAATCTACATTAGTAGAACGCATCGACATCAAAAAGGCATCAACCGTTGCAGCTAATTCTGGTGGAAGTGTAGAAGAAAGAGCAGACATAAATTTCATCATATTTGCAGTTATTGCATGTTCTGATTTTTGAGTTGCTTCTTTGATTACGGAATTCATTTGTTCCACTATGACAAAACCAGAACTGGTACTCGAAGAAACGTTAGTAGACCAGTATTGAGATGGTACAATCTTCTTCCCATGTCGACAACGCACTCTACCCTAATTCTCATCTCCTAATACCTACTGTAGATAATCGTTTGGGCCCAAACTGTCAGGTTCTTTTTCTGCCAATGCCTCTAAGCATTCTGTTGATTGATATATAACATAAATTAAAATGATAAAATAATATAAGGAATTCAATTCCGTAAAAATCAAAGAAATTGAAATATACTAACAACCGCCTTCTCGGTGTCGGTATTTGGCACTGTACCATCTTTCTTTTTCCGGCTTGTACAAAACAAAGTTGAGTGAGGAACGCAACCCTTGATATTCGATGCCTTTTTCTAGAAAAAAAAAGAAATAAATCATAATTGTAAGTTAAAAAAATTACACTAAACAAAGATAAATATTTTAAATGTTAAATTACCTTCGTCTGCTCATGATCTGGTAATGAAGTGTGTCCACGAGTATAAATGTGTTTCATTGCACTCTTGTTTGTTTTATTTCTATTTGATTTCTCCTATAAACAAATAATTATATAAATTCATTAACATAAATAAAAAAAGTAATTTAAAATCGTTTTCAAATAAATAAATGAATATATATATAAATTTAACAAACACCTTAAACGCTGGACTCTTAAAATAACTAATCATCTCTTTATATTGTGATATTGGGAAATCTTGAATCACCGGTACTTCTTCTAGCTCTGTACCAACTCTCCTTTTCCAACCAAGATATAAATCATACTTTTAGGCTCTCCACATTTCACCTAAATCCATTATCCTTGTAGCCTTTGCATTTTTTGCATCAGGAAAATTATATCGAAGCTGCAATGGACATAATGTTTGTTAAGAAAATATTATAAATTTATATATATATAAAAGGTGATTAACATTACTTACCCAAATCTCTGCCCAGGATTTGTCCTTTATTTGTTTTCCAACTACCTTCCAACATATCGGTTGAACCAGAATGATATTGTTGTGTCTAGAAAGTGTTCCCATAAAACTTTTACATTCCATGCCATTTTTATTAATTATAACATTGTCCTAATTGTAATCAACTATGATTTGTGTGTGCCGATTCCAAACCTTGCGCATTTTTGTGCAGCCTCGTCGTCTGGTAGAGGCTGGAGATAATCATGAAACCAAAAATAAAGGAAAATAGTATATATCAATTTATCATTAATCAGTAACAGTAATGTTTAAAAAAAATACCAGTAGATGGGGGATCTGCTGACCCCTGAAGTGTTGCGTCTGGAGGGGGGGAAGCCTCCATGGTATGTGAGATATCTACATGAGTACTATGTATAGTAGATGCAAAGTGTACTGATAAAGGCAGAAAACCTGATGGATACCCCTGTACAGATCAGAGTGGATATGGATACGGATATGGCGGTGGGATATATGGGGGCACATTACCCTGTACAGTGGATGGTGGGAGTGGAAAATGAGGGATGAGAGTCTGAGAACTACCATCCAATGTGGGTGCAGGAAAAACGGGATACGAAAAAGGTGGGTATGGATAATATGGAGGTGGCATAATGGGAGGATGGCCTCCTGGTGTCTCATGCAACGTAGTAGTAGGCTGACCTGTAGAATCAGTACCCCCACCACAATATCATCCTCAATGGCATAATCCAAGCATCTCCTCGATGATGTATCCTAAAATAACATAGATGATAAAATAAAACAAACGATAACAAGATAAATAATATGGAAGACCATAATATTCAAACATAATTTGTACTTACATTGTTTCCAAGAGGAGACCTATGTTGTTCAGTTCTCGGTATTCTTCTACTCCTTCTATTATCATCATAATCATACATTTTGACCTGGACATTTAAAATAATATTCTCAAATAAATAGAAATAATGAAAAATGTTAAACAATACAATTGTATCATAAAACAATGAGATAAATTTTCATGTGTGATATGTATATTGATAAAATATCATGACTTTTCTATGTTCAGGATTTATTAGAGAAGTGGTTAAACATAAATTGGTGAGGCTATTAATAGTTTTATATTCGATAATGGTAAAAAAATATAATAGTTATTTTGATATCTTGTATGGAAGTTAAAAAGAACACACACAATATTGTGATAATATCAGGTAAATACTTACAAATGTGTCAACGCTATGTGGGGTCTGTGACAATTTCCGGTTCACAATCTATTCTAACAATTACATCATTTGTATCATCAAATGCAACATTCAAATAAATATCGACAGGTTTATCCACAACGTCATTGTCATCCATGCCTTCATCAAAAATATGTCTAGGAATAAAATCAACAATAACACCAAATTGTGGTTGTAACGTGTCACATACATTAAACACCTGTTTAGATTGTGACACAAGAATATAATGTTCATCGGTACAAAGCTGGCAGTTCATATCAATCACTCTAAATCCACAGTTATCAATATGCATTCCTTGTCGTGTCATTGAATCAAACCACTTGCATTTCATCATTACGACATGACCATGTGCATAGTAATCTAATAAAATGATTCTTTCAATAACACCGTAATATGATATATTTTCTGATCGAGGCTGCCTGTCTGATGCACTCATATAACAATCTGTTGTGGTGCTTATCGTGACCTCATCATGCTATGTTGCCATTTTTTTGCACAACTATTTATAAAAAATTTAAATCCATTGACAACCATTGACTTACAATCACGTACCACATTGTTTGGACCAAAGGACAATGCTTTTATTTCATCTGATACTTCAATAATTGGTAGAGTTAAAACCTAAAAGATACCAACATAGAATATTAAACAGAGAAATGTGATTATGTTATGAGAAGAAGAAAAAGAAATCTATTACATTTGACTTTAACCAGGAAGCAAATTCGTTGTTGTGCAACTGTTCCTTCCTCTTAATAGATAGAGAGCGATGTCTCTTTTTTATAATTTCTAAATATTCTCTACAGATATGAAAGCATTAAAATGTCAGAAGATATAAAGAAATCACACAATAAAAAAATACATATTTATTAGTTTACTTGATATAATCATCAAGCACACCACAGTTGAATAATACTGTGCGATGTGCCATTTCCCACTCTTCCCTACTTAAAGTACACAATGAGTACGATCCAGATATCCCCCCTGTTTGGGGAAGTGAAGGAAATCCAGGCTCAATGGGATCATATTGCTCTTCTACAGTTCTCATTAGTCGATTAATCCTTGTAGTGACGTTATCCATGTACGATGAACAGAAATCCATACATTCTTGTGCTAAATAGAATTTCACAATACAACCTTCAGGATGATATTTATTTCTCACATAAGATTTCAATGTAAACATCATTATTTCGGTAGGATACATCCACCAACTTGAAACATGACCACCAAAGAGATCTTCTGTTGGAAGATGCACAGTCAAATGTAACATACATGTGAAAAAAGACAGTGGGAAAATTTTCTCCAACTTGCAAAGAATAATCGGTGCATCTCTCTACAGTTTTTGAACAACACTTCTGCTCAATATTTTTGCACAAAGATCTTGATAAAGTTGACATAACTTAATCACTACAACTCTAACATTATGTGAAAGTAAATGGAAAATAGAAATGGGAATAAACTCATGTAACAAGACATGGTAATCATGGGTTTTATGAGATTTTAGTTTCACATCTTGTGTATTCACCCTATTGAAAATATTACTTGAATAACCATCCAGAACCTTCAAACATTCCAAGACATGAAGAAATTGTTTTTTCTCCACATTTTTCATCGAATAATAGGTAACAAGTACTTTCCACTTATTTTGACCAATTAAATCAAGATGAAGTCTTGTACTTATACCCCAATCCATCAAATCACAACGACACCGCAAATCGTCTTTCGTTTTTCCTTTGACATTTAAAATAGTAGAAGATAACATCTCATAAATGTTTTTCTCGATATGCATTACATCCAAACAATGACGTAATAAATTCGATGACCAATACGGCAACTCAAAGAATATGATTTTATTTCTCCAATTGCTATTGGAATTCGAATTAGCATGCTTTCACTTTCTGATATTTGATTGACTTTTTCCATGAACATAATTCAAATAATCAAATTCTTTAACAATATGAGTCCCTGACATTCGTTGAGGTGTATCATCTGTCTTGATGGCATTATCAAACTGTCTCTGATTTTTCTTGTATGGATAATCCATTGGTAGAAAATGTTGATGCCCTATGAAGCTGAAAGTTCATTGAAACTTTAATCTTCGGAAATGTGTATTTTTCATAGAAATAGGACAGGATAATTTCCCTTTAGTACTCCAACCAGACATCATTCCGTATGCAGGGAAATAATTTATCATCCATAATAAAGCTGCACGAAACATAAATTACTCCTTTCTGAATGCATTATATGCTTGTGAACCAATAATCCAAATCTCATTTAACTCCTATATTAATGGCTGCAAGTATATATCAATATCATTTCCAAGATCACTGGGTCCAGATATCAATATAATCAGTATAATGAACGGCTTCTTCACAAACATCCATGAAGGAAAGTTATAAATGTGAATGAAAACATGCCATGTACTGTGTGTAGTATTCATTTGGCGAAATGGTTTTAAACCATCACAGGATAATCCCAATCTAACATATTGTGGGTCGACTGCAAAATCAGGATGTAACCTATCAAATTTTTCTAAGACAACCCATCTTCAGGATGAACTATTTCATCGTTATCCTTATTTATTTCATCTGCATTCCATCTTATATTCTTTGCCATTTGTTCTGACATAAATTTTTGTTGAATCCTGGGAATTAAAGGGAAGTGCCACATCACTTTCTGTGGTATGAAAGATTGAGATCCGTCTTTATTAGTCTTCCACCTTGATGTGCCACACTGTTTTCACTGACTCAATTCTACATTCTCCTTACAGAACAAACAATAGTCTTTGAGATAGGAATGAATCTTACTAGATGAAAATCCAAATTTGTCAACCAACTTTGATGCCATGTAATCATTTTCTGGAATACTTGCATCATCAGGAAGTAAATCCTTAATAAATGTAAAGAGATAGTCAACCGTAGTATTACTAAATCCATACATTGTTTTCCCATGATATAATCGCATTAAAAACTCAAGTTTGCTCATTTTTCCACATGCTTGATATACTGGGGTATTTTCATCTTCCATCATCTTTCTAACACTCTCAACGTCATCATCCTGATTAATAAATGAGACTTGTGTTCCAGTATTCATTTCTTCTTGCACTGGTCTACATGAGGAGATAGCTTCAGAAACAAAAGGAAACCGATCAAAAATCATATTTTTCATACCAATCTTTTCTGCTCAATCGATGTCATTCAACACTTGATCTTTTTCTCCATTGTGATACCACACATGATAATTTTTCTAGAAATGATGTTTAGTGATATGGTAACTCACTTCCTCATGAGTTAACCAAGGTCTTACAACACAATCAAAACACGGGCATCGAATCAATCTGCCATCTGAATCATTAGTGAATGCAAAGTCCAAAAAATATTGTAACCCCTTCTGAAATTCATCAGTGATCCGATCAATGTTGTACATCCAATATCTATCCATTCTGAGGCAGATAAACATACATTAAATAAATAATCTAGAAAATGACTTAACAATATATGTATTGTTTCATAAGATATTAAGTAATCATCAATAACAAGTTAATAAAAAATCATAACAAATATATTAAAATTATGGTTTAGGGAATTCAAAAATGTTTTAAATTATAAAAAATCACAAATAGTCATACATATGTTCCAAGAATGAGGATTTATTATAGTAAAATGTGTTTATATGAAATCTAAGAGATAATAATAATCAATTCCCAAAAGTGTTTGGGTTACTTCATAACGAGTTGTGATGTTTTGTATTAAACCTACAAAGATTTAATGAAATTTAGAGACATTTTGAAAATATAAACCATATCATATACCAAGAATTAATATTAAATAATTGGATGAGAATTACAATGGTAAGAAGATGAGAATAATAACTAGTGTCTGAATCTATACTTTAATGATGGTGGTCACCTTAGAAAAGTGATATTCCATCAACTTGGTTGTTCCCACCAGTGCTCGTATCTTTGAATTGTTGGGTCAAATGCAGAAATGAAGATCCCCACATCACCTCAGTGGTCCATTTCAATTATTGTATGGATGAGTGGTGAAGTGATATCAATGTTATGAGTACAGGTATACTGCAATAGTCCCCCACTCTAACTTTCATCCTACCCTACTCTACATTATTGTCATTCTACTAAAATACTTGGGAATTTTTAGTGTGGTTGAGTTGTTTAGTGATTTTTCTCAGTTTTCTTTTATGCCTTACCCTGCACCCCATTTAGTAGTGGCAGATGACTCATTCCATTGTTGACTTTTAATCATGGAGTATAACACTACATCATGGTGAAGGAGATTGAAAACTCTTTATAATCTTCTTCTATCATACCCAAAAACAAAAACAAACCATCTTACCTTTTTCACACTTGAAGGCACAACCCAAACACCTAAATTGTTTTAGGGATAAAGTAGAACCTATTAACTAATTTTTTTCATAGGTTAGCATAACTAATACACTACCTTTTGATGGAGGCACAACCATGTGTGATATGAGTGATTGAAACTCGATAAAACATTACACCACAAAGTAAATTCATTATAATGAATATAGAATACTTAAACCAATCAAAGTTGTTGAGAATTATTACTAGTGTATAATAACTAGATTTGAACCTTCACACGATAGATATAGAACAATTTAGCTTGGGAATTCTTTCAAGAGTAATGAGTAGATAAGAATCATTAAAATCCATTGGTAAAATGCATTTGACATTGATTATCTAAATAACCGTCATTAATTTTTTTTATGTCGATTATAAAATAACTATCATCTAAATGCCAATATGAAATCATATTTTTTTTATTTGTGTTGGTACTTAAAAGAATGATCCTCCAAATATCCAATCTCTAAGTGGGTATAGATTTCAATCAACCCAAGACTAGTCAATTCCAAAAACATCCATTGTTAAAAAGGAACTTGAAGTATAAGGCATAAATTTTCATGCCCAGTAAGGTGTTAATATAGGGTATAAAAATTTATATACTCAATAGGGAACCAATGAAATACCTCAAATAATAAGTGAACAACCAAGTGTAAGTGTGAACATGTATACTAATTAGCATGTTTAAATAAAAAAACATTTTTAGGAAAACAACCAAAATAATATTAAAATAATTGTAAATAGGTAGTTGAAAGACAAATACAAGTTATATCAAGTAACTCTCTATACTAGGAAAATGTATATTAGAACTTACCTAAGTTTATATTCTTTAATAGGGATCATTATCGATTTCAATCTAGAGATATAGAAATATTGTAAGATATCTTGTCTAGGTTAGGTGTAGGGAAATCTTATAGGCCATCCCACCCAGGTGCACTTCTGGAGTCAGGTCCTAAGCCCATCTCATGGAATGGGGAAGGATTATACAAAGTGGAGGCCTCATCCCATTCCATGGAATAATTAAAGGGGTATACTCATTTATAACTCAAAATCATATCCCATGTAATGTACATGTGCATAAATGGACAGAAAACATGCTTAAAAATATATAATTAAAAGGAAAAATATAAACATACCCTTTATATCATGATCATAATCATATAAAAGGGTATTCTATGAATATGGTTGATATAAAAATGTAAAAAATGGATATGTAATGTTATTTACATAGTGAAAATCCTATCTTTTGGAATTTATGACTAAAAATCCAACTTCTGAATTCTGTAAAATTCATAAATACAAAGTCTATTACACAAAACACTTAGAAACATATTAATAATTACATAATAGTATTTAGAAACATAATAATTCTTGAATATTAAATAGATGATAGAATAGTAAATAGATTAAACCATGAATACCAGAATACTAGATTAATTATGAGAATTAGAAAGAAATATAAACCATGAAATACTATTGAATAATAGTCGATAGAATACCAGTCAACACACAAGAGCTACAAAACAGGAAATAAACACAGACCCCTCCTTGAACTCCTCCTGCAAACTGAAAACTTTCTAAATATAATAAATACTGCAAACAATATTCAAAGAACCAACAAAACATGAGCTACAAAATAGAAAATTCACCGAAAGGGCATGGAGGAGGAAAGGAACCCTTCTACCGATGCTGCACCGAATGGATGAGGAACACCCAAATAAGGGTATGGAGGAGGGGAGTACCGCGCGAGGGATAGAGCAACCCCGAATAGAGAATCTGAGCCATGATTGGAGAATCCGCGCTGTGGATGAAGGAACCACAATGAGGGATGGAGGAACTGAAGCTGGAGAGGACAAAGAGAGAGGACAACATCGAGTGCAAGAGATGACAGTCGTGAGGGAAGAGAGGAGGGTGTGGTGAGAGAGGTCTTAGGGAGGAGGAGAGGTCGTCGGGAGGAGGAGCGGTCGTCGGGAGGAGGAGGGTGTCGTGATGAGGGTTTCAAATTAGGGAAGGAGGAGCCCGACAGGAATAAAAAAACGAAATGCCAATGTGTAGCCACATATGGAAATTAAACTGTGGGTATAACCAAGCTATTGCCACGGACTTATAAAAATGTGGCTATAGGTCCGTGGATATAGCTTAAATTTCCAGTAGTGGTATTGGATAGTTAATACCAACAAATATAATCATTAAAAACAATTGTTGGTAGTTAAAATTAATACTAACAAAACTCAATATCTGTTGGAATTAATCATTTTTAACAGCAAATATATAACATGTTACTATTTTTTAATTGGTAAAACCCACTTTTTCATAGTGATAGATAAAGTTATACGTACTCAAGAGAGATAATAATCGTCAACATGAGGATAATTATGTTGTAATAGCTAAAGAGAAAGTGGGTTGAGCATATAGTGAGTTGGTAGAGATATGAGGCAGCACCAATTTTTTAAATATGTCATCCATAGTAAATATTCCACTAGAGTAGGTCTTGGAAAAGAGAAAAAAGTGGGGTATAAAATATGAAGATATGTTATAAAGAGAATATAATGGGAGGATACTCAGATGAGATAGAAACACATTGTGACATCCTTTATGTACCCGCCAAAAGTGATTGAGAAGAGAAATGAAATTATTTCAAATGTGATTAAAACTATCTGGGAGTGGGTAATGAAAAATAGGTTGAGAATTTCACATTAATAGAATTCATGTGATGGTGGGAAAGGAGAATTAAGCATGATGAGATTTTTGTCAAAAAAATCAAGCATTGTATCTCTTGGTCTGCAAAATTGACCTTTTAGAACTACAAGAAAAGGGCCGCATATCAACGTTTTTTTTGATTTAGTGGTGGTTTAAACTGCCACTACATGGTTTTGTGATGATTTCAAAAAACCACCACTAAATCATGTGCCAGCATCAAATATGTGGTTGTTTCTTCCATTTAGTGGTAGTTTCTAGTAATCATCATAGAAAATGTATTTAGTGGTGGTTATTTCTTTTTTCATGGTGGTTTTCCAGGGGTTGATGTTTTAATAGTGATTAAAACCGCCTCTAAATCCAAAAAAAATACCCCACAAAAATTCCACTAAAAATATTATAACTACTGCTAAATAATAGTGCATTATATTTAGTGGTGGTTTTAGCCTCCATAAATAAAAATATGACATATATTTCTGTGGTTTAAACTACTGCTAAATGCTGATTTTCATAAAAAAAAGCCAACTGTTGATTATGCAACCCCAGAACTACCGTAAAAAAATAACAAATGAAAACCAAGTGCATCGTCTATCAATAAAACATAAAATATCTATCAAAATCATAGAAAATCACACATATATAATAATTATGGCATCAAAAAAAGTATATTAGTTCACATCCAACCATAAATTGTTTCTGTTCTGTGTCACAAATAAAAAATCAACAAACCCTCTCATTCCACATTTGTCCAAAACATAAGAAATACCACTAATCCCTACCAGATGAACTCTACTCATCAGCCTCTCTATCTATACCTCCATCTTCATCTCCACTCTACTTCCAACTCCTCACACCTGTAAGAAAATTATATTTAAAATTAAACAGTGTTTTATATTTTTATTTAAACTTAAAAGAAAAAACATTTTATGAAATAAATGATTTTGATGTTTTCTGATTTACTTACTCACCACCAGGCATCGATGCAATATCACTAGGGATAGATCCGATTGTCTTCTTATATAAATCGACCAAAAATTTCAATTTCCACTTTCATGCTATCACATTAGTATTAAGAAAGTGAAAAAACATCTATACAAAGAGATTCTTTTGGAAAATATTAGAATTTAATAACATAATTACATTCAATTACACCATAATGTATTAAAATTACCAAATGTGAATAAAAAACATCATTTTTCTATGATGAAGGCATATGTTTCCAATTGTCAGACATAATTGTAAGAGATAACTAGATCCTCCGTCAGCTAGCCTAGAATCTAGCCAAATAATCCCATGATGTCATTCATAGGGACCCCGTAGTAGTCAAATGGGACAACTATATTTAGTCTGTTCAGATTCTAGACATCTGAGCTTTTTATATTTTTCTTTGTAGTATCATTGTTTCCATATTTTATGAAAAAATAGTTAGTAGTATAAAAAACTACAATAACTTTATTCATATTCATTTTTACCTATAGCTGTTGTCCTCCAATATTTATGGACTTTCACGTCTTGAAAACTATTCTGCAAGATATTTATAAACAACTTTTTATATCTTTATCATTTCGTGTTTGTCCTCTCATTCGTCACTTTTTTTATCCTAAACTCTTTAATAAATGGATCTTCAATTTTACTATTCAACAACACATATCTATGTGCCTTCAATAATTCAATTTTTGTGAGTGTAACATTTGATATCCTCCCACCTGATCGAAAATAACATAACAGATTTTTGATTTTCCTTGCAGTTGAGATTTAGTCTATGTGTCATCAACATGTCTAACTTGATTGAATATTGAATCAATATCATCAAATTATATAGAACAAAATTTAAGACACTCCTCTTCCAAATAGACTACAGAAATAACGCCTTCAAGTTGAAATTTATTTTTCATGAATGATTTAAAATTCCCAAGATATTATTGAAATAAAAGAAAAACAAACATAATTGTGTATTATTTAAGTTCTAATAATTGTATAATTAAACTAAATACATATAAATAAAGTACCTTTCAATTATATACATCCATCAATAATGTACGGAGCCTCCTAATTTATATTCCTTAAACAAATGTACAGTTAAATGCATCATGAAATTAAAAAATGATGGAGGAATGATCATCTCCATTTCCCTAAGTGTCAATATAAATATATCCTAAAGGTTTTCAAGCTCAAATGGTTGTATAGTTTTCTCACATAGTTGTATGAAGAATGTGAAAAATTGGAGTATAACAACATTAAACTTTTTAGGTAATAATGTACACAATGCCAATGGTAGCAACCACTGTAACAAAATATGTGAATCTTGACTTTTCAATCCATGTAAACTATGATGATTTAAGTCAAAACACCTTGAGATGTTACTTGAATACTAATCAAATACCTTGACATGTTTTAAAATTCAAATAAATATAAATTTATCCCTATTTTTCATTGAAAAATTTTCCAGAGCATACTTTCCATTCCGATCCGGCAAGAGATCAAACTTTGTGTTCATTTCTTATAAGTCTTTTTGAGAATTGATATGATCTTTCAAGTTTCCATGATCTTTAAGTAGTGTGAATATCAAATTTTCAAAAACATTCTTCTCAATATGCATCATATCAAGATTTTTTTGCAACAAATTAAATTTATAATATAGAAATTTGAAGAATATAGTTTTTTTCTTCCATTATTTCATTCAAATTTCACTTTCCAATTCAATTCGAAATTGTTTCCCACTATCATTCAAATGATACCCCTTCCCAAATTCTGTTTCAAAATTTCAAAGTTGTGCCAATATTTCAGAACTTGTCAACAACTTTGGAGGTGGTCTAAAATCAATAGAACCATTGAATTTTGTATTGTTAAACTGAAATCTATGAGATACATTGAGAAATCATTGATGACACAAGAAGAACCATTTTTTTACTATGATGTAGTCATTCAAGATCCAAATCAAAGTTACAAATAGGGTAAGAAAAACCTGTTTAACTGTTTTAACCAGCTAAATTCCCATGTCCAGAGAAATCACTAATGGTCCACATTATAACATCTTTAATTTTGAGCATTGTTCTAGAAGATGCATCATATGTCTCAACACTATTTCTCCATAACTCCTATAATTATTCAATTAAAGGGTACAAGTATACATCAATATCATTTCCTGGAATTTTTTTATCATAATAATAATTGAAATGATAAAAGATATTTGTCTTATAAAAATACATGGAGGAAGATTGTAAGGGATCAAAAACAACCAAAAAAATTCTATAATATGTTCTCAAAGTCCCAAATTGTTTGAATTCATCGGCATTCAATACCAATCAAACATTCCTAGAATTAGATGAGAAATTTGGATGTAATGAATCAAATTTATTCTGTGATTGTGAATATCTTAGATGTCGCATTGACCCATCATTGATATTATCTACAGAATTACACTTCATGAGTTCGATGGTTTTTGATGACATGAATAATATTTGTAATCAAGGATTTAAAAGAATGTAATGAAAAAACATTGCGGGTGTGTTACTTCTATTTTTATTTATAGTATCATGTTGATTCAAACTTCCAACATCACTCATTGAATTATATCTAGAAGAATTTTTTTTCAATCCTATCTGCTTGAATACTCTCCCTGATAAAACATATAATCATTGGAACATGCATTTATTTTTGTATAATTTATACCAAGATTGTTAACAAATTTTTTCATATCATAAAAAATACTTGGAAATCTTTTCTTTAGTAAATTCATCACTAAAAAATTCTAATATCATGGACATCACCTTATTTGTAATTCAATATAAGAATTTGATATGGTACAACTTCATCAGAAAAAAATGTTTTGATTATTTCAAACATCTACTATAAAACTCTTAATTTCCATTTTTAACTAAACCATGAAACTCATCTATCCACTCAGTGAAATTTTATCTTAAATTATTCCCCCCAGAATCGAGAGGAGGATAAGATGATATGTTATAATCTTGATCTGATTGTACTATAGTCTCAAAAACATGATCTGTCACATTATTATTTGTAAAACCTTAATTTTTTTGTTCTGATATGTTTTGATGTTGATTTTTTTGTCTTGTAACACCGAATGCATTGTTAATAAGGCTTTGCATTTCATTGTCTATTGTTAATGATGTTGGGAGCTCATTCTATCGATTGATGTCAATGCTGAATGTTTTTGTAATGTTCGATTCTCCATGAAAAATCCAACACAAATATTTAGAAGGAAATTGATTCAATATCAAGTGCTCATAAAATTCATCTCCATTCAACCATCTTCTAAATTTACATTTAGGACAATGACATCTTATTCTCCCATCAACAGATCTATTGGAAATTTCAAAATATAATAACTTCTGCACACTCTTAGCATAATATAGTGTGTTCCTCTGTAATTTTATCCATTTTTTATCCATAAATATCACAATGTTCCTATACATTATTAAAAAAATTAAAACACATAACTATAACAAAATAAAAAAAGAGATAAATGGAAGTGAAAAAACCACAACCCAATTATTTATAAGAAGAGTCATATAAGAATATTCATATAATAAGAGTCATATAAGAACTAAAGGGGATGTCACATAATGCTTCACTAGAATTTCTAGTGGTGGAGAACCTCATGAATAAATCACATAAATTTTCTAGTTTAACAACATACTTTGTGTTTATCGTCATTAAATTTTTTATATATGTAACTAGGTGTTCTTCTACTAAATTTGTATTATTAAAATTTTAACTTATCATAATATGATAAATTAATACATAGTAAATTATGTTTTTTTATAATTCATGCTCTAAAAATTACCTCTATCAATATAACTATTCCATGACCATTAATGTAAGTTCGATGATTAAATTGAAATATGTATATAAATGTCTTCTAGAAATTCATGCCTAAACCAATAAGTTTTCTAAATCTTTTTATTTAACATCTCTAAGAGGAAAAGAAATATCAATACTATTTGGGATAAAATCCGATTAAAGAAAAATTCTCAATAATTTATCAAGGTGATCAAATATATTCACCAAAAAATACACAAAAATGGGATACAATGTCTAATTTCTATTTAATGATACTATATTTTTAGGATGATTGAGTATTCAAATTTCAAAACTATACATAGTACTATGTGATCCTATTCCAAAACTATATAAAATACTATGTGATCCTATAAATACATATGGTAAATAATGAAGAATTTTAAAAAGGATCATTGAAACCCATAAATTCTAGTTGTGAAGAAAATGTTGTCTAAAAGAGTTACATTTTTCATTTAAAAACCTTAAGGAAACCCAAGAAGAAAAATACACATTGAAATCCATTTTTAATAAAAACACTCTTTTAATAAATCATTGAAAAAAGTATCACAATCCAATGTCAAGAATTGATATTAAAGCCATGTACCTATAAGGAATACTTCATATCAAGGAAGATTCATTGGTAACAAATGTACCTCATAACAATCAAAAAAATATAATTTAAGAGTTCAAATGTGGAAATTATAGTGTTGAGTAACTATCAATTGATCAGAGATACATAAAAACTACCAAAACCAAGTGTCAAGGTCATATATCATTAGATATTCCAAGTTATATTACTGATACCATCAAAGATAAAAAAATATAACAATGACTTTCTACATTCAAATTTTGTATCTAATATGTACACATGTTTACCGACTTAGAGCACACCTGCTTCCTCAGTGCATGTCCATAGCATAAATTCAACTTTATGGGTAGATTATAGTTGGGGTATGAGTCTATAAAATCCTATAATACACACCAATGTTCATATGGATGGGTATAGTAATCATACCCAGCAGAAAATCCAACCAAATGATTACCACACATGCCACTAGGATTAGGACTGCTTAGCTCATAGTTCAAATTATAAATAAAACTATAGGGAGAACATAAAAAACACCATACTAATTTATTTCAATTAAATATAAAAATTAGAAATAATTTATCCCTTTCATTAACTTGTAATATCAATTCCACATTCAGAAACACAAATAAAAAATGCATGCATCCAACTAGAGCATTATTAAATCAAGATAAGAATCTCATCCCACTCTTGAAGTTTTCATATTCACATGAATGTAAAGTTACCTTATCTAGAATATAACAATGATCAAAACCAAAAATTATATAAAAACAATAATATATATAATAAATGGGTGAATTACCTCAAATTGGGGAGTGACAGTGCGTCAAGGTAGCAACGAAGAAGGGGGTCGACAGCGAGGGGGAGAAGGGTGCTGGTGGAAATGGGCAAGGGTTGGTGAGGGGATAGGGTTTGGTAGGCTAGGTTTTGATGGGGTTGGGGGCTGGAGATTAGGGGATAGGGTTCAAAGGGTTCGGGTTCCAACATTGAGGGCTAGGGTTCGATGGGGTGAGGGGTTCAACAAGGTATGGAGCCAACGACGAGGGGTTTGATAGGGTTGGGGGCCGAAGACGAGGGGTTCAATGGGATTGAGGGAATAGGGGGTTGGGGTGTTGTGATTGGGCTAGGGGAAAGATGTTCCATTCATTAAAAAAACATTTTTGTAGTGGTTTTTTAAAAACCATCACTATATTTTGTCAAAACATTAGCGGAAAATTAAGAAACCAATGCTAAAAAACCGCCCCTAATTACTAAATTTGGTGTAGTTTGGGTCCATAAAATCAAGAATTACAAATCGTAGTCTTCTAAGTATGTGAAATTGTGTGCCATATTACTTGGACTTTAGGTCTACAATATCAGGAATCGTATCTCCTAACTTTTTATATATGCAAAATTTGGCACTATTTCACCCATGTTTTTGGGTTTTCAAATCATGTACCATTTCACCCAAAAATATTAAGGCCACTTATGCCTCATCATTTCATCCAAAATCTTTAGCAATGTTAATAATTATAGTGGGTGTTTTATGGTGGTCACATCCTATTCACCAACAAATGTTATTTTTAAATCCAGTCCATCATGAGGAGTTCACACCTAGGTGGTTAGAGAAAAATATTCAAGTGATGCATATGAATATGTTCTTCTTAATTTTATTCTTTTTTGTCTACCAATATGAGTATGTCATTCTTACAGGGGTGTATTAAGAGATACATTACTTTTTTCATTAGGGGAATAAGTTATTTATGATTTGAGATAGTGGTCAAAGGTTTTTTCTAGATCTCTGGAATGACTTGTATTTATGGTCCATATATTTATCTTCATTTATAAATTAAGAAACTATAAATTTCTCTAAGGAATAGATTCTATGTATTCTCATTATACACTATGCATCAGAGTACATTCTCTTTTGGATGAACCCCTCTCAATGACTGTTATCTTTATTTTCATTCAGCAAGGGTGTTCTATCACACTTTTATGGAGAATAGGTCATATCTAAGCAGTCGGTTAATTTACTATCTGGTGAATATATTTAGAGGTGAGAAATCATTTTTATTGCAAGGGGGATTTGATTAAACTCAATTATAAAAAATATCAAAATCATGGATAGTTATGTATTCTTATTTTATGGTTTTCTTAACTCATATAACTGATTAAACTCTTAGTTCATCTTGGAATGGGTTTTGTGTATTCATATATTATAGGAGGGAATAGTGATGTCCTATGAAACCTATCAGTTGTAGCATATCCAAGGTTAGTGATTAATTGTTATGATTAGGCTTGATTTTTTTTTGAGAATAAGGTGTGTCCAAAACTGGACCAACCCAATCAACCAAACCAAACCTGACTGGGTTGGGTTCAGTTACACATGTGATTTGGATGGATTGAGTTAATTTGGGTTAATTTCGGTCAGTCATGGGTTGTAAAAATAGTGAAACAACCCGACCAATAAAATCTTTAATTTATTTCTTTTGGGGGTCAGGTGCTCCAATCCCCTCTTATCACCACTTAAATAGGTAATATTTATTGAATTAAATAGTTACCTGTAATGATTTATTTGTTCAATATCCAATAAAATATAAAAATAAAATACATTTAATGTAAAAAAATCAAATTTTTTTTGAATTTTATTAATTGATTTTTTTGGATGATAATATGTGGGTAGAATTTGTTTGGATGCATGTTTATTTGAATTTATGTTTTGTTTTTTCGATGATACATCTTATAGGTCATTTTATAGGCCATGCATAATTTATTTGGACATTACATACATGTAATATTTTGTTGGTGGATAGAAATGGATTGGTTCTCCCATGTGATGTTGTATTTAATTTTTTATCAAAATGTTTTACAATTTTGAATTGAAGTTAATGGGGATTTTTTTTAAAAATTTTATTTAGAATATCTTAAATGTTCTAAATTTGTTTAATTTTTTATTTAATCCATATTTTATTGGTTTTTTTATTCTTTCATATAATTTTTCTTTAATTGAACCCACAGACCCGACCTGACCCACCATTGGTTGATTCAGGAAGGATTATTACAAATAAATGTTTATGCCCTGACCCAACCCAATCCGACTACTTTTGACTGGGTTAGGTGGAAAATTTTCCCAAAAACATCCTAACCCAACCAGTGAAAACCCCTATCAAGAACCATGATCATGGTTATAAAACCAAATCATGATTTATGATGATTTTACTCAAAAAAATGTTGATATATGATCACCATGTCATTGAATTTTAATATTTATAGAGAAAATGGCATGGATTAAAGTTAGATGTCAGGGTTTCTCTAACCATAAAACAAGGTATCATATTTGAAATCACCGTGATGTCATTAACTGAGGACTTCATCACCGTCAGAGCCACCATGAGGTTCAACCACATTGTAGTGGATGTTAACATGTTGTTATTTTTAGTGAGACCATAGAATGAAAATACCACGTTGATATACTTTATTTCAGGGATCCTTTGAGGAATGTATAGTACAAAATGGTTTTTATAGTTCTATTATATCATGGTGAGAAGTATTGTTTTTTCTACAAATATGTTTTGTTTTTAACTCATCCTAAGATAGATGAGGCTGAGTTGAAAGCAAAGAAAAAACCAATATTGCGTAGGTTCTTCAAAAAAAAAGATGTGATATAGAAACTTGGAAATGACTGCGAGTTTTATGAATAATGAAATAAATATAAAAATCCAAAAAAAAGGATCATTACTGAAAAAATAAGCTATGTCATCACACCTAGTAATATACAATAATTCCTTCCAGAGTTCATTTTCTATTGTACACTATACTCCCTCAAGTTTAGAATCTTGAGAAATATTTTTCTTCACCTTTCCACATCCATAAAAAATCTATCTATGATTGAAATTTTCTTTATTATTATTCTTAGAATGAGAGGGGATCTTCCCTTTTCCTCACTAATCAAGTTTAGTTGTTGTAACCCCTAAACTTTTATCTCCTATAGTCAATGTCTTTGAATAATCAAAAAGGATTATTTTATTAGAAAGCTTCGATACATTCTCTGTATGTTCCTGCATGGACTATTGTGACTCACACTGCTCACATTAATGTTATATCTATCCATGATCAATAATTACAATGGTAGTATTCACCCCCACAAACACCGTTTATGAGTCTACAACTGATCATTATATTTTTTAAAATCATCCCCTTGTTCTAGTACTAACAACTCCAATATTGAACTTTGGGTTTTCAATAATGCAACACGATACTCCATCCGAGAAGGCATTCAAAAATTGCATCATCCAAACATAATGAAATCACTAAATTTTTAGGA
This sequence comes from Viscum album, assembly GCA_963277665.1. Lineage (NCBI taxonomy): Eukaryota > Viridiplantae > Streptophyta > Magnoliopsida > Santalales > Viscaceae > Viscum > Viscum album. The sequence goes on from OY728161.1 coordinate 1,614,266,029, forward strand.
TTGTAGGTGTTTGTGTGAGGAAAATAGAATAATCTAAGAGAGAAATGTAGAAAAAATATTTGTAATCAACTTTAAAATCTATATATATAATGGTGGTATATAAAATTTTATAATAAATAGAAGGAAAGAATATGAGATGGAACTCTATAGGAAATGCTCCCTAATTCCAAGGTCACAACCTCCAACAATAAGTAGGAATACTAACTGACCACCTATCCCTTCTCCCATAACATGATATATACAACTAAAATAATAATAATTTTACAAAACTACCCTTACACATTTTTATCCTTCCCCCTTCCTCTAAGAATACGTTTTTATGAATGGAATATTAATAAACCTATCAACGATGGTCATGATTATTAAGCATGGTGATTTTTCTTGACAAATATTTGATAACGACTATAGTATTTAATTATAGGAACACGAAATATATGAGTTATTATCATAAGAGTTGATATAACTATATCTCAGGTGGAAATAAAACAACATGGATACAATAGTTGAACTGCACTTCATATTAGAACATACAATATGGGTGTAACACAACCGGTGAGAGGGCATTATCACATCTCGCAGTAGGGTATTTAAAAAGAAGGTAATTCTATCATAAGATAAAACAAGGGATTTTGGGCCAAAAATAATAACACATGTGGTAAAAAAGTATATTTAATGGCATGAAACAATTCTCTTAAGGGGGACCAAGGATACAAATGATGAGGGTGGATACTAGAAGTTTAGAAAAAAAATCATAGAAGGTGATATGGGCATATTGTGCTACACGTAAAGAAGTATGTTGGGTATTTTATTTATAGAGTTTAATGTCACAAATATTGATTTAATCATATAGACAAAGTCTATTTGAGGTTGTTAGGAATGTGGGGCTGAATGGGGTTGTCAGAGACAGAGTTAGTTTGGGGCTATTGGAGAAGTTATGTGTGGGTAATAGGGCTAGCTGTTGGGGAGGGGAGTTTTTTATTTCACTTTATTATTATTTTTTTGATAGTTGGGTTGGAAGGGGATACTAAATACAGGTAGGTGGTGAGTTATATATCACTTTTTGGAATTTTAATGGTAGTATGTCAATTAGCAGTAGATGTGTTGGGGGGGGGTATCTCTCTCTAGCACTTAATGCACATAGCAAGGTGGTATCCCAAAGAGGTTGTCTTTCTTGGTTCTTCTAATTATATATCATTATTTCCTATTCGTACTATAATTATTGATTTTAGATACAATATAAAATGTTGTTATTAGTTTCATAAATTATATCTATCACCCCTCACCTTACCACTCATGGTGCTAACATTTGGTGACTCTTTTGGGGAATTGTATCGCTGCAAGTCATGATTTCCACTGAGGAAGTCACAATCAGATCTTTTTTATCCTACCTCTACCAGATTTTCTACTGTGTGATATGATGTGAAACCACTGATAAGAGAACTATGATCACTATGTGGATGTTCAGAAAAAGATAAGTTCCTAGGGTAAGTTGAGAGGGTAGGATGATCATAACAGGATGATTGATGATGAATAACATAGTAGATATCATTTGATCAGCCTTGGAGAGTATAAAATGGATGTTGATGACTATATAGGATAGTTTAGATAAGTTAAAAATGAATAGTTGAGTACCTGTATTTGGTGAATGTATGGTTATAGAAATCCAAATAATGATCATCACTCTGGATGTATGAAAAAGAGGATTGGCATGTTCCAGGTCTATGAACAAAGTATCTTGTTGGAAAAGAAACAGAACTGGATGAACTCTTGGTTGTATAAGAGTTGTAGGGAATAGAGGATGATATCATGCCTACTTCTCCTTATGTTAGGAAGATTTCTCTAGTTTGAGACATGTAGTTTTTAGTAAAGTTGAAGATTATTTTTCAAAGGAAGAAAATAATATTAATTATGTTGGAGCTTGTCCTATTTTTCAAGAAGTACTCTATATTAGAGTTTCCAAGGAATATGGAGCAGATATTGGCAGAGTTAGTGTTATTAAGTTCATCACTTCAACTAATGATGCTCTATTTTTCTATGAGAGATCAGGCAGTGTTTCTCATAATGAAAGAATAACAAATATATATTTGGCTTTTGTTATAGAGAATAATTTTGAACCATGTTTATGTTAATTTCCTATAGAATAATAGAGATCATGTGTTATTCTAGTCGAACATGTTTAGTGAGGGAATGAGGTGGCAGTGAAAGAACGATCATAGTGAATGGTGATTCATTGCATTCAAAATTCTATTTCTAGAGTGGAAGCAAGGGATACTATGCAGGTATCGGGGTGCACAGTGGAAGATGATGGGTTGAGGATTTAAAAAATTTCATCAACAAGATGATGGAACTTTTTGTCTCAAGTGATCCAATCCATGGTATGGTCCCATGGATCTCATGTGAATTTAACTGAGCATAGAAAAATAAATAAAATGTGTACCTCATTTTGAATTGAATAATGCATTATTGGAGATCATTACTGGAAACTATTTCTCAAAAGATCTAAATAAAAGCACCTCTAGGTCATCCACACACACTTTAATAATCCTCACATTCGCTTTTCATAGAATTTATGGTGCTAACACAAAGATCCAATTATTTTTTTGGCGTCATGAAGATCACCATGATCTATTTCCTTTGATATGTCAAAATAATTCTTAGATCTGTACACTTAGAAAGACATTATCTATCTACAAGTCATGTATATAGAGTTTCTCTCATTCTATTGGAATAAAAAACACATGGAATTATCTCCTCTATCCTACTTATATAGTGGGTGAATAAAATACCTAGAAAGGGTTCCACAACCCCCCCTGAAATTAGAACACCCAAAAAATTAGCAATAAATAATTATGATGAATGAAACTATGCCATAATATTATTTATATTTTATCATCTAATTATAATTTATAAATTAACTATATTATGTTATAACACCAATTCATTTAAATAAAATTATAATTACATCTAATATTAAATGAACCCTGAATATTAAGATAATATTTTTTCATATAATATTGTTCTCAAATTCACTAAATAAGTTGGGAATGATTTTAATAAATAAATTAAAACCAATTATCCTTTAATTGAAAAACAATGAATTTATTTATTTATTGGTTATTGATAACTTGTACAACCCTTAGACTACATTGTAGGGCATACCATGTCCTTTATACATTTTCACTAGAATATTAAAGATTCTTGAAAATGCTGTTGTGTGTAACCCTCTAGAACCTTTTCTTGATAGTAGTGAATAATATTCATAGACCAAGAGAGGAGTTTGTAAACCCATCAAGGCCCCTAAAGTGATAATAATTAATCATAACAACGACAACCGACCTATGAACACACACTATGTAATATAATCTCTTTGTCTTTAGATATATCATAAAGCAGTACACACACTTTTTTATCATCCAATATTTCTTTATTATTTTTTTATCTAACTGGATTGATTTAACCTTGATTTCTTCATCTAAGTACATATGAGGATACTACCATCCTGATCAGCCAGGCCTTAGATATATTACTTCATTAACATGGAAGCGATAAATTTTATTTTGATAATTCATGAAATGGCATACCACTAATTTTGTACCTAACACAAGATACCTCACAATGATTTCGTTGTCATGGTTTTCTCCTTACATCAATGTACATTATCAAATAGAAGACATTGATAATAATCTCAAGTTAGAATACCAACACACATGTCTGTATATAAGAACATCCAGTGACACCCAAAACATGTTGTTTTCCAATTAGAGAGTATTTTATCACGATCTCACCTAACATGGATCACAAATAGTAAACATCATGAGAAGAATTATCAATGATTATGAGTCCACAACACCTGATATTTAGACATCAATTGTTTATTGTCTATATGACGTATCTAGACTATAAGAATTTTCTTTAAGATTTATGCCATAGTATCTCGAGGTTCTCATTATAGCTTGGGATATGCTATAAAATTTCAAAATAAAAAATATTATATGGAAATTTACATTAAACAGTAGAAACATAAATTTCTAAATTGTAATGATAAGTTTATATCATGCATATCTAATTGTATACATAAAATGGTCATCGAAAAGTACTGATAATGTAACATCCCAGGTATTTATAGAATAATACATTTTCATATCTATTAATATTTTTGAATAATATAACCATTTTATGTTAAAGGGGGCTATTTTTACGAAATCATAATCAATATGAAACAATGGGTTTCTTTTAAATCTTACGTTGCACACAACACTGAGTTATACTAAAAAAATAATACAACAAAAATAATACTATTTTACATGGTAGTTGACACCTAGCCTTCTTATTTTCAAGAATGAATATAATTAATAATATTTAATTTTACATTTTTCTAAATGATTTTACATTTATCCAATTTATTTTAGAGACTTAAAATGAGAATGAATCCAATTTTAAGCATAAAATACTCTAATATTTTTAAAAGGTTATTTTACTGCCTTTTGATGGAAAACCATTTTTAAATCTATTTTTTTGTCACTTTTATATGTTCTATTTGAAAAAAATAACTTCTTATTTATAAGTGGGACATCAAAATTTACTTTTTTTGAAATTTTGGTATTTTTTGATAAAATCCATATTTTAATGAATAGTGAAAAATAATGCATTTTAATTCAAAGATGCCTTTTCATCTAATTTATTTATGTAGATATATTTTTATTTTAATTATGTTTAAAGTGTAATTGGATTATGTTTTTATAATTTTATTTAATTTTTTTCATTGGAAGTAATTTCACATTGAAATTGGACATAAACACATGTCAATCTTTTGATAGTTTTTAATTCTTATAAACATGCTTCTTGGTTTTTAGAACAAGAATTAATTTAAAATTAATTTATGAAAATTATAGGGTTTTGAATTTGAAAAAATAGATTCCATATTTAGAATTATAGGTCCCTAATGGTTTAAATAGTTCCCCCATTTTTGGACATTATGAATAGTAAGTTCAGTAATTACTTCTTTTTACCATGGTTGAAGGGTAAATCAGGTAAATAAGGGTAAACAAATAATATTTTAATATTATTAAACTACCCTAAAACATTTTATAATCATATATTATCAGATATTTACTACCATTAGAATCTTTGTGTGGATTTTAGGACCCCATGGAGCCACATGGGTGCGATAATGACCTATTATAATATTTATTTTAAATTCAAGGGAAATATTACACAAACATGTATATTTTAACTAAAAAAAATTTAATTGGGTCTATAGAAATTATATAATCGACTATAAATAGTACTTATAAATATAAAAATATTTACTACATCATGGTATTTTATTTATAATTTTTATACATTATATAAATTAATTTATTTATGACACATTGATGAAGCAATGATTACCTTAATCAATGAAATATTCAAATAAATGATATTATAAATATTACAATAAAGGTAATTTGAAAGTTTTGATTCCATAAACAAATTCTATGGATTCAATTTACATCTTATATTTGATTTAATTATTTTTTAGAAGGAATCAAGTTTTTATGACTTTATGAAAAATCAATTTCTAAATATTGTCAAAATTGACATAAATGAGTTAAAAAATACTATTTTATTAAATGATATAATAGTTATAAAAGTACAAGATTTTGAAAAATGACTTATATAATGTTAAAAATTTCATTAATTATCCAATTTTGGTTCTCTTGTCATTTTGTAGTAACTATAAAAACCATATATTAAGAAAACACAAGAAGACATGGTAAGAGTTAATGTTTTTAACTAAGGGTTAAAGCTAAAAGATAAGGTTACTTTTTGTGAACTAAACTTGTATAAATCCTATTGGTTGAGAGGATTTAGAAACATAATAATATTATCCTAGAAATATATCACCTTAGAGATATTATAATTCTAAAATCAATTTATAATAAAATAATATTTCAAGACATTCCTAAAGTGACCCTACTCTCTATTATAAAAGGCCAACACCTCTACCCACTTACTCACAACTCTAAAGCCCCTTGGATCATAAAAATTATGCACAAATAATCTCCCAAAATATATTACTTCCTTTTATAATCCTTAGAATCGGAATAAGTCAACTCAAGGAATCATTTTGGCTCAAATCAAAAAGAGTTACCCGATTTAGAGGTAATGTCTTCTCTCAATCTCTTTTCCTTTATTTTCATTATCCATTCTCTATGCTCTTATTATTATATGATTACATAAAAAAAAGTATCCTAAATATACTTGTATGTTGTTATTAGAAGTATTTGACAAACACGTACACACACCTCCATATAATGGTTACAAACATACTGTTTCTGTGTACGGTGAACTACTGCCTCACAAAACGATGATTGTTCAATTTTCCCTACCACCTCTCATGGGGGCCATTTTGATGTAAAATATAATTTTATACTTTATATTTTATATTTATATTGTATCTATTCTTATGTAAAATTTATTTACAACAAACCTTTATTCTTTTCATGTTGTGTAAATACGATAATTTCACTTGAGGAAGTGTGGACTACCACCCCCTCAAAGTGATATGACTCATTAATGCCATATATAGAACGTATAAAGGATGGTGTTAATGAACTTATTTAACATATATAACATATATATTATAATTTAATTATAATATAAATATGTATTATTTAGTTTTCATTTTTTAATACGATAAATAAATGAAAGTAGTGTTATTGCATATGTATGACCTACCATATCCATTAACAGTGCATTTCATTTATTATCACAAAATTTTATGGAATATAATAAATAAATTTATAATGGATATATATGATATTTAAATCATTAATACTTTTCTAGATATGATGTAATTTTTACCACATGTACAATTTACATCAAAACAAGTTCATTTTTATCTCAATTACCTAATACCGACAAAATGACTGAAATGAACTTAAATAATTATGTAATTTTTATAACATGGTAATAAGTGATACAAAATAAATAATAAACATGAAAAATGTTCTAAATAAATTATAAATTAACCTGATTTTATTATTTATGAAGATAAATAATGTTTGAGACAAGTTGTACTTAAGGTAAGGGATCCTTTCACCCTCCCCTTTTAGTCAAAGACTTAGTTTATATTATGTATTATAATTTCAATTTTTGTGTGTTTTGGGATATGTTATACTATATCCTTATTTCAATCCATTTTATTTCCAATTTATGAGATACCATTTTCACTCCCATCAACTCATTTTCTAAATTTTTAAGTGATGCCGTTAGGTTGCCAAATTTTCGTATGGGAATTCTCAAACTTCTCTTTTCCTTTCTAGTTTTATTTTATGTGGTATATCTTTCAAATTTCCATAAAATGTTCATATTTTCATTTTATTCTGTACCTATACTTTATTTTGGGTCATTTATGATTGGGATACCCTTGTACTATCTCTTTTTAATATTTTCTAAAACCATATTTCATAGCCGTTATGCTGCAGAATTTTTGTCTCAAAATCTCTATTTTTATCAAAAATTCTATTATTTTATTTATGTGAATAACCAAAAAAATTTCATTTCCAGGGTTATTCATAAATACATAAAAATTATTTATTTTATTATGGAATTTACATACACAAAACCCTCATTCACTTTCCATGGTTTATAATAACATAATGATCTTGTTTTTAAGTACTTTTTAAAATGTCACAATTTTGATATGAAACCAATTTATTATATTTTATTTGGGTTATTATAATTTTTTTTATTATGATGAATTTTGATAAAATTAAAATAAATACATATTAAGGGTGTTCCTTGATATCCTTAAATGCATTGTGTAAAGAAATTAATCTCTAGAGATGAAAAGTTTTACGATACCTTGGTGAATAACCTTGGTAATTTCACGACACTTTGGAGATAGGCCATAGTGGTATATTAATGAATGTATAAGTTAAATGTTGTAGAGAAATTTTAAATTTATGATTCATGTTATTATTTTTATGATATTCCTATTTATCATGTCTTTATGCTTCATGTTCTCTTTCTCAAGATATCACTCATGTTATTTTTGATATCTCTTAAGTACACATGAAAAACATTTCCTTACTGAGCTTATTGTGCTTGTAGCAAGTTTTAAAATGTTTTTCATAGGTCTTTACATTGGTAAGTAAAATTTATATTCTATGATGAAAGAATCAAATATGTGTTGGGAAATTAAATAATGTTTTATTTTAAGGAGTTTTATTTTGTAAAAAAAATATAGTGAGTAAAAGTGTGCACGTGTAATATTTATCTTGTCATGTACGAGCTTTTACCTAATACTATAAATCTCTAAACCTAAAAAGATCTTCAATGTAATTAAAATTCAAATTATTTACTTTAATCAATATTATGTAATTTTTAAGTGTGGGGCCTCATAGTTGGTATCAAGGAATGGTTTAGAAAACTTTAGAGATTAGGATGTTTTCTTAAGAGTTATGGATACCATCATGGGTTTATAATTTTAAGGATGATTACAAGTTCGATGTCTTAGAAACCCCTTTTAAGGATTATGTTATGAAATTTAATGGTAGTTAATGGTATTTTTTGAGACACGTATTTTTAAGGTAGTTATAGGTTATTTCTTTTGGGTATAAAAAACAAAAAGGTATAGAATAACATTTAAAGGTAAAATATGTTATAGTTATTTTTTATGATTTTATATCATGTTGGGAGTGTTATAAGAATTATCTAGTATTATAAAAAGGACAACCCACAAGATGGGTGATAACATGTCATGTCCGGAAAGGCCCTGAGAATTGAACCCACAACCGAAGGGTGACAAGGTCACATCGCCTACCACTAGAATACGTGAAGTCCCTGGTTAGTATGACCTTTTATTATTAGATAATTATATTATGAATTAATAATAAGTTTATTTTAGAGATATATGTTTTATCAATTGGATATCCTTAATATAGGAAAATTATTTGGTTATTAGGTGATAAATGTTATTTTTGAAGATGTTCATATTTTTGGGAACATTATATGATTAATGGTAAATAGAACACTATGGGATTTTGATAGATTAATGGTTGAATTTTATTTTAGAAGAATATATGTTCTCATTGTGGAGTTATGGTGATTAAAGTTATTTGTGGAAGTTATTAACATATTTTGTAGCATATGTGATTAGGGTAATTACCTTTTGGTATGAGACTTTAAAAGTGATCAATTTTATTTGGAGATACATGTTAAAATTTATCCTGGAAGTCTATGTCGTCAAATCCTTATGAATTTGGGGTTTCAATATTAGTTTGGATTATTTTGAGGAATTTTAAGGAAATTTTTTTGTTGAATGGTCTATGTAGAACATGGGTATTACTGTTGAATTTTGGAGGTTAAAAGTAGTCTTTATCATAATAAATGATTATTCTTTTGGGGGATTATCTGATATTTTACTAACCATTTTGGTTTTGGTTAATGTTTCAAGATCGGATGAATATATGATTAATCTTTTTTGGTTTATGTGATTTTATAAATTTTGATTATAGTGATTTATGTGTGACCATGTCATCTTTAATACTCATTGTTTGGAGAATAGATGAGTTTGTGGTAGAAATGTATTAAAGGATGAAACTCTACTTTACAAGTAAGTATGTTTTCTTATGTTCTTAGTCACGCTTTTAAATAAATTCTTCAAATTTATGAAAAGTAACTTAAAATAAACTTTGTCCATTTCATTTTACTACTGGGGAAACAAATACTGTTTAAACCATCACAAGTTTGTCTTTTTATGATTTTCAAATTTCTCATGATCATGTTTTCTATCACTCTCCATCAGAACAAGATTGTTAGTTTTTATTCCATATCCATGTTTGACTATATTGAAACCTAGTATGTGTTATATCAGGTGACCTTTGTACTTATCTTTCATTCTTTTAAAGTGGTAGTTTTTTGGACTATTTTTTATATGTGGGATATTCAATGAAGTTACTGAGTCTAATTTTAAAATTGGAAAAATGTAATTTCCCAAAGGGGGGAAAGATGTGCCATCCCAGGTATTTATAGAATAATAAATTTTAATATCTATTTATATTTATGAATAAAAATTCTTTTTATGTTAAAGGGGACGCTTTGTCTGAAATCGTACTCAACAGACAACAATGGGTTTCTTTGAAATCTCATGTTTCACACAACATTGAGTTATACCAAAAAATAATAAAACAATAATATTATTATTTTAGATGGTAGTTAACATAGAGCCGTTGTTTTGGTGGGAATGAATAGAATTAAAAATATTATTATTTTACATATTATGAAAATGATTTTACATTTATCAAAAGAATTTCAAAGACATAAAATGATAATGAATCTAATTTTAGGCATAAAATACTCTAATATTTTTAAAAGGTCGTTTTGCTACCTTTTGAAGGAAAAAAAATTTAAAACAAGTTTTCTTTCACTTTTATATGTTATATTTGACAAAATAAGCTTATTATTATAATCAGGACATCAAAATTTACTTTTGTTGAAATTATGGTATTTTTAGGATAAAATCCATATTTTAATGAACAGTGAAATATAATGCATTTTAATTCTAAACCGCCTTTTCATCTAATTTATTTACATAGATAGATTTCAATTTTAATTAGTTTAAAAGTGTAATTGAATTATGATTTTATTATTTAATACAATTTTGGTTATTGGATGTAATTTCACATTGAAATTGGACATAAACACATGCCAATATTTTGATAGTTTTTACTTCCTAAAACCCATCCTTTTGGTTTTGACAATGAGAATTAATTTTAAATTAATTTCTACCAATTATGGGTTTTGAATATGAAAAAATGGATTCCATATTTTGAATCATAAGGTCAAAATTGTTTAAATAGGGCCCCTTTAATTTTGGAAATTATGAACAGTAACTTCAGTAATTACTTCTTTTTACCATGATTAAAGGGTAAATCAAATAAATAAGGGTAAAAACATAACATAATAATAATATAAAACTACCATAAAAAGTGTCATAATACTATTTTATGATATATGTCCACCATAACAATTTTTCAGTGGATTTTAGGACCTCATAAAGCCACTTGAGTGTGATAACAACCTTTTATAATATTTATTTTAAATTCAATATAAATACAACATAACATGTATTTCCTAGCTATTTATTAATCTTTTTTATATAAATAAAATATTCGACTATAAATTTTAATTATAAATTTGAAAATATTTCCTAAATAATGTTATTTTATTTATAATCTTTAGATATTAAATAAATAAACTTATTTATGACACAATGATGATGCAATGATTACCTTATCAATGAAATATTCAAATAAATTATAATATAAATATTAAAATAAATGTAATTTTACAATTTTAATGCCATAAAATAATTTTATGGATGAATATGACATATTATCTTTGAGTTAGTGATTTTTTTGAAGGAATCATGTTGTTAAGACTTTAAAAAAATCAAAATCTAAATAGTGCCAAAATTAACATAATTGAGTTTTTAAAAAAATTAATATTTTATTAAATTATATAATTGTCCTAAGAATCCAATATTTGGAAAAATGACTTATATAATGCTACAATTGTCATTAATTTTCCAATTATTGTTCTCTTTTCATTTTATTGTAAATATTGTAACCATATATTATGAAAATACAAGAAGACATGGTAAGAGTTAATGTTTTTAATTAAGGGTTAAAGTTAAAAGATAAGGTTAATTTTGTGACCTAAACTTGCCTAAAACCTATGGTTGAGAGTATTTAGACCCATAATAAAATTTTACTATAAATATGTCACTTTTGACCTATTATAATTCTAAAAAAATTTATAATAAAATAATATTTCTAGACATTCCTAAAGTGCCCTTGATCCCTATTATAAATGGCCACCACCTATACCAACTTACTCACATATCTTAATCCCATTATATCATCCAAATTATGCTCAAATAAGCTCCCAAAATCTCTTCCTTCCTCCTATAATCCTTAACATGGTCATAATGAAACTCAATGAATCCTTTTGGCTCAAATCAAAAGAAGTTACCTGACTTAGAGGTAACGTATTCTCTTAAGATAATTTCCTTTATTTTCATTATCCAGTCCCTATGATCTTATTAATATATTATTACATAACAAAAATAGTATCATAAAAATACTAGGATGTTTTTATGAGATTATTCTACCTACACTTACACACACCTCCGTGTAATGGTTACGAACATACTATTTCTGTTTACGGTGAACTACTGCCTCATGAATCGATGATTATTCAATTTTACCTACCACCTCTCATGGTGGCCATTATGATGTAAAATATATTTATATATGATATATATTAAATTTATATTTTCTCTATTAATATATAAATTTTATATATAATAAACCTTTATTATTTTCATGTTGTGTAAATACGATAATTTCACTTGAGGAAGTGTGGACTACCGCCCCCACAAAGTGATATGACTCACTCATTCAATACATGAAACATGTAAAGGATGGAGTTAATAAACTTTTGTAACATATATAACATATATATTATAATGTAATTATCACATAAATATGTATCATTTATTTTCCCATTTTTTAATATGACAAATAAATGAAAGTAGTGTTCATGCGTACGTACGACCTACCGTCTCCATGAATGGTGCATTTATTTATTATCTCTAAATATTATGGACTATTATAAATACATATATAATGGATATATATGATATTTAAATCATTAAAACTACTCTTTATATGATGTACCTTTGACCACATGTACAATTTTCATCTAAGTAAGTTCATTTTTAAGTCAAGCACTCAAAATTGACAAAATGACGATATGAACTTATATAATTATGTAATTTTTATAACATGGTAATAAGTGATATATAAGAAATAATAAACTTGAATTTTTTTAAGTAAAGTATAAATTAACCTATGTTTATTATTTAGGAAGATAAAGAACGTTCGAGACAAGCTGGACTTAAGGTAAGGGAACCTTTCGCCCTACCCTTTTAGTCAAAGACTTATTTTATATTGTCTTTTAATTTCCATTTTAGTGTGTTTTGGGATATGTTATTATATATACTTTTTTATTTCCATTTTTTACAAACAATTTAATACCATTTTCTCTCTCACCAACTCATTTTATTAATTTTTAAGTGACATCGTTAGGCTGTCGAATTTTCGTAAGGAAATTCTCAAACATCTCCTTTCCATTAATGTTTTATTTTATGTGTTATATCTTAAAATTTTACATAAAATTTTATTATTTTAATTTTATTATATACCTATAATTTATTATGAGTCATTTATGAATGGTATACCATTTTCCCATCTCTTTTTAATGTTTTCTAAAACACTGTTTCATAAATGTTATGCTGTAGAATTTTCATCTCAAAATCTCTCTGTTTTTATTAAGAAATTATCTTATTTTTATTAATGAGAAAACCCAAAATAATTTTATTTCTAGTGTTATTCATAAATACATAATAATTATATGATTTATTCTATAATTGACAAACATAAAACCCTAATTCACTTTCTATATGTTATAAATGACATAATTATTATGTTTTAAGAACTTTTTAAAATGTCACATTTTTTATATGAAACCCATTACTTTTATTTTATCTGTGTTATTTATGAAATTTTTGATTGTGATCTATTTGTCTCACATGAAAATAAAGACTTATTAATGGTGTACCCTGATAGAACTCCAATTCATTGTGTAAAGAAATTATTCTCTTGAGATGAAAAGTATTGTGATAACTTGGTGAATTACCTTGGTAATTTTATGAATCCTTGGGGATGGACTTTGGTGATATGTTAATGAATGTATAAGTTAAATGTTGCAGCCAAATTTTCATGTTATGATTCATGTTCTTATTGTTATGATATTCTTCTTTATCATGTCTCTAGGCTTCATTTTCTCTTTCTCAATATATTCCTCATGTTCTTATTGATATCTATTAAGTACACATGTAAAATAGTTCTTTATTGAGGTTCTTGTGCTCATATCTGCTGAGTCAATAAGGTTTTCCTTATGAATTTTCCATTCCTTTATTTTTGGGGAGATTGTTATGTCAATAAGGTTTCCTTATGACTTTACCATTACTTCATGTTTTTAAAATCACAAACACCTTATCTTAAGGAAAATTTAATTTACTCTATGTTTTACTTATATAAGGAAAATTTTCATTTCCTAATGAAATTTATCCTCACTATGTTTTTCATTGTTCATTATCTTGTCTAAGTATAAAATTCTGTTTCATATATAAAACCTTGGAATCATATAATACTTAGATAAAGAGCATTATGTTTTCAGGATCCTAAATCAGACTCCGAGTTCTCTGAATTCAGACTCTGAACTCTTATGAGTTCTGACTCCAAGTTCTCTAAATTTAGACTCTGAACTCTTATGAGTTTTGAATCTGAGTTCTCTAAATTCAGACTCCAAACTATTATGAGTTCTGACTGTGAATCCTAATGAATTCAGACTCTGAACTTTGTATGTTCAGAATCTGAATTCTCATGAATTATAACTCCAAACATTGTAAGTTCTGACTCCTAATTCTCATGAATTCTAACTCCAAACTTTGTAAGTTTAGGTTCTGAATTCTTGTGAATCCAGATTCCGAATTTCCTTGAAATTCATACTCTGTAATTCTATAGAGTTCAGGTTCTGAATTCCTTAGAAAACAGAATCTGAATATCCTTGTATTATAGACACCAAATGTGTTTTTGGTTACACTCTGAACTTTTATTTTCTTACATTTCGAATATTTTATTATGGTTATGTAACTATATTTTTTATTACACTTGTATTGGTTATAAAATGATGTCATGCATTCAGTTACTTACTAACCATTTTTTTGAGTGACAAATGTACAGGTCCCTCTCAAATTCAAGGAACAATATGATCGTTGGAGGAGGGAGCTGACCGTTGGAGCTGTACCTATAAATAGGATCCCATTTGAAAGATATCACAACTTTGATGAAAGTTTCTATGAATCTAGAGATTACATACTGTTGAATGGATTTCTAGAGAGATACTCTCATGCTTAGTGCATACTGAACACCTTGTTCAGATTTTCTTCATGAAACTCTGAATGTTGCTGATTACATTTGAGGGCATCTGGGGATAGGAAGACAGAGGTGTCGACTACCTTGAAGTTGAGGCCTTCCTTTCTAAGGAAGATAGAGGTGCCGACTTTTTTAATGTTGAGGACTCGCAGGGATAGCAATATAGACTCCGATATTCGTATCGAGGGCTTACCCTAGTGTGGGTAAGACAGACTTTCTTGAAAGTATAAATCAAGGGACCTTTATACAAGTTTGTTTGATAGACTTCCTTTTAGGTTAAAATATTTACAACTTGTTACTTGTTTTGTTACAAGTTTTCTGGTGCATTTTTGATTGTTGAGGAAAGTATAACTGTCTTATACTTATACTTGTACTCTAATTTAGTAAGATTCTATATGCTTTAAGGTAGAATTTTTATCTTTATAAACATTCATTAAGTTTCATTTTTCGGAACCATATTTCTGGTGTTTCTTTCTCATAATCACTTTTCTGGATTCAACAAAGTTGATATTACTAGAGGCTTTGTGAATTTTTCCTTGTTTAACTGTGCTAAACATTACCATCTTTAAATGTTCCAAAGGAATTTTTTAAAGTATACAATTCACCCCCCTCTTGTATATTGAGCATCATATGATCTTACATTTGGTATCTAAGGAGAATATCATTCTCCATACCATCTCAAAAATTGGTATCAGAGCAGTTCTATGAAATACTTATATTCACATATAAGTTTTCCTTGCTCAAGTTTTTTATTGTTCTATATTTTCCTTACTGAGGAATATTTTCCTTGTTTACAAACATTCATTACTAATAAGTTTGTGTGGAATGTTTTTTCTTTAAGATGGATGGAATCAATGTTGGTTCCATAGACAACCTAAATCCAAAAAGACCACCTATTTTTTATGGGAATGATTATGAATATTGGAGAGATCGCATGAAGACATTCATTATCAATACTGGAGTGGATAATTTTGTTATTATTAATAGAGGATATAAAATCCCTCACAAGAAAGTTAGTACTTTCACAAATCAAGGAAAGCACGAATATCAACAGAATTATAAGGTACACAATAAATTTCTTTGTTCTATGACTAGAAATATATATAGCTAGATTTCATCTTGTGAAGCATAAAATTATATTTGGATGAAACTTGAAGTTACACCCTTTGGAACTTCAAAAGTTATCGAAACTAGAAGAGCCATGATCAGAGCGGAATATCATGGTTTTTTTCTTTCCTTATGGAGAACCCATATGTAAGGTGCAATAATGATTTATGACTATCGTTAATAGTTTACAATCCATGGGAGAGAAAGGATTAGATTATGAAGCTCTTGTTGATAAGATCATAGACAACATGCCCAATGAGTGGGAATCCAAGAGGACTACTATTGATGAGAATAGAAAGGTTACTCAAATTTCTCTTGATGAACTCTTTAGAACTCTTCTTCAACATGAGACTAGAATGAAGAGAGATACTGAAAACATTAAGAAGAAGAATGGGAATGCCAGTGTTTCTTTTACTACAAATTCAAATCTTATGGAATCCAAGACTCCTGAGAGAGTTACAAGATCCAAATCTAAGAAGGTTGTTATAAAATCCAAATCTAGTGGAAGTGAATATTTAGAGAATTAATTAGAAAATCTTTATAAAAGGATGAACAAGATTTTTGGACAGAAGAACTTTCAATCTAGATATAAGAAGAAAGAAATGATAGATAGGAAAGACTCAGAAGTCACTTGTTATGAATGCAAGAGAGCTAGACATATAAGGCCTGATTGTCCTATACTTAAAAGAAAAGAAAGAAATGAAAAGCATTCTAAGATAAATAGAAAAAAGTACTATAAAGCTAAAGCTAATAAATTATTGAAATCTAATGACACCTGGAGTGCCGGTGGTGGTGACTCTTCAGATGAATCATTAGATTACAAATCTTCTAGATAGAAGAATCTTGGTCTAATAGCTAGAATACCTATTGAAAATCATTGTTTGATGGCTAAGGTACACAATGCTTAATCAATGACCAATGTTTCTTTGAATGCAAACTATAGTGATAGTAAATACTATAACTCTTCTGATGAATAATCTTCTTCTGATGAAGATAATAATTTACCCTCCTATGAAGAAGTTTCTAGGTTTTCTAAGATTCTCGAGAATGAGAATTATAAACTGAACAAAAATCATGATAAGTCAAATTCTAGGATTTATATTCTTACTAAGGAAATATCAGATATTTCTAAAGATCATGATAATAAAAAAATTTATTTCGAAAGTATTTCAAAAAATCTTGAGGAACTAAATTCTGGGAAGGATAAACTTTCTAAGGATATAGAAAATGTAATTTCTAAGAAAAATGTTTTCAAGCCTAACTCTAGTTAAAAATAATTTTTTTTGAAGATAAGAACTTAGTTATCAGACTAAAAACCTAATTTTTTTCCTTGAGTAAGTTATTGTCAAACTTTACCTTTGGTAAGGAAAATTTTGATAAGATGTATTCTCGAATCCGACCTCTAAGGAATAGTTCTGTTTTTGGTTATACAAGTTCCAACCCAATTTTTAGTAACAATTATTTTGTTCCTTAAAGTGATCCATTCTACACTAAGTGTTAGTGTGGTGGGCATTGGAAAAAAATTGTTCCCTAAAAAACTCCATTCATTAGGATTTCATGAAGCCTATTTTTCTATGAAAATGTGGGTGCCTAAAATTTTGATTTCTGAAATTTATGGATCCAAGAAAATTTTTGTTGCGAAATTCTAACTCCTTTGTTCTTAAGAATGTACAGAAACTACCAACAATAATACTTGGTACATGGATAGTGGATGTTCTCGACATATGACTGGCAACAAAAACTACTTTGAAAATATTATCAAGACGGAAGGAGGAAAAGTAACTTTCAAAGATAATGCTCAGGGAGAAATTATTGGTATAGGTAACATCATTCTTCTTGGAAAAATGTTGATTTTGAATTTTTTATTTGTTAATGGTCTTAAGCACAACCTCATTAGCATAATTCAATTATGTTATGATGGTTACCTTATGAATTTTAGGAATGACAAGTGCTTAGTATACAATTCTACGGAAGAGTTTATTCTTTCTGCCCAAAGGCAAGAGAATGTTTACACACTAAACTTAGTAGACCTTAGGAGCCAAGAATTACCTTATCTTAGTACAATGGAATATCATTCTTCATTGTGGAATAGAAGGTTAGGACACTTTAACCTTAGAAACCAATGCAAACTATCTAATAAAATACTAGTTAAATATCTATCAGACCTTAGATTTGATTCTTCAAAAGTTTGTGATCATTTTCAATATGTAAAGAAACATAAATCAAGTTTCAAATCAGTTGGTGAAGTCTCAACTACTGATGCATTATAGTTAGTACATATGGATCTTTTTGGTCCAAAAAAAACTGGAAGCATTGGAGGCAAGTATTATGTATTTTTCTTAGTTGATGATTACACTATATTTACGTGGGTTTATTTTCTAGCAAAGAAATATGAAGCTTTTTCTTATTTCAAAAGTTTTATAGCCCAAGTTAAAAATGAGAAAATGCTTCCTTTGATAACTATTCATAGTGATCATGGAGGAGGATTTCAAAATTCTGATTTTGAAACTTTTTGTAGTAAAAAATGCATTACTCATAACTGCTCATCACTTAGAACACCTCAACAAAATGGTGTTATTGAAAGAAGCAATAGAATTATTCAAGAGATAATAAGAACCATGTTGAGTGAGTATTCTGTAGCCAAACATTTTTGGGATTAAGCTGTAAGTACTGCTTGTTATACTATAAATCGAGTTTTGATTAGAGATTTTCTTAGTAAAACTCCTTATAAGTTATGGAATGGTAGAAAACCTAGACTTTCCTAATTCAAGGTTTTTGTTTTCATGGTATTCATTATGAATACTAAATATAATCTACACAAATTTGCACCAAAATATGACGAAGTAATTTTTTTAGGCTACTCCAAAACTTCTAAGGCTTATAGAGTTTTCAATAAAAACACTTGTACTGTTGAAGAGAGAGTACATGTTAAATTTGATGAAACAAATCCTTTTGTTTTTAAATAACCCTAACCTACATATTTGGATGTGTTTTCAAAAACTGATTATCAACCTTTGTTAGAAGATCCTTCTGATAAGGAAGATTCCAAAGAAAATGTTTCTAAAGAACTTACCCTAGAAGATTTACTACCATATGTTGATGAATAGGTTTTACAAAACCCAAATCAGTTTTTTCTAAAGAATCATCCTAGTGATAGTATCATTGGTGATGTAAATCAACATGTAAGGACTAGAAGTCCCTTAAGAAATGAAGTATAACATCTAGCATTTATTCCCAAATTGGAACAAAAAATCACTGATGAAGCTTTAGGTGATGATGATTGGATAAAATCTATGCAAGATGAGCTAAATGAATTTGAAAGGAATAAAGTCTGGACCCTGGTTGAAAGACCTAAGGAAACTTCTGTCATTAGTGTAAAATGGGTCTTTAGAAATAAGTGTGATGAAAATGGAATCATATTAAGAAATAAAGCTAGATTGGTTGCTAAAGGCTATAATCAATAATAATGAATAGACTATGAAGAAACCTATGCTTCAGTAGCTAGACTTGAATCTATTCGTATTTTACTTGCCTTTGCAGCATTCTTCAATTTCAAACTTTTTCAAATGGATGTGAAATCTGCTTTCCTTAATGGTTATGTTCAAGAGGAAGTTTTTGTTTAACAACCTTATGGATTTATAGATACAAAACATCCTAAACATTTTTATAAACTTACCAAAGATTTGTATGGACTTAAGAAAGCCCCTCAAGCTTGGTATGATATAATTACATGATTCTTGCTTCAAAATAATAATGTTAAGGGAAATTCAGATCCAACCCTTTTTATAAAGAAAGTTATTGAAAATTTTTTGATTGTTCAAATCTATGTTGATGACATTATATTTGGTTCAACTTAGCAGTTTTTAACTAATTCCTTTGAGGATCTAATCAAATCTGAGTTTGAAATGAGTATGATGGGTGAGTTAACATTTTTCCTTGGTTTTCAAATTTCTCAAAAACTAGAAGGAATATATATCTCTCAACCTAAGTATTTTAAAGATCTTCTTAAAAAGTATGGATACGACAAAAATTGGAGTATTAATACTCCCATTGGTACCTCAAACACACTTGATCTTGATGAAGCTGGGTAACCAGTAGATCAAACATCTTTTCGAGGTATGATAGGAAGTTTACATTACTTGATAGCTAGTCGTCTAGACTTAATATTTTCTGTATGATTATGTTCAAGATTTCAATCCAATCCCAAGGAATCTCATTTAAAGGAAATGAAAATAATTTTTCGCTACTTAAATGGAACCATGGATTTAGAACTCTTTTATACTGCTAGAAATGATTTTATTTTTAAGGGTTTTTCGGATGATAACTTTGGTGGAAGTAGAATGGATAGAAAAAGTACATCCAGAAAATGTCATTACTTAGGAGATTCATTGGTTTCTTGTCCATGCAAGAAGAAACACTCTATAGAACTTTCCACTACTGAAGCTGAATATGTATCAGCTAGAAGTTGTTGTGCTCAAGTGTTGTGGACGCAACACACACTCATAGACTATGGTATGAGTTTTACCAAAACAAAAATTTTGTGTGATAATACTATTTCCATTTCATTAATTAAAAACATGGCACATAACTCTCATGAAAAAAATATAGATATTAGGCATCAATTCCTTATATATCACACACAAAAATGAGATATCATTCTTCAATTTATCGGAACTCAAGATCAACTTGATGATATTTTCACAAAATCATTACCCTCTGATAGATTTGAAAAAATTAAACAAAATTTAGGAATGATAACCATAAGTTAATTATCTTTATTAACTTCCTGTTGAAATCAATCTCCTTACAGTAATAAACTCCTTTTCATAGGGGGAGTACATTTTCTTGTTAGTTTTTCAAATTTTTCGTAATGAAGTTTTTCAAAATATTCATAGTTAGATTTTTCAAATCATTCCTAATGAAAATTTTTGTAGTATAAAATTTTCGTACTAAAAAATTTTCATAAAGAAGATTTTCGTAATGAAGATTATTTTAATGAAGAATTTTTTAATGAAAATTTTCGTGATGAAAATTTTCATAATGAAAATTTTTGTAATGGATTTTTTTTCAGAATATAAATTTCTTCAAGAATAAATTTTCCTCAATAGGAATAATATTCCTGGAAATCTGAAAGGTATGTTTTCTTTCTTAATTTTTCATAATCATCATTTACTTTCTGGTATTTTCATTTGTTTTTAATTTTTTTTTTGATTCTCTTTTCCTTAAATCTGATTTATTTTCTTAAAAACCTCAAAAGATCGGATTCTTCATGTTTTCCTTATGGCTATCATATCAAATATCATATCTGATCAGAAGGATTTTCAGCCATTAGATTTAGTTTTGAAGATGAAACGTCACTTCTAACACCTATATAAAATACCCTTGATGGGTTGTCCCACATCGATTTCAAGATCTCGCATGATGAAGTTATGACCCTCTACTTAATCCCATTCTGATCTTCTTAGAGTTTTCTCATTTCCAAATGTCTATAAAAGAATCTTCTCAGAAAGATATGTCTAATGTCAAGACAATTCCAGGGTGGAAGGTATATAGAGAAAGGCTGGTGCATATTATCTTCTTCAACAAGTGTGATTCTATAATTTCAAAGAACATCAAATTGAATGGATGGGAGAGTGTTTGCATATCGAAGCCAAGGGCTCAGGATTTGGTGTATCCGAATTTACTTGTTGAATTTTATGAATCAGTTAGTTTCTTCAAGGAATAAGGTAGAGAGATGTTTTCCTTCAAGAGCTATAGAATGACCTATTCTCTATCATTTACTAAGGCAGCCATCTTAGTTGGTATTCTATACGAAGGGGAAGCTGAATTCTGTTCCCAAAAGTTGCTGGATGTCAAAGGAAGCTTTGTAAAGGTAAAATCTATGGAGATCCTTGGTCTTACTGATGTCAAGACTCATAATATTTCTCACCTCTCTACAAATAATCGGATCCTTGAATTATGGGTTCAAGGATTTATCATTCTAAGAAAAGGTGACAAGGACACATTGAAGAAAAGTGATATGTAAATCCTGGATTTTTTGGTGAACCTGAAGAAGGTTAATGTGGTTAAGAATATTCTTATTACGATCAAGAATATCAAGAATGGAAATATAAAGGCTCATATTATCATGTACCCATCTATTTGTTCTAAGTTGATTGTTCGGTGTCTAGAATCTTTTAAAATCCATTACAGTTCAAAACCTAGAAATTGAAAAGTCATGCTAGTCAGTGATGATACTTTGAAGAGGATGAAAATTGGATTTTCTAAAGACTCCAGAGAATTTTATGACCTACCAGAGGAGGAAGCTAAAGCTATTCCAAAGAATCAAGAAGTGGATGAACCA
The DNA here is from genome assembly GCA_963277665.1 of Viscum album. NCBI lineage: Eukaryota > Viridiplantae > Streptophyta > Magnoliopsida > Santalales > Viscaceae > Viscum > Viscum album. The sequence goes on from OY728161.1 coordinate 1,614,288,529, forward strand.
TCCAAAAAGGTAGGAAAGAAGAGAAACTTGAAGCAAGTAGAAGAGGAAGAGAAAACCCCAAAAGCTAACCAAGCCCAATCCGCACCTCCTAAACCTAAGAAGAAAAAATCATACCCAGATGAGGTTGTAGAAAAATTGAGGGAAGATAAGAAAAACCGAAAGGAAGGAGAGCCACAGTTTAGTTTGGATCCTGCAAAACCAAAGGCTTGGAAAGATAAGACATTATATGATCTTGAGAAGAAATCTAAAGAAAAGAAACAAAAGTAGAAGATGTATGAGATTTAAATTGTTCAATCCCTTTTGAGGGATACTGAGAAAGAATCATAGAATATTCCCATACCAGAATCATTCTTGGTAGAGGCTTTACCTGAGACTTCGGGTAAGAAATTTTTCACTATGGAAAAATCCCAAGAAAAATAAGTAGAAAAAGTTTTGTTAGAAGTGGAAGAATATAAAATTAGTGATGACACAACTGATTTGATTAAGCATGTAAAAGACTTTCATGAGAAGGAAATTCCTTCCGAGAAATTGTCAATCTGAACCTTTCAAGTTGAATCTTCAAAGCTTGCTACACCTGGGATAGATGACATTTCTGAAGATGAAGTGAATAATCTGTCAGAAGAAGAATGTTATAATTATCATTTCATTCATCCTGAAGATGATGAGGTAGGTGATGAGAAGGAGAAAATAGATGAAGATAGAATTTATCAGCTGTCTGATAGTGAACATGAATCTACAGATGAGGAAGCCATTCAGAAAACTGATAAGGGGAAACATGTGGTTGTTGATACACCTACTAAAGCTATTGTAAAGAAGAAGGAAGCTGGTGGATCTTTAAAGAGGAAAGTTATTGATCTAGAGAAAGAAGCCTCACCTAGAAAAGTCTCAGATTCAGAATCATCATCTCTAGGACATGATTTTGTTGTGCAGTCTTTGAGGAAGCTGGTTAACACCATTTCGATTTTCCCAATCATAGACTCTAGATGCCAGATGCTTCAACACAAACTAAATCAAAAATCATATTTAGTATCCATGGTGATGGATAAGTCTATAAAGCTTGAGGATGATTTTCAGAATTTTTACATTAACTATCATGCCCACAAAATTTCTTGCATGAAAATGGTTGGATGGTAAAAGAAGACAGTAGAAGATTTAAGAGAACTTGATGAATTCCAAGATGGTGTCAAGGAGGCTTTTGAAATTGAAGATGGTAGGATCAAAGATCTTACTATTAGTTTTGAAGAAAAGTTAACTTTGCAAAAAAATTCTTGGATTCAAGAAGTGAATGATCTGAATGGGAAATTGTATTTTGTTGCTCAAAGCTGGAAGAGAGAAAGAGATCATCAGATTGAGATAGAAGAAAAGCTTTTCAAGTAGGAAGAGGTCCTGAAGGCTCAGACAGAGGGTCTTAAGTCTCAGGAAGAATGAATCAAGATTTAGAGAAGAAATCTGAGGATCAGAATCATCTTCTTATGCGAGAAGAGGAAAATTATAAAGAGATCAGAAAGATGAATATTATAGTCAAGAAGTTGATGCCGAAGGAAAATTAAGGATAATTTTATTTCAATCTGATCTTTTTTTTACTTTTCTTCCTTTTACAAATTCTTTATAATAATGTTGAAATTTTTGGTTGCTTGTCTTTTGGATGTGTTGTTCTAATCTTTCAAGTACCATAATTTCTTTTCCATTCCCTCAAACTCTTTTGGAAAATCACAAGTGGGGAGAAAGTAAAAATAATACTAAGTAAAGAAGAAATATCGCTATGTAAGGTGGAGTTTATCTAAAAGAAAGTTTTCATTATAGAGATTTTTGTACTCAAGATAATTAAAAATCCCATTCCATAAATATAGAATACAATCCTTAGTGTTCCAAAGCCTAATGGGAATTTATACGTATTCCTCTTTGCCCATATGATAAGGGAGATAAGTTTTATTTTTAATGTCTAGAAAAATAATTTCTAATTCCTTATATTCTTTTTCATAAGGATGTTTGTGATTTCCAAAAAGGGAGATATTGTTGAGTTAATAAGGTTTTTCTTATGACTTTTCAATTCCTTCATGTTTGAAGAGATTGTTAAGTAAATAAGTTTTCCTTATGACTTTACCATTCCTTCTTGTTTTGAAAATCACAAACACCTTATCTTAAGGAAAATTTCATTTACTCTATGTTTTACTTCTATAAGGATAATTTTCCTTTCCCAAGGAAATTTATCCTCACCATGTTTTCATTATTCATTATCTTGTCTACTTGTAAAATTCGGTTTCATATCTAAAACCTCAGTATCATATAATACATAGATAAAGATCATTATTTTTTCAGGATTAAAATTCAGACTTCGAGTTCTCTGAATTCAAACTCTGAACTCTTATGTGTTCTGACTCAGAGTTCTCTGAATTCAGACTCCTAACTCTTAGGATTTCTGACTCTGAGTTCTCTGAATTCAAACTCCAAAATCTTACGAGTTCTAACTCTGAGTTCTCTGAATCCAGACTCCAAAATCTTCTGAGTTCTGACTCCGAATCTTAATAAATTCAGACTCCGAACTTTGAAAGTCCAGACTCTGAATTCTCAAGAATTTTGACTCCGAACTTTGTAAGTTCTGACTATGAATTCTCATGAACTCTGACTTCGAACATTGTAAGTTCAGGTTTCAAATTCTTGTGAATCTAGATTCTAAATTTCCTAGAGATTTAGACTCTGGAATTCTATAGAGTTCGGGTTCTGAATTCCTTAGAAAACAGAATCTGAATATCCTTGTATTATAAACACCAAATGTGTTTTTAGTTAGACTCTGAACTTTTATTTTCTTACATTCTGAATATTTGATTTTGGTTTTGTAACCATATTTTTTCTTACACTTTTATTAGTTATAAAACGATGTCGTGTATTCAGTTACTTACTAACAGTTGTTTAAGTGACACATGTACAGGTCCCTCCGAAATTCAAGGAACAATATGACCGTTGGAGGAGGGAGCCGACCGTTGGAGTTGTACCTATAAATAGGAGCTCATTTGAAAGAGCTCACAACTTTGATGAAATGTTCTATGAATCTAGAGATTGCATGCTGTTGAAGTGATTTCTAGAGAGAGACTCTCATGCTTAGTGTGTACTGAACACCTTGTTAATATTTTCTTTGTGCGACTCCAAATGTTGCTGATTACATTTGAGGACTTCAAGGGATAGGAAGACAGAGGTTCCAACTACCTTGAAGTTTAGAGATTCCTTGTTGAGGAAGAAAGAGGTGTCGATTACCTTAAAGTTGAGGGCTTATGGGGATAGCAAGACAGAATCCGATCTTTGTATCGAGGGCTTACCCTAGTGTGGGTAAGACAGACTTTCTTGAATGTATAAATCAAGGGACCTTTATCCAAGGTTGTTGGATACCCTTCATTTTGGGTTAAAATATTTACTACTTGTTACTTGTTTTGTTACAAGTTTTTTGCTACATTTTTTATTGTTGAGGAAAGTATAACTATCTTATACTTCCTTATACTTGTACTCTGATTTAGTAAGATTTTATATGCTTTAAGGTAGAATCTTTATCTTTGTAAACATTCATTAAGTTTTATTTTCCAAAACCATCTTTCCGGAGTTGCTTTCTTGGAATCACTTTTCCAGATTCAAGCAAGTTTATTGAACTAGAGGCTTTGTGAATTTTTCCTTATTTAACTTTGTTAAACATTGTCATCTTTAAAAGTTCGAAATGAATTTTTTAAAGTATACAATTCACCCCTCTTGTATATTGAGCATCATATGATCCTACATTTGGTATCTAAGGAGAATATAATTCTCTATACCATCTTAACAATATCAAGTTTCAAAATGTTTTTCAATGGTCATGAGATTAATAAGGACAATGAAGATTCCATGATGAAAGAATCAAATATGTGTTGTCAAATGAAATCATGTTTTATTTTAAAGAGTTTTATTTTATAAAAAAAAGATAGTGAGTAGAAGTGTCTAATTGTAATATTTTTCTTGTTATGTATGAGCTATGAAATAATTCTCTAAAGATATAAAATTGAAAAGATTCTATATGTGATTAAATGTAAAATTATTAACTTAACTCAAGATTATATAATGTTTAAGGATGGGACCTAATATATAATGTTGGGTCTATAGAACAAACTTTTAAAAAACTCCCACCACACTATATATAAAATGATAACATTCCTTGTTACCTATCACATGAAAAAATCATGTTTCTACTATGTCATGGATTTAGTTGTTGGGTCTTCCAAATATCCACTTGTAGAAATTCTATTAAATGTTACCTCACCTCCTTGAGTATAACATTTCATGATATGTAATCCCTGAGTAAATCCCTTTTGTCCACTATGAAAACTTGAAAATTAGATAGTACCACTAAAATAATTATCATGATGATAAAAATTTATTACTAGGTGATATTCCAAGAACTGGAACTAATTATTTCTTAATCTACACAATGCTTCTTAGCTTCTATAGAATCTTCAATGTACTTGGTATTTGTAGGTATGAATACAAATAGATTGTATGATCTTGTCTTGCTCATTACCTTAGCCCTACTATAATATAAGATCATATTGATCTATATGAATACTATTTTGTGACCCCTGAAAACTAGTATCATTTTCTCTCCACTTAATAGGTACATATTCTTTGTATTTTCAAGTACAATTGGATATTTCTAATTTCACCCCTTTTAGTTATCCTGGATATTACTGATATTTTCCTACTATAAAGTATATCTTGGAAATATAAAATCTTTTATATATCATGGAATACATGATTGATCCACCACTTAAGTATATGAAATTAAACTCACCACTTTAATCTCCTCCAATGGTTATTTATGTCTTCTTGGAGATATTTATGCCATGTGAAATTGGTAACAATTTTCTCTTGAATTGTTTCAACTTGTATTTCTCAATACCATGTCAGTACATATACGATTGACTAGGTCTAAGAAATCATTATATCTACCTCAGTAGATCATATTCCATAGAACTTAGGTTTCTAAATTAAGTCAATTTCTAGAGAGTTACATTCATTATGGTTAAAACTAAAGGTAATAACCATTCTGAAATTAACTAACTGTAAGATAATTAAAAAATTTCCATATGTTTTCAAACATATCTTACTTAGAAAAAATGATGATCCCACTAACCTCTAGAATACCCATGGAAAAGATTCATTCTAAATGAGTTATCTTTGATCTTGTTTCATAATTTAATCCAGATCTAGATTTGATTAACTTGAACCCCATATTGTAATTATATGGCATAACCATCCATTTTTTATTGTTTCATATAGAAACCTTTTACAATTGATGGTCTTGAAATCAAATGTATAATAAAATGATCATATAAATAAGCTATAATAAGTAAAATTCTAATGGATTTATAAAGAGGAACTTTTTGTATCCAATCAATTATTATTGGAATAACACTTATACCATCCTTGTGTTATCTTACTTGAAAACCCACCATAGTATTCAAAATAATAATCTCCCTATACTTTGATTCATGGAATCCATAATCAAATTTTAATTAATCTTTTCAATTTTATATAATTTCCTTATACTGCATAATTGTAGGAATTATTATTCTCAATGAATAATGTATCACCATCCATGGTGAATATAAAACCATCACCATGTTTTTAACCTTCCTACATAGTATGTGTATCTAGAAATCCCTCTTCTGTGAGCTTTTGTGGAAGTTTCTCATATTATAACTACTTGTGCTTCGTTTCCATTAACTAAAACTAAGTAAATATGGTTCCCACTATCTCAAATAGAGATGTTCACCCTTTTATAGAAATATATTCTTTCACTTGACTATAACCTTTCTATCATAGGTATTTTAGTAATATACTGAGAATATATTAGGATAATTACTTTTTATTCACTTTGTTTTTTTCTAAATACAATTTTGTTTATATCCAAACAAAAGTTTTGCATCTAAACACATATTCTTATAACATTATCGATTACCATTATACTATAACTCAGATTATATCCATTAATTCTAATAGTTGGCATATGGTTATGGTATAATACAATTATTTTGATGCATTTATTGAAATAATGGAATTTTTTATAATGGATATAAGTTTCAACATTGATGCTCCTTTAACTTACATCTTGACTCTAATGTGTATAAGAAAATTTTCAACTGTGAATTACTCCACACTACTTTTTTATCAATATTATCATGTAAAAATCATCACCGATCCTACTTATTATTATCATATCCATAAAATGGATAAGGTAATGAGCCTTTAGGAATTAATCCATGATAAATTTATTGATCGATGAAAGCTAGGTCAAGATATTCTTTGGCATGCCAGCCTGAAACACCTCATTTATTCTAACCATGAATATACCATAATTCACTTTCAAATTCCTTAATAACTTAACAGAATATTATGGTGTATACTTACCACTAGATTACCCATGGGATAGTTCATGCTCTCTATCCAAACAAATTTTTAAATGATTATGGCCTACCTTTATTTCTAAATGGTTATTTTTTCAAAATAAGCAAGTTTGTACATCAAAAATACCTAAGCTTTTTAGTTCCACTAAATTTAAATACCATAATGGGTATATCCTTGACATCCATTTTTAGTTTTTATTGACATAGTATTTTCATTCCAAAATCAGGTAAATAAGTCTTACATTTTATATTCATCGTATATTTTCTATGATTCAAGTATCACTAAACAATTACTTAAGTATTTTAAATCACAAAAAAATTTCATTTTGAAGCTAAAATAATGTATCCATGTGTCCAAAAGACATGTGATATTAATTTTTGGTAATACACAATTAAATATCAACTGGAATCAATAAACATGGCAAATAGAAGTTGTGATCTTCTCACTGCTGACTTAGGAACCACCCTTTCTCAGCCTCTTAGAGAATTCACCTTACATATTGTAAAGTTTCTATACATGGTTAATATATTTAAATACACATATGTAAATGAAATATTTTATTTAATACCCAAAAGGTATATTAGAAGCATTAGCAGCATTTGATGAATATTCCCGAAGAACAAGAGACTACATGATTCTTCAATTCTTTTCATTGTGATGAAACTTTCATAGATTAATTTCATGATATGTAATGAAAATAAACTCATGTTTATGAAAAATTTAATTGAAGAACATTGTGAAGGTTAATTTGAAATCATTCTTATAATTTTCCTTATTTACTTGTCTTTTAACTTGTTCTTGATAAGAATTTAAGGTTATACTTTCTTTAATTTCTTATTTACTTAGAAAACCATACCCAAAAGGTAACGAAACATTTTTATCCCAACTGTTTGTTTTGTATTCTTAAATGAATCTAAAGTAATTGGGTGAAAATGATATTAGAAAGGGATCAATTGAAAGATTTTAATCCATTTTCAATTTACACATATCCAGTGTAATCATTAATTTTATATCTTTGCATCATTTTCTCCTCGTAAGTATATCAGAGATGAGACAACATGTAAAATCAACGATGTCCTGATTTTTTACCAACAACTATCATCAGACATTGATTATAAAATAACCATCATTTTCATAACACATAAGTATCATGTAATCTTTTTTACACCCTCACTTCCTAAGGTGACTTGATAAGTATTGGGAACACTCATGCCTTGAATTTTTGCTATCATAGTATGGTGTATAAACATCTGTACTACACATGGAAATTCATAATAGTTTGGAAATAATATTTGTCAAATAAATATCATAGTATGTCTTATGGTACTAAAAAAATAACATATATCAGATTATTAATTTTATCTTGATTATCAATTTAGATATTTTTAATTAATTAATTAAATCATTAAATGTATCCCACTATTCTATTTAATTCCAATAACCCTCTATACTAGAACTGAAATAATATATCACTTAATTATTCTAGTAGAAATAATCTTTGAACGTACCCTCATTGTCTACAATCTATGGACATGCCACTAATTAGAGAGGTCAAAGTAGGTGTTTGACTTTATAACTGTATTACCTCATTGTTCCTTGATCTATTGAGTGAAGTCCCAAATTTTGAAATCATAGATATGATTTACCCAACTCTTACCACTAAATTTGTAGCAACACAGCTATGACTACTTTTTTTCAACCAACATCATTTAATTAAACCCATAATTCACATAAGAACATCCCAGTAGGAGGAGGAAACCTTGACTATGGTTGATCGAGCACCCTGAATACCTAGGTTTGTTCAAATTCAAATGAGGAAGCCTTTTAAAACTTAATAATTCTTTGAGGGTTTTTATATTTTTCTCAAAAAATGTAATCCATTTCTATTAATATGATCAAACTATGTTCTCACACTCACAATAGATCATTAATAGAAAAACATCCATAAATTCTTTATCAATATTAATATTTATTATTTTATGCATTTATAGTTGTCATAAATATTCATAAAATAATAAATATATGAAAAATGAAATAAATACCTGACTAGTCTTGAGTATCTAATATTGGTTGATGTATTTAAATGTAATGGATCAACCATGTCCTAGAGAAATCATATCTGAGTATCTGCTTGAACAATGATGCAACACGTCCCTATCTACTGTATTTTCTTATCATCTAAAGTATTTCCCCATCATGGTAGGGTCTGTGTATTAATGTTTCATCATCAAAATGTACAAGTATACTTGCACACATGCGAAGGGTACTAGGGGTGCAATATAGAGAAAAAAAATTTGGAAGCGTATGTCGTTATACATATTAACCAAAAAAATATGATGCATATACCATCATATTTAATTATAATCACCGCCCAAAATTAAATAATTAATAAAATAATTAAAAACATACAAACACTGGTTGGTTAATGCTCAAGACTGGTCATTGGGTAAAATAAATTCACAATAAAAATTAAATTTCAATAAATTAAAGTATGATGGAATTTAATTAAATTGACTGATGAACTAAATTCAAAAACTTTAAATATATTCGGTAACAAAATTAATTTAATTTTAATTCCAAAAATTAAATCAATCAATTAATTTAATTTAATATCAAAATTAAATTAAAATTTTCTCGGGTATTAAAATTATATTTTAATCCAAAATTAATTTTATTCAATTTAATTTAAAACATTAATTAAATTAGTTAACTTAATTAATTTTGATTATGTAGAGACCCGAACTTGATGTACATAGACATTACATTACTTTTGCAGAATACTTAATATATAATAAAAACAGACACCCAAGGATCGTAATAGTTTAGTGTTTTTGGAAACTCATAACATAATCATCTAATCATGGTAAAATATCTTCAACATCTCCCAAAAAGATCTTCCCCTTTTGTTTTCTTACCTAAATTTTTTTTTAAAATCCTGGGGAAAAGAAAACATATAAATGGTGTGCTCAAATCCTCATAAGGGTAAGTATAGAGAAAATAAAAAAAAATATACATTTGAACTTAAAGACATGAATATAAAGTTTAAACATCAAAATCTTGAGTCGTGAAATAAATAATGGCAGTGTATAAGGCATATATCAAAAAGTAACATTAATCGTGATAAAATAAAATGTTAATAAAAAAAATGTAATTATGGAAAACCATTAACCATATGATATAATTTCCATAGTATCCAAGGCATTGCTGCCAAGACCATCATAGTGGACAAAGTCTATTACTGAACCGGGTTTACTTGTCGTTCCAACCCTGTATTACTGAACCGAATTTACTTTCCATTCTAGACATGTCTATATCATGAGATATAAATCATTACCCAATGTATTTTAGGGATATATAGGTCCCACCCATCTCATAATGAAATCATTCTTTCGTGTGCCACAAAATAAACATAAATCATTCATCATAACCAATGAATAAAATGAGTTTCATAAACATCATCCCATCATAACATAATCCATATAAAACAATGGATATAATTTCATTATAAAAAAAATCAAACCATGTAAATAATAGAGACATTATCCTTGATACATAACCATATTAAAGAATGTCATCATAGATAGAAATATTTTTGATAAAACACTTAAAATGAATTCTTGAGGAAAATATGCGTTCTTATTTCAAATAATTTTCTTTTTCTCAAAATGAAGTGCAATTTTAAATGAAAATAATTTTGTTGAAAATATTCAGGAAATATTGTAGAGAAATATTTATGTAAATAAGGCGTTATGAAATCATAAAAAACTTTTTATGCCGTATAAGTTAAAAAAACATTTTTCTCGTCCTTTGGATGGAAAAGTCAAAAAGTATCCCTTACTGAAAACAACGAAAGATTCTTTTCATTTATTTTACTAAAAACTCAAAAATAGGTAAAATTGGATTGAAACAATTGTATTAGGATAAAAAAAATATTACATATTGAGGAAACATGGATATGGATGATAAATATGCCCTAGTAAATATTGAAGTATAACCAATCTTGGATAAAAAAATGAGATTGCAAGATTTTCCTATACCTTATGTCTGATATGATTTGTATGTATCCGAACCTTTTGTATAATGATTTAAATAATGTCATTGAATTATTCTAGAATCATAGTCATTATTATTATATCATATATGGTCATATTCTTATCTATTTATTAGTAACATTTCGTCGTTACTCGTTATTCGGGTGTTAACTGCTTTATATTCAAATAAATTTTTATTCCTATTTTTAAGTCATAACTTTATCATTTAAATAATGGTATTAGTATACAATATATAATATTTATTCATTCAATTAATTTATATAATCATTCTTTAATGAATATCTCATAGAACGAATCGCATCACATCGTGGAGATGGTAGGCCGTACGTATGCATGAACGATGATATCATTCCCATGATTGTGGAATTGTATTGAAGTGTATGGTTTATAATATTTCAGAATAAATATAACTTTAAAATAATCATATATATTAATTTCTTCCATCATTATACACACACAAGTATGTTGGTAATGAAAAAATATTACACCACGGCGTGGAGACGGTATTTCGTACGTACACATGCACGGTGATTTCATTTTTCATAGGATGGATAGAAGGTGAAATAGGGTTGTTTAATTTTTATAATAACATATCAGTATTAGAGTGATAATGATGTTATTAATTTATAATAAAACAATTAAATAAGAGGAAGTATAATATGAAATAAATTTGAAATAATCGGTAGAAGATATTACCTATTCCTCAAAGTGCCTCCTTTAAATTTCCTCTTAGGGCACTAGAGTTGGTCTTTCTAGAAGACCATAACCTATATAATGTGAATATAGAGGTTGAGAAGAGTAATTGGTAGGGGTTTTCTGATCTTGAAGGCTCAAAATTGAGTGAAGAGGAGAGGGAAGGGATGCCATTTTATAAGGGAGGAGAAGAGCACTTTTGGAAACCTCAAAATATAAATTTATAATAAAAACCAACCCCACATAAAAACCTCCAAAATGACTCAAATTCTAAGTTGAGATGAGTTCGGGTTTTAATCTCATCAACCAATAAAATTTAAACATGTTTTTATTTTATTTTAAACTTTATCATTTTGATTTATCCTTATTGAATTTATTGGATTTTATTTGTGGTAATAAAGTTATAAATTTTAATGGTTATTAATACTTAATTATGTGTTGTTAATTGTAAATAATTGGATAATGTATGAAATTTTAGAACATATAAATTTAAATTTTTAGTTTTCAAATATTTTTGTTATTTTTAAAAAATTTAATAATATGTTATTTTTATAAAATATCAATAGTGACAATTTTGACACTATTCATTTATTTGAATTTAAATAAAATCCAAAAAGAAGAAATTTTCAAAAACAAATATTCAGTAGATTAATAAAAAGTCATATTCATCTATAAAATTGGTGGAGAAAATTAATTATATCATATAATATTTATTTTAATATTTTTAAAACTATTTATTTGATATTTCACTTGATAAAATAATTACTACAACATTTTTGTATAATTATTTAATATACTTATTTGTTGCATAAAAATTAAAAATAAAATACTATGATGAAGATAAATCTAATATATTTAATAATAATACTTTCAGTCGAATTTATCTTCTAAAACACCAAACTTTTAAAATGTTATGTTTATTAAATTATGAAGGTGAAAAGTTTGACTTCATTTAAAATAAAAAAATATAAATGTCCTAATCTGTTTTATAAGGCTCCAAATGGTCCACAAGTCTAAAACTGGATGATTATAGTGTAGATATACTCTAAAAATAAGTTTTTTTTCATGTTTTTGCGTTTTTGTATGGGTATTATTATTTTAATAAAAACAATATTGTTGATGTTTCACTAAATAAATAATTTCTGCATCATTAATGTATAAGCTATTTAGTTAAATATATATTTCTTAAAAATTAAAAATAAATTACCATGATAAATAAAAACATTTTATCTTTAAAATGAGTATTTATAATATAATTTATATTCTATTTAACCTTATATTAAAAATAATTTAATTATTAAAGTTTGAGTGAGTTATTTTTCACTTTCCTTTAAATAAAATAAATTAAAGGTCTTAATCTCATCCAAGTGGGTTCCAATAGATAAAATTTCAACCCAAGTATATTTTAAGACGAAATACAATCATCCAATTATATTAATATAGGTGTTAAGGTAATTTAATATATTAGTTTTACCCTTAAGTACAGATTTACTTATAACTATTGTAAATAAAATTTACCGTGGTTACTATTCATAATGGCCAAAAATGAAAGAAGCCTATTAAAAAAAATTAACCTACTGATTCCAAATATGGAACACATTTTTCCAAATTCAAAACATAGAATATGCAGTAATTAATTTAAAATTATTCCCGCTGTCGAAAAAATGGGGTTTCATTTAAAACATTGCAAAAGATTGAAATGTTTTTACCTATGAATTCAATGTAAAATTAATGATAATGACATAAATTATATTAAATGGTAAAAATCTATTTTATTTATACTTTAAAATCATTCAATATTTTAATTTTACCAAATAAATTATATCGATGAAAAAAGTTGTTTTTAATTAAAATTTTGTGTATTTTAACTATTCATCAAAATATGAAGGTTATCAGAGTAATGTAAAAAATTTATAAAATGTAAATTTTTATATCATAAATCAAAATAATAAGTTTAATTTTTCAAATTTAACTTATAAACTTGTTAAAAATTAGATTTAAAATGGTTGTGTCATCAAAATGCGACAAAACTGCATTTTTTGAAAAATATTTCTTTTATCCGAAAAATTAATTTTGTTCTCATAACATGTACTAGAAAATGTGTAATATGAATTATAATGTTATAAAATTAAAAATTTGTTTAATAATATTTATAATTTCTAGTTCATAATAATATTATAATATACCATTGTTTAGTGAAACTCGGTATTGCGTACCACGCAAGCTATCGAGGAAGGTCACTCTTGCGTGTAACACAAGCCAAGTATATTGTTGCATATATTTCAACCTAATCTTAGTTTAGCATACAATAGAAGATATCAACGAAATTAAATAAAATATATCTCATAAAATCGTAGGGTGTTACATTCTACACCCCTTAAAATGAATTTCAACCTCAAAATTCATCGGGGTTATAAATGGTTTACTACTTGAAAGTTTCTTTCATATAAAACCACAAAGTAAAATAGAATACTAAAACTTAATTTTAAAAACTAAATTATGAAACGTAATGGTTGCCCAAATTAACTCAAAAATGGGTTTCCACATAGGAGAAAATAGGTGAAAACATGGATATGGAAGAGAAATCTAATCATCAAGTTCTGATGGAGAGTGTAGAGAACATGGATATGAAAAGGCAAAAAAACACAAATCCATAAATTTTTTATGATCTAAGGTACCTTCTGATTCATCGGATATGAGGGTACTAGGACAACGTTTTTGGTTTTCAATATCATTTCCCTAAATTTGATGAATTTTTACATAAGGATAAATACTTACTTGATTTCAGTGTAATATCATTATTGGTCATTCCAGGAAAAATTTCCACATAATCTCTTATTTAAAGAAATGAAGTTGAATTTTTCATTCTTGAAGTGTTATAATATCATGCGATAGAATGATAGGTCATTCCCTCTGCCTCTATCACAAAAAGGTTGGCACAAGTTATTAAATATACATAAGTATATCTATGGTGAGGTTAATTGTATATGGTTCCTAAAATGGACTTATAATTCATCTATCATACCACTTAATAAAATAAAACTAATTTCTACTAACCAAGGACTTCCTGTAGGCCAGTGGTAGGTGATAAAGGCTTGTCCCACTTCTGTTGTGGGTTCAATTCCCACAACCTTGTCTGACGTGATGGGTTGTCACCCATCCTGTAGGTTTCCCTTTTTCTAAAACTATACTATTATAACATTCTAGAAGAAACGTTTTAGCCTTAAACAATACTATCTGATGTCAAACTTATCTATTTCAACCTTTAGTCTTATCAAAAATACTTCTGTCCAATCTAATAGTATAAAGAAAACAATTACTAGAAAGTTCATCTACAAAGCATGTGAATACCATCATTTACCCACCATATGTGATAAGATATATCTTGTTGGCCACATTCCAAACATGTGAATTATTTAATCATATATTCTCTTGAAACATGAATTGCCATAGAATATTAGTGATAAAATGAATTCTATCAAAAGATAACTCTTTCCACATACCAAAATCCCAAAATTTCTATATACTAAAACCATGATATCACTTTGTCCTTATATTAGTCATGATCTCTTTAATACAATCAAATATTTCATTATCTATTTATCCCTTCACTATACGCATATTAGGTTCTTTCCAAAAATATCTGAATAACCTTTCATGGTTACCAGTACTATTCAACATATACTATCAAAAACTTAAGGAAAAACAATAGTGTAACAATCCATAGATGTTTCTTTATTCCATAGTATCATGAAATTACTTATACAACATTACTCTTGATAAACATGCAATAATTATACTACCTTCTTAATCCATTGACCGAGCTTCATCATTTTATTTCTCAACACTTCTTTCATCTCATATATCATTTGTAGTCTCTTCATCATTATCGATGTAAATACTTCCCATACGACCATGATGATTCTCTTCATGAGATTTTACCTTAGGGAATTGGTTTTCATAATTCCCGTACGTCCCACATTTAAAAAATTTATCCATTGTTGATGTCTTAGTAATACCATTATCCTTGTCCATGGTGTTAACTGAACCATTTCCTTTGCAATTACTTGCTTTGTGTCCTTGTTTTCCACAACCAAAGCATCTTTGAGTTCCTTTGAAACATTCTCCCTGATTTCTCTTCTCACATGATTTAAATGAAGGAAATTGAACTTTCTTTCCTCTATGATCATCATGAAACTCCATCTTTCTCTTATTTGATGAGTCAAGAAACATACCAAAGTTGAGATTATTGATCATATAATGAGATTGCTGATTAGGCATAACAATGATGTTTCACCTTCCAAATCCTGTTTCATTCGGTTTCACATGATTAATATCATTCCATTGTCCATCATATTCTCTATTAACATGAATCTTCCTATTTCTAGACATTTTATAAAACCCAAAAAGGATAGTTTGAAGGGAAAAAATAATACTAGGAAAATGAAATAATCAAGGGGGAGTAAATTCAATATCTAACATCATAGGTTTAATTCTAAGATCATTACCATAATTCTATGACTATAACCTATACTTATACTTAACCTTAGGGACATCCCTAGACAGACCTTAGAAATATCTCTAGGGATCTCACTAAAGTTTTCGCATCCTGGTTTCCAAAGGTTAACTAAACCTTCCCACTGATACCAAATGTAGAGACCCAAGCTTGACATACATGGACATTACATTACTTTTTCATAATACTTAATACATAACAAAAAAACACACCCAAGGACCGTAATAGTTTAGTTTCTTTGGAAACTCGGAACATAATCTTCTAATCATGGTGAAATATTTTCAACATCTCCCATAAATATCTTCCCATTTTTTTCTTACCTAAAACCATTATTTAAATCCTAGGAAAAAGAAAACATATAAAGGTTGATACCAAATTATCCATAACGGTAAGTATGGAGAAAATAAAAAAAACATATACATTTGAACTTAAAAACATGTACATAAAGTTTAAACATCAAAATATTGAGTCGTGAACTAAATCCTGGTAGTATATAAGGCATAGATCATAAAGGAACATTAATCAGGATAAAATAGCATGGGAATAAAACATAAAATTGTGGAAAATCATTAATAACATGATATGATTTCCATAGTAGCCAAGGAATTGTTTCCAAGACCATCATAGTTGAAGAAGTCCATTACTGAACTGAGTTTACTTTCCGTTCCAACCCTGTATTACTGAACCAAATTTACTTGTTGTTCTAGACATGTATATCTCATAAGATATAAATCATTACACAATTTATTAGAGAGAGATATAGGTCACATCCATCTCATAATTAAATCATTATTTCACGTGCCATAAAATAAACATAAATCATTCATCACATCCCAACGAATAAAACGGATTTCATAAACATCATCCCATCATAACATAATCCATATAAAACAATGGATATAATTTCATCATAAAAAAAATCAAACCATTTAAATAATATATACATTATTCTTGAAACATAACCATATTAAATAATGTCATCATATATGGAAAATAGTTTTGATAAAACACTTGAAATGAATTCTAGAGGAGAATATCGTTTCTTCTTTCAAATCATTTTATTATCTCAAAATGGAGTGAAATTTTAAAAGAAAAGATTTTTGTTGAAAATAATCATGAAATCTTGTATAATAACCTTTAGGTAAATAATGTGTTATGAAATCATAAAAATCTGTTCACGCCGTTTAAGTAAAAAAACATTTTTCTCGTACTTTGGAAGGAAAAGTCAAAAAGTAACTCGTACTAAAACCGACAAAATATTATTTTCATTTATTTTACTAAAAACTAATCAATAGGTAAAATTGGATTTAAAAAATTTTTTTAGGATAAAAATAATATTACACATTGAGGAAACATGGATGTGGATGATAAGTATTCCCTAGTAAATACTTAATTATAAACAATCTCGGATAAAAAAAATGAGATTGTGAGATTTTCCCTTACCATAGGTTTGATATGATTTGTACGTATCCAAGAATATTTTATAATGATTTAAATAATGTAATTTACTTATTCCAGAATCATAGTCATTGTTATGATATCATATATGGTCATATTCTTATCTATTTATTTGTAAAATTTCATTGTTACTCATTATTCGGGTGTTAACATATTTATATTCAAATAAATTCTTATTACTCTTTTTAAGTCATAGATATATCATTTATATAATGGTATTAGTATAATATATATCATATGTATTCATTCAATCCATTTATATATTCATTCTTTAATGAAGATCACGTAGAACGAATCACATCACATCGTGGAGACGGTAGCCGTACGTACGCACGGGCGATTATATCATTCCCATGATTGTGTAATTGTATTGAAGTGTATAGTGTATACTATTTCAGAAACAATATAACTTTTAAATAATCATATATAGTAAGTTATTCCATCATTATACCCATACAAGTATGTTGATGACGAAAAAATATTACACCACGGTGTGGAGACGGTATTCCGTACGTACACAAGCGTGATGATTTCATTTTTCGTAGGATGGATAGAAGGTGAAATAGGGTTGTTTCATATTTATAATAACATATCATTATATTAGTGATAATGATGTTATTACTTTATAATGAAACCATAAGATAATAGGAAGTAGAAGAAGAAATAAATTTGAAAGAATCAGAAGAAGATATTACCTCTTCCTCGAAGTGCCTCCTTTAAACTTCCTCTTAGGGAACTAGAGTAGGTATTTTGAGGAGAACATAACCTATATAAGTAATTATATAGGTTGAGAAGAGTAATTGTCAGGGGTTGGACGGGATTGAAGGCTCAAAATTGAGTGAAGATGAGAGGGAAGGGGTGCCCTTTTATTAGAGAGGAGAGGGACACTTTTGGAAACCTCAAAAATATTAATTTATAATAAAAACCAACCCCACATAAAAACCACCAAAATGAATCAAATTAGAATATGAGATGAGATATCGTCTTAATCTCCTCAACCAATAAAATTTAGACATGTTTTGATTTTATTTTAAACCTTATCATTTTGATTTATCCTTATTTGATCTATTTAATTTTATTTGAGGTAATAAAGTTATAAATTTTAAATGGTTTTACATTCTTATGTGTTTTTAATTGTACATAATTCTATACTTTATGAAATATAGACCATATAAATTTCAATTTTTAATTGTTAAATATTTTTTTGATTTTTAAACAATTTTATAATATGTTATTTTTCTAAAATATCAATAGTGTCAAATTTGACAATATTGATTTATTTGAATTTAAATAAAATCCAAACAGAAGATATTTTTGAAAAAAAATATCTAATAGATTCCTAAAATTTCATATACATCTAGAAAATTCATGGAGAACATTAATTTTATCATATATTATTTATTTTAATATTTTTAAAACAATTTATCAGATATTTCTCTTGATAAAATAATTACTACAACATTTTTGTATAATTATTTAATATACTTATTTAATGCATAAAAATTAAAAATAAGATACTATGGTGAATATAAATATAATATATTTCATAAGAATACTTTTAGTAGAATTTATCTTCTAAAACACCCAACTTTTAAAATGTTATGTTTATTAAATTATGAAGGGGACAACTTTGACATCATTTAAAATAAAATAATATTAAAGTCCTAATCTGTTTTATAAGGCTCCCAATGGTCCAAAAGTCTACACATGGATTATTATGGTGTAGATATACTATACCAATATGTTTTGGTCACTTTTTTGGGTCTTTTTATGTGTATTATTATTTTAATAAAAACTATATTATTGATTTTTCACTAAATAAATAATTTCTCCATCATTAATGTATAAGCTATTAAGGTAATTATATATTTCGTAAAAATTAAAAATAAATTACCATGATAAATAAAAACATTTTATATTTAAAACTAGTATTTATAATCGAATTTATATTCCATTTATCCTTATATTAAAAATAATTTAATTATTAAATTTTGAGTGAGACATATTTCACATTCCTTTAAATAAAATAAATTATAGGTCTTAATCTCATCCAATTGGGTTTCGATAGATAACATTTCAACCCAAGTATATTTTTGGATGAAATAAAATCATCCAATTATATTAATACAGGTGTTAGGGTAATTTTATAATTTTATTTTTATCCTTAATTACTCGATTTACCTTTAACTATAGTAAATAAAATTTACCGTAGTTACTATTCATAATGGCGAAAAATAAAAGTAGCCTATTAATATAATTTGGACCTACTGATTCCAAATATGGAATCCATTTTTCCAAATTCAAAACACAGAAGATGCAGTAATTAATTTAAAATTAATACCGTTGTAAAAAAAATGGGTTTTTATTTAAAACATTGCAAAAGATTGAAATGTTTTTACCGATGAATTGAATGTAAAATTAATGATAATGAAATAAATTATATTAAATGGTAAAAATGTATTCTATGTATACTTTAAAACCATTCAATATTATAATCTTACAATATAAATTATATCGATGAAAAAAGTTGTTTTTAATTAAAATTTAGCGTATTCTTACTATTCATAAAAATATAAAGGTTATCAGAATAATGTCAAAAAAATTTCCCACATAATTTTTTATATCTTGATTAAAAATAAAAAGTTTACTTTGTCAAATTTAACTTATAAAATTTTCAAAAATTATATTTAAAATGGGTGCGCCATCAAAAGGCGCCAAAACTGCATTTTATGAAAAATACTTCTTTTATCTGAAAAATTAATTTTATTCTCATACCATGTTTTAGAAAATGGGTTAGATTATAAAATTCAAAATTCGATTAATACTATTCATAATGGATAGTTCATAATAATATTATAATATATCATTTTTTAGTGAAACTCGGTATTGCGTACCACACAAGCTATCGAGGAAGGTCGCTCTTGCATGTAACACAAGCCAAGTATATTGTTGCGTATACTACAAGATAATCTTGGTGTAGCGTACAATTGATGATATCAAAGAAATTAAAATGAATATATCTCATAAAATCTCAGATTGTTACAGATTAGTTAAATTATTCTCATGCCCCAAAACCTCAAACCCATGTTGGCCCATTTCGAGATGGCCAAGGTTTTTCATGAGGTACCTCATAGTTGGGCTTCCCATTTGGACCCTTGGAGGCTAGAGGTGATTTTTTGGTTACCATGGTGCAATGAATATGTGGTAGTGGATCGGGGAAATGGAGGCCCGGACCTCAGATAGTAGGGAAGTGGCATCACAGAGGATGGGTCACGATGTATAAGGACCATCAACTGGTCCTTAGTCTTGGAAGGTTGAACCTAGGGAGGTGACTTTAGAGAGGGGAGTTCAGAAAAGAGGATAATGAGATACAAGTGATGTCTGAAAAAAGCATAGGTGGGGCTTGGGGTCACTATTGGATCATCGGAGACCATGTCACCGATTCGAGGGAGGCTGAATGGTGGCAGTGTACCTAAATCTAGGTGGTAGTGTGCTCTGATCCAAGAGGCCACACACCCAGATACAAGTGAATTTTGTGTGAGGTCGTGGCTATAATTTATATAATAGCAGAGGCGTTCAGGTGGACAACATGTGGTAGTCTCGACCTAGATATAGGTCATGAGGTGCTTTCAACTGCTTGGTTGGTCCATGCGGGTAATGGTAGTGGATACATGCGGGGAGGGAGGTGAGGCTGCACTTAGAGCATTCGGTGCTAGAGTGTCTTGATGAGGGAGACTAGAGGAGCTACATGTATGGGGGACAGAGGAGGGGTCACCTTACAACTTGGCTTCCCTAAAAAACCCAACACTATATGAGCCCCCTTTTTCTTGTAGGAAAAAACCATACATAGCCACCAACCCATTTTTTAATGTGAACTTTTTTTCACCACATTTCCATCCATTTTATTTTTTAATGAATATTGGATAACCTTTAAATATAGTATTATTAATTATTATTATAATAAAATATCAACAATTCTGGGGGATTGATAAAAATAACTTGAAAAAACACTATTCCAGCCATCTATCAGATTCTAGCCAGTTTTTGGACAGAATTCTGTGTGTGCCAGAAATCTATTTTTTGTATTCCCGTATGAACAAATTGAATACAAAAAACATATATATTTAATACCAAAAAATTCACTACATTCAATCAATAAAATTTTTTCTGGATGACCAAAACTTGACCATTATGAATCAGATTGGAGTTCGGTCTGTTACGCTGGGACTGAGTTTAAGCCCTCTACTTAAATTTAATGAAAAATAAATTTTCTTGAATTATAAAATTTTCATGATCCCTATGATACCAATTGAAGATAATAAGGTTCACAGAAGAATCCATTGGGCTAGGGATTTACAATTTTTCATCATTGGGATGAACGAACTTATCACCTCTAGCGATTCGAGCCCCGATATGGTCATGCGGATCTCATGTGAATTAAACTGAGAATGAAAAAATTAATAGAATGTGTACCTTATTCCAAATAAATTTTAACATGACTATATCTCTTCACTGAATACTGTTGATTGAATTATCTAAATCCAAACCCTTCTAGATCATCCACACATTCTTAAAAAATCGGTACACTAGCTGGTTTCCAAATTTTAGGTGCTAGCACAGAGCTCCAAATAATTATTTGGAATCACGATAATCCCAATGATTTGTTTAGTTTTATTTGCCGAAGGCATGTTTGGATCAGTGCTTGGAGATAGACTTTATCTCTCTATAATTCAGGAATAGAGGTAGACTCTCATTCCATTGGAATGAAAAAAACATGGAATTTGATCCTTTCTCCTGCTTATATAGTCTGTAAAGTAAATATCCAAAAATGGTTCCCCAATCCCCTCAAATATTAAAACTTCCACTAAATAAGAATTAAATAATTATGATCAACTAAACTATGCATAATATTAATTAAATTTTATCACCTCCTTTTAATATATTATTAAATACATTACATGATAAAACCTAGTCATTTGACTCAACTCTTAATTCCTACTAATATTAAATAAACTCGAAATATTAATATAATATTAATTTGTATAATATTTTTCTCATATTCACTAAATAACTTTTGAATACTTTTAACAAATAAATTCAAACCAATTATTATTTACTTGAATATTAATGAATTTATTTATTTATCATAAATCACTAACATGGACAACCATCTATCCCTGGGTGTGGCCCACCAACCCCTACCTACATATTCAATAGAATAGAGAGTATTATTGAATAATCAATTTTGTGTGACCCCCTAGGACCTTATCTCGATAGTAGTGAGTAGTAGTCACATAATAAGAGAAGCTTTTAGTAGCCCATAAAGGCCCCAAAAGAGATAGGGAGTAGTTATAGCAATGACAACCAACCAATGAACACGAACTCTGTAGTAAAATATATTTCTATTTATATATATAATAAAGTTGGATACACACCTATTTCATCATCCTTTATTTTATTATTATTTTTTAATCTAACATGGCTGATTTACCCTAGAATAACTTTTCCAAGGACTTATGAATATACTACCGTCCTAATAAGATGGGCCAAGATATATTACTTCTTCAAATCAGAAGTGAAAAATTCAATCATGACCATTCAACCAATGTCATACCACCAATGATGTAACCAACACAGGCTACCTCACCATGATTTAATTATCATGGTTTTTTCCTTACATCAAAGTATGTGATTAAATTGAACATGTTGATAAAGATCTCAATTCAAGAGACCAATACACATTTCTATAGATAAGAAGATCTAATGACACCCAAAACATTTAGTGTTCCTATTGGAGGTTTTGTTATAATGATCCCGCCTATCATAGACCACCAAGGGAAAACTTCATGTGAAGAAGTCTCAATGCTTATGAGCCCCTAGTACATGATATTAATACATCAACTATGTCTGGTCAACATGATGTATCTAGACCATATGACATTTTTTTACAATTAATGTCATAGTATCTCGAGGTTCTCATTACAGCCCAGTATCTGCTATAACCTTTTTATATGAAAAATAATCTATAGACATTACTATTAAATAGTGGATTCAAAAATGAATACAATATAATGGAAATTGTACACCATTCATATCTAAATGTATACATGAAATGATAATTGAAAATTAAGGATAAAGTTGGGTTTAGGGGACCCACTTTTACAACATATTTTAGTTAAATGGGCGGCGTCTCCTAGACATCCTTTGATAGGGGTTGTATTATGTCTATATGGTTTATGGTCAATTTTTTTAACTTTGGAAAATATTTTATTTTAATATATATATTATAGAAGAATAATTATACCAACAAATTAGGATGTTTCTTTAGGGAAACATTTTTCATTAGTTTTTTACTTATTAGATATAGTGGTGGCTGCAAATCCTTATGAAGTTATTGGTTTCCTCATGGTTTATTTTTTGAGGGGGGGGGTGTTATCCTTAAAAAGGAATGGGAATTTAGGTGATTCCTAGGGAAAATTAATCCACCTATGTTTACCATTAGCATTGGAAATGTTTGTGGAGAATCTGGATTATTTTTGGTTGGTATAGATGGATGATGATCCCAATATCCTGATGAAGTGAAGTGGTGACATGTAGGTGTCATTGTAGTTAGTATAGTTAATTTGGATTTAATTTTTGGAGAATATTATCTACAAAATTGATAGCCTAAATATTATGGATATGGGTAACAATTAATTGATCCATACACTTTTAGCTCAATGGAATTACAAGCTGTTATAGAGGACTTTTCTCATAGTCACTTCATTTCATCCTGTTCTTGTATTAAAACAAAATTCCAATCAGATTTTAGTTGATAATGAATATTTGAATATGAAATAAAATGGATTTCATGATGGAGAGAAAAGTACTAATTTGTAGATTAAAATTGGTCCAGAACTCACATTTAATGGAAAATCTAGTAAAGGGGGTTGTTACATTGCTAGTGATCTCGGTGATTTCAAGATAATTTTGTTGATGTTTTAGATACTGAGTTCTAAAGAAAATATTTTTTTTAAACCATGGGATCAACATTATCTTTTTTTCCACAACTAGATAAATATCCTAATGCTATAAGACATGCCATATAGAGGCTGCGCAACACAAAAGCTACATTTCAGGGATGAATTTCATTAGAGGATAAAGGAATGAAACTGGTCTTCTAGGTCCACCTTAGGGAAATAGTGGTATTCCAACATAAGGGAAATGATGGGAATATAGGTTTGGTTGGGGTTGTCAAAGATATAGTTATTGTGGAGATATTTAGGATGTCGTGTGTGGGTAGTGGGGATAGCTTCTGTAGAGGTAAGATTTATCTTTCTCTATTTGTTAGTTTGTTATTATAGTTGGGTTGGAATGGGATAATAAATATGGAAAGGTAGGGGGGTCAGAGATTGAAATTTACTTGGTAGTATGTCCATTTTTAGTAGATGGATTGGTGAGGTGGATCCTCTCTTTGACACCCGACACACACAACATGGTTAAATCCTAAGGAGGTGGTCTCTAATAGTTCTTCCAGTTTTATATATTTCATTCCTCTTACTAATAAAACTATTGAATCTAGTAAGAATATATAGTGTCATAGTTAGTTTCTTTAATTCTCTCTCTCTCTCCACTCTAGTTAGCACCCATGGTGCTAATAGAGGATCTTTTTCTACCTTACATTTAGTTTTAAATTTATTGAATGTGGACTGATCATAGAGATATTATGAGTATGAATAATAATTTATTAATAGGTCCATGATGTTTTTAGACGTGATAATAAGTAAAATTAACCTTTAGAATAATATTCCCACCATAGTGGTTCAAGATAGCAGAGATATAGTGAATCAATTGAAGGAGAATTTGGAGGATGATGTAAAGAAAATATGATACAAAGTATTATTATAGGGGAAGATAAGTGGAAATTGTAGGTCTTAACAGATTTAAGGATAGAGAGAGAAAGATATAATGGGTTATAACAAGATCATGTTCAATATTGCATATAGATATAGGGAATAACATATCATAATTCATGAAAGAGGAAATTGTTAATACTCTATATAACCTTGGAAAACAACGTTTGAGGAGATATCACCGTACATGTTACAATTGTTTATTTCATGTGAATTGTGACTTGAGGGGTATTGTGAAAAAATTTAATGTTCCATAGGTAGTGATATAAAGGAAAAAAATGTAATGAAGAAATTGTCATTATCACATGCGGTAATAGGAGAAATCATAGGTAGTGATAAAGATATGTGAATAGTTATAAGGGAAAAACACTACCCAATTTTGAATAAGGCTAGTGATAAAATCATATCATTGTTGAGATAAAGAATAAAATTTATTCTAAATTAAAACCATGTGTATCACTGCTAGTGATATGGATATATCCCTAGATGGATATATCAATACACAACATAGATGATTTTAGTTAATACATAATCTTGTAGAAGACCATAATGTATTCCATAGATCAAAGTACTATCAAGGATACTTAAATGGAACTTGAAGAAATAAAAAAACATACAAAACTTTCATGGACTCTAAAACTATTATGATATGCCGTTTGGAATGTTTAATGTGAAGATTGTGGGTTTTGTAATGGAGCTTCATGGTATGTATGATCTACAGAGAAATATTATTGTTTCAATATTAAAAAATTAATGATGATAGTGATGTTTCATTCAATAATAACTAGAACATGGGACATGTGATCTTTAAGCATGGAGAGAGAATATGTATGAAGCAAGAGAATCATGAGACCTGGTTTAATGGTACTTGAGAATCAATTAATTTTTTTAGTAGAGAAAGAATATCAATTGATCTTTTCTGTTTTATGTAGGATAAAATATATCTTAATTAACACATAGAAGATAAGATAAATGTATGTAGATCTCTAAAGAATCATTGAAATGGTGTTATGAATTAAGTTCAACCCACTAGACTTGTAGGTGCTGCTACTTTGAGACAAAGGTCATAGAGATGTGGAGGTTGAGGTTTGTTAGAGGTTAAGTTGAGTTGAGTTCCATATCCTACATGAGGTACTATTTTATATTTATTATTCATTATAAATAAGTATGAAGACATCATTCAAAGAGTTATATTAAATATTGGGTCTAATATCCACCATTTTAACATGGTATCAAAGGATATCTACCCCAAAACTCCCTCCCCTCTTAGCTCCTATCTTGGTTCAATCTATTACCCCGCCACTATAAGGGGGCGTTCATCACATGGATAGTAAGACCTAATTATCTATCACCACCCACTCCACTCATCCCTATATCATGATTCCTCACCATGCACCCCAATCTCTAGCTACGATGGGTCGCTACCTGCCCCCACTTGTGATGAATCTTTGTGCTGCCCCCACCAAGCGGTTTCACACCCCATCTACCATTATGACAACCTCACCTTTCATCATCATCCCCACACCCATAAGATGTATCTTTAGATTTGGCTCCCCTCTCTTCTCTATTGGATGAAAAAACCAAATAACCCCTCCTAACATCATCTCCCTCCTCTACTATCCATGTATCCCTATGTAATATCCCCTTGAAATCCCCTCTCCTCCTCCAACTAAATGTTGTCACCCAGACCTGGTGCCCCTTTCCCCATTGAACCTTCAAACCCAATTGCGACTGGTTTCCAATCACCACTCCCCCTCATATCCTCCCTCTAGAGGGTTTACCCAACATAGATACCTAAAACCAAATGTTTCATATCAAGGGTGTTTCATTTAGGTGAGTCTGGATGGTTACAATGTGCCCCTGGCACTAGCCATGGACAGAGATCTGGCTATTATGGAAGATATATAAAGATTCATCTTCATCAGTGGTGATGAGAGAGGATGGGAAATCATATGTAATAGGATAGATGGTGGATACTAATGAGGGGAATGCAAAGGTGACAGAGTCAGTATTGGTTATGACCTAGGCTCGGTAGATCTACGGATCAGATGCGACCTCTGATGCTTAAACCTTCCTTTGAAGGCATGTGCTCCCTTTTCCAAGTTCATACCCTTTGATGTAACTTCCACCTTGATGTGTTTCATCCCTTGGAACAACCACCCTCTATTGAACAATATACCTTGGTACCTAATTTCTTCCTATTTATTCCTCTGATCACTATCATGCTTCGGGGATCATCATCAGGGTTCTTCATCACTACCTAGATTACTGTCAGACTTATTGGATCACTATCATGCTTCATCATCTGTGCTTAGATAATCGAAGATCTTTTTATAACACTATTGGGAATTTTCTAATTTTTTCTATTATTTATTTGTTTTTGGGATTTTTATTTCATGTAGGGTATTTCAAGCTTGGGGGGAGTGTTAGTGTTATTTATTTTTTGTTTTCTTATGTATCCAAGATAGTTACACCTAGAATGATGGTTATTGTTACATGTTAACTTTATCTAAGATCCATATTAGTCCTAAGATATTATTATATCTTTATTATTCATTGTAAATAAACACCAATACTTACTTTAGATAGGTATATTTGATATTGGGTCCAATATCCTCCATTTTAACAAGGTTGAACCATGATAAATCATAAACCATTATCCATAAGATGATGATTACAATGATGCATGGGTTTAGGATAGAGAGGCTTCATCTTATAATGATTTGGTTGGGATATGAAGTGGTAATAGTCATTGAAAGATAAGAACAACGTGTGAAGATCCTACCATGGTATATCTTGGATAAGATTACGAAGGGAGATTATAAAAGAGAAAGAGATGTTATAAAGAGGTGTCAGTAGAGGGGATTCACACAAAAGGTAGAGTAACACCTTTTGATATATGAGATGTTTCCACCAAGGAAAAAAATAAAAGCGAGTGAGGAAATACTCTCATAAATTATTAATATTCTTTGTGTGACTGAAGAAGAAGAGTTGAAACATTACACGATTAGAGGAATCAAGTGAATCCATATAAAAAATATCACACATGTAGAACCATAGAAGAGATCTGTTCTGAGCATGAAATTTATCTCATACTCATTGTCATATTTTAATGATGATGACAGAACACTAATTCCATCTAGTAGCGCATGAATATATTATGAATCACATTTTCACATCTATTGTGTCAGCGTGTTATGATTTAATGAAGTTTAAGGAGAATGACCAATCTGTAAGAGTTCTTAATAGTGTCCCTTAAAACTATGAGTTTGATCTAAATGGGATGTATGTATTTAGTGTTAATAAGTTTTTAAAATTAGAATAGAGTATTGCAATCTAATTTACACCGAATACTAGCTCATTTTTAGCCCAGGCCTATACCACTTTTATATTTATTATTGGGTACTAACTATATTTAGTGAAATGAACCAATATAAAAATATAATAAATGTGTGATGTCATTATCAAGTATTGAATATGTGAATTATGTTCAAAGTTAAAGTTACACTGAAAATACAAATTTACAGTGGAGTATTCATTTGAAAAAAAAAAGGAATACCCATTGGGTATCCATAAAGAATATTCCACTGGAAAATCAAAGGGAATATTTCTATAAAAACGTGACATTCATAATTACCTATTTATGATCCAAGTACATTATAATTACTTTTAGAATTTATTCTAGAAATCTAAATCCACATTTAATGTTCCACTAAAAATCCATAGTAGAATTCCCAGTGAAAATCCTTTGAAAGATACATCAATAATTGTTGATTTATATTCTAGTTAAAAAAACTAAAAAGATCAATTATATGGGAATTATATATCCAAGTTCCAATTAAAATTAAAATCCATAGTTTTATAGGAAATAAAAAAATGAGGTTCCATTAGAAATCCATCAAGAAACATACACTAGAAATACTTAGTGGAACTTCCATTGGAATATTAGAAAATAATTTAACCAAAAAATGGGTCATTCATAATTTTAATTTTATGTTCCAATGAAAAAATAATATGGTAAATTCGTAATCAATAATTTTCCAAGTATATGGGAATTTAAAATGGAAGTACCAATGGAAATCCAAATCCATAAATAAAATTCCATAGGAAATAAATAGTAGAGGATTCATTAGAAACCCAAGAAAAATTCCACTGGAAATCCATAGAGGAAGTTCCACTAGAAAATCCCAACCGTAGTCCCATTTTGATTAAAATTATTTTCATTATGATGTTTTCAGTAATAAATTTCATAGATTTATTTCACTTCTAAAAACATCAATAGATTGAAAAATCAAAACATTCATAATAAAGATTACAATTTTATGGTTTTTGAATAAATATTTTATAATTTTATTGAAAATTCTATTTAATAATTTTAGGGGTTTGAAAGTAACCTTAAAAAAACCATTAAAATTTTATTTTATACAAAAAACTCAATAGTCACTTTCTAGATTATGTTTATATATGTGTAAACCATCTTTTTTCCTTCCATCCTCTAATCCATTCAGAGACAGAAAACACAATGACAATCAAATGAGTTTGAAGATGCACCTCCTTTTCCCACTATATAAAATGTTGTACAGAACGCGTTAGTTTTCTTCAGAGGAATGAAAACATATGAAAAGAATCCAAATGATCGATTGATGAGGATGAAGATGGACAATTTTATAGGAATAAATGACCATAATTATCAGGATGATTATCAAAGAAGAAACTCAAGAAGAATTTTTTTAATTTTTTTATAACCTTCCATTATTAGATAGACATGTTTAGAATATGACACATTTGAAACATCCAAAATGAAATAAAATAGTCCAACTATCAAAAAATTATAGATGATATCAATTCATGAATATTTTGAAAAAGCGATCATTCTTGAATAGAGTGATTGTAAGCCCTTATATTGTCAAAGTAATCTTAAAAAATTTGTTATAAACATTGAATTAGAAACCTATAAATTTAATGGGAAGAACATGATCTAATTTAAAACAATAAAAACAATGTTGATGAAAATAAACTATATATCACATTTACACTAAGAAGACATTGAATAAAATTTCACAACTGATTCTAAATGAGCACATTCTAGGTAATAAAGAGTGAATTATACATCATTATTCCAAATCACAAGAAAATACTTTATGAGGCATGTGGTTGAAGAATTTTTTACCAAAATGAAAAAAAAATCGTTAAATATTCACAAATAATGCATCCAAAAATTATAAAATAGAAATAATAATCAAATACTCACAATCTTTGAGAAAAAAATGAAATTGAGGTAAATAGAAGAATATTTATGAAGTTATCCTTTCTTAAACATTTACATGGACCAATGTGTATTTTTGAATCAATGTGATAAGGGATGAAATAGATAAGCTTCTAAAGGAAGTGATTATATGGAAGTTTCAAGAAATTTATGTACAAATAAAACATCAATTCCATGTTTTGTATATATGAACTTGGGAATGTGGAATTGAAATAGTTAAAAAATACTTTGAATAAACATGTACCAATTCTAGAAAAGGAATAATTTAATGTGGTAAAAATTCATTCTTATTCTTCCCAATGAATCATTTAGTAGAATTAAATTTTAACTCAAATACACATATAATTAAAAAAAATAAACTCTAGTGAAACTAATGAAATAATTGTAAAACATTTCTAAATGAAATTTAAGTTTACATGTCCCTACTACTAAAAAATATCAAAACCAATATCATCTCTCATTTATTCTTATTTTCATACCATATTGAGGTACATTATTTCAAATCAGTGAAACAAAACTATCACCTAACACAGAAAAACATTTTTTTAAATAAATCCTCCAATAAATGTGGGGGAGAATATTCTTTAAAAAATAATTTCAAAACACTTTTTCCAAATTGGTTATTAAAAAATGTTTCCTACCACTTATTAAAGTGGTTTTCTTCCAAAATTTATATGATTATAATTTCAGATACATCTAACATCCCTATGAGAGATCAATCTTAAATTATCAATTTATAACATCAATTTTTTTATCATTTAATAAAAAAAATTCCCATAGATTAACATATCACCACAAGATACCTTCTCACCACCACATAAGAAAACTCATAAACCCACATGAAAATTTATCACCACCACATAAGGTGTATATCTTGGAAACAAGGATTACATGAAATATACAATGATTGAAATCATATATCCAATATAAAACAGTGAATACAGTACAATAAGTAGTGGGAATAAAACTATATCAAGAATAAGAAGATGGAAAATTGGTGAAATAAAATAAAAATCAACACAAATATTCGTTTTATTATATAAATACTTCAACAAAAGCATATAAAATTATAAACTACGAAGGAACAATCTTTACAAAAAAATTACTTTTTATGTGAAATCATGGAAAATCATGAAAATTTTAATGAAAAATAATAAAAGTAAGTAACTATAATTTTAAATATTTGGCGCCAGGTTATTCCTTTATATCCACTTCAAGTTTCAAAATCCACCAGGAAATTATTTTAATACTAACAAACCTATTTGAGACATCACTTCCATTATACTCTTAATTTTAGAAACATTTTCTAAATAAATCAAATTTCAAATTACCATATGTTCATTTATTCGGTTGATAACATTTTTGGCATAAACTGTTGAAGATATCACATGCACAATCCATTGGGATATTTATTAATTTTCTCAATATATTTTAACAGTAAATTTTAAGATAGAATAAATGATCTAAATCATTTTCCACATCCTCAATATGTGGGTTTAGTTTCATCCATCCAGTGATGGAACCAATTTGGTATCCAATAATTATAATATAAGGACATGTATCATTTTACCAAAATTCAACCCCATTCATATAATGTTATTCACTTTTTAAATAATAAAATAGAAGTGAAATCCCATGAAAGAATAAATTGTGGAATTAAATTTAAAAAACTCTCCTATGATATTAAACACTTTACCATACTCTTCCATTGAAAAAATAAACATTATAATTTCCTCATAACACTAAAGACTTAGAGGATGTTTATTTTATTTTACTTATTTAATAATATTCAATGATTTTTCATTTTTTTTGGAGTTTTTAAATTCCAGAAATCATGGTATTGTACAATTTATTGTCAATGGTTCTCCCATGGTTAAATTGATAAAAAAGCAGGATAATTGGGGATTTGACTACTAGTTAGATAACTTACATACAACATAATAATATAACACAAATTAGGATGAATCCCTCTTCCAAACATTATATATACATGCTTGAGTCTTTGGAAATGTTGAGAATGGTCAATTAAAATTTTAAAAGTTCGATATAAATTACCATTTTGGGATTAAGATAGATTTAGAAATTGGGAAAACTAATTTTTTAGAGCCTCCACGTGACATAAAAATATAATCATGTCTCTAAAAACTTCTCCAGTTAGATAATGACCATTATCATATATTTCATTTAAATGTTCATAAAAAATGCTTCCCTAATGGGATAGACATAAAACATGTATTCAGTCAGCATATGTGGTTTTATAAGGAACATTAGTGATTTTATTGAACTTCTTGTGGTTCAAATATGCACCTTATACTCTAATTGATCTATACAAGGTAGAAATAAAAATGTTTTCAATAGAAGGACCAATATTGAAAATTTTATTTAGAGATACCAGAATGAGATCCTTCATTTCATCATGATTTCCCACTTCAAAAAGGATATCTGCAAGAATTGAAAAGATTCTCCTTCTTGGGAAATAACTAGGAATAGAATTAATAAACATACTTTGAATATAGAATATTATTCATCAATAATCTGATAAAAATTATTTATCCTTTCTAAAACAATGGAATATATATTGGTAAAGGTAAATTTTCTTTAGGTAATGCATTTTACTAGCATATATGTTCTTATCACTAAATCGTTGGTAAAAAATGATGTAGTTAAATATTATCATGGCAGATAAAATATCTATATTTCCATTATAATAATACCAATATATAATATATATGCTGATAAAAGTATTTAGAAATAGATTCATATGAAAAATGTATGTGTTATTAATATTATTAACTTTTATAAACACTACCAATAATTAATATCTATTTATAAATTATATTTCAAATAACATATTATGTGTGGGTATTCTGATTTTATTGATAAAGTTTTATAATATATTTAATAATATAATAATTTATAATATATCAATTATATTTCTTATATAATAATTATAAAATTATTTTATATGAAACTCTAACAAACATATAATTTATTTGAAAAAACATGTCCAAACATAATTTAAAAAAATGTTTGAACTCTAAGAAAAGGCATGAATCTCAATAAATTTTTCAAAATGATTATTATCCAAACTAAAATACATGAAAATTCATAAAAATATATCCGTAATTAGTTACTCTCACACATCAACTATCATTGACTCTATCATTGTTCACACTACACCAAAAGATCTTGTTGTGGACTGACCCCCAGGGGTCCACCTAGCCTACAGTCTGACAAGCTATGATTACCCCAAGACATCCTTCAATAGGTAATTTATTGGAGACTATAACCAAGTAGTAATATCATATGAATGAGAGAAATTATCTTAAGGCACATGTACACGCGTAGATATCTCTAAGCCCATATAATGCTAAATGTAAATCATGATTGATAACATTGCATGAAAATAACTATATCCAAAAACTAGAGTATAATAAAAGTATATGAAAGCATAAAAGTATAATACAAGCCCACAAAAACTACAAATAATGTGAAACCTACTCAAAAGGAGGTGAAAATGTCAAAATCACCACTGGTAAGAACCTCAATTTGTTAAGATCACTATGGTCCGTCTAGTCATGGTCCTCCTAGGACTATGTCAAACTGTCTATCATCTTCATAAGAAACAAGACATATGGGAAGAACCCATGCATGTGTGGATATAACAATACCCAATAAGACACCCTAAAATAACTAGAAAAAAATAGTCAAGAGAGTCTGACTCAGCATCATGAATATGTAAATTAGATATAAGAAAAATAAAATAAAGTAAAAAACGAATATACTCAAGAATGATTCTTAGTCTCAAAGTGGTCTCAACCACACTTCCTACCATAGGATTTTTCTCAAGGCTTCATGGTGGCACTCGTGTTAGATAATCCGCTCCATGTGAGATGTCATAATTGATAGTGCTCCTCTGAGAGGTCATACTTATTGGGAATCACCGAAGGAGTAGTCACCAGTACTCCAAATATCTGAATACATAGATAGTGGATCACACTCAGAACCACTAGGGGATATCGTAAAACCTTATGGTATCTCCCAATAATTAGGGTATCAAATTCTCGTGAAATTTAGTCATAGAGAATCCCCAAACCCCACCTATAGAATGTGAAGAAAATACATAGGCTCCTACCTTGGTCCTATGAGAGGATACACAAAATATATCTGAGTCAAAGCCCATAGAGGGGATCACAATCCTATTTATAGGATGTAAAAAAACTCTGTACCCTTGTGGGAATGAACCAAGTGATCATACTACTAGTCTATACTAAATAAATGTAGGGACTCACACCAACATAGAGGAAGTATATAGTGTGTACTTTTAGTACACAATGTGTACTTATAGAACAAGATGAATTCCTTTAGCACTAGACCTAACTGTGTTTCTGATTGAATTACTCTACCCATGCCCATGTCTATGTCTATGTACACCTTCCGTTCTCATGTTCATGCCTGTGTATATTCTTGTGTACATCTGTTCATGCCCATGTCCATGACCATGTATAGTGGCATGGTCGAGTTCCTGGTCGTACCTGTGTATCCTAGTTGTGCATATGCGCATGGTTGTGTTTGTGCTTGTGTACTCTCGGGATACATATCGGGCCACCAGTAGAGGAAGAAATGGTCTAAGACACATTTCACATGGAATGTGATATTTTTCTCTATGAAAAAATCCTATCACTTCAAGAGTTACAAACATGACATGTGTTTTTCCATAGTAACTGCTATGTAGTCATGTTTTTTACAGAAATACAGAAACATTTCATACATTCACCAGTGCCACTTACATCACTAATTTTGACACCAAATCCACCATGATTCATGGATTTAGGATCAAAGGATCCTTTAGACACTGATGATATGATTCTGACCACTGATTTCCATGGGAATTGTTACTCGTTGTCCGCCAAGTCACCCGAAATTCAAACCATGAATAAAGAACTATGATCCATAACTAATCAATATCTTATCATCATCATGCACATAAATATTTCCATTAATCTCTAAAAACACACATGGTATCGATCCATTTCACCAAATAATAGTTACACAATGATAATATCTAAGGTATTCATTGAACCTCCAACCAAAAAATTACCTGTGATGAATCGTGCGATGAATGGGGGAATAAATCAAATAAAACACAAGATAAACAAAAATCATAAATTTTTCTAGTTTTTTTTATTAATTTTCATTATAATAATGAAAAAAATAAACAAAAATAATATAAATCTACTGTAAATCAAGGTTCTATGTGGGAATCAATTTAGGTTAGTGGAATTGAACTGTATTAGATATGGGATAACAGAGAAAGATGAATTCACAAAGGATAAACATCCTACCTTGAGTTTGCATTAATCACTAATAAAGAATGATTATGAATTTTCATCATTGACAAGATCCATGGACTCTGTTGGTGTAGAGGATCAGTGTATATCTAATCCTACATCTCATTATTTTCCAAAAACACACTTCCATGGTCTCCTCTCAAATATCTAGGGGTATGAAACTAACCCTTAGATTTATCCATAACTGTGATTTAATAGAGGGTACTTAGTTTGTGAAAATTAAATAATTAAGTAAGTATGTAATTAATTTATTTTATCATTTTATCCTATAATTACACCTCTGAAAAAACAAAAGATATTAATAAAGGTTATGCTGCTCATAAGGTAAATCCCATGTTTTGGACATAATGATGGTCTCAAATTTCCCATTCTAGTATATTTTTTGGAGTTATTCCACTATTTCCTAAAAAAATTTCCCACATAATATATTATATTTAATATTTTTATTATAACAAGACCCAGATCACTGGCCCTTAGAATCTCGCATTGTCTCAGTGCCTGTCTCCAAAAATCTTACTAGATATATTACAAGGATTTACATGAAAAAAACTAGTACATTATAGATCTAACTATTTAAATATAAATATTCTTGAAATAATATTCAACTAGAAATAGAGGAGGCCTTAGAATAGTTTCTCACATGTCCTAATTTGGTTACACGAATATTGAAAAATAACATCAGCATAAAGATATGATAACATTTTCATTTATGTTACATTTTAATCCTAGAAAATTAGTGTTGGAAGTCCATCATGGATTATCTTTTCAGATACATGTCCATGTAAATTAAAATAAACCAATTTATTATTTATATCAATGAAATATGGAAATTAATAACTAAATTTTTTAAAAAATTCATTCCAATAAATAATAATGTCATAGAAATATAGAAGAAGGGATGCGATAATTCCATATAAATATCTTTTTAAAATATCAAGAACTCAAAATTTATCCCCATTAAATGATTCATCGAAAATTTACTAGATATCATGTTATATATTTCTTCTATGTATAATTAACAACCATCAAAGCTATCATACTCCATGATACATAGAAAAATAATTTAACAAATCTTGATCAAAACATAATTTTATTGAATCCTAAACAACTAGAATTTTCATGATCAATATATAGAAAAAATAAACAATGACCCGTTTCCATATAATAATATGATTATTAAAGCCTAAAAATATCATAGTCTATGAAAAAAATAATGGCCTTTTCACATCATTCAACTCTAAGTTTTTGATAAAATATAATTAAAAAAGAGAAATTTCCCTGAAACCTCTCAATCAAAAAAGAACAAAAACTTTTTTTCAAATACATATCACATTTATAAAACCATAAATAAATTATTTCTAATCATTATTATGTATTTATAATAAAATGAATTTTAGATTTTTTATAAAAATCAATGTTAAGCTAGAATGAACGTAGAAATTAAAACAAAATCAATTAACCAATGACAATTTTATTCTAAAAAACATTTTAAAGATATATAGAATATCACAGTTTTTTGGTGTGATAAATCTATAATAAACAAAATTGACTTATACTTGTACATATAAATATTTATTACCAAAATTCACCAAATAAACTAAAAAAATCCATAAAAAATAGAGAATACATATATAAATATAATAGAGAGTGTGATTGGGTAGATCTATACATTCATCAGAAGTCGTATTCTACACAGATAGGTAGAGTGTCCAAAAATACAAACTCAATGTACTAGATCCTACTATACAAATAAGTCAATAAATAAATATATCACAAAACTCTGTTATTTTCCTGAGGAAAAAATTTATTGTTGTATACAAAACATAAAATAAAGTAGTTTATAAAAAACCTATATATGACAACATAAATGTAATTATATTATTTCATAACACTTAAATTATGAACATTGAAGTATGCATACTCATAGAGACATCAAGAACACTTAAATTAGAGGCATGAATTAGGTCATACCCAATTTTAGATGCAAGTGGATGGATGAAGCTAATCATCCCCACTCATGTAAGTTTACCCCATTTCTTTCACTTATATATAAAAGTGGTTCATCCCCAATTTCACACTATTTGTAAGAATAAAATTGATATAAAATAATATTTTAGTCAGTGTGATAACACTGATTCACAAATAGACTGTAGTAGACTAATAATAATATAGTTTGTGTGTTTAACATCAATAGAATGTGTGTGACTCTGCTATTAGAATATTTTATATATTGCAAGTATGATCAATTTACTATAGTATATGTGTTTCTTTTGTTATTACACAGACGTCTGTGTGGGTGATGTAATAGCAACAAAGCCCCAAATCATATACCATAGCAAAGTCTACTATAGTCTATGTGACTCTATTACTATAATATATGATTTATTTCAAGTATGATCAGTCTACTACAGTTTATATGTGACTCTATTGGTATTTTTTCATATTATTTAATTACAAAAGACATTGGGATATATTTTAACAATGAAATGGTAAGGGACATTTATAATTTTTGTGTGATGAAAAGGAAAGGGTCATTTTAAAGTATAATGAGTTTCATATTCCAATGTGTGTGTTATTGGGGTTGGTTGATACCAAAACTGGTTTATTTATTTCTTACTTATTTAATAAATCTTACAACATACCAAGTAGGTTGGATCTATAGTAAACCTATCTGAAAAAAAAGTAGTTTGATAATAAATGAGTTTGACAATTAAGCAACTGGTTTAAAATTGGTTGTAAATGATTATTAGTTTTAAAATAAATTGATAATAAACCAAATGGTTTTTTCATCAAAAAATGAATACAAACCATTTTTTCAACTTAATTTAACAAAAAACCAGTTTATTTGAAGATCCATCTACTTTCATAGTTTTATAACCATAATTTGAAAATAAATCCTATACATGGATTCAAAAAAACCAATAAATAACATGAATGATGCTGTCAAAGTTCAATGATGTTAAAAATCTAATGGTTTAGATATTTTTGACTTGTAGATTCCAAGGACTATTATTAAATTCATTTTTCTTTGATTCCAACACCATAAAAAACAAATATAAATACAATTAATAGCTATTAAACAATTACACCACAAACATTTACTAAATAAATAAGAAGGATAACACAACCAAACATGAAAAATAAAAATAAAGATAACTCACTTATTACAACCTAAATGGTTTGACTTCTTGATGAAATTAAGGTTTCATTCCAAGATTTAAAATTTACAAATAATATATAATAATAAAAAACAAAAGCATTACAATATTTATTAGAAAATAAAAAAATTAACTTAAGAGATTGAGAAAAAGAAAAACCCTCTTGAGTGATGATAGGATATCTAAATCACTGAGCTTGGAAAGCCCAAAATTAGAGAAAATCATCTATAAATAGAAACTGAGAAGGAATTAGGATATTTGGTTACATGTTTCAATCACCAAGGTAACAACCATGTTTTATTCTGAATGACCTGATCCAAGTTGGTTTCATTCCTGAAGCACGGTGAGGGACTCCACATGCCTTAGTAACAAACTGGAATCCTCTATATTGGTTGAAGTGACCATTTGAAAAAAATTTATGTTTCCACATTCCTATGGAATCTACCCATTGTACTCCAAAACCTAAGGATATTCCACCCCCACAGAATAGCAGTATCCGTGATACGTTTCTTCACCAAAATCCACAAAAAACAACACAACACTCATAAATAGAAACTCAAAATTAAAATTTCAAACATGAAAGACATCAATTTTCAATAGTTTATTTACAAATTTTTTTTACCATAAATATTTGTGAAGGGAAGGAAGGGAACAAAACATCATAGAGGGAAATTTATAGCAAAGGATACTTCCTATAGATCCATCACCTTTTCAACTTCTTGATTGTGTGGATTCTTCCTCCATCACCCACCTTCAACCAAAATTGGCATGTCTTCTCAAAACCATATTTTCAAAACAGAAAAATTCATCTTCAATGATATATTTGGGTACATTAGATTCATGAAAACCATATTTCAATCATGATAAAAGATCATATTCTTATAATCCAACAATGAGGATATAAATTCACACTCATTGTGCACTTGAATGTTGTATCTTCAATTTTAAAAAATCAAACCAGTGGTCAAAACCACTCAAAACATAATAGGGAATCATAAAATCACACACCATATAAATACCATATCCACATGTAAACATACTTGAGTATTCAAGATATGAACATCAAATAATTATTATTAAATCATTCTTTAGATAATTATTGAAATAAAATATTCAATTCTCATCAAATCATCTGCATACAAGATATTTCAAAAAAATAGAAATAAAAACTAAAGAATCCAAAAATAGTTTGGAGGTTTTCAATAAGTATCATTTTTTCATCTTCCCAAAAATCACCGGAGCTATTAACAATACAAAAGTTTCGCTAACATTCTTTTCCTAGAAAATTAAGCACTGGGTCACTAAAATCTGGTAAATATATAATAAATAGTAAAATAAAAGGGCGATAATTAACAAAGAAATTAATAAGGGGATGTTACACAATATGGAGGGTGATACTCATTAATTTTGTCAATGACTAAGAAAAAACCCACGTTAAATTTTTTATTTTTTTTGTAGATGAAAAAGCATCACCTTAATTTAATGGTGAAATTACGCTAGACAGTCTATTATAAATTAAAACATGAATTTTAGGTAATAAATAAACATTCATATCTAACTATAATTCACATGTAAAAGAACATGAAATAATTTAAGAAACTCCTAGAACTGGTAAAATCCACATCAGCTAACAAAAAACTATTTAATTTAACCAAAATCAAATGAATATAGTGAAGTTCAAAAATTAGGAAATGTTCACTCAAATATAGAAAACACATGGAATATTTCAATATATAATAGTGATAGATCAATCCTAAAAAACATATAATATGTATAAAACAACATGCAACATAATTCATATCCTTTCTATCTTACATTAATTTAGTGTTAAGTAGAGTTTGATAGCACATTTCTAAACATAAAAGTGACATAGGGTCTATCAATACATTCCATAACATTTAATAAATATAGATCTAAATCAATAAATAATAAAATTTAGTAAGAAAGTTTTTTAATTGTGTTTGAACACCATAAAATACTTTATTATACTCCTAGTAATTAATAATTAAAGTAATATATATAAATTTATATAAAAAACCAAAAATATCTAGAAATATCTCACCATGTAAAACATGATATATCTCGTCTCACTTCAATGAGGACTACGAACAATGACATTATCATATTTAGATAAAACTAATTTATTTTATGATCCAAACAAT
This sequence comes from Viscum album, assembly GCA_963277665.1. NCBI lineage: Eukaryota > Viridiplantae > Streptophyta > Magnoliopsida > Santalales > Viscaceae > Viscum > Viscum album. The sequence continues at coordinate 1,614,329,500 of OY728161.1, forward strand.
CTCTCATAACCAATAAATCCTGAATTAAAAAAGAAATACTATCGGTGATATTTATAAAACATATCATAAAAATTTAACAAAATATGAAATACGGGGATGCATACTCGAGAAGTTCTTGATGATTTTATATGTACCATGCAATTTAAACAAATTAAAAACACTAATCAAGTTTTCATCATTATATGCACTAAAATGATTCACTAAATCCAAAGCTACATCATTCACACATTGTGTGTAAGGGGAAATATTCTATGAAAGAATCTATCCACGACAGTCTGATATATATTGACCTTTTCCAGTTGTGTATCATGTTCTGACATAAGTCAAATGTCACATATTTCATCTCTAGTTAATAATTTCATATGATACAATAAATAATTTCTGTATTTCCTATTACATATAAAAAAATAAATTTATTTTAGTTTTTCAATTTATAAAATGTAAACATATTAGAAATTATTTAATTATCTTAAACCATGTAAAATTTATTCAAGTATTCATGAAAATGCTTCTAATCATCTAGAATAACATGATCATGAAACATTCAAATAGAATAAGTAACATACTTTTAAAATAACTATAATCATGCTCTGAATATTTCTAACCAGAGAGTTGAATATTCATTATCTTCACTTGACATACCACTATGAACACATTATCAACATTAATTCATCCATGACATCGTTTATTTGGGTAATTTAAGAATTGTAAGTCATTTATGATATCTATGGATTATATATAAGTAATAAAAACAGATTAAAAAATATAATAATTCATATAAATATAATATTTTATTAATGAAAACCAGAAAAAATCATATTCATCATTATATTATTACTAATTATAGACAAACAAGGTCATTTAAAAATAATCTTCATACAAGATTTTATTATTTTAAAACGAATCCTTAAGAGTGGACTCAAAAGATCCTATTTAAAGTGAAATTTAGAATGATCACAATTGTCAATAATTTCAAATTTTGTCAAAATATATGGATTTTTTATTTCTATTTAGAATCTATGCTAATAAATTATATTTTTTATTTTTTAGTAGCACAATGGTATTTATATCTACATAGTTATAGAATATGCTCGAAAGGATATTATTCCTAGAGTGATGGTTCTGAACATATTAAATCATAACATTCCCCTCCATTTCACACATATACACAAATATATATTATTAAAATTATAAGTTTAACAAGAAAATTTTCAATCAACAAGTGAAAAAATGTCACCTTTCAATCATCAAATAATAAATGTTATCTATTATAATCATAAAATGATGATTAAAAATGTATCCTTCCTAGAAAGAAAAAAACTAAAATGAAAATACATATGATAAGAATGAAATATTGATACCATTTAAAATTTATCACTTATAGAGTTTTCTCTACAGAGAATTAGAGTTGAGACAAAAAAAAATTCTGATCGGGTTTCAAGAGCAAGGTGTGGGGTTTATAGTCCATGATGTTAAAATAAAGGCCATGGGAGTTGATGAGTTTTAGCATGTAAAATATTCAAACTGAAACTTAGAGGATGCTGAATAATAATGGAAAGCATATAGAGATCAGATTCTATATGTACTTCTGTGTATATTTTTTAAGCACTATTGGTGCTCGTTGAATTCCTAGGTGGGATGGGGTGAGATGAGGTCAGTATATTGATGGGTGGTAGGGGAGTTGAGATGGGGGAAACATCCAGATTTCAGAGAGGGTATTCAGAGATGGTTGGTGACACAAAAATAAAGGTGGAAATGTGGGAGGATAGAAAGGTATAAGGGAGATGATACTGATATATTGGGATACAACAAGGGGGAGAATCTGTCCATAGAAATTGAATCACCTGATGGGCAACTGCACAACTCACCCTATGGTCCACACCGCAGCCAACATCTCCACTCAAGAAAATATAAATATGTTACTATATCCCCTCCGCCACTATATCATAGTTAATCGGTCTCATATCTCTTACTTCTACCACCATCTCCTTCCCTCTCCCAATTTTCACCTTTATTTTCGTGATGTCGATCGACTCCAACACCCCTCACTAATGGTTGGATGCTACCTCCTTTTTCTTCCCCTTACACCCAGGTGGGAAAATGTTGTCCCTATCTTGCCTCACCCACCACCTAGGGATTCAACATGCATTGGTAGAGAAATAAAAAATATATAGAGTATTACATATAGAATCTGAGATCTCCATGCATACCATTATTATTCAGCATCCTCTCAGTTTCACGGTGTAGATTTCACTTGAAACAACTCATCAATTCCCACAAAATGTGGTTTAACATCTTGTAATACAACTCCCTCACCTTTATCCTTGAACATAGTGAGAAAAATAGTCTTCCACAACTCTAATTCAATTTAAATAAACCCCTATAGGCATGGAATTTTAAATATTATAATTTTTTTATCATAACTATTTTCATTTTATTTTTTTCTTACTAGGAATGATACATTTTTAATCATCATGTTATTATTAAAATAGATAAATTTATTTTTTTATGATTGAAATGTGACATTTTTTTATATGTTGATTGAAATTTTCCATGTTCGGATTGTTAGTTTACAAATATTAATTTGCATATTTGTTTTCAATGCAGATGTGTGTTCTGATGCAATATATTCAGAACCATCACACCAAGAATAATATATTTTCTAGAAGATTTGAAAACTATGTATATAAAAATAACATTATGCTGTAAAAAAATCAAAATACAATTTATTGGAATAAATTTTCAATGAAAATCACATATCAATATATTTTGAGAATTTTTTACATTGTTGAAAATGATAATAATTCGAAATTGCTCCCTATATTAGAATCTTTTGAGCCCAGTCATAGGAGGGGTTTCAAAAGAATAAAATATTATATGAATATAATTTTCCAACTAACTTTATAAATCCATAATTAGCTTTGTTATTTCAATGAGTGTGAGTTTTTATAGTTTTCATTAATAATATATTACATTTATACTACTTATTATATTTTATAATCAGTTTTTATAACTTACATATAATGTATAAATATCATAAATGGATCACTATTGTTAAATGGACTCCCTAATTGTAATGATTTCGAGCATGATTATAATTGTATTAAAACTATGGAACTTTATCTATTTGAAAGTACCAAGATATTTATTCTAGATGAGATGGATCATTTTCTAAATACATAAATAAATTTCACATGGCGTAATATAATTAAGTTCTATTTTATATGTTTATATTTTATAATTTTCTTTACTCAAATAAATTAATTTCTTTATATTTAATAGTAAATACTTAAAGTTTTCATTGTATCATCTAACATTCTTAAATAGAGATTAAAGATGTGACATTAGACTTATTCCAGAACACAATGCACAATTTTTTGAGGTCAATCTATGTTGAAATATCATTGATTGATGTTTTCATTGAATATATCTCCCTTGGACACAATGTGTGAATGATGTATCTTGGGAAGAAGTGCTTCTTTTTCATGCATATAATGATGAAAATCCAAATTTTCAATTTTCTATAAATTGTGTGGTACATGTAAAATCTTTAAGGAATTATCATGTAAGAATCCTCACATTTCATTTTTTATTATTTTTTTACATTGTCTTATATAAATCTCAAAGATAGTATTTCTTATTAATTCAGGATTAATTAGTTGCAAAATATTGGATGGATCATAAACAAAATTAGTTTTATCCAACTTTTTTTAGGTCATCATTAAAGATAAACTAGACATACCATTTGTTACATGGTAATATATTTCATAATATTTTTTGTTTATTTTTATATTAAACTAATATATATTATTTTAATTGTTAATTACATTGAGCATAATAAAGTCTTTCATGGAGTTAAAACACAAGAAAAAATTATTGAAATTTTTTATTATTTCATTATTTAGAACAAAATTTATTATAAGTTATGGAATGTGGTGATAGACCCTAATTCAATTGTATGTTTATAAAGGTGGAATCAAAGCCTATTGACCAATAAACTAATGTGAGATACACATGAATTCAATTGTGGTGCATGTTGTGGCAAACTTATTATATGGTTTTTAGGATAAACCTATCACTATTATACATTGAAATATTCCATATGTTTTTTCATATTTGAGTGAATATTTTCAAATTTTCCAACCTCATTGGATTCATTTGATTGAAGTTAAATGAAATTGTTTAAATTTACCTGAGGTGTATTTTCTCAGTGTTAGTATTTTCTTAAATGATTGCATCTGCTTATCTATTTGAATTATAGTTAGATATGCATGTTCATTTGTAGCCTAAAAATATTATTATACTTTTTAACAGACTGTATAATGTAATTTCACCATTAAATTAAGGTGAACATTTTTATCTACATATTAGAATAAAAATTTAACAAAGTTGTTTTCTTATGCACCCAAGAAAAATTTTAATTTATGGTCCTATGTTATTCCATAATTAATATATTATTTACTAAATGTCACTTATTTTTCAAGCATAAGATTTTATATTAATAAAAATTATTATAATTTTTATATTATTTTTTGTTATAATATATTCTTTTAAATGTCGTATGTGAATTTTATTACCAAAATTAGTGAGTAACTCCCTAAATGTAATATTTTAGCATCTTTTTAATTTGTTTGTTAATTGTTTCCTTTTAATTTAACTTTTTATTTCATATTCACTGGATTTTATTGACATGTTGATTAATTTTTTAGGGAAAACATGGTGAAGAAACTTATTTATGGTTAATACCTCTGGCTAATTTTCGGAAGACAAAAAAAATAAGGGCAAGGATTGACAACTGAAAAACAATTTTAAAAATCTTTAGTTTATTTTTTTATTTTTTTAAAGTACCTCACATAATTTTTTTTTACAAAGCATGAATATTTTATTTAAATAATTATCTAAATCATTATATAAATATTATAATTTTATGTTATGCTCTATATTTTGATTTCTTGAAGACTCATGGAGTTTTACCCATAGGTGAAGTATTTAGATGGATTGTGATTTTATGATTTCTTAGTATGTTTTGAGAGACCACGATCACTAGTTTGTTTTTTATAACATTGAATATACAACATTAAAGTACATAATGAGTGTGAATTTAACCCCCGATAGGTTTTTCTACACACAATTTGTTTGTCTGTTGGCTTCTATGACCATTATCCATTTATATGAATGAAATATGTTTTCCATGAACCTAAACCAACCAAATGGATTTTTAGTAATGTGGTATGGGGGTCTATGTGTATACAGTTGTATGCATAAGAGTTTGGGGTAGGTGGTAGTGTGTAACTTCCTCTAGAAATATTTGTTATTTTAATTATTTTTTTGTTGGGGGCTAATTGCTGAAAGTGTGAGATATTAATTAGGAATTGTGGTAGTAGGTGGGGTATGATTTGATTAATTTTATAGAGCTATTTACTGGGAGGTGCAACCCCTTGAGAGGTGTTAACCTTTGGATTTGAGAGGATTCCTCTTACGATATGGGTATTTTTTCTTCTTCTTCCATTTATTTACTGTAACCCTATTTCCAAAGCCTACTGCTGAAAATAATAAGTGTGTTTCTGCTGTTCGATATCTCATTTATTTAGTTCAATAAATTTTATTCCATTATTAGTGTGGGAACCTAACATGATTGTTGAAGATGAATTTATATTAATTATCAATATGGTTGTGGTAATGCGAGTCAATGAGTTTCAAATGTGGTTCATGGAGGAAGAATACACACAATTAAGAAGTTGAAAAGTTATTAGTTCCCTAGGAAGTTTTATTTGATGAAATTTTCCGTCTTTACTTGTTGATTTATTTTTTTCAATTAACACATATTTATAGTAAATATTGTTTTGAAGATACACTGTTGACATGTGATGTTTTTTTACATTTGTAATTTTTTCTTTTGTGGTCATGTTTACTAGTACTATGATTTTTTATATAGATTCTAGTGAATAATTGTTACTTGTGGACTACTCTTCTAGGGTAGTGGAACATGATTATGTGCTAAAATATTATAAGTAGATGCTATAGGATTGGGGAAAAATACATTTTTTCATATAGTCTCTTAAACCATTATAGGGTATTTAGAACTAGAATGGGTAGTCACCTTGGGGATCAAGACATGTAATTGAATATTCTAATGCCTCTTAAATTTCTAGTTACAAAATTTTTTTCTAGATTTTGGGTTTTCCTGTCTCATTGACTTAGGCTACCCTGTCATGACACAAGATGGTTTTTTTATAAACATCTTAAGTTAATTCCATTTATTTTATAAGTAAGTCTGTAATTTTTAGTTTGTTACTCTCATATATTCTATATAAATTCTCAATCTTAAAGTGAAACCTTAATTTTATTTGGAAATCAAGCCATTTAGGTTTAATTAACTTAGTCCTCTTTCTTTAACTTATGAATTTTTGTTCAGGATAACCTATTTATTTTGTCAATAACCATTTTTGGTGTAAATAGTTAATTTGTTTTAATTGTATTTAGGTGTATTTTATACGGCGATGGATTCAAAGATAAATGCCTTTAATAATATACCATTGAATTTACTAGTTATAAAAATCTAACACTTTTTGTGTTCCTCCCCAATGAACTTTGACAAAAAAATTAATGTTATTCACTACTTGGTTTTTTTCTTATTTTTTCTCTATCCATGAATTGGATTTTGTGTCAAATTTGGTTATAAAACTAGGAAATAATATTGATATACAACTAAAATAGTTTTTTTTCAAAATTTAGATAAAAAATTGGTTGGTCTATATTTCTTGATGAAAAAACTAACTGGTTTAGTATCAATATATTTTAAAAATCCTCATAATTTTGAAACCAATTTTAAACTAGTTGGTTAATTTCCAAATTATTTAATTGTAAAATTATATTATTGTGAAACTAGTTTATTACAAATTGAGTCTTCATGGTGTGTGGGATGTTTTATGAAATAACTAAAAAAGAAACGAATCTTTTTGGCATCACCCAACCCCTATCACACACACAATGGAATAAAAAACTTATCATACCTGGAGATGACCCTTTACTTTTCATCACATACACATTATAAATGACTAATTCCTTTTCTTACTTTAAATGTATTCCAATGTCAAATGCAATTAAATCACATGAACATATAGAAATAGAGTCACACAAAAACTATAGTAGACTAATCATACTTGAAAAATATCAAATATTATAGTAGAAAAGTGATACTGACTGTACTAAAATATATTATGATATAGGACCTATGACTCTACTGCTATTACATCACACACACAAATGTATCTATAATATCAGAAGAGTAACATACATACTATGGTAGACTAATCATATTTTCAACACATCATATATTGTAATTGTAGAGTTACACAGAGACTTTAGTCGACTTGACTATTATATATGATTAGTGATAGATTATATTACACACAGATGCATCAATTTCGATTTCCCACAAACTATATTATGACTAGTATACTAATGTTTGTGTGTGACTCTATAATATTACACAAAATGAAATATAAATTTATATGCATATTTTTATAACTATTGGTGTGAGATTAGAAATGAAAAACATTCATATAGAATTGCACGAAATGGTTCCTACTTACAAGATTGGGGATGATCATCGAAATTGAGCACCATGCATATGAAATTGTGGAGAACCTTATTAATTCCTCAAATTTAAATTTTCTTAATGTATTTGAGAGTATTCATGCGCTAATGTTCAAGATGTAATTGTACTAAAATAATATACCTAAAATTATGTTATCATCTATGGGTTTATTTTAAGCTACTTAATTTTATGTGTTGGAAACCACCGGAACATATTTTTCTCCAGAAAAGAACAATGTTTAATGATCTATTTATTTATTAACATATTTTTATGGTAGGATATAGCCTTTTGAGTTCATATTTTTGGACTATCTATCTTTTTTCTCAAAGAATAAAACTTCTACTGAATATAGGGAGCTACCCAACCACACTAAATATAATATGTATATGATCATGCGGTTCTCATGGTTCATAGTTAAAGAGAATTTATATTTACTCATAATGTATCATAGTAGCTGATCGGGGTTATATCTAAGGGAATAGTTATTGGGATTTTCTCTATATTAATCACTTATGTTTTTTTGTTATTATTTTTAATGTTTTGAGATAGGAGAGTAATGAGAGGTGGTTTTTTTGATTTAAAATAGGAAAAATTAAAATGCAGGAAGAAATAGTTGTAAGAAAGGAAGACACACCTGGATTCATCTTTTTTATACTTTATTATCACATAGTCTTGTCCCTTTAATTATCTACTCTATGTGTTTCAATGAACCACACACAGTCATACAACTTAAATTATGTGAATGAGTATTACAATCAAGGAGAAAATCGTAAGAGGTTATCTCATCAATCTCTCAAATGGGTCATAATCATGATCTATACTCTATTAAGATCACTGCATCATCATACAACATTGATATGAATAGTGGGAGGGGAAGAGTGGTCAACAGTATGAAAGAAAATTGTAAGGTGGGAGACATGAGGTATGATTGTATCTTTAGACTCTCATTATCTAGAGATCCATAAAATAGAGTAGAAGAAATCAGAACGGGTAAGTGGTCTCTGAATCATTGGTTTCCTCTAATGGGTGATCCTCGTGTTAGCCTCTCATAATTAAATTCCTGAGAGATCATATGACTTCATAGTTGGTGAGAAATATGAAGAACATAGGAAGATAAAGAATATCATAATTGAAAATAATGAAAATGTGTTAAAATTGAAATTGCAAAAACAAATTGCATAAGATAATAACTATGATCATTAGGTGGAAAATCATTTCATAGTGGGGAATATGAGAATAATTTATATACATAGGTATTATTCTTATTTCTTTTAGTGTAGTGAGATTATCTTTCCTTGGATGGGTTACACATCACAAATTAAAGGGTTGAGAGCAGTTGAGAGAGTTTGAGACAATCTTCTTATCAAAAAAATACCTCCCATGATCATGTCTATACTTATAAAAGAATAATTGAAACATAATTGTTTATATGCTTTGCAGCTCTAATGTGACTCTTCAAGAATTTTTCCAGCATATTCATTCTTCTACATCGCATGTGTAGTGAAAAATTATGTTGTTCGACATTATGTGATGAATGATTTTAGAATTTCATGTTCTAGAAAGTGGGCCCATTTTGGATACAGGTTTTGTCTTCATTGAAACTTATTGAATAATTTATTGGTCCAGGATCTTGATCAGTTCTGCACTGGTCCATAGTTCTACACATATCAAGATTAATGTGTCTGATCTCAAAGTCTAGTTGATTGTAAATATTTTCATGTTTTTTTGATCATCTATGGGAATGGTTGGATGTTATGGTGAGGTTTTGGTTTGAACTGAAATGTACATGAAAATGTAATTGCGATGGAGGATGATGGGTGCATTTTGGTTCAAACAGAATATTGTTGGGATTATTGAGAAAATTGACCAACCAGTTGGTGTGTGGGGGTCTTTGCACTTGTGGGTGATGAGTGGAGGTATAATTTGGACACATTATTTTCATAATACCTTCACATGATCATAGTAAATAGCCAATAAATAATAATTTAAATTTCTTTGAAATATTCACAAGAATATTGACTTAGGTTTGGTGGAATATTCAATTGGTATTGTTCTTGATCTACCAGGGTTGGTGTGGATTTTGTCCAATCTTGTTTGGCTTCATATCTTATTCCTCCTCAGTGATACTGTGGTGAATCTCAGTAGTTTGGGATCAAAATCAAAGGATATTTCTTCAAATAATGGATATGATGTGGGTTGAGTTCCTATAAATCATGGAACAGAGTGGCACATCTTTGTTATTCTCCCAATCTTTGGTCGAGGTGTCACCGACGAGCATTTTTTACAATAGGGTGGTGCAATCAGCTTCTAAAGAGGCCATCAGTTTGTCTTCATATGTGGTATGAATTTATTGGAACATGTAGTCTGACTTCTTCTATAATCATATTAATTTTATAGATATATTCATATATGGTTCGACACACAAGGGTTTAAAATTTATTAATAGATGACACAACTTCTTCTTGGTGAACTTGGGATTTTCATAAGCAGGGATGAGAGTCATGATGGGTTCTATGTAGTAAGGAGTATGATGGTGAGGGTGAGTGTGTTCATGTTTTAGGATATCCATAGTCACTTAAGTGACCATGGAAGTGGAATAGGTGGTAGCTTTTGAGAAACACCCATAATAGGTTGACGGATGTGTCCATGAGTGTGCACTCACTTCAACATTTTTTATGTGAAGTGAATTGTATTAAATACGCATAGTAACTTAAATTTTATTTTTACAATCACATGGAAATCACACCTGTAGTTAATTTTCAAGAACATTCACTTAAGTGACTATTCTTCCTTCATTTAGTCACATCATTTCTATCTCATTTCCAACTGGCATTTTAAAATTTTTATTTAGTGCAGTTTTTTCCTAATTAATTTAAAAAGAACCATAAAAATAAAAATGTTATCCTTCAACCAAATAATTATCAATTAATTTCAAATTCATTTAAATCAACTAATTTAAATTTTATTTTTTAAAAATAATATCAATTTATACAATTAAAAATCTCATTGCAATTTTAATTGGAAATCAAAAAGTTACATTTATTTTAAAAAAATTCAATTTCAACTTAAAAAATGATTTTATTAATAATTTTTACAAAAATGAGTAATTCATTAAAACCCAATAATTTATCCATTTATCATTTAAGTTCCAAAATTTACAAATTCAACAAAAACAACAATTTTCCTCTAGATAAAAATAAAATTAAGGGTATTCTCAAGGAATAATAGGAAACAAATGTTTGAAATTTTAGCTAATATCACTCCTCTAAATATAAACCATTACACTCCCATACATTTACCATTGAATAAATTTATTAAAAAAGAAAAAACGGTTCATCATACTAAATCTAAATATATAATTAGAGAATAAATAATCACACATTCATCCAGTGGTTGAATTATCATGTTTCATATGAGATTCTAATTCCCTTCTCACTTAAATTAAATCAAAGTTACAAGTCCATGAGTGGATAAAATTAGATTTAAGTGGAATAAATGTTTTAATAAAAATAAAATCCATTTTTTCATTTCTCCTGAGATTTTTACACCAAAGTTAAATTTTCCACTTTATTGACAAAACTCAAATGAATTTTTTATACTTCAATTATCCCCTTCTTCAGCTGGGTTAAATATTCCCCACACATGAATGAATCTACATTCGATTATTAGGCACTTTATTCTATTTTTTAATTTTGTTTTAAACTTTTCTTCCATGTAAATGCAAAGCACTATGAAAAATCACTTATTGAAATTTGTACAGAGGAATTTACTCTCACACATGGTGCCTAATATCTCATAGATTTACTATGAGATCTCAATTTAACAATTTACTCTATGTTCAAAGGACTTATATCAATTTATTTTATGTTTTATCCCTATATTTATTTTTCATAGAGTTAAAGTTACCATATATTAAGTTAAAAAAAATTAGTGACTTCAATTATAATTTTGATTTCACAAAAAAAAATCACTCACGCTCCCTTTTTCAAAATTCTAAAATCAAACATCTTTGAAAACTATTAGCAATTAACTCATCAATAAATAAGTATTACAATCTCAGAACTAATGAACTATTCAAAATTATCATGGTATTTTTAAAATAAGAAATTTAACATTAATGTTCAATGAAAATTTTGAAAAATTATACAACAATTATACAAAAGTATATACAATATTTACAAATAGAACAAATTTTTTTATGTTTTTGTACTTTTTTATATTTAATGGTATATTTTTTTAAATATATTTATAAAACATAACAAGAAAAAATTATTTTCAGATTATAAAAAATATCTTAAAAATAATTGAAAACTATTCTTAAAAATGTTTGAATAACTTCCCCCACACTTTTTCAACACTACTCATTTAAATTCCAGAATAATACATCCAATTTTAGTGATTAAACATTGAAAAATAATAGACACTACCAGATGTTATTTTTCTAGGACATTTAAGGTAACATCCCCCATGGGTTCTTGTAGAAAATCATAATCTATCCTCTTATGTTCTTTCCATTTAGGGAAAACAAATAGAAAAATTAAATTAAACACATAAAATTTTTATAAAACCACAAACAAAAAATGGGGAGGATAATATTGGGGTATCCTTAAAAAATGAGATGTAGTTAGACTATCCGTATATTGATATTCTTGTCATAATCCACAATATATAATAGGATAGTGTTTCTATGATTTTAGATAGCCTTGAGAGATCCTACTAAGTTCTATCTATTTATTTATAAAATATCGAAAAATATAATTAAACACACACAATTTTTATTAAAATACAAATGGAAATAAGGGGGAGAATAATGGAGTATCTATCCTAAGAGGGGATGTAGTTATAATTTCCATGACTAGAAAATATTTTATTAATCAAAGATATATTATATGATGGAATTTCTAGGATTAGAACCACCACATTCATTTTATTCCAGAGAGACTTAACCCTAATTCTTTTTGGATGTCCCTTGGATAGAGTAATACATGTACACCCTCTGAGAATTGTGATGTATTTAATAATGTGGGGGTAGAAGGAGAATATATGGGGTCTCTTTGTAAGTTTCTGCATTAGTAATATCCTCTTCATCTTCCATTGGATGCTCCATTAATTCTAATTTATAGTATTCATTAGAGGGAGAGTCAATAAATATTTAATATTGAATAAAATAAAAAAAGGTGAGTTTAAATCAAAATATCCCCCTTCATATGAAAAATATTCTTATATTTCTTCATGAGGGTCCACTATAAATTCTTCTACTACTATTGTGTCACCCCCAGTTGATGTATGGTTCAATGTTTAGGGTGTAATTGATTCCTTACAAGTACATGGACATCTTTATCAAGTTCTTTAGAAACCACTTCTCAAATGGACTTATGTTCACTTTACTAGGATGGTTGTATAAATTGTTCTTCAATTTAGTAAAATTTATTTTTTGTTCTGTGTTTTCCATACATTGGTGTATCTTCCCCCAGATTTTTTTCCATCGATAATTGAAAAATTCTTCATTCACCACTTCTTCTTCATCGGCCTAGGTAGGTTAATGTAGTTCTGAATTAATAGTGTAATAAGAAGGGAATCCATAATGAAATTCATAAATATTTGATTGAAATGTGATCAAGGTAAGGTAATATCCCCCAATTATTCTTCCTCATGATATAGTTTTTCATGCAAGTGCATGGACTCTTGGAATTATTCTTTAATTTTGGTGGGTATAAGTGGACCTTCCAGCTTCTCTTCATCATTTTACATAGTTGGTAATCCTACTAATCATTTTTTGGTTACTCTAGGGAGTATCATATCATCTGATTTTTATTTAAAATACTTATCAATGTTCAGTTTGTTTTATTTTCCAAATCCATATTTAATATCTGTGGTCATCCATAATGGTTCTTCCTTTCCCTCTCCAAAGTGAAGTTCATTCATTCCTCTATCTTTGTCATCCCGGGCCTGCAACCAACATCCAGGTTTTTTTATATAGCATAAATGAGGTCAAAAGATACTTGATATCAAAAAAAAAGATAATGAAAAGTCTATTAAATATTCTTCCTCAATTATTTTAGATTGTAATCCCTCTTCAATGTAAAAATACACTATGTAAAAGAGTTTGGGGTGAAAAAGGATACATTGTCATTTTCTTCAAGATCTCAATGTTCGATCTCTATAATGGTTTTTGTGATAAGTGGGATCTTTAATTCAGATTAATCTTTCACTACCTCTTTATATTATTCTTCTTATTCTTTTTCCATAGGATACTGAAAAGTTGATTTGAGTTCATATTATAGGTTCTTCAATTTATCCATGTTGAGGGTTTATTCATTCTTTTCTTCATAAACTAGGGAATGTTTATGGCCTTTTTGAATGCTCTCCCGCCTGATGCTCTGCCGCTCCCTGGGATCACGTCCTTCTCAGTGCCTGGCCCTCCGGCGACCGGCAAGGGCTTGCATCGCCTCCCGGGTCTATCTTTCAAGGAAGTCCTCCTTCAGCCGCATCCACTGAGTATCGATTTTCCTCAGAGCGCTGCGTCGGCGGTCCCGATGGTCAGATCTGGTTTCTTGGAAAATGGGTTTGTGCCAGGCTCCTCGATGTCCGGTGAGGGTTTTCCTCACCCTCCAGTTCTCTATTTCAAGGATTCCTTTATTCTACAGCAGTCTTCGGGTGTCGATCTTCCTCAGAGTGATGCTCCGGCCGGCCGGGATGTTGCATCTGCTTTCTTGGAGAAAGGTTCGCCAGTGCTCGAGGTTTCAACGGCGTCGTTTTCGGAGGCAGCTTTAAATCTCCACTGGACGTTGGTTGCTAGGTTCGGTGCAGATAAGCCTTCTCTGGCAATTTTCTAAGACTGCGTGAGGTGTTGGAATCTGGATCGGCCGGCTTCAGTGTCGATTCTGGATCACAAATCCTTCTACATCGGGATGGCGTCCAGGGAAGACTTTGTAACTGCTTGGTGTATGAGGCCTCGGTTTGTAGGGCGTTAGAGGTTCTCCCTCTCGCGTTGGTCGATGGATGTCCATCATGGAAGAGAATTCTCTCGCGCGGCGGTCTGGATCTCTCTGCCTGGGTTACCTCAGCCTCTCATGAGCGAAGCCTTTCTTAAGGTCATCGGAGATTCTTTGGGTTGCTTCCTGTGCGCGGATGATCGCACTCTTCATTTGGCGGAGGCGTCAGTAGCTTGGATGTGCATTGAGATGGATCTCTCTCGTCCGTTGCAGGATCATTTGGTGTTTCGGATTGAAGGGATTCCGGATAGGCTTCAACCGTTGGTCTACCCTATTTACCCCAAGTTTTGTTCTTTTTGTCATTTCTCTGGCCACTCTTTGTAGGTCTGCCGAAAAGCGCGTTCGAAGGGTGATGAAGTTCAGGTGAATTCTCAATCTTCTGATTAGAGCCCTTCTCCAGGCCATGATGGCAGTGGTTGTGAATGTGGTAAGGTCTTGAATCCCAATGTACTGTCATCGGCGACATCTTCTTCAAAGCAGGCAGGGGAGGGGATTGCTTCTCCCTATCGTGCTTTGGTTCTAGTAAGAAGTTCTCTGGGAAAAGGTACTTGTGTTCATCATTCAGTGGCAGAGATTTTTTCCTCTGTAATTGGCATCAGGGGTTTCCTCTGACCTCGGGGTCCAAAGCTGGACAACTGGGTTCCCTCGAGTAGTTGCATCACTGTCATCTCTGTGGTAGATTCGGGCCCGTTTGAGCAGAAAGAGTTGCAGAATTCTAAGGGGATGCCCCTCCTTTTATTAGATCTATTCCCAGCGGTGTCTCCCTCTTCGACCAGCCTAGTGGTCTCATCTCCTCCTTACTTTCCAGCAGTGCTTAAAGCTCATCTCTGTTCAGCTACTTCCTCCCCTCCTTTGGATCAGAGTCACGGTCAGGGCATGTGTTTCGATTCTCCAGAGGTCCCTTGCAGGGTGATGTCCAGCAGTGGAATTTCTCCTATGTCATCCTACTCGAAGGTGCAAATGGGTGTTAAAACCAAGTCAAAATCAAGAGTTGATGAGGGTGAATGTGTTATATCTTCTCTTAAGGGAAAGGTCCAGGAGTGTGGGACCAAATCCAGACGGGTGCGTGTTAATGTTTAAAGCCATAATATAGAACGACCATGGCTTTGGGGCCAGGGTCAAATCATATTTTCATCTTAGTGAGTTATGTAATAATAAAGTCTCTCTGGTTTCCTTCTTGGAACCTAAACATGCATCCAGCAACATCTTTGAGTTTGCTCAAAGGCTTAAAGTTCTTGGCCTTTTACATGGGGACCCTCTTAATTCTCACATATGGCTTTTCTGATAATACCACCTCAGTGTTGATTTATTGAATACAACGAAGCAATCCCTTAACACATAGATAACAGTGGGGATAAAAGAGTTTTTCTTCTCATTCATATATACCAAGTGCAATGCTCCGGGAAAGGAGTCTTTATGGAGTGATCTTGAGGGCTTCAATCCTGTTGTGGCTCCTTGGATTGTTGGTTGAGATTTAAACATTATGGCTAGTACAGAGGAGAAAAAAGGGGGTGGAGTTTTCCCTAGGAATGCCAATCAATATTTCGTTTCTTTCATGGCTCGGAGCAGCTTGTTGGATGCGAGTTTTGAGGGAAGTATCTTCACCTGGTGCAACAACCAACATGGGGGAGGCGTTCATACTGTCGGCTTGACCGATGTTTGATGAAAAATGCTACAATATCTATATTCCCTGTATCCCGAGTCACTCACTTGACTCGGAGTTTTCCCGATCATTCCCCGCTTCGCATTTCCCTAGGGGCAGGGGTTCCACGGGAGGAACATGATATGTTTTCCACATCTTGGGTGCAGGAACCGGGTTTCTTAGAAGTGGTCAAGGAAGCTTGGGACTCTCAATGTCGGGGGATTCCATGGACTACTTTTCACAATAAACTTAGGCGGCTTAAGAATCTTCTTCACTGTTGGAGTAGAACCATCCCGGCCCGCGACCATGATGTCTCTAAGATTATTGAGGAGGTGGATTGTATGGAGAAAATATTGGAGCAAGAATGGGATGACTCCAATTTTTTTGAGCTGAGAAGGAAGAAGGACTCTTTATCCGATAATCTTCCTAAATAGGAAAGGGTGGCTAGAGAGAAAGATCGGGTGAGATATCTTCAGGAGGGGGACCGGAATACAGGGTATTTTCATGCTTGCATCAAGGAACGTCGGCATGTCCAGAGGCCCAATATCCGCAGGGAGGATAGATCCTTCTGCATAGACCGGGAGGAAGTTGAGGTTATAATTAATGCAACTATTCAATTTCTAATGGCTACTCTTAATCCTACCATAGCAGGGGGTATCCAAATGGGGATGCTAAGATTTTTTAGGGTCTCTCCTGTAGTGTTTCGGAGGGCATTGATGCTGAATTAAGGAAAATCACTGATGAGGATGAAGTGCATGAGGCGGCATGGACCTTCATCCCAGATAGTTCCCCAGGGCCCGATGGGTTTCCTGGGTCGTTCTACAGGGCTTCGTGGGAGATTATCAAAGGGGATCTAGTTCAGGCTGTTCAGGATTTCCTCCAGGGAGGGGATTTACCGCGTATTTCTTGTGCTACTAAAATGATTCTTATCTCAAAGGTGAATAATCCTAAGTCCATTGATAAATATAGACCCATCAATATGTGTAACTTACCATACAAGATCTTAGCAAATATCCTTAATAAGAGAGTGGCCATTCAACTGGATGAGTGGATGAATCCAGAATAGAATGGTTTCATTAAAGGGTGGTCAATTCATGGTGTGATCGGTCTTGTCCAATAAATGATCAATGGCATCAACAATAGGTCTTTTGGGGGAAATTTTGTGGTTAAATTGGACATGATAAAGGCGTATGATAGGATATAATGGGGCTTTGTTATCAGATTCCTGGCTTGTATGGGGTTCTCCAATTGGACTATAGACCTCCTTTTTCATTACTTTAGCTCTGCCTGGATTTCCACTTCCTTCATGGGAAATCATTTTGGATTTTTTAAGACATGTTATGGTCTCAGGCAAGGGGATCCTTTATCCCCTACTCTCTTCATTCTTGCGCAAAATGCTTTCAGTTGTTGCATTAATAAGGGACTCAACTCAGGTAAAATACTTCCTTATCACAATAGGTATGCCACTATGGGAATTTCCCACCTGATGTTCATAGATGACAACATACATTTTATCAATGGAAGTAAAAGATTTGTGAGGGGCTTTAACGAGATTTTAAAGGAATATTGAAAGTGGAGTGGGTAGTTGGTGAACAAGGAAAAAAGTCTCTTCTTTATATCAAGGCGGATCCCTTTGAGGAGGGAGAGGTTATTGAGAGCTAGCTTGATCATGGTAAGGGGATCTTTTCCATTGGAATACCTCGAAGCTCTGATTAGTCCCTCTTCCATGAGGGTGCGTCACTTTGACAATCTTATAAGAAAAATTATAGTGTGTATCCACAACTAGAAGAACAAATTTCTCTCTTTTGGAGGCCTCATCACTCTTGTCAATAGTGTTCTTGTTTCCATCACAATACATATTCTTTCTACTCTAAAGGTCCCAAAAAGTGTAATTTCCAAGTTGGAAACGATTATGGTGGAATTCATTTGGGATGGTCAGATGGATGGTAGGCATCATTGGGCTTCGAGGACACGGTTAGCAAGACCTATATCTGAAGGGGGTATCAATATGAGAAGTGTATCAAATACCCTGCAAGGGATCCATTCTAAGATAACTTGGGAGTCAATGGAAGGCTGATCTTTATGGGGAAGAATCATGCAGGATGTTTATGGTCGGAATGTGAATATTCAAAGAAGGAAATAATCGAGCATATGGAACCTGACTCTCCCATATCTGGAAATTATTCAGCATAACTCTCGATGGATTGTGGGTAGGGGGAATATCAACTTTTGGCATCATGACTGGGGGGTGGGCAGGCTGTGGTTCCCAGGGTGTCCTACCCCAGATTTATCTTTTAAAGAGGCGAGTACTCACCCAAGGTTCTTACAAAACATTATTGATGCCAGTCTATTGGAAATTCTCAATTCTATTGTTGTTAAAGATGAGGATGACCGGCTGGTTTTCACGGGCTCTTCGTCGGGAGCTTTCTCCATCAAGGATTTTGATCATGTGACGAGGAGCGTCGGGACTACAGATCCATGGGTGGAGTCCTTGTGGTGCAAAGATATCCCTTCGAAATTTAACTTTCTGGGGTGGTGTGTGCGGAACATGGCCCTGCCTACATATGATAAATTCCAGAGAATGGGTGTGAACATGGCCTCAAGGTGTTGGTGCTACCGGGCTTTCAACCGAGAATCAGTATGGAATCTTTTCTATGATAGTGAATATGCCAGAGGTATTTGGCAGACTTATGGGGCCTTCTTCAGTTGGAATGGGTATGATGGCTCTCCTGAAAATTTTCTGCAGGCGTGGTTTAGCGAAGCTGGAAACCAAGGGGCGGAGAGAAAGGCCAAACCGATCATCCTATGTGCTGGGTGTTGGACACTCTGGAAGGCCCGGAATGATGGTAGGCATAAAAACACTTCGGGATCCTTGACCTGCATTCTACTCAAAATGAAAAACAATGTTAGGGATATGCTTAGAGAATCTCTTTACTGCCACTCGGCACCTTCCGTATGTGCTCTGGTACTGCCTCTATCTACAGAACATCAGTCGAGTGGTGTAGGGTAGGGTCGATGGATTCGGTGGAGCCCTCCGAATGATGGTCTAAAGTTAAACTCAGGCGGGTCGCTGCGCGGGGGGGAGATGTATGGGGGCGGTGTCGTGAGAGATAAATTTGGGTCAGTGTGGGCGGCTTTCACTACTTTGTTCAGGGAGGGAGACTCACTTTAGGAGGAGGCCTTGGCTTTGTCCAAGTGTCTGTACATGTGCTCGAGTAGGCAACATTGTGTTTCGTCGGTGGAGACCGATTCCCTTCTTCTGTATAGAGCACTAATGGACATGGGGAGAATTCCTTGGAGTATTGTTTATGCTGTCAGGAGATGCAAAGTGCTAATGGGGTCTCACATGGTGATATCGAATACATGTCGGGAGGGAAACAGTAGCGGATTTTTTGGCATCAATGGATACATCTAACAGTGGTACAATTTCCTTTTTTAATTTGGGACCATTTCCTAGTGAGGGGATGAAGTTTTTTGTCAATGATTCACTGGGGTTGCATTACTTTAGACCTCCGTGATGCTTTTCCTTTTCTATGTATGGTGATCTCTCAAAAGAAATAAAAATGTTAACTTTCATTCAGTAGGGAATATTTTTTTATTTGAGATAGTTTATCTGTCATTTCTTACATATAAATTTTATTTTTATCTTATTCTTGGTTTCTTACTAATCTAAGATATTTTTGAATTAGTTTTCGTGGGTGTTTCTCCTCCCAGGACACCAATGGGACATATGGGAAAACAAATTAGTCAGAAAATAAATGGGAAATGTGTGGGTTTGAGACCTGATTCTATCAAAAACATTAATCAGGGCATAAAATTTATTATCCATTATATAGAATAATCACCCTTAATTGGTTGTCCTAGAGTGGATAAAAGAATAAATAATGAAATGAAAAAAATAAAAACAAGAAAAAACACTAATTACAATTGTGTTAAAGATTTTGAAAACACAACCTCTCTTCCCAGTGATGATGCCAAGTTGGTCGATCGGTTGTCACAAGCATTAGTAAAATATTATTTATATTTAGTCCTATTGTATCCTAGTGGCTAATGAGGTTTTTTCACTAAAAGAGTACATCTTGGGAGTTTCACTATCTTAATCACTAATGACTTTTTTTTATTTTTAATGTTTTGAAATAGTAGATCATTGAGGGGTTATTGTTTTTATGAATGAGAACAAGAAAAAATAAAAATGCATGACAAAATGGAAGAAATAATGGGTGAAACCCCTAGATTCAACTTTTTGATCCTTCTATGCCTCAAAACCTTAATCCTCTAATTATATTCTCCATGTGTTCAAATTGAATACACACAACCTTAATACATAAAATATGTGATTGGATATCACACTCAATGAGAAGATACTAAGTGATCATCTCATCACTATCTAAAATTCTTCGTGATCATTATTTATCTTCCATTAAGATCACTACTCCCATCAGACAACATTTATCTAAACTATGGGAGAGGAATTATTTTCCAGCAGTATGAAAAAATAGGAAGGTGAGAGACATGAGGTACAATCATCTCCTCACCCTCTCACTATCCAAAGATCCCCAAAACAAAGTATAAGAAATCAGGTCATTTGCATGGACATTGCATCACTAGTTTCATATGAAGGCAAATCCTTGAGTTATCCTCACATCATTGAGGTATTGAGAGATCATAAGAATTCACAGTGGGTGGAAACATGAAGAAAATATGGAGAGAAAGAACAATAAAATTGACTAGAATGAAAATATATTAAAATTAAAATTACATTAGCTATGATCAGTAGGTAAAAAATCATTTCAATGTAAGGAGTAATATAATTATTTATAGATATCATCATTCTTCTTCTTCTGTTTCAGTGTAGTGAGCATAAAGCTTCTCCTTCCTTGGATGTCTTTACTGTGAATAGCTTCAAGATTCATGATCAATTCAGTTGAGAGAATCTGAGTGAATCATCTTGTTTGAAATATTTTTCTTATGATATAGTTCATATAGGTATGAGAAAAACTAAGGTAGAATTTTTTTATTCATTTCACTACTACAGTGGAACTCTTTGAGAATTTTCCTAGATGATGTGTTCTTATACATCATAGTTGTAATGAAAAGGGTTTTTTCGATGTGATTTTGGTATTTTATATGCTATCAAGGAGGACCATTTGAGATTTAATTTTTTCCTCTCATAAACTTATTGAACATCAGTTTGGTATGAGAACTTGATCGGTACTGCACTAGTCCTTAGTTTTTCATTGGTTGAGCTTAATGTCTCTGAACTAAAATTTTAGTTGATGATTGCAGTTTTCATATTTTTTGGATCATCCATGAGCATGGATGGATGTTAATTTTCAGTACATGTTCATATTGACTTGGCCATGTAAATGTGGGTGTGGAGGATAATGGTCGGTGACCCTTGGTTCGAACAAAATCTAGTCATGCTTATTGAGAAAATTAATCGAGCCTTCAGGGAGTGGAAGACTTAACACTTGTGGTCTGTGAGTAGGGATGTCTCTTGGCTCTACTATATTCATAATACCTACATAAGAGCATATTCAATATCCAAAAAAATAGAAATTTTTGTTTTTCATTATCATTCTCAGTTAGATTGACTCAATTTTGGTGGAATATTTAATTTTCATTGTTCTAAATCTAGTTGGGATAACACTCTTTTCTCCAAGAGTATTCCACTTCAAATATTATTCTCCCTCATTGATAGTGTAGCGTGGCTTGGTATTCCTCAATTGGTATCAAGGGATTCATCTTAAAATCATAGCTCTAGCATAGGTTTGGTTCTTGTAAACCATGACATTGGTCATCCCATCTTTGGTATTCTCTTGATCTTTGGTTGAAGAGTCTTCAGTGAGATTTTGTTAAAACGGGGTGGCGTGTTCATATTCTATTGTTTTAATTTCCAAAATTAAAGACCTCACACAAATTCAAATTGAAATTAAAATTCAAAATTATTTTTAAAAAAATTTCAATTTCAATTTCAAAAAATATATGGCTTCGTAATTTATATAAAAATGAATAAATCATTAAAAACCAATAATTGAGTCATTTTAAAATTACATTCCATAATTTAAAATGTCAAAAAATAACATTTTCTACCTGGGGTTTGGATAAAATTAGAGGTATTTTCATTGGATAAGAAAAATATTTTTTTTGAGATTTTCATCTCACATAGGTATATTGATATATATTCTATTTTTTATAGATGTTATTTGTTTATTTGGTGATGTTTTAAAGAAATATTATTGTGTACAATTATATTTCAATTTGTTTATTATATATATATATCACACCAAAATATTTTTTGATATTCTATTTACCTTAAATATTGTTTTTTTATAAGAAATCATTATAAAAATGTTCAAAAATTTAGAATTTTATTTTGATAAATTCAAATAAATTAAATATATATTCTAAATTTTTTTATTAGTTACTTGATTTTTCATTCATTTCTATATTTATTCTTGTTTATTCTTGTTTTTTAAGTATTCTAAAATAAATTTTATTTAAATACATAATCAAGATTAGTAATCATAAATTTATGGTTTTATAGATCATATATGTATTTGAATTTTTTTCCTTTGATTAAAGGATTCATGGAATACAATTCCTTTTTTAATCATATTTTATTAGAAAATGGGAGTGAAATGATGTTAAAAGTTCATTAAAGTTTTTTTCATAGACCGTGAAATTTTCATGCTTGAATCATGGATACAAAATTATCATTGTACCATTTGATTCATAATTCAAGATAACAAGAAAAGAAACCTATGCATAATGGGGGAAGAACCATATAAGGAAGAAGAAAAATAAGATTATGTATATAGGGATTTAAAGAGAACCTGTTATGTGGAAGAGCAATAAGTTTTTATGGATGAAGTCCAATAGTCGAAGTATAAAAAAATAAATAAAATATTAGAAAATTTAACGATGAAGGAAGGATTTTAGAAAGGATAAATTACCATGGGAAAGTGATGATATGCATCCAGAAGTTGGGGAGGTGGAGATGAATGAGATATTACCACACCTTGAAGGGAACACAATAGTGAGAGGATGTGAATGTGAAGGGAGAATTTATGATGAAAATGAGATTAAGAAACATAGGAGTGTGAAGGAAAACCTTAATTGAAGAGAATAATACAACATAAATAAGGGTGTAATGATGCAAAGACCCAGCTGTGAGGAGGTTTTGGGAGGAGGTCAAAGGATAGAGTTGGATGTGTAAGGAGAGTCTTGTGTGTGGGGGGGGGGTCAAGGAGGGAGTTTATGAGGGAGTTGGAAGTGGAGAGGGGACTCGAAGAAGAAGGGAGTCTAAGAGGGGGGGAAGTGGAGTAGGGAGTCGATGAGAAGATGAGGGAAGTGAGGTAGTTAAGAGGAAGTGAAAAATGAGTGGGAATTCAAAAAACATGGAAGAGACTCATGGTATCTGGAAAACCCACCATTTATATATACAGCAAAAGCCACTTTTTGTTAGAGTTTCATAGAAAATAATTTTATAATTATTATATAATAAATATAATATATATTATACATAATTAGATCATTAAATATAATATAAAATTTTAGAATCAAATATTGGAATACCCACACATGATATTTTCTTTGAAATATAATTTATAAAAAAATACTAATTGTTGTTATTGTTTTAAAATGTTAATAATATTATAAACACATAAATCCATCATATGAATATGCTACTAGACATTTTTACCAATATATATATTATGTATTAGTATTATTATCATCATAATATAAATATTTTATCTTCCACAATAATATTTAACGATAGTATTTTTACCAAAAATTTAGTTATATAAACATATATATTGGTAAAATTCATTACCAATGGAGAATGTACCTTTACCCATAGATATTAACTTGTTATAAAAAGATAAATATTTTATATAAGATTATTAATGATGCATATTCAATTTTCAAAGTATATTTGTGGTAGTTATTTATGGTTATTTCCATGGTAAAAGTAGATTTTAAATTATTGAAGATGCCCTTTGCCAAGTGGGAATACTTGATGAAATGAAGGATCTCATTCTGGAATCTCTCAGGCGAAATTTAATTCCTAGTAATTCAATTTAAAACTTTTTTTATTTCAACATTATTTAGAAGTAGTTAAGTATGAGTTGAATATTTTATCCATTGGAAATTTATTCAAATCCGAATTTTTGTTTATAAAACCATGTATGTTGTCTTAATACATGTTCAATTTTTCTCCCATTAGGTAAACATTGTTTCCAAACTTTTAAATGAAATGAAAGAGAACAATCATTACCCTACCAGGGAACTATTAAAAGATGTAATTATATGTTTATATCACATGGAGGATCCATAAAAGAAGTTTTTCCAATTTAATAATTATTGTGATCCAAACACAGTCATTTATATCGAACTTATAACATTTCCATTGACCATTCTGAACATGTACAAAGACCCAATATTTTATTAGAGGAATTTGAGGAGATATTTATAAGTGAGATTCAACCTTATTTGAGAAGTTTTATTTTGTAGTTATAGAGTTATCTAATCAGTATAGAAATAACAAATGTTGAAACCCTTTTTACCAGTTATACCAAGGGGGAACCATTAAAAATAAATTTTACAATACCATTATTATTGGGCACTACAAACATCATAAAAAAGGAAACAACATTGAATTTTTTTAAATAAGTAAATGAAACTAAAGTTCCTCATAATAATTAATGCTATGAGGAAATTATAATGTTTATGTTTTTAATATAAGATTATGGTAATGTTTTTAATACCATAGTTGAGTTTTATAAATTTATGTCCCACATTTATTCCTTTATGGAGAATAAACTTATATTCCTCTCTTTAAAGAGTGAAAACATTATATGATTGATATGTTCCTATCATGGGGTGTGGAAAAATCATTTCCTATGTTAAAATGTAGTTTAGTAGTTAACATGGTTGTCTCTATATTGGAGCACAAAACAATCACATTCGTCACTTTAAATTATAAGAAAAAGTGTTTGTCTTAGAAATTGATTAATTTTGAAAAAAATGTAAGAAACAAAAAAATAAAGACATTGAGAAGGATATTGATAATAAATTGACAATGAAAGTTATTTAAAATAGTGATATTAAAGGGTGATTAATTTAGGTTCATTTTTCTAATAGCAATGTTGTCATAGTTCCAATTTATCCAATCCACTTCTACCAATCTGATTAAAGTGAGGTTTCACAATCACTTTCTCTCACTCCCTTTTCATATGGTGATGGTAAGAGTAAACAATGAAATGATATCAGCTCAATATACTCTCATTTTAATGTTTAAGAGGGTTTCTGTGAATACCCTAAATTGACATGGTAAATACTTGATCAGTTCTTGTTTATCCAAAACAATCAAGAATACCCACTATGCCTCCCACACACACTGCTGATTAATTTACCACTAAGCCCTTATATATTCCATCATATAAAAACCAGAACCTAGTAGAAGGAGAAAATTATCTTTGACCAAGGAAAAATTAACAACTCAATCTAAAACCAAATACAATTGTACTTGATAATAAAAACTTCTATTAGAAATTAAAATCAACTTCAAATAAAAGAGAAACGACTTTATTAAATAAAGCACAAGAATTAAAGAATTACAAAATAGAAAAATTCCCATTCCCTAATAAATAATAAGTTTACCCCTCTATGGGAAGTTTAACCAAAAATAAGTAGTAATAAAAACGAATTACAAAACTATGAAGAAGAAATGAGGGAAAAGGAAGAACAAAAAATTTCTCTTCCAGAATCATTACTACAGAAGTTTACTTTTGTTATTCCCATGATATGGATGAAAATCACCATGATGCCTTATTAAAAGATATTTAAAATTGAGTTATATATTGAAATTAAAAATATCAATGCATTTGATTTTTTTTTAAAAAAATTATGATTAAATTACTTAAGAACACTCTTTCTAGATGAAGATACTCTTTATCTTCCTCTAATTTGGAATGTTTAATGGCTGACTTAATGGGAGAATTTATTCATGAAGTTTAATGTGAACATGAAACATCGAGTAATATTTTGTTTAAATCTATAATAACATAATATTTAGGTATTTAGGCTGAGATATTTATCATTTATAGAGTTGGGGTCCATTCTATCATCCAGAAATACTTTCCAAACATATTGATCTATTTGGGCCTTTTGAATTTAGAATTAGCTACCAATCTAGAATAAGATGTTGAATCATACAAAAAATAGAATAAAAGAAAAATAATCAATACATTTTCTCAATAAAGTAAAATTTCTGCATAAAATACATTAGTAATATAAAATGGTCCAAATTCAATAATTAACCAATTTTCACATTTTTTCCCAAAACTGACCAAAAAGTAAAAAATGATGTAAATAAGATAAAATTATTAAATTTTTAGGGATTAAATCATTACAAAACATATTAAAAATAATTAAAATATTATCCCTATCAATTTCCCCACACATATCACTTAGACTCCTAGACATGTAATCCTCAAAATCAAATCAAAGTAATTTTAAAACATATACCCATGAGATCCACCAATTGGATAATAAGATAAAAATGATATCATGCCTCCTCAAAAAATATTATTTGAAGTTATACATTTATATCATTCAATAAATTTAAACTTCATTTCTCCTACCATTCATAGAATACCTACATTGCACAATTTTTCTCTCATCTCACAAGTGTCAATTTCTGAACCAGGCTTTTCTCATTCAAAACCATGAAACCGTCACCATAGACTTGATAAATTACTATATCACCTCATGATGTGAGTCCAGGACATGTTTTTATCATGAGTAAATTTCAGAGTTTTTTAGTGTTTTTTGGTTGTTATGATTCATATGTTAAAATTCAGAGGCCGAATAAGGTGGGTTTGGCTCTTTTGGAAGAAAAATTGCATGATTCTAATATTCAATAAAGTATGGTCATCTCCTTATTCCCCTTATCATCAAATTAGATCCAAAATAATATTAATTTTTTTAATATTAATCCCACACATTCTAAAATTAGTTATCTTTATTGAAACAATTTCTTCCCAAACTTTTATATTATTATATTTAAAAGATCTAAAAAGGCACAACTTTGTTTCTCCTTTGGATGATTTATAAAGGCACAAATTCTATTATCAAGAATTCTGTAGAAAGGAATAGTTTTAAAAAATGATTTTTTTTAAAATAATCTCTTAAAATTTTTATTTTCCACCCAAAGTATCACCAAATGATGTATAACAGCACAATATATCTCCCCACATCTATGTTCAACTAGATCAAGCAATTTTACATTATGAGTATTTTAGATTGGGAAAACTGGCTTGTCATGTGAATAAACTAACATTAATTTCTTAGATTCTATGGGATACATGGAATAATTTACCAGGAAGTCAAAAATAAAGAAAGATTGTCTTAAAATAGGGGCTTTAACAAACCAAATAAATTACATAATAATTTAAAACTCAAGTACCTCGAACCCTTAAGTTTTAAAAGGAATAAATCAAAGTTTTGTTAAATAAATCATGTTATGGTTCTCTCTTGAAGTGAGTTAAATGTAAATAATATGAATAAATGGTTGAAAATCCTAATTGGAAAGTGATTTCAAAGATAAAGATAGTGATATGTGGCATTGGATTCAAAAATCAGAGGACTTTTCATGCAATTGACGAAATTTTGAACTTGAAACAAAGTCATTTTAAAAAATAATTTAAGTTTAGTTTCATGGGATAAATTATTTCAATCATTAAAACTAGTTTACAAAATTTAAAGGATAATAGTTTGAGATAAGTTTTTTAAAGAACACATAAAATTTGAAAAATAAACACCCAATAAGATTAAAAACACACATTTTTTTAGAAAACAGAAAAATAAAACATTGAAAATCCTAAACTACAAATATTCCCTCTACCCACATAAATGATGCAATTACCTCTATGAATTAAAGTAAATTTAACATGTAATCATATTTTTAATTGAATCAAAAAAATAAAGTGTGTGTTAAGGATGGGTACAACATGACTTGTTGGTAGTGCAATGTTGATTTATGCCCCTAAGTTCTTCAAACAGAAACCCTACAGCCAAAAGAAGAAAATAAAATAAAAATATAATTATAAAATAAGGATAGATCATAGTTTAACCCCCCAAAGTGGGCATTGGGGTTTGAATACTTCTTATTGGGTAGTTTTAGTGGGTTATCCAAAATCTGATGGTTGGTGAAGTTTCATTGATGGGAAACACTAAAAATTATTCCATCCATATTTCAATTATTCCTTTTGTTATGGTATCCATGGATATAGTATGACAAATTCGCCCCCATAGTAACAAGATAAAACTTTCACGGTGGGTGTGGGACAAAGAATGGTTTCTCCCCTTTCTTGATTTCCAGTTGCACAACTTCTTCTTTATTCTCTAGTGCTTTATCAAGGTATGATTCATCAATGGAATAATAAAATAAAACCTTATAGTGTATTATATTTAAAAAAAAATAAAAATTTGATAAATCCATATAAAAATATTCACTTTAAAATTAATTATCTTGTGTCTCAATTTCCCCAGGAAAAGATACTTGGATGTCTCCATGCACCCCTCCAATAACTGATCAACAAGTTCAGGGAGATCCATATATTCCTCTTCAAATGCATCTTCTTTTTATTCTTCCTAATCCTCTAAGGTAATAAAAGTATGGGATGAATCTAAAAATTTAAAATAAGGGGAGGTAATACTCAATACATATTCAATAAAATTATAATGAAAAGAGTTCATAAAAAAGATTATTTTTGAATAATTCCCTATAAGGGTAATGGTCGTTCTCTTGTATTTCATTTAAACGTTAAAAAATAATTTATTTTTAATGAGAGAATCATAAAACATGTATTAAGTCAACATATAAGGTTTTTTAAACTATATTACCAATTTTATTGAATTTCTCATGGATCACATATGAGTGTTCTAATCTATTATCTCTATACAAGGTAGAAATAAACAAGTTGTAAATTGAAGGTTTGGGCTTGAAATTTTAGTCGAGAGCCACCAGAATGAGCTCCTTCATTTCATCAAGCTTTACTACTTGGAAATGGGTTTCCACAAGAAATAGAAATCTCCTCTTAACAAGGAAATAAATAGAAATAACCTTGATAAACATAATTTGAAAAAAGAATATTCTTTATCAGTACCCTCATAAAAATATTTAAGTTTTTCCAAGAAGGGAATATATGTTGGTAAAGGTAAATTTTATTTTTTTTAATGCATTTTCCCTCCATATATGTTCCTATCACTAAATTGTTCATATATATGTTGTTATTAAATATTATTATGGAAGAAAGAATAGTTCTATTGAAATTATAATGATACAAATAGATAATATATATATTGATAAAAATATTAACCAATATATTTAAATAACAAATTTATGTGTTGATAATATTATTAACATTTGTAAAAAATAGCAATAATTACAATTTTTTTATAGATTATATTTTAAATTAAATATTATGTGTGGGTATTCTGATATATGTTGCTTAAACTTTATATTAAATTTTCTAATATAATTATATATAATAAATATATTATATTTATTTTATAATAATTATAAAATTAGATTATATGAAACTACAAAAAAAAGGAATATTTATCTAAAAAAATATGTCTAAACATAATTTAAGAACATATTCAAACTCCCATAATAGATATAAAGCTCCAAACATTTTTAAAAACGATCAAACCCCAAACTACGTAGCATGAAACTCCATTAAACATTATCTGCAATTAGTTTTTCTCACATATCAACTTTCACTATCACTGCCATGGTTCACACTTCACTGAAGTATCTTTTCATGTCCTAGCCCACAAGGGCCCACATGGCTTACGATCTATTGAGCTACAACTACCCCAAGATCGCCTCTAAAAATTCAGGGGTAGATGACTTGAAATGAGTAAACATATCACACAAATGATAAGAATTATCTTAAGAGAAATGTACACACACACCTTCAAGACCATATAATTATAAAAGTAAATCATAACTAATACGAATGCATGAATACAAATATATCCTAGAATCAGAGTACAATAGAAGCATAATAAAGAATAAAAGGACAAATATAATCCCACCAAAACTACAAATAAGTTCTAACCTGCTCATAATAAGGGGTCGAACATCAATTGCAACTCTAGTAAGAACCTCAATTTTTCTAGTGTTGTATTGATATAGCCAGATCCATTTGGATGATGTTAGGCCAAATGATTGTGGCCCATACTGCATACTAGTTTGCAACTCTCACGGGTTGAGTGTAACACCCCAAGGTTTTACAAATAAATTTATTATAATGAATTCAACACTAAGTCTATGAAAAACAAAAACTTTTATATTTATAGTAGATAGTTATAATCTAGCTGTTAGATATAATCTTTCCTCTTTTGTGATTGGAATTTTGAAAAAATGATATACACGGTTGCGAGCAGTAAGATATTTACAGTCTGATAGGATCAAATTACATTTGTAGTGAGTAGTAACATACCCTTATGAATAGTAATATGAAAAATGGAATAATAACCTCACCTATGAATGTATAAATAAATTTTTTGTTCCATCATTTTTTTGAGTTTAGTTTTTCTAAAAAATATAATGAATTTGATAAATTGGGGTTTCAGTTTAAAATTGTACATTTTAGAGAGATTTAAATTATTATATATAAATATTCTTTTATTAATGTCAATAATAATGAAATAGTATTATCAAAACACTTTTCTTTAATTACAAATGATAAAATAATTTTATTTTTTTAGGTGTCGAAAATTTTACAAAGAATTTTACTATACATTTTACTATACATTTTATGTCCACTATTATTTTTAATAAATAAGTATTTTCATAGATAAAAGTTAAAATTTTTATATTTAGAGAATTATTATGATAAAATAAATGTCATTTTTGAATTCAGAACATCAATATTATGTTATTCTAAATTTATGATAATTTTATAAAATACTTTAGTTTTTCGTGAATAGAAAAAATACAGTTTTGAGTTTTCAGTATGTTTAATGACATCAAAATGATGTAATAATTAATATAAAATTCTGTTTGACTTGTGCACATTAAAATGTGATATGAAGTGTCCCAATTGGCCAATACTATGGGTAAATACCCTGGTAAAGCCCATGTTTTTCCAAATACAACTAATGAGGTGTCCTTGAGAATTAATAAAAACACCCTATCTTTTAAAATAAATAACCACCCATTCCTTTGTTTAAATTCATTACAAATTAATAATCCTATAAGATATGGTATTTTTACCTCCCTAGGAGTCCTCTCAAGGTGTCCACAATCCCCCAAGATCCCAAACTTCATGTTTTAGGATTTACTATACAAGGAAAGGGAATCTACCACACTTCTCTTTCTCAAGATTTCCTTTTATGTTATTCCATTTTAATTTCAATTATATTATGTTGGTATACGTCATTACATATCCCAATTATTTTCCATATTATGTAAAAATCATGAGATACCCATTTTCCTCTCAACAACATATTATATGATTTTTTATGTGACGCCGTTAGGCTGCTGAATTTTTTCAAGCGTTTTCTACATGAACCTCCATTTACTTTTTGGGTACTATTTGACTCACTTAATTCTAATTAAATTATTTATTATTATTATTATTATTATTATATACTCCTCATAAGTTCTATGTTAATTTCCTATATATGTGTATCAATCATAATCCATCTTTATTTTATGGGGTGTAAAATTTTTTATAAAGATATTTCTCAATTCTTTTCGATGAACAAGCTTGATTCATGGGTACTTCTAAAATTATTACATATTGTAAAGTGAACTATATAATTTTATTTAAGCCACAATTATTTTTTTAAGTCCACTCATTTAAACATGGAAAATATATTTAGCTCATTTCTGGTTTTATAAAAAAAAGTTTCCAAAATAAGTCTATTTTTCAAAGTAAAAGTGTATTTCTCTCAAAAATTCCTCGATGATTTTATTAGTGTATTTCTATTTAATTCAACACCTATGTTTAATTTTAAGTCTTATTGAGGTTAATTTCTTATTTATACCTTTTAAAATATTTTTTTAAATGGTTTATGATCATTTTGACTTTGTATGTGCTATCTTGATACCATTCACCATACTACTCAGAATGGTTAGTGTTTATGTGCATAGATTGGGGAAATTTATTTCATATGACTATATTGTTTATGTTTGTCCCCTTTCATACGATGAATTCATTTGACTTAGAAAGTCATGAGTGGGGCCCTCTATATCCCCTTGATGCATCGGTAGGTCTCATGAGACCAAACAGAATTGGGTTTTGGCTGAGGCTTTACCCTAGTATTTTTAGACAGCTTGGCCGAGGCCATGACAATATGTTTCAGATGTCCAACATTATGCATTCCCTAATTATGGTATTATAAATTGATAAACCATGTGATTATTTGAAAAGTAGAATATCAATTTTTATGTTTGATTCTCTCATGATCTTTTATATGGCCTTATTTAATCTGCTTTCATTCCTACCATATTATGTTCAAGAATAATTTTTAAAGTCATGTATTTTCAGTTATTCACCATTCCTAGTGTTTATGATTATGATAACATCTATTTTATTACTTACCCTTATGGAGAATCTAATCTCACCCATTTATTATGTTTTATTTTTCCGTAGGTGGTTAAGATAAATAGTATGAATGACTTTCAAGGATAATCTATGAGTTTATGTGTGATTGAAAAGAAGTTGATATGTTGAATTTACTTTCAAGTTGTAATGTTGAACTTTTGTATGTATCTTGTTTTTCAAATATACTAAGATATTTTCTAATTTAGGATACTAATTACTTGTATATATGCTAATTTCATAAAATAAGGCATCAGATATGGGAAACAGGGGCTGGGTATTTACAGTTGGAATCAAAGGAAGTTTAGTAGAAAACTTGGAAACTATATTTTCAAAACGTAGATTTGGGAACAGAACCCTAATATAGTCTTTGAGGATAAACATACAATAAAATCCTAGAATTTTGGTAAAGAATATATTATGTGTATATTTCTAGAAAATACATCCTTGTTTAGATTGTACAAGTGGACATGGTTTTGACACAAGTGTACCTAGAAGTAACAACTATGATAAGGAGTTTTAGGCTTGACCTTGAGTATCCTGGTACATGTCAGTGAGCCTTAATGTGCACCCGGTTTGGTGCTCCTAGGGTATATTCTTTGGATAATTCATATTTTATTTACAAACCATTATGAAGGAATTAAATTTACAATTTTCCTCAAAGAAACCATGTTTATGATTAGGAGATTAGCTATGAATATGATTTCAATTTATGATAATTATTTTTATAAGTTGATATTATACATTATGATTCATAACCTAATATAGTGTGTGACATTATTTAGAAATTGCACGTAGCGGAAGGAATGGAAACCATGTGAATGTACATATCCCATGTAGGGATTTCCCATTGATGCAAGATAATGATGTTGGCTTTGGTGCTGTGACGGGTGTTGATCAACTTATAACTATACTAGGACAAATGAATCAGGTTATGAATAATAACCTTACCCATATAGAGAATCCTGATCCACAACATGGAGGAGTTATGTTAGACATCTTTATGAGAAAAAACCTCAATCATTCAATGGGACTACAAACCCATTCATAGCTGAGCAATGGATAAAATCCCTAGAGAAGATATTTCTCACTTTAGGATGTAACGAAAGGGAGAAGGTTGTCATGGTACTTTTTTAACTATCAAGATATGCAGATCAATGGTGGTGATCACTTCAAAACACAAAAGAGGAGGAAGAAATAGAATAAATGGAATGAGGGGGGGGCTTTAAAGAAATATTCTTATAAAAATATTTTCCTGGAGAATGGAGAGCAGATATGGAGAGGAAATGCTTGAGTTTGAAACAAAGAGAGAATAAAAAAATGCAAAGTATGAAACCAATTTTACAAGGATAGAAAGGAATTTCATTGACTATATATAGAATCTAAGGAGAAATACTGATTTATCCTTTGATGATTTAAAACCATTCCTCTGAAGGGAACATGTTTCCCAAACCTTTTCATCATACAAATATATAGTCTCATGTGCAATCAATATAGAGAATGAATTCTATAAGACTTATGAATCTAAAGTAATGAAAGGGAAGAATATGGTGGTATAAGAAAGAATTGATTAATTGGAGGATAAGAAGGGATGTTTTCTAACATGTGATTCTTGTGGAAAGAAACACCCTAGAGCCTGCTTAAAAAGAAAATGTGTCTATTACAAATGTGGAGAAAGAGGCCACCAATATTGAGATTTCAATGGAAATAAAGAATCTACCAATGTTCAATGGTACAATTTTAATGATATGATACATTATGCCAATTATTTTCATATTAATCAAGGAATCATTCCCCAAATAAGGCCAATGGAGAAAGGTCATGTTTATGAAATCACAACTGCTAAAGTTGGAGTTCCTAACAATATGGATGCAGGTGCTATAATAATGTCATTAAACTTGGCCAAGGATTTATTTGATTATGTATCATCACATTCCTTTATATCTTCCCAGTTTTATTTAAAAAATAGATATTTTGAGTTCTCCTTTACAGGGGGTTTGTCAGTCAAAATCCCTAAGTGGAATCTCATTGTAATAAAGATGTGTCTAGAAGTCATAATTATGGTATATAAATATACTTTATCTACTGATTTTATAATCATACTTATGGTCAAAATTGAAAAAATCCTTAGCATGGACTGCCTTTCGAAATATGATGCAAAAATCAATTGTAAGAAGAAGGAAATTATGATTTGTGAGGAAGATGTAGAATCTATTATCTTTATAGTAGAAACATCACCATATGATTCTTATGTAGACCCACCCCTAATATCTCTACTGGATTCAACTGTTAAAGAGAATGAGAACTCAATATCTATGAGTAAGGAAATAAATATTTAAATTGAGGATATAACTATTGTGAAGAAATACATTGATGTATTTCTAGAGGATTTACCTGGACATCCTCTGGATTATGAACTTGAGTTTTTTATTGATTAAATTCCTGGTGCGAGTCCTATATCAAGTCCTCCTTATATAATGACCAAATATGAATTAATATAATTGAAGAAACAGCTAGATGAATTGAGTGATAATGTATGTATACTCCTTAGTGTTTCCCCATAGGGATCCATTGTTATTTTTTTCAAGAAGAAATATAGATCCATGAGGCTATGCATTGACTATAGAGAAATCAATGTTATTATAATAAAGAACCAGTATCCACTGCCTATAATTGATGATTTATTCAATCAAATTCATGGATCCCAATATTTTTAGAAGATTGACCTTTGATTTGGATATCATCATTTGCATTTATGGAATAAAGATATTCCAAATACATCATTTCGAACTACGTATTGAAATTAAAAGCTTACAGTAATTCCTTTTTGACTAACTAATGCAACCTCTGTTTTCATGGATCTATTGAATATCAGTTTCAAGGAATATATTTATGAATTTTTGGTGGTATTTATTTATGATATCCAAGTATAATCCAAAATCTATGAAGATCCTGAGAATCACTTGTGCATTATTCCGAATACTCTTAGAAGAAATGAATTATATGGGATATTTGACAAGTGTGAATTTTGGCATCAGTCCATTTCTTTTATTGACTATATTGTCTCTAAGGATGGAATCATAGTTGATCCTATAAAGAAAAATGTTATCCAGGAATGTCCTACTCTAATGAACACAACTGAGGTACATATTTTTTT
Organism: Viscum album; assembly: GCA_963277665.1. NCBI lineage: Eukaryota > Viridiplantae > Streptophyta > Magnoliopsida > Santalales > Viscaceae > Viscum > Viscum album. The sequence goes on from OY728161.1 coordinate 1,614,365,522, forward strand.
TATTCTAGTAGGTTATTATTGGTGTTTCATTCCGTTTTTCTTCCATTTATCCAACCCAATGACCATGATTACTTATAAAGGGGTTAAGTTAATTTGGAATAAATAATTTAAATAATACTTTGAAAATTTAAGAAGATGTTATTTAATTTTATAATATTGACTCTACCATAGGGAAATGATGGATTTGTGATCTATAGTGATGCATCGAAGAAAGGACTTAGTTTTGTCTTAATACAGAATGATAGAGTTGTTTCCTATGCATCAAGGTAGTTAAAAATTCATGAATAGAACTATCCAACTCATGATCTTGATTTATCATATGTAATATTTGCTATGAATATATGGAGACATTATCTCTGTAATGAAAGATGTGAGATATATACTGATCACATGAGCTTGGTATACATTTTCTCACAAAAAAGAACTCAACATGAGGCAATGGTGATGGCTCGATCTACTTAATGATTATGATTGTTCCATACACTAACACCCATGAAATTAAAATATGGTAGCTGGTGCATTGAGTATGAAGGATCATGGAGTTCTAAACAAAATGATAATTGAAAAGGATCCTATGTACATAGATCTAGTGAGAATGGATATGGGAATTATCAAAGAAGGTGAAACATCATTACATTTTTAACTGGTTTCCCAACAATAATTATTAGAAATAATTAAAACTTCTCAATATAATGATGAGAATATCAAAATAAAATTAATATTGTGAATGATGGGAAGTTGGAAGAATTCATATATAAAGACAGAATTCTAATGTTTGGGAAGAGGCTTTGTATTCCCACTATTACTGAGAAAAAAAGGGAATTAATGGATGATTCCTATAGATCAAATTTCTCTACACACCCTGGTATCACTAATATATACAAATATTTGATGGAACATTTCTATTTAGACAACATGATGAGGGAAATTGATGAGTATGTATCAATATTTTTAGTCTATTAATTAGTGAAGGATGAAAGAAAATATACTAGAGGAGTCATGAAACCTATGCCTATTCCTACATGGAAATGGGATGATATCACCTTGTATTTGTTTCTCTATATTACCCAAAACTCAATGAAAAAATGATGTGATATGGGTAATTATTGATCAATATAACAAATCTTCACATTTCCTCACTATAAGGGAGGATTTTCCACTAGAGTGCCTTGAACAAATCTATATCAATGAAGTTTTAAGACATCATGGATCACCTCTTTCAATAGTGTCTAATTGTGATCCTAGATTTACATCAAAATTCTGGAAATGTCTTTAAAAATATTTGGACACCGAGATTCATTGGAATACTGCTTATCACCCCCAAACTGACAGGTAGTGAGAAGGGATGATCCGAACTTTATAAGACATGTTGAGATCATGCCATCTCGATATTCAAGGTATGTGGGATCAATATTTACCCTTGGTGGTCTTTTCCTATAGTAATAGTTTCTATTCTAGTAATCAAATTGCACCATATGAAGCATTGTATGGAATGAGATGTTATACACCAACTGTTGGGATGAAGTTGGTGAAAGGAAGCCTGTGGGCCCAGAGATTGTAGAGGAAACAACATTAATGGTAAGGACTATTCAAACCTATATCAAAGTAGCTCAAAGCATTCAAATAATCTATGAGGATAATAGAAGGAAGGATTTAGAATTTCAACTGTGAGATCATGTTTTCTTAAAAGTATCTCCAAGGAAGGGTGTTAATAGATTAGAGAAGAAAGGTAAATGGAGCCCCAGGTACATTCGTCCTTTCGAAATTATGGAGTGAATTGGAGCTATGGATTTTTGTTTGGTAATGATTCCTTTACTTTCTAAAGTACACAATGTGTTCCATGTCTCAATGTTGAGAAAGTACATGCCATACCCAACACAAATGCTCACTTCTCAAGGTATAAAATAGAAACCTGAATTATCTTACTATGAAGATCCTATTCGGATTATAGACTCTAAGGAATAGGTGTTATAGATTCGGATGACTTTACTAGTAAAGGTACTTTGGAAAAATCATAAAACTGAAGAGGCAACATTGGATCCCGAGGAACTTCTGATGAATACCTACTCAAATCTTTTTATGAGGTATCATTTTGGTAATTTAGAGGATGAAATTTTTGTAAGCGGGGAAGAATTTAACACTCCAGGTTTTTAAAAATAAATTTATTATTATTCATTAAACAATGAGTATATGCAAAACAAACACTTTGATATTTATAGGAGATATTTATAACTTGTCCATTAGATATAATTTTTCCACTTTTGTGATTTGAATTTTGAAAAACTGATATACATGGTTTCCATTAGGAAGATATTTAGAGTGTGATATGATAAACATACATTTTTGGTGAATATTAACTTACCCTTATGAACATTAATTTGGCCAATATAATAATAACCTCACTTAAGAATGTATAAATAAAGTTATTGTTCCATCATTTCTATTTTGAGTTTAGTTTTTCTTAAAAATATGAAAAATATGATAAATTGATTTTTAGGTAAACATTTTACATTTCAGAGAGATTTATATTATTATAACAAACTGAGGTTTTATTAATTTTTATAATAATGAAATAGTCTTATCAAAACACTCTTCTTTAATTACAAATTATAAAATAATTTAATTTTTTTAAGTGTCAAAAATTTTACTATTCATTTTATGTCTGCTATTATATTTAATAAATAATTATTTTCATATATAAAAGCTAAAATTTTCATATTTAGATAATTATTATCAAAAAATAAATTTCATTTTTTAAATTCAGAACATCGATATTAGGTTATGATTAATTTATGATAATTTTATAAAATACTGTAGTTTTTCGTGAATATTAAAAATACAGTTTTGAGTTTTTAGTATGTTTAATGACATTATAATGATGTAATAATTAATATAAAATGCTGGTATAATTGTGTACATTAAAATATGATATAATGTGTCCCAAGTGTCCAATTCTATGGGAAAATACCATGGGCAAGTCCATGGTTTTTCAAATACCACTAATGAGGTGTCCTTGGAAATTAATAAAAAAGTCATTATATTTTAATATAAATTCCCAGCATTTAATTCATTTAATTTCATTAAAAATTAATCATCTTGGAATTTATGGTAGTTTTAACTTCTTATGAGTCCTCCCTAGGTGTTTTCAAGCCCCTAATGTCCCAACCTTCATGTTTTAGGAGTTACTCTACTAGGTAATGTAATCGACCACCATTCTCTTTTCTAGCCTTCCATTTATGTTATTCATTTTTAATTTCCATTAGATTATGCTATGATATGTAATTACATATCCCCAAAATTTTAATATTAATAAAAAAATCATGATATACTCCTTTTCCTCTCATAAACATATTTTATGAATTTTTAAGTGACGTCGTTAGGCTGCCGAATTTTCATAATGGTTTTCTACCCAAACCTCCATTTACTTTTGGGATACTCATTGTCTCACTTAATCCCAATTAAATATTTAATAATTATTATGTACTCATCAAAATTTCTATTTGAATTTAATATATATGTGTACCAATTATAATCCATATTTATTCCATGGGGAGTTAAATGTTTTATAAATATATTTCTCAATTCTTTTTTATAAACAAGCCTGATTAATGGGAACTTCTCAAATTATTACCTATTTTCAAGTGCACTCTATAATATGATTTAATTGATAATTATTTTTCTAAACCCACTAATTTAATCATGGAAAATATAAATGAGTTTATTTTTGGTATTATGCAATGATTTTTTCAGAAGAACTCTTCTTTTCAAAGTAAAAGTGTATTTTTCTCAAAAATTCCTCAATGATTTTATTAGAGTATTTTTGTTTTATTGAACACCAAAGTTGAATATAATGTTTTATTGAGTTTAATATCCAATTTATATCATCTAAAGTATTATATTAAATGGTTTATGATCATTTTGACTATGTATATTCTATCTTGATACCATTCACCATACTACTCAGAATGGTTAGTGTTTATGTGTACAGATTTTGGAAAGTGATTTCATAAGATAATATTGTTTATGTTTATCCCATTTTATATGAGGAATGAATTAGACTTATAAAGTGATAGGTGGGGCCCTATATAGTCCCTCGATGCATCAGTAGGTCTCATGAGACAAAAAAAACTCGGTTTTTGGCCAAGACCTTACCCTAGTATTTTAAGACAACTTGGCCGATACCATGACAATATGTTTCAGATGTCCGACATTATGAATTCTCTCATTATAGTATTACGAATTGATAAAACATGTGATTATTTGACTGGTAGAATATCAATGGTTATGTTCAATTATCTCATGATCATTTATATAACCTTATTTAATCATCTTTAATTCCTTCCATATTATGATCAAGTATAATTTTTAAAGGAATGTTTTTTCAGTTCTTCACCATGCCTAGTGTTTATATTTATGGTAACTTCTGCAGTATTGATTACCCTTACTGAGCATCTGACCTCACCCCTTTCTTATGTTTTATTTTTTTCCCTAGTTGTGAAGATGAATATTATGAATGACTTGTAAGGATAATCTAAGAGTTTTTGTGTGATTCAAAAAAAGTTGATATGTTGAATTTACTTTCAAGTTGTAATGTTGAACTTATGTATGTATCGTTTTTTCTAAAGCTACTAAAATATTAGTTTCTTCAGGATATGAATTACTCGTTTATATAAAAATTTAATAAAATAAGTCACCAACTCTAGGAAACTGGGGTTAGGTATTTACATCGATCATCGTTGTGAGATTTTTGGGGATTGCAAGGGGGCACACGCTCCTACTCCAAGGATATGGGGGCTGAAGTTCCCCATCCCTACTTTTGGGTAACTATAACAGCTCTGGACATCTATAGTAAATCTAATTGGGAGACACTTACATGAAACTATATCAGTGAATACATTAAAGATAATGGTAATGTATCTCTGTGGACTTCCTTCCACAATACACTGTAGTAGTTTGGACTTGGGTGGCTATGGCACTATATCACAATTAACTTTCTATGTGGTCGGTCGAATATTTCATCGTCTTATTTATTATCTCATTTTGAGATAGGGTTTTGTGTACTTATAACTCTTAAAACTATCTATAATTCTTCTCTTGATTATAGTGATATTTATGCCTCTCTATAGATGTAGATATTATTCCTAAACCACATAAATTGTTGTTTCATTGTTCTTCTTCTCCTTATTTTGTTTTGTATTTTCTTCATCTGCAAACCTTTTTTATGTGACACCTGAAGTTTCCATAACATTTATCTCACTTTGATCTATTTGGTCCTAGTCCTCCCAGAACTCCATTAAATGGAATTTCATCTTTGTAATACATGACACATGTATAGAGATCCCTTGCAGTGGTGAATATAAAAATACCTACTAGGAAAACCAGAAAGTAGAAAATATAAAGAATCAAGAGAGGTCATTTTAGCATCATGAATATTTCAATCAGATATGAGCCATAGATTCAAAAAATTAAATCCCAGATATACTCAAAAAGGATTCTATGTCTCTAAAATATCTCAACCACACCGCCATCTATAGGGTTCTTCTCAAGGATTTATTATAATGCTCATCCTAGATAATTCACTCCATGCGTCATGTCATCACTGATAACGCTTATCTGAGTGGTCATGGTTTTCGGACATCACCAAATGAGTAGTCAACAATTTTCAAAAGATAAAAATATCTAGATAAAGGATCACACCTAGAATTGATACTAAAAAACACAAACCCTAATAGTATAGCCCTCTAAGTAGTGAATCACATGCTCGCCTAAGTTAGTCATGGAGATTCCACAAACCCCACCTTGGGAAGGTGATAAAAAGATATAGGATCCCAACTTGGTCTTATTAAAGGATACACAAACTCTATCCAAGTAAAATCCCAAATAAGGGATCACAATCACTTGTTAATGAAATTATGCCACACTATAGCATCATGGGAATGAACTAAGGGATCACACTCAACTGATATCAATCCATACTAATGAAACAGATAGGCTCACACTAACTTGGAAACAGTACACGACTTGTAATTACAGTACATAATATATTCCTATAGCATTGGACTTAACTATGACTATTATAGTGTTCCTATACCCAAGACCATTCATGTGTACACCTGGTCATTCCTATGCATAGTTCATTCCCAGGTACCTAGCTATGCTCATGTAACCTAGTTTTGCTCATTTATCTAGTCGTGTTTGTTCCCATATTCAGTCTGGAAACCCATTGGGCTACCAGAATAGGACAACATGGTGTTTGACATATGTCACATGGTGTGTGATATTTTTATTTGTGTGTAAACCATAATTTCATAACAGATACCATCATGACGTGTGTTCTCCCACAATACATTCCAAGTAGTCACATTTTACACAGAAATTCTGAAATGTTTCACATGTTTTCCTATGCTATTTCCAATTCTGCACCAAAAGCACCATGACTCACAGATCTAGGATTGAAGGGGCCTAATGTCACTGGTGACTAGATTACTAACACTTATTTTCATGGGAATATTCACTCTTAGTCCTTCACATTTCCCAAAATTACATCCTTGAATAACTATGATCTATACCCGATTGATTTCTCATTGTCATCCTGCACCTCGATCGAACCATTGATCTTGAACTGCAAGCATGGTGTCAATTTTTGTGACAAAGAGAAATCACACAATAATTTAATACCAGGTATTTTTCAAACCGATAGACAAAGAATTATTAGAAATTAATTTTTCAAATAATAAGGGAAGAAATCCAAGAAAACCCAAAAGAGAAACGATCCTCTATTTTTTTCAGGTTGGGCCTTGATTCTTTATGTTTATAATGATTAAGTAATAACAAATAAATAGTGATCAGATAAATCAATCATCAATGAGTGAATCAATTATTTTTTTTGGAATTTTACCATGTTCTAAAAGTGATAAAAAATGGGATGAATTCACAAAACATAAACGTCCTACCTTGAGTTTAGATCAATCATTGATGAATAATGAATCAACATTTTCATCATTGGTGATATCCATGAACTTTGTTGTCTTATGAAATAAGTTCTGATCCAATCCTAGATCTCATTGTCATTTATCAATTCACTTCCATAGTCTCCTCTCAAATCTACAGGGTTATGTATCTAACCCTGAGATTTGGTCATAACTATAATTTTATAAAGGGTTCTTAGGTAATGAAAATTAAATACAAAATAATAAATAAATTTATTTGCTCTATCATTTTTTCCACACTGACACCTCATCCAAAACACTCAATACGAACAAATGTTATATAGATTTAATGGTAAATCCCACTTTTCAGACTCAACGACGACCTCAAATTTACAATTATAGTTCCCATTTTGGAGTTATTATACTATTTTAGAAAATATATGAGTTTTTTATAAAATATATTTAATATTTTTGTCATAAAATTACAGGTATCACCAAGAATTGGAATATCTAGTTGTCTTATCTCTTGGTTCCAAAATTATTATTAGATATTTTTCAATGTTTTGTATAGAAAATATTGGGGAATTATAGATCCAATGAGTTCATGTTAAACCTTCTTTAAAGCATCTACAAATGGAAATAGTGGTAGCCCTATCAAAGTTGTTCATATATCCTGATTTGGTTACTTGGAGCTTAACACATAACATAAACACAAATAAATTATAACATTGTAATTAATGTGACATTTAAATCCTAGAAAAAGTAGTTTTAGCATTTCATCATAGTCCATATTTTCCAATACCTATCCATGAAAATTAAAAAAACCAATTTAATATTAATATCAATGAAATACCAAAATTCTTAACTAAATATTAAATGATATTCATTCAAATAAATCATAGTTTCATATCAATGTAGAAGAGAGGATATGACAAATCAATATGTTTTTTTAAAAATATGTGGGTATAAAAATTTATTACCATTCAATGTTTCATCTCAAATTCACTAATGATAATTCTACATCTTCCTTATATAAATAATTAAAACCCATTAAATCTAACATACTCCAAGATACATATAAAAACAATATAACCAATATTTAAGAAAATATAATTTTACTAAATCTTAAACCGAAATAATTTTTTCAATCAATATATAGTAAAAAATAAATAATTCCCCCTTTTTATATAATAATTTTACTATTTAAGAATGAAAATATCTATGCCAAATCTTAGTTTGTAAGAAAATATGATTAAAAAATGACCACCTTCAACAAAATCTCTCATGAAAATAAACAAAAACAATTTTCAAATACATATCATTTTTTTATAAAAAAGAATAAATGATTGGTAATCTAGATTATGAATTTCAATAAAATGAATTTTATAATGTTCATAAAAATCCATATTAAGTTGGAATGAATAAAGAAATGAAAAAAAACAAGTAAACAATAATTTATTTTGAAAAAACAATTTTATGATAAATAGAATATCAATAATATTTTTTTGTGATAAATCTATAATAAAAAAATTAACCTATACTTGTACACAACAATATTTCATAAAAAAATGTACCAATTTGACTATGAAAATCTAGAACAAATAGTGAATATATATATATATATACATAAAAGTGTTTGGTTGGGTATCTCTATACATTCATCAATGGTTTTATTCTAAGAAGGTAGGTAGATAGTCCAAATATACAAACTTAATGAGTTGGATCCTACCATACAAATATGTAAATAAATAAACAGATCGTAAAACTCTTTTTTGTTGAGGAAAAAGGTCACACGGTTTCCAACATATAAAATCACGTGGTGTATAATACACCTATAAATGATAACATAGATTCATTTATAATATTTCATAACACTTACATTATGAACATTGATGTATGAATACTCAAAAATACATCAAGAACACTTAAATTGGAGGCATAAAGCAGGTCATCCCCAATTTCAGGCACAGGTTGATGGAAGTAGCTTATCATCTGCACTCATGTCAGCAGACCACATTTATTGCACTTCTAGAAGAAAGTGGTTCATCCCTAATCTCAAACTGGTAGTAAGAAGGTGATTCATATAAAATTATATTCCAGTCACTGTAATAGCTCCGAGTGACACACATACTATAGTAGACTAATCATAATATAGATTGTGTGTGTAATATAAAATGACAATGTGTAACCCTGATGTTATAATATATGATGTATTATAAGTATGATCACTCTACCATAGTCTATGTGTCTCTGCTATTATTACATAGATGTTTGGGTGTGTGTTTTAATAGAATAAGAGTCACAAATTATATACCATAGAAGAGTATACTAAATTATATGTGACTCTAATAAAATTATATATGATATATTTTAAGCATGATTAGTCTGATATTATTTTTGTGTGACTCTAATAGTATTTATCCATGTTAAGTAATTGTAGAAGACATTAGAATACTTTAGAATTAATAAAATTAAAGGGTTATTTCTAAAGTGTGTGTGATGAAAAAGAAAGTGTCATTTCCATGTTAGATGAGTTTAGTATTCTAATGTGTGTGTGATAGGAGTTGGATGATTCCAAAATTGGTTCATTTATTTTTTTACTTTAATGAAACTTCCAACATACTAAGTAGATTGGATCTAAAGTAAACTAGTTTGAAAAAAAAAATATCTTTACAGTTAACCAATGAGTTTAAAACATGGTTGAAAATGATGAGGAATTTGACAATATATTGATGATAAACTAGCCATTTTTTCATCAACAAATGAAGACCAACATGTTTTTTCAACTTAATTAAATAAGAAAACTAGTTTATTGTCATATACAAATTTCTTTTTAGTTTTATAAACATAATTTTATAATAAATCCTTATCATGGATTAAAATTATAGAAAGAGAAATAAACCAATGGATAACATTAATGACATTTTCAAAGTTCATTGATGTGATACACCGAAAGTATTAAGACTTTTTTGACTGGTAGATTCCAAGGTATATTATTAAATGAATTTCTCTTTGATTCTAGCACCACATAAAAAAATTAATATAACTAAAATCTATTAACTATTTACACAAAAACAAATTACTAAAGAAATTATAAAGTTTTCCCAACCAAACATGCATAAGAGAGTGAAAGATGGCTCACTTCTTCCATCCTAAATTGAAGGAGTACCTGATGAAATTAAGGTTTCATTTCAATATTTAAAAGGTAAAAATAATATCTTAGAAGAAACTAAAACATTATAGAATTTACTATTAAATAGAATTAATTAACTTAAGGGATTGAGAAAAAGAAAATCCACCTGAGTCATGATAGGATATGCAATTCACTGAGCTTGGAAAGTCCAAAATTAGTGAAACAAATCTATAACGAGATACTAAGAAGGCCATAAGAAAGTTGATTACATGTCTTAATCACCAAGGTAACCATACATTCTTCTTATAAGGGCCATTTTCAGTGTAGGTTTTCTTGTTAAAGCATAATGAGGGACTCCTCATGCCTCAACAAAGAACTATAATCCCCAATAATTGTTTAATTGGCCATATAAAAGAAAGCTATATTGCCCCAATCATCTGGAATCAACACATAGTCCTCCAACACCTATGCATGTTCCACCTCCGTAGAAGAAGAGACCCCAAGATACTGTTCTTCACCAAAATCCACAAAAAATAATACACCACTAGTAAATAGAAACTCAAAAGAAAAAAGTAAAAAAATAAATAAACATCACTTGTCACAAGTGTATTTACAAAAAAACATTTTCCATAAATATGTGCTAACTAAAAGAAAGTAACAGAAAATTAGAGATGTAATTTTGCAACAAAGAATACTTCTTAAGGAGTGATCACCTTTTTCAACTTTGTGATTGTGTGGATTCTTCCTCTATCACCCACCTTCATCACACATTTAATTGTCTTCTTAAAACCTTATTTAAAACAAATACAACATCATATTTAATGATCCATTTGGGTAATTAAAATTTATAAAAACCATTTTTCATTTATACTAAATGATCATGGTCAAAGAATCCAACAATGAGGAGGTAAATTCACACTCATTTTGTACTTGAATGTTTAATCTTCAATGTAAAAAAACAGTGGTAAATGTCCCTCAAACCATACTGGGACAACATAAATACAGTATCCCCATGTAAAAATACTTGATTATTAAAGAAATAAAAATCATATAATAATAAATAAATCACGATTTAGATAATTATTTAAATAAAATATGCTAGCATTATCAAATAATCTTAATATGAAGTACTTTAAGAAAAAAGAAAAAAAGAGAAACTAAAGAATCTAAAAATAGTTAGAAGGTTGTCAATCCTTGACCTTTTTTTTCTTCCTAAAAAATAACAAACCTATTAACCATAAAAAAGTTTCACCAGTATGTTTTTCTTACAAAATTAATCCTTGGGTCACTTAACTCTAGTAAATATACAATAAAAAGTAAAACTGAAGGGTGATAATTAACAATGAAATTAAACAGGGGATGTTACACTACATATAGGGTGATACTAAATGATTATGGAAATAACATGCTCGTATGTAATATAAAAAAAATATTTCATATTAAAAAAATAATATGAAAATAATAATTTATATTAATATACAAGATTATTCTTGACACATAAGTGGCATGTACTACAAAGAAATATATTAATGGTGGAAGGACATAGGACTATAAATTAAAAAATGACATGTATTCATAAGAAAACACCACAATTAAATTTTTATTCTATTATGTTGATAAAAAATCTCAACTTAATTGAATGGTAAAATTACATCATACCATCTATTAAAAAGTGAACCAAGAATATTAGGCTATAAATAAACATATATATTTTACTATAATTCATACATATGTAGAAGAAGATGAAATAATTTAAGAAACTCCTAGAATTGGAAGAATCCACTTCACCTAATACAATGCTATTTCATTTGACCATAATCAAATAAATCCGGTTAAGTTGGAATATTAGGAAATGTTCACTCCAATCAAAAAAACACATAGATCATTTCAATTCATCATTGTAACAAGCTCATCATAAAAGAATATAATAAGTGTGAAACAACATGCACCATAATATATATAATATGCATCTTACATTATTTTAGTGGTTAGTAGACTTTCATAACACCTCTCTAAACCTACAAGTGACTCAGGATCTATAGACACATTTCATAATATATAAAAATATTGATCTAAATAATGAAATAATAAAATTTTTCAAGAATGTTTTTTTCTTGTATTTAAACCCCATGAATTACTTTATTATACTCCAAGTAATTACCAATTTAAGTATTCTATATAAATTTATTTAAAAAAATAAAAGAAAAAAATAGATAGAAAAATCTTACCTTGTAACACATGGTATATCTAGTCGAAATTCAATGAGGACCTTGAACAACAACATCATAAAAGTTGGATACAACTCATTTTGTTTATGATCCTTCCAATCTATCACAACCAATATATCCTAAATTAACATGAAATTATATTAATGATATTTATAAAACACAACATAAAAAATTAACAAAAAATGAAATGTGGGGATAGTTACTGGAAAATTACCTAAATATTTTACAAGTACCACACAATTTCTATAAAATAAAAAATTAAATATACTTTTAATTATTATATAAATAAAAACAAATTACTTCTTCCAAATCTACGTCATTCACACATTGTATCCAACTGAGAAATATTCTAAAAACATTGCAATCAACTATAGTCTGATATAGATTGACCACATCAAATTTTTCATCATGTTTTGACATAATTCAAATGTCACATATATGTTTTCTAGTTAATAATGTCAAATGATACAATATAAACATTAAGTATTTCCTATTACATATAAAATAAGTAAATTTATTTGGATAATTCAATTTATAAAATGTAAACATGTAAAACATGGAATAATTATCTTACACCACTTGATATTTATTCACGTATTAATGAAAATAATTCAGCTCATATGGAATGACATGATCATGAAAATTTAAAATAGAAGAATTATCATATAATCATTCTTAGAATGTTTAAAATCAAGGAGTCCAATATTCATTAACTTTGTTCAACCTCCAACTATGAACACATTATCTGCACTAATTCTTCCATGTATACATTTATTTGCATCATTTAAAAATAGTAAGTCATTTATGACATCTATAGATTATATGAAAGTCATAAAAATTGTTTTTAAAATATAATAACTCATATAAATGTAATATTTTATTAATGAAAACTATAAAAACTCATATTTACCATAATATGGTTACAAGTTCTGGACTTACAGAGTCGGTTGGAAAATTATCTTCACACAAGATTTTATTCTTTTGAAACCACTTTTTAAGAGTGTACTCAAAAGATCCTAAGATAAAATGAAATTTATAATGATCATCATTTTCAATAATTTCAAAAATTCTGATAATATACCGAATTTATATTTCCATTAAAAAAATTTGAAAATATTTTATTTTGATTTTTTTATTGAACAATGATATTTGTATCCACATATCTATAGAAAATGTTGGAAAAGATATTATTCCTAGTGTGATGGTTCTGAAAATATTGCACCAGAACACACCCTTTCATTGTACAAACACACAAAAATTCAAATAATTTAAATAACAAGAGAGACATGGAAAATTCTAATCAATAAATGTAAAAATGTCACCTTTCAATTATCAACTAATAAATGTTATCTATTCTAATAAGAACATGAAGATTAAAAATATATCATTCCAAGTAAGAAAAAAAATGAAAATACATGTGACAGAATAGTAATATTGATTCCATTTAAAATTCCTCAGTGATAGAGGTTTCTCTACATAGAATTCAATCTAGAACAGAATATTATTCTTGCTGGGTTCCAAAAGAAAGTTAAGGGAGTTGTAGTCTTAGATGTTAAAACCAAGGTTATGGGTCTTGATGAATTGTTGCATGTAAAACCAATTCCTTGAAACTCAGAGGATACTGAATAATAATGATGTGCATAGAGAGATCTGATTCTATATGTATTATAGCACATATTTTTTATGTGTTACTAGTTCACGTTGAATCTATGGGTGGGAGGGAGGAGAGATTAAGGAAGTATCTATACGAGTGGAAAGGGAGTCAATATAAGGGAAATATCAAGCTATTGGTGAGGAGAGTTATATTTGATCGATGAAATGAAAATAAATGAGATAACGGGGTAGGGAATGAGAGTATGGTAGAAGGGAGATGAAGCTGATGCACCATGAGATAATAAGTGAGGGGATTTTTCCATAGAAATAAAATCATTATACAGACAACCACACAACTCAATCAATTACCTACAACACAGCCAACACCACACATCGGTAAATTCAATTTATGTGGATAGATCCCCTCTCCCCCACCATATCTTTGTTCATCAGCCTAATATCCTTTACTTATACATTCATCTCTATCCATCCCATTATTTCACCTTTATTTTCATGTCGTAAACTGACTCTAACACCCCACAGTTAGGGGAGCCATATTTGGTTGATGACATGAAAATAAATGTAGAAATAGGGAAGGGAATTAGTGGAAGGTTGAAGGGAGATGAGGTTGATGCACTATGATATAGTGGGAGAGGGGATCTAGCTGTAGAAATTGAATTTCTGATAGGTGACCACACAAATCACCCACTACCCCTCAATGCATCCAATACCCCTACTTGGGAAATTCGATTTTGGCTCTAAGATCCCCTCTCCCCTACTATCTTTAATTACATCAGCCTCATATCCCTTAATTATACCACCCTCTCTTCCCCTCCCCCCACCCCCCCCCCCCCATTTCTGCCTTTATTTTCATGTCATCGACGGTCTCTGACACCCCTCTCTGATGGTTGAATGTTATCCTCGTCTCACCTCCACTTCCACCCAGCCAGATGGAATCTTCCCCCATTTCTCCTTCCCTCCTAGCAAGGGATTCAACATGCACCAGTAGCAAAAAATAATATATAAAGAAGTACATATAGAATCCGAGATCTTTATGCATGACATTCGTATTCAACATCCTCTAAGTTTTAGGACCCAGATTTCACAGGAAATAACTCATCAACTCCCACAATATTTTGTTTATCATCTGGGACTACAACTCCCTCACCTTTCTGCCAAAACCTAGGGATAAAAATATTGTCTTTCAGATCTAATTATATATATATTTAAAACTATTCAAATGAGATATTTTAAATACTATCAATATTTCTATTGGATAATAAGTATTTTTAATTGATTATTTTCTTCCCATGAATGATATGTTTTTTTAATCATCATTTTCTAATTAGAATAAATAATGTTTATTTATATATGATTAAAAGGTGACTTTTTCATTTATTGATTGATATTTTCCATGTTCAACTTTCTATTTTACTAATTTTAATTTTCATATGTCTGTGAAATTCAAGTGTTTGTTCTGATACAATATATTCAAATCTATCACATTAAGAATAATATCTTTTCTATAAGATTAGACAACTATGTATATACAAATACTATAAAAAAATAAAAATACATATTTTACATAAATTTTCAATGGAGATAAAAAATCCATATATTTTGGGAATTTTTGGTCATTGTTGATAATGATGATCATTCTTAATTTCATCTTATCTGATATTATTTTGTTCCCACTCTTAATAAGTGATTTAAAAATAATAAAATATTGTATGAATATAATTTTACAAATAATCTTGTAAATCCTGAATTAGTAGAGTTATTTCATTGAGTATGACTTTTTTTAGTTTTCATTACTAACAATTTACATTTATATGAGTTATTATAATTGATAATTCGTTTTTATGACATACATATAATCAAACGATATCATAAATGGCATAATATTATTAAATTTCCAAAAGAATCATTTTCATAGATGACTTAATACTAATAATGTGTATATAGTGTGAGGTCAATTGAATCTAGTGAATATTGGACTCTCTGACTGAAATGTTTATGAGCATGATTAAAGTTATTTTAAATGTATGGTGCTTATTCTATTTTAAATTCACAAGATCATTATTTTGGATGAGTTGGATCATTTTCAAGAATACGTGAATAAATTTCAAATGGGGAAAGAAATTAATTCATGTTTTATATATTTATATTTTATAAATTTAATTGATCACATAAATTATTTTTTTACACTTAATAAAAAATTGTGCATTTTATCATCCGCCATTTTTAAATTGGGAAGAAATGTGCGACATTCAACCTATATCATAACACTATGCACAATTTGATGAGGTAAATCTATATCGGACCATTGTGGACAAACATTTTCATAGAATATTTCTCTATTCTAAAAAATGTGTGAATGATGTAGATTTGGATTTTTTTCATTTTACTACATATAATGATGAAAAGTTGATTTATTTTTTTCTAGAAATTTCATGGTACATGTAAAATCTTTAGTGACATTTGAGTAAGAATCCTCACATTTCATTTTTTATAAATTTTTTATGATGTGTTTTATAAATATCAATATTAGTATTTTTGGTTTATTTTGGATTTATTGGTTGTAATAGATTGGTTGGATAATAAACTACATTAGTTTCATCCACCTCTTAAGATATCATTATTCGAGGTGCTCATTGAAGTCAAACTAGATATACCATGTGTTACATCGTAATATTTTTCAAAATATATTTTTTCTTTAATTAATTTTATACAAATTGATAAATATTAATTTATTTTTTAATTACTTTGAGTATTATAAAGTCTTTCATGGGGTTAAAATAGAAGAAAAAACATTCTAGATAAATTTTATTATTTCATTCATTAGATTGATATTTATTATATGTTGTGGAATGTGGTGATAGAACCTAAGTAACTTATTTGTTTAGAAAGGTAGTATAAAAGACTGTTAACCACTAAATTAATGTGAGATACACATGAGTTAGATTGTGGTGAATGTTATTTCACACTTATTATATGTTTGTTCGGATATACACATTACAATGATGCATTGAAATATTCCATGTTTTTTTTCAGATTTGACAATACATTTCCTAATTTTTCAACTTCACCAGATTCATTTGATTTCAGTTAAAGAAAATTGTTTTCTATTAGTTGATGTAGATTATACCAGTTCTAGGAGTTGCTTAAATTATTACATCTATTTCTATATATGAATTATAGTTATATATTAATGTTCATTTGTTGTCTAACATTATTCTTTTACTTTTTAACATATGTTAATATGTAATTTCACCATTTAATTGGGATGATTCTTTTTTATCTATATAACAGATTGTTTTAACCAGAGTGTTTTAATATGCATCAAATCTAATTTTTATCTTATAGTCCTATGTCATTCCACCATTAATATATATATTTTTTCTAGTGCATGCTACTTATTTATTAACAATAATATTGTATATTAATATACATTAGTATGAATTAATATATATATTTTTGATATAAAATATTTTTATACATGTTGTATGAGAATGTTATAAACAAAATCAATGAGTATCTCCCTACAGGTAATGTAGAAGCCTCTGGTTAATTTTTTGTTAATTTTTAACATTTAGTTTTAATATTTATTATATATTTCACCATTTTTTACTGACCTAATGCTTAATTTTGTTGGTCAACATGTTGTAGAAAATTTTTTATGGTTAATGTATCTAGTGATTTATGGGAAATCTGAAAAAAGAAGAGAAAGGATTGAAAACCCTTGAACTATTTTTAAATTATTTAGATTCTATTTTTTTCATTTTTTTAAAGTAGATCATATGATGATGATTTGAAAAGGCTTTAATATTTTCATTTAAATAATTGTCTAAAATTTTAATTAATTATTATTATTTTATGGTGTGCTATGTATTTTTATTTCTTGAATACTCATGGATTTTTATATATGTGTGTGTTATTTATATAGGTTGTGATTTTATGATGTATTGGTATGATTTGAGTGAATGTTATCACTAGTTTTTTAACATTTAATATACAATACTCAAGTATATAATGAGTGAGAATTTACCTCCCCCTTGAGGGGTTATTCTACATGCCTTTTTTGGCATGTTGGATTCTCTTACCATGATCATTTACTATGAATAAAATATGTTTTCCATGAATCTAAAATACCCAAATTAGTTTTTAGAATTATGGGGTAGAGATATTTTTGTATGAAGGTGTATGCCTAAGAGTATGGGGATAGTGGTAGTGTGTAACTTCCCAAGGTAAGCCTTTTAATTTACTTTATTAGTTTTTCGGTATATTTTTATAAGAAATATGAGATATTAATTTGGGGTTTTGGATGTATGTGGGGGTATGATTCGATTATTTTTTAACACCTTGTTTATGAGAGGTGTGGTCCCTTTGGAGGTATAGACCTTTGGCTTTGGGAGGAGTGATCTCTAAGGGTTTCTTATTTATTCTTCCACTTACCTACTATAACCCTATTTAATAAGCCTAGAACTATAACTAAAAAGTGTCTTTAACAATTTCAAACTCTCCTTTATTTATTTCTATCTATTTTGTACCATTTTTAGGGTGGGAATCCAAAACATTGGTTCTCTCATGGAGAGGTTCTTGACTAAAAAACTCAAGAAAGAGGTTATCAATTAATGGAGGTGTGAATCTACTGTGAAACATTATTGTTGGATAAGCATCCATCATTAGGAAAGTGTTCAATGATAGATAGACATATTCCATAGGAATTATCATTGTTGTTAATTCCTAGTTAGAGTGAATCAAGAAGCATAATGAACTCAAGAATAGATTCTTGATCATGATAAATAGAATTTTATGTACAGAAGAGATGATAGCTGGGTGCAGGCACTTAGAATGGGTCTAGATGTGGAAAAAGAACTGGAATACTTGAGAAATCTCATTCATCTATGTTGTAGGATCTCAAAACATCTATGAATTTCTTTGCTATGTTTCAGGTTGAACACATGAAACAAAATTTAGGGTTCTTTCCAAACTTGTAAGAAAAACTCTGAGAATGTAATGAGGAATATATTTAGCATCCTTCAATTTAGGAGCTACTTGAATCCTGTCCAAAATAGCCAAAAGTGGTAACTTCTTTTCTAAGATCATGCTTGAAAAAATAGTAAGGGTACATTATAGTGGTGCGACATGTTCATTATTCACATTCGAAACTTCCTTCTATGGATGTTGTGAGTCCAAGAGTTCCACTAGTCATGAAGGAAGGGAAGGATATGGATATTATCATCTTAAATTTTGTTCTATCCTGTAAATAAAATAAAATCACCTTCCCTTTCTTGAGAAATATATAATAATGTGAGGAATAGAATCATTTTCCCTATGATATTTGACTCACAAAAGTTGACAATGAATGTAATGAACCTATTGTTCTGGAAGAGCTCAAAGTTGGTACTATATAGGGTGTTTTGTAGATGAATGTAGTGCTATTGTAGGCTCAGTCTAGCTGGGTGAGGTGGAAGGTCAACACAAACCTTCATGTGCAATACCATAACCTCTAAATTATTGTGGGATATAAAAAAATTTCACTTCCTTATTTTATAGACCAGGTTATATGGGGGAGAAAAGTTTTACATACCTAGATTGTGTTTCAAATCTCTCATAGAAGAAGTGATGAGTTTGAGAGTTCTTCCAGTTGTACAGGAGTGTCCTAGTGTAGGTGTGAAGTCCCTTGAAGCAGGTGGACAACCAAAAAGCATTGGAAAAGATGATATAGAAAGTAAATTTATTTAAATGAACATGAAAGTAATTGTAATTATTGAATGTCGAACATTTAGTTAAAAAGATACTTTTTTAGTTACTATTTAAGAAACTTTGGAAGAAGCTAAGATGTTGGATGAGTAAAACGAAGTTGTTATGTCTTTGGCAGAGTTGGGGTTATTGAGTTCTTTTGTTCTTGTGATGGATCCTGTTAAGGAGATAGTGTATTATAATCTTTCTCAATAAATGAAAGGGTTTCATAAATAATCCTTGTGATATCTATAAGACTATATTATGGAAGTTTATAATGATTTGAAAATATATAGTAAGGGTAGTAAAGTTACTGATTTACCATGGATATCTGGTTTAATTAAAAGATCAGTGTACAAGTTGTGCACATATTTTCAACACTATTGGTACTTGGTAGTAATTGTAGGGTCTCCTTGGTTAGAAGAGGTCCAGGAGGCATTCGTGGAAATAAGGGAATTTCTTAAGAATCTTGAAAGATATGTGAGTAAGGGTGTCAGTCCTCTTTGAGTAGACTAGTTGATTAGTAAAGTGTTATTTGAAATATTGGGAACCAAACGTTTTGTCCAAGAAACACTAACAGGGACAATGAAGCTATGAGGGGTTTTAAAGAGTCTTACATTGAATAAAAGTAAATTTTGCATGGGAAAGAGGGTAATGGGAATATTTTTCACTTATAGAGTGATGTTATGTATAGGAAGTTGTTTTTTGACTTGTTTATGAGATGAATAAATGTGCCAATCAAAAGAGATACAATATTTTATGTTGTTTGTGTTCTTTATGAATACATGTATGTTGTCCTTGTCCAATGATATTTCTTTATTTTAGAGTTTAGAATCAGCATAAATGACATTATAACTAAGTTGTTATGTGGAACTAGTGATGACGGTAATCTCGGGGTCTTGACTAAAATATTCACATATTTTGTATGGTGCATTAATCATGGTTTTGTGGATGAAAAGAAAAATCTTCATTTGTGTTCTTCATCATTCCATGCCGATGCTTCATGGATTAATTTTTTTTCACAAAATTAGTATCTATAAAGAGGTCTAAAAATGATTAAGAGTATGATGATATTACATAGGGGAAATTTGATACCATGACATGAGAAAATGGTTCTATAAATATTGAGAGTTTAATAGGTTGAACGAGTTGGCTATTTCCATATGAATAACATTTTGAGATGGTTGATTGTATAGTTTGGTTGTACACCACTTGGGAGTATAGGAAAGAATCAATAGTTAAAATGGTCCTAAACTTATAATTTTTCTTCTAAGGCAAGGCCTATTGATTCAATGGTAATTAATTAAAAGTTCTTTCTGAACATAACATTTTAATTTCATCTAATCAATAATTTTCTGATAGTCAACATTCATCATGGTTTGTTTGGAGTGAGTTCTTAGTCCAGTGAAATATGTGGGATGTGTCATGATATAAGTAATGATGGGACAAAGGATGGTGGAACTAAAAGGGGAATTAGGTATTACTCAACCTATTGTAACTCATCTACCATACCTGAATGACATGAAAACGAGATCAAGGAAGGACATCATGTTTATAATAATTATGGGGAAGAGGTGTATCTACCAGGAATAATGTTAGTGCTAAAATAAGTGTACCGTCAACTATAGTAGAAATCCTACCATTCCAGTAATAAATAAAGTGATAATTACTTAAAAGTTCCAACTTGAGGACATGGTGTTTTTTCAAGAGGGTGATAATTGTTAGGAATGTGGGGTTGGGATGTTTGTGTATGTAGAAGCACACCAAAGAGTATGGGGAAGGTGTAAGTTTGTAACTTCCCAAGGGAATATTTTCCATTTCCTTTATTAGTTTGGAGAAGGTGGGTTATAGTAAGTGGGATATATTAATTAGTGGTTGTGAAAGTAGATGGGGTTATTATTTGATTAGTTTCTGACATCTAGTTGTTTGGAGGTGTTTTACCTTGGGAGGTTCCAGCCTTTGGAGTTTAGAGGAGTGGTCTACCTCCTGGGGTTTCTGATTTATTCTTCCACAGCACTATAATAACCCTATTTCCTAATCCTAATACTAGAAATGACAAGTGTCTTTATATTATTCAATCTCTTATTTATTTTTTCTATAAATTTGTTTACCAATGTTAGGGTGGGATCCAAATAGGATCATTGAAGTTGGAGTTTTATTTTTGGTAAATATGGTTTCCAAAATGAATGTCAATGTGTGTCGAAAGTGGGCGATGGAGGAAGAATCTATATAATCAAAAATTTAAAAAGGTGATGGCTACCTAGGAAATATTAATTACTATAATTTTCTCTCTCTACTTATCTATGCATTTCATTCAATTAGATCAAATTAATTATAAATTTTATTTTGTAAATACTCTATTAACAAGTGTTGTTTTTTTATGTTTTTTAATTTTTATTTTGAGTTTATGTTAGATAGTGATGTGTTGTTTTGTGTGGATTATGCTGAAGAACTATATCATGGGGACTACTCTTCTAAAATGGTTGAACATTCTTAGGTGATGAATGACTACAGGTGGATGTCATAGAATTGTGGAAAGGTATCATTTTTCCATATGGTCACTTAAACCATTATAGAGGATTGCAGTTATTTAATGAGGTGTGTGGAGTCCCTCACCATGCTTCAATAAAGAATCCTACTCAATATAGGGAATTAAAATGTAGAAAGGATGGTTACCTTGGTGATCAAGACATGTAAATGATTATAATAATGCCTCTATTTCTAATTGATTTTTTTTATTTTTTTCTTTCCATGATCAGTGATTTAGACTACCTTATCACAACTAAAGATGGTTTTTATTTTTCTCAATATCTTAATTTAATTCAATTTATTTAATAAGAAACTCTATGATGTTTTAGTTTGTTCTTCTCAGATATTATTTGTACATTTTCAATCATGAAGTGAAACCATTATTTCATCAGGAACTCAATCCATTTAGGCTGAATGAACTAATTCTCATTTCTTTCTCTTATTCATGTTTGGTAGGGTTAAGCTTTTGATTTATTTATTAAAATTTTGTGGTATAAATATTTAATTGCTTTTTTTTAGTTATGTGTGTTTTATGCGATGATAGAATCAAAAAATAAATGCATTTAATAATAGGAAATCAAATATACCAGTAAAAAAATCTAATACTCTTAGTGTTTTACCTCAATGAAATTTGATAACAGCATTCATGTTATTCATTCACTTGATTTTACTTCTTTTTTTATCTATCCATGAATAGGATTTGTTGTTAAATTATGGTTATAAAACTAGGATAGCATATGTATTTTAAAAAAACTAGTTTAAAAAAATAAGATAAAAAATAGTCGGACCTCATTTTTTTAATGAAAAAACTGGCTGGTATTCATTTGTTAAACTAGTTGGTAAATTGTCTAACTTGTTTATTGTCTAACCGATGTACTGAAAATTTAGTCTTCATGGTATGTTATAAGTTTTATGAAAGAATTAAAAATGAAATTAACTGGTTATGGAATTATCCAATCCCTATCACACACACATTGGAATACAAAACTCTTCATACTTAGAAATTACCCTTTCCTTTTCATCAAGCACACATTAGAAATGGTTCATTATTTTTCCTATTTACAATTAATTCCAATGTATTCTTCAATTTCATCGCATGCACAAATAGAAATAGAGTCAGACACAAACTATAGTAAACTGATCATACTTGAAATAAAACATATATATTAGTATAAGAGTGACATTGGTGGTACTAAACACTACTATGGTATAGGATTTGTGACTTTGCTGCTATTACATTGCACACAAAAATGTCTATTCAATAGAATAAGGGTCACACATAGACTGTAGTAGATAGATCATATTTGAAATACATCATATATATATTGTAATAGAATAGTCAAAAAAAGATTGTATTAGACTTGACTATGATATATGATTATTGATAGATTCTATTACACATATAGGAATCAGTTTATATTACACACAAACAGTATTATGATTAGTCTATGATAGTTTGTGTGTGGATCATTACACATAATAAAATATAATTTTATATGCATCTTTTTTTACTACTAGTGTGATATTGGAGAGGAAATATTTTAATCTAGAAGTGAAATAAAATGGGTGTGCTAATATAAGTGGGGATGATCATTTTCTTCAAGCAACCAGTATATGAAATTGGGGATAACCTAATTCATTCCACTAATATAAACGTTCTTGATGTCTTTACAAGGATTCATTATTCAATGTTGAAAATGTAAGTGCTCTAAAATAATATACATGCATTTATGTTATCATCTATGAGTTTATTATGAAATACTTGAAATTATGTGTTAGATACTTCAAAAACATATTTTCTCTAATAAAAGAATAGAAATTTATAATCTATTTATTTATTTACTAATTTTTAAGGTAGGATACAATAAATTGAGTTCTTATTTTTGGACTATCTACCAACCTACTCAAATAATAAAGAATCTGATGAATATAGGGATTTACCCAACCACACTCACTCTTATATATATATGATCAAGTAGTTTTCATGGGATGTAGTCAAATTAATTTTTATTTACTCATAATGTAGCCTAGTGGCTAACCAAGGTTGTCTCTCAAGTAATATGGATTGAGAGTTTCACTATGTTAATCACTTATGTATATTTTTTTAATGTTTTGACACATGAGATCAATGAGGTGTGTTTTCTTGATGAATGAAAATAGTAAAAATGAAAATTCTAGAATAAATGGATGAAATAAAGGGATAGACATCTAGATTCAAATTTTTGATCCTAATCTCATAGCCTTGACTATTCAATTATATTCTCTTTGTGTGCTAATCAGGTACACACAGTCTTACTGCTTAAATTTTGTGAATGAACATTAAACTCAAGGAGAAAGTACAAAGTAATTAGCTCATCACACTCTCAAATGGGTCATAATCGTGATCCATCCTCTATTCATCTCACTAATCTCATCGTACAACATTTATCTAAATAATGGTAAAGAAAAAGCATTCAATAGTATGAAAAAAAATAATTAGGTGAGAGACATAAGGTACAATCATTTACTCATCCTATCACTATCCAAATGTCTACATAACAGAGTACAATAAATCAAACTAGGTGTGTGGTCTCTTCATCACTGGTTTACTCCAATGGGTGATCCTCACATTAGGCTCTCATCATCAAGAGATTGAGAGATCATAATACTACATAGTGGGTGAGGAACATGATGAAACGAGGGAGAGAAAGAACAAAACAATTGAACATATTGAAAATGTATTAAAATTGTAATTTTATAAAGAAATTATATAAGATCCAAGATATGATAAAAGGTGATGAATAATTTAAATGTGGGGAATAGGAGAATTATTTAAAGATAATGACATTTTTTGTCATTGCTTTCAGTGCAGCGAGCTTCACCTTCCTTGGATGTGTTCCTTGTGCACAACTTCAATAGTTATGAGAAACTTAGAATTTCTAAGTAAATCCTATTGTTTAAAAAATTCCTCCCATGATAAAATCTATACAGGTTTTAGAAAAATTGAAATTGAATTTTGTATGTGATTCGAGACTCCAGGGGAACTCTTTGAGAATTTTCCTAGCACATGTGTTCACAGGTGTAGTGAAAAAGATTGTTGTTTGACCTCATGTGAGGAATGATTTTACCATTTCACATGAGGTAATGTGGGACCATTTGATATTTGGGTTTTGGTTGTGCAATGTTATTGAAAAATGTCTTAGGTCAGGAACTTTATTAGTGTTACACTAGTCCTTAGTTCTGCACATCGTGAGCTTAATGTGTCTGAACTCATAGTCCAGTTGATGGTTGATGTCATGCAGTTTGGATCATAAATGAGCATGGATGGATGTTAAGGTGTATTATTGGGTATAACTGACGTGGGCATGAAAATTCCGTTGTGAAGGAGGATGATCAGTGCCTCTTGATTCCAATAGTAGATTGTTGGGATTATTGGGGAAATTTATTGAGCTATTGGTGTGATAGATTCTTCACACATGCGTCTGGTGAGTGGGGATATCATGTGGACATTCCAATTTCACAATACCTAAATGAGAGGATATTTAATATCCAAAAAATAATATTTCAGTTTCATTCTAGTATTCTCAAGAATATTGACTTGTGTTTGGTGGAATCTTCAGTTGGCTTTGTTCGAGATCTACTAGTGACGGAACATCTTTCCTCTAAGCTCAATCGACTTAATTTTATCTTCCTACTTGGTTATACTGTGTTGAAACTCAAAATATCTTGTTTAGAATCAAGGGATTCATATTAAATTTGTGGCTCTAGTGTATGTTTGGTTCCTTTAAATCATGAAAAATGTGGTGTGAATTCAGTATTCTCCCGAGACTTGGTTGAGGAGTCATCTGTGAGATTTGGTTACAATAGGGTAACATGGTCATATTCTATATAGGCCTTCAATTTTTCTTCAATAGTGGGATGGATTAATTGTAAAAGGAAATATGTATTCTTCTCTAATCATCTTCATCATGTGGATTGAGTAAGGTATAGTTCAACATGTAAGAGTTAGATCTTAATAAATTGGAGGCACAACTTCTTCTCAGTGAACTTGGGATTTTTAGAGGTTGTGATGAGAGTTGCGGTGGGTTATAGTTGCTGAGCCAGATGATGGTGAGGGTGTGGGTGCCTTAGGTTCTCCACAATCACATAAGTGATTGGGGAGAGGGAATATGGGGCATCTTTGTGAAAACACCCATGATATGTTGATGAAAATAATTATGATCTTGTGATCACTACAACATTTTTTTCTGTGGTGACTTATATAAAATGCACATAGTCATTTGAATTCCACTCTTACAATCACTTTAAAATTTTACTTGTTGTCAATTTTCAAGCACAATTACTTATTCGATTGTTATTCATTCATGTAGTCACTTTAATATTGTCACACATCCAACCTATATTTCAACAACATTTTTCTTTTCTGAAACATTTTTCCCAATCAATTTAAAAAAAATAATAAAATAAAAACACCATCCTTTAACAAAATAATTATCAGTTTATTTAAAATTCATTTAAATCAAATAATTTAAAATATCAATTTTTTTAAAAATAATATCAATTTCAAAAATTAAAAATAACACTCTAATCTGAATTAGAGATCAAAATTTTCAATCCTTATTTTAATACGATTTCAATTTCAATTTAAGAAAATTACTTTCATCATAATTTATTTCAAAAATGATTAAATAATTAAAAACTAATAATTGATTGATTTATAAATTATGTTCCATAATTGACAAATCAAACAAAAATCGCAATTTTGCTAGCAGTTTGGAAAAAAATAGGGCTATTTACAATGAAAAATAGATACAAAAATGATAAAATTGTTCACTCACATTACTCCCCCACACTTGAACTATTATACTCCCTGATGATTTTATCACTGAATATCATTTTTCAAAAAGAAAAAACACATTTAAACCAACATAGATCAAAATATACAATTAGAGATGAAATAAACATAGATTCATCCACTGTTTGAAGTATCATGCATCATCTGTGATTTAAATTCAATAAAAGTTTTAAATCCATAGGTGAATCAAATTATATTTAAGTGGAATCAATGTTTTAACAAAAAGCACATCCATTTTTTTCCTTTCTCATAAGTTTCTCATAATAAATTTCAATTTTCCACTTCATTAACATAACTCAAATTAATTTGTTATAATTTAATCTCCCCTTCTTCATCTCGGTGCAATATTCCCCTCACTTGAATGAATTCATGTTTGAATCTTAGACTCTATATTCATTTTTTTCAAAAAAAATTAACTTTTCCATCCATGTACGTGGAAAGAAATTTGAAAAATCACTTATTTAAATATGTATAGATGGATTTACTCACACACCTAGTGCCAAATGGTTCATAGATTCATTGTGGGATCTCAATTATATATTTTACTCTCTTTTCAAAGAACTTAGATCAATTTATTTTGAGTTGGATCCCTTGAGTGTTATTTTTCATAGTTTTTAATTTACCAAATATTGAGTTCAAAATTTTCAGTGACTTTCAAGTTATAATTCTGATTCCATAAAACAAATTCACACAAACTCCCTTTTACCTTTTCATAAAATCAAAATTCTTGGAAATCAATGACTAATTCATTCAGTAATCATCCAAGCATTACAATTTTAGAACTAGTGAATTCTTTAACTTTAGCAAGGTATTTTAAAACTAAGTAAGATAATATTAATGTTCAAAGAAAACACTGAAAAATCAAATGAATATTATACATAACTATATATAATATTTACATATAAAAAAATTTTCTTGTGTTTTTTTATGTTTGTTTCTCTTTTATGGTATTTTTTAGAACAGATTCTTCAAAAACAACAAACATATTTTTATTTATAGATTCTCATTTTTTCCAAAAAATATTTAAAAATTATTCTTAAAATGTTTTGAATATATTCCCCAACACATTTTCACCACTGATCATTTAATTTCATTTAGAATACATCAAATTGTAGTTAATAAACATTGAAAAAGAATAAACAAAAATTGGTTATATTTATCCAGTAGGTTTGAGGTAATATTTTTCATTGGGTTATTATAGAGAGCCTTGGGATATCCTCTTATGATATATCCATTTTGGGAAAACATGTATAAAAACATAATTAAACAAATAAAAATTTTATTAATACAAAAATGAAAAAAAGTGGGTGGATAATCTTGGGGTATCCTTCCCAAAATAGGATATTTTTAGAGTCTCCTTGGATGGATAGTCTTGTGGTGATCCCAAAACCATTAGAGTATGGGGTTTCTGTGATTATAGAAATCCATGATATACCCTTCTAAGTTATGTCCATTTAGGTAAAAACTATAGAAAAAATTAATTAAACACGCAATATTTTTGTTAAAATTTTAATGGAAAAAATGGAGGAGAAACACGGGTATCCTTCCCAAGAGGGGTTGTAGTTAGATTGTCCATGGATAAACCATATAGAGTTAATCCACAATCCATTAGAGTATGGTGTTTTTGTGATTGGAAGATCCACATTCAGTTCCATCTGGTGCTACTCATCTCTACTTCTTGGATGTCCCTTTGATAGAGTATTTCCTATCCACCATCCAAGAATTATGATGTATCAAATAAAGTGATGGTGGAAGGATTATTTATGGGGTATTAAGTTATTCCACAACAGTTATAGCCTCTTCATATTTCAGTGGCAGTTCCATTAATTCCACTTCATAGTATTCATCAAAGGGTGAGTTAGTAAATAATTCAAATAGAATAAAATCTAAAAAAGTTGAGTTTAAATCAAAATATCTCCCTTCATATGTAAAAAGTCCATCTTTTTCATTATGAGGGACCACTGGGAATTCTTCATCTATTATTGTGTCTCCCTCGAGTTGATGTTTAGTGTGATGTTGTAGGGGAAATTGATTCCTCACAGGTCCCAAGAAATCTTTATCTTGTTATTTAGCATCCAGTTATCTATTGGACTTATGTTCACTTTCTAGGGATGGTTGTATGAATTTTTCTTTATATTGGTCAAAATTCTGGTCTATTATAGGTTTTCCAACAACTGGTTTATCTTTTTCCAAATTATATTTCCATATATATTTAAAAATTTATTCATTTACCTTTTCTTCTTAGTTGGAATGGGAAGGTAAAATTAGTGTTGAATTAAAAGTGTTATAAGCAGGGGATTCATAATACAATTCATAAAAAAATTTATTGAAATGTGATCAAGGTAATGAAATATCCTTCAATTATTTCATCTTGATGTTCCAATTCTTCATCCAAGTGTGCATCCTCTTAGAATTATTCTATAATTTTGGTGGATAGAAATGGACCTTCCAGCTTATCTTCCTCACTTGTCACACTTGGGAACACTACTGACATCACATTGGTTACTATAGTGAGTAGCTAATCATATGGTTTTTCTTGAAAGTATGGGTCAATGTTTAGTTGGTTGTCTTTTCCAACTCCCTATTCAATCCTAGTAGGTATTAATAATAGTTCTTCTATTCCCTCTCCAAAGTGAAGTTCATTAATTCCTCTATATTATTTATCAATGTACTTTAACAAAATTTATGATTTATTTTCTATAGCATAAGGGGGGTCAGAATACAGTTGATTTTCAAGAATACTAGAGAAAGAAAAGTCCAACAAAGAGTCTCTCTCATTGATTTTAGATTTTAATTCCTATTCAATTTGAAATTTCACTGAGTAAATGAGTTTAGGGGTGAACTAGGGTACATCATCCTTTTATTCAAGCTCTTCAGGTTCTATCTCCACTATGGTTTTTATGATAAGTGGGAACTTTAATTTAGATTCATCTTTCACTACCACCTGATAGTCTTCCTCTTCTTCTTATTCCATAAGATATGGAAAGTGGATTTTATGTCATATTATTGGTTCATAGGTTCTTCCATTTTAATGGGATGTTCATTCCTTTCATCCTGCACTATGGAATCTTTGTTGAGATGAGCCAATTTATCCATCATTTATTGCATCTAACTTTA
The DNA here is from genome assembly GCA_963277665.1 of Viscum album. Lineage (NCBI taxonomy): Eukaryota > Viridiplantae > Streptophyta > Magnoliopsida > Santalales > Viscaceae > Viscum > Viscum album. The sequence goes on from OY728161.1 coordinate 1,614,395,630, forward strand.
CCCCCTGAATTTCTTGAAGGCTGTCTTTTTTTTATTAATTTTTTATAACCCCCCTTTCAATGGATGAGGGGGAACCCTTAAAAGGCCCGTAGACTTAGATATTACAAGGCCTGTAGGCTTAGGAGATTACATGACCTGATGGTCTTAGGGAATTCAACCAGACTATCTACAAGGGACTGCCCCTCCTCAACATTTTCATCATGATAGCTTCTCTCTACCTTCGCATGCTCATCTGGCTAGGCTTCCCATGAAAGCACAAGACCGTCCTGATAGCTTAGCCATACCCTCTCATTTGGACAATCCATTTGGCTCTACTCTGGTGAGTGCACCTGCTCTGAATCCTCTTATGGGGCTGCTCTTTTTTTTAGAGTATGTCTGGGGCAACAACATGTGGCCCGAAGACCTTGATGTGGCTCTAAGTCCTTAAAGGTGGCCCAAAAGCTCTATTGACCCGAAGGAATTGGTGGCCAAAAATCCTTAAGGACTCCTAGATCAAACCGATGGCCCAAGTTGAATAGTTCTAACTACTATAGTACCAAACAGTACCTTCTAGAGTAACTGCTACAGTGCCAGCTACAGTACCACACAGTGTATTGTTCTGCTACAGTACCTACATAGTGTACAGTTCTTCTATAGTACCCGCACAGTGTACAGTTCTGCTACAGTCTACCTTAGTGCCTGCTACAATACTACTTTAGTGCCTTCTATAGTACTGCTACAGTCCCAAAAATATTTCTCTACCTAGTTTTGAACCTGGGTCTCATGGATGCACTTAAGGATACCTCATCAACGAGGCTGAGGCTCATGTGCTACATATAACTTTTATTGTTCTCTTATTTTTGGCTACTTCCTCATCCAATATAGTTTTGCATTGGTTTTTGTGGATGTTTCGCCTCCTAGGGAACCTGTGTGATATATGGGAAGACAAATTGATGAGAAAATAAATGTCAAATGTGTGGCTTTATGGATTCTTCAATTCATCCAATCTTTGGAATCTGGGCATTAAATTTATGATCCATTATATAAAATTATCACCCTTAACTGCTTGTCCCGAAATGGATAAAACAAGAATTAAATAAATGGAAATAAATAAAGACAAGGAAAAACACTAATTACAATTGTGTTAATGATAAGAAAAACTCGACTCTTCTCCCTAGTAATGGTGCCATGTAACTATCTCTCAAGGAGTACGTCTTGGGAGTTTCCCTATCTTAATCACTTGTGAATTTTCTCTTTTGTTTTTAATGTTTTGAAATAATAGAGTAATGAGGGGTATTTTTTCATTAATTATAACATGAAAAACAAAAATACAGGATAGAATAGATACAAGATAGGGAGACACCCTTGGATTCAACTTTTTTATCCTTCCATGTTTCAAAAGACTGCCCCTCCAATTCTATTCTATTTGTTTCTCAATTGGCTACACACAACCTTGATACTTAAATTGTGTAAATTAAAATCACACTCGAGAATAATCTCCTAAGTTATAAGCTCATCACTCTCTCAAATGGGTCACAATAAAGATCCATATTCCATTCAGGTCACTACTCTCACCGTACAACATTTATTTGAACAATGGGAGAGGAAATAGTGTCCAGTAGTACAAAATAAAATCATAAAGAATGATACATTAGGTTTGATCATCTCCCAATCATCTCTCTATCAAAATATCCTCAAAACAACATGGAAGAAATCAGAATGGGTTCATGGAATCTGGATCACTGGTTTCATCTAATGTGTGATCATCGGGTTAGCCTCTCATCATTGAGATCTTGAGAGAACACAATGCTTTGTAGTGGGTCAACAACATGAAGAACAGAGGGAGATAATGCACAAAAAATATGAACATAATGAAAATGTATTAAAAATAAAATTTAAGTTTCTATGATTAGTATATGTTGAATCATTTTAAAGTGGGGAATAAGGAAATTATTTACAGACACTGACCTTCTTCCTCATTTTTTGTGTAACGAACATCTATATTCTCTTTCCATGGATCAGTTACATGTTCATAGAATTAAGGGTTGTGATCAATTCATTTGAGAGGGTCTGAGTGAATCTTCTCATTGGAAAAATTCCTCAATTGATCATGTTCATATAGGTACAATAAAAATTAGATAATAAATGTTTCTTCATTTCATGGATATAGTGGAACTCTTTGATAATTCTCTCAGCAAATTCATTCTTTTACATCATAGATTGAGTGAAAGACTTTATTTTCAGTGTGATTAAAGCAGTACATATTAAGGAAAGGATGAGTGTTTTCGATTCATGTTTTGGATTTATGCAAAATTATTGAACAATATCTTGGGTCGAGAACTTGATATGTGGTTCACTGGTCCTTAGTTCAGCACATCTAAAGCTTAATGTGTCTCTACTCTATGTCTAGTTGATGGATGATGTTGTCATGTTGATTGTATCATCCGTGATCATTGATGGATGTTAAGTTGTAGTACCAAGTGAGAATCATCCAACCATGTAAATCTAGGTGAGAAAGAGGATGTTCAACGCATCTTGGTTTGAAGAATAGCTTGTCAGGATTATTGAGAAAATTGATTGAGCAATTGGTTTTTGGAAGTATTTTCACTTGTGGTCGGTGAGTGGGGATGTCTCATGGCCCTGTCATTTTCAATACTCGCATCAGAGCATAGTCAATAGGAAACAAATAAACAAATCAGATTCACTCCCAAATTATCAGTTATATTGACTCAGTTTTGGTGGAATCTTTAATCAGCTTTATTCTAGATCTACCAGGCTGGAAAGAATTTTCTTATAACTCTGTTAGATTTATATCTTCCTCTTTGGAAATGTTGTGGAATAGATCGGTAGTTCAGGTTTACCATCAAGGGAATTATCTTAAACTAATGGATATGTCATAGGTTTTGTTCTTTTAAATCATGGAACACGGTAGCACAACATTGATATTCCCCCAAGCCCCAGTCGAGGTGTCGCTATCGAGCTTTGGTTTCAATAGGGCGGCATGGTTTTCTTTTATAGTGTCCTTCAAGTCATCTTCAATAGTGGGATGGATTCATCAGAATATGTAGTGGGAATTCTTCTTTGGTCATATTCGTTGTACGACTAGATTCAGATCTGGTTTAGTGTGAAAGGGTACAATCTTCATCAATTGGTTATATTGTTCCTTCTCATCCAACCTGGGAATTTCAGTGGGATTGAAATTGCAGCAGGTTCAAGGATTTACGAGAGTTGGGGAACAAGTGCGGTTGGTTATCCCTGGTTATTAAGTAACTGAGTAGAGGGAACCTGGGATACCATGAATATTAATTTCACTTAGAAATTATAATTATCATCAATTATTAGAAAATCAATTTAAGTGATAATTTTTACTTTATGGAGCCACTTTGAGATTATCACATTTTCATTTTTCATTTCAAATGAATTTTTCTTTAATGCACTATTTTTTTCAATTAATTTCAAAAGAATGGTAGAAATTAGAATTTTATACTTCTACTAAATAACTTCTAGTTCATTTCAAATTCTCTTAAATCAACCAATATAATATTTTTTTTGAAAAACAATATTAATTTCCCCAATTAAAAATATAACTCTAATTCCAATTGATAATCAAAATACAGAATTATTTTTCTAAAATATTCATTTTCAATTTCAGAAAAATGCATGGATTTCCTATTTATATAAAAAAGAATAAATCATTAAAACCCAATAATTGAGTCACTTATCAATTATGTTCCAGAATTTACAAAGTAAAAAAATCACAATTTTTTACGGGGTTTGGATATAATTAGGGAAATTTTCAATATATAAGAAAAAAAATGATAAAATTTTCAACTCAGATCAATATATATATATATATATATATTCTCTATTTTTTCTGGAAGTTCTTTGTTTATTTGGTGATTTTTTAACAAATATTGATATGTACAAGTATCGGTCAATTTTTTATTATAAAACTATCACACCAAAATTGTTTGGGATATTCTATTTCCCTTAAGGATTGTTTTTTCCTATGACATCATTATAAAAACATTCTTAAAACAAAGAGATTTATATTTATTAAATCAACACAATTCAAGACATATTCCAAAAAATTTCATTAGTGAATGGATTTTATTGATTTATATATTTATTCTTGATTAAGATTCCTTTTTATAAACATTATAAAATTAATTTTATTTAAATACATAATCAATATTAGAAATGATTTATTCATGGATTTATAAATCATATATATATTTGAAAAGAATTTTTTTGTTCTTTTGAGTGAGTGGTTCCATAGAAGATGGTTCCTTTTTTAATAATATTTTCTTACAAAGTAAGATTTTAATTATTTTAAAAGTAAATTTAAGACATATTTTCTAGACCGTGTTATTTTCATTCTTGAATCATATTGTTATTCTATTAAAATGTGTCATTACTTATTTTTTATTGTATATTGATCAAGAAAATGATTGCGGGTTAGGATTTAATAAAATCATGTTTTCATCAAGAGTGGTTACATTGTTTTTTCATGTATCACATAGCATGTTACCTTTAATCACTATTAATAATCCATAAATGGAATATGTAGCATGATCATTAATGCATTTGAGATGCTGCATTGAATGGTGATAAATTATGATTCCCTTATAATTTAAAAAAATATTTAGATGTATTTAACATATTCATTATTCTTTATTTAAAAATGTTTTTATTTATTATATTGAATTACATTCAAAATTTATTTAAGAATGTATTTATTTCATTGATATCTTTATTAAACTGGTTTATTTCAATTATCATGGACAAGTGTCAGAAAAATTGAACCATGAAGGAATGACAATAATACTTTAAATGAATTTCAATGTCAAATCAATGTCAATGTGGTGATATTATTGTGTGGATGTTATTTTTCAAGCCCCATGTAACCAAATTAATACATGTGAGTGAATAGGATAAGGCCTCCTCTGTTTCCTATTGAAAATGTTTTCAATCAAGTTTAATTTTGACAAGTGATATCCTTTAGTGTAGTGTGAACCATGATGGTGAGAAAGAGGGTTTATATGAGAGAGAAACAAATTTTGAATAGATTTTGATGGAGTTTCATGTAATGTAGTTTGGATTTTGATCTTGTTTAAACATTTTTTGAGTTTTGTGACTTCTTTTTAGAGTTTCACTATGTTTTTAAATTACGTTTTCACATTCTCATTCAAATAACTAGTACTTTTCCTGTGTGATCTCGTGATTCTATAATTATATGGTTATTTTTTATATAAGAATAAAAAATTTTAAAGTTGATAATTTATATGCTTATTAAAAAAAATATAAATCACAAATAACTATAATATAAGTTCAAAAGTTACAATATTTTGAATATAAGAATAAAAATGCATATCAGAAAATTGTAGTTATAACCACTACATAATAACATAATATATGTATAAATATCATTGGTAATAAATAATTAAATCAAAAATAATATTCTATTTTCAATGTTAAATAAGTTTTGTTTAAAAAATTTCATTATTTTCACATTAAACTTTTCAAAACATCTTAAAAAATAAAATGGTTGTGAAATCAAGTCATTTATATTATTGATAGATTAAGAGAAATCAATAACAGTTCATTCATATTGAGGAGATGATTTCTCTTCAAAGTCCTATAAAAAATCCTATGAAAAACATATAAACATATTAGAATAAATAGTTGTATGTATACGAAGGATAAAAAATTAATGATTATATAAGTGGATAAAGTGTTGTATGTTTATTAGTGTGTTCCATGGGTATTCAAGTTGAGAATTTTCATGGTTGAAATATTTTTTATGGAAATACATAAATTTTAAGGAATATTCCAATATTTATAGAATATTAAAAAGTATTATATATGTTGTTAAGATTTTGGATGTTGTTTTTAGAAATCTCCATGGAAAATAATAGTTTTTTATTATTCTAGTAGATGAATCTCTAATAGATACCCAAACTTGTCATTTTCAAAAAAGATAAACCTAAATAACCATCTTCTTTTTTTTCGTAATGATAGTTAAATATTTAATCATTTTAATTAAAATAGATACCTAAATAAATTTATCTCTATTTTTAGTGTTAGCTTTTGATATTATCTACATCACTTGCTTATAAAAAATAACCACCAATTAAATTCCACTATCATTGGTGATCATGAATTATTAATTTGGTGAAAGGAAATATGTTTTTGTTATGTAATTACATATAATTTGATTGAAACTAAATCCTCATTTATCTTATACATTGATTTAATTAAAATTAAGTTAAGAATATAAGTTGTTTCTTGGCATATTTGATGACGAGAATACATTACATGTATGGTGCAAGTTGTTTTCATGAAAAATTGAAAGAGTATAACACTTTCTCACTTGAAATAAGTTTTGATATAAAACTAGTATGTGTTAATGATGGATAGAGAAAATTTTTCTATATACTACTTACTAGTACAAAACTAAATAATTATGTACTTGGTTGAATAGTGATAGCTTAATTATATTTTATGTATCTAAGAACCCGAGTTTTTGGAACGGGTCAAAATCCCGACCCTGTTTGAATTTTGGTAGGTTTCTGAGGAAACTGGAGAAAATGGGAAGTTTCTGGAAATTTCTAGACTACACGCCATGTACTTTATGTACACACCGTGTATGTGTAAGCGAGTGACTGGCTGTGTGCTCACCGAGTACATTCTGTCTGATGACCGTGTAGTAGTTTCCTACTACACTATGTGTAGTTTTGAACACGCCTTCTATACCCCTGACCGCGTGAGGCCATACATGGCATGTAGGCCTGTTGGCCGGGTAGAATGAGGGACACTATGTGTTCCCTTTGGACATGCCGTGTAGTCTAGCAATGTATAAGGGAAACAAATGGTGTATGGGTAAGTCGACGAGGAAAGGAGGAGGAACCAAGTACACGCCGTGTACCCCTAGGTACACGCCATGTACTCATGTCGGCAGGTTTGGAAAGTAATTTGGTAGAATCAACCGTCTTTTGAATAGTTAAATGAAATATACACGGCATGTAGTCTCAATGTACATGCCGTGTAATTTCTTTTTTTCGCTTAAAATGGGTAGTAGCCTCGTATTGAGGCGGAACCTCATACCCTCCACCCGGATATGTGGACCAAGCCGGCCGGGACTTCAATCCTTCCCCGGATCGCCATCCGAGACCCGTTTTGAGCTCTGATTAGTGCGTTGGAACCCGCTCGGTAAGGCCTCGATTCCACTTTGGTCGTTTTTTCTGATTTTCGATCTAGAACAAGTTATAGGTGTTTGAAATATATTAAATCTTTTGTAGATATACCATGTTTTAGACCAAATTGGCAGCTGCTACCGGAGGAGTAGCATCGTACGAGTCTTAGGTAGGTGGTGAATACCTCATTTTGTGTTTTCGTGGTTGTTTGGGTGACACGATCTTTGACGCATTTTTGGGTATTTTGAGCGGGACCTGTTTTATCTTATTTTTCATACTGTATTGCTTATGGGACCTTTGGGATGCTTTTGGGTATGCCTGGCTACCAGTTTGCGTGAGCAGGACCGGGTGAGGAGTCGTTGTTCATCGGGGCATTTTGGCCGGGGAACGCCAAAATGGTTTTAACTGAAATGTTAAATTTATAAACTGTTAGTTATTTTATTGATGTTTGATATAAATTGTTGTAGGAATTTAAGACCTCATTGTTGGAATGGGACAACACCTGGTAGAGTTCAATTCAACTTTTGAGTTTGTTTTCCCTGTTTATGTTTTCTGTTTAAATATGTTATATATGAAATTGATGGATTGCATCTGCTGGACCCTTTTGGGTTGTGTTGGGCTTGGCCTAGTTATGCTTGAGTGATGATGATCACAGGTTGGGGCTTTTCCCGTGTTACTTTGGGTGGTTTTGACCATGGGATTGGGCATCATGGACGTCGGCTTGAGGCAGTACGACTGTCAGGTTTGGCATTTCCTGGGATACTAAGATGGCGATGCCATCGGACTTGATTGACATTGTCGCAGGGCCACGAGGTGTCAGACGTGTTGGTGGCTTAGGACTATTTTGGTGATTATCGCTCACCCGGGACTTGAGTAGTGTGCACACAGAGATACTCCGTGATGAGGTGGTTTTGAACACTCGTGTCGGTAGAGGCCCCTGTAGTTTTGGTTATGTATTTTGGTTGGGGGTGCTTGCTGTAGAAACCCACGTGGGAGGTGAGGAGCCTTCGGGGGATGGGTGTGCCTTCACGACGTCGGTACTTGAGACACAAGGTGTCAGGAGGCACATGGTGCCAGGTTACTATTCTTGGGCATGCCTTCGGGACGTCAGTACTTGAGGCACGAGGTTTCATCAGTCACATGGTGCCAGATTACTATTTTGTGAGTGCCTTTGGGACGTCGGTACTTGAGAAACGGGGTGTCAGGTGGCACATGGTGTCGGGTTACACAACAGAGATTCCTGCATTGGCCGAAGCAGATGACACTCTATGGTGGCTGTTGAGCACCAGTGGAGTTTTTGTTTATTCGAGCATTGTACTATTTACTGCTTTCCTTGTAAATGCTTGACTTCTTAAACACATATATTTGGTACGCACCGTTGGGTGGTATCCTACTGAGATTTGTCTCACACCCTGCACGGGCCCTTCAGGGCGCGTGCAGACTTCATGGATTTACGTGTAGAAAAATGGCCAGCTTCAGGAGATGGGTTACGTTAGTTGTTTCTTGGAGATGGTATGGACCTTGAGGTCATGCCTAGATGGGTTTACTTTGTTTTCATTCTTTTTCTGTATCAGCTTGTTTACTTGTTGTAGCAACTATTGGTTAGCCATGGGCGCCTTTTTTATACTCAGTTATGTATGACATGCTTTGGATGCATGCTTGGTTGTTTACAGTAGTTATTGTAGTTAATTGCTGGCATGTTGTTCTGTTTACTTTCCGCTATAGTTTTTTTCTATATTGCTTTCGTTGTTTATCGTTATTGACTGTGATTCCGCTATGCGGGTCTGTTTCGAGTCTGCTGAGTCTTTCTTTCCCCTGCATCTTTACTGTTATACTCAGACCATTACTTTTACTGTGATCCTCTGAGAGGGTATAACCTCCCCACTATACCTATTCAGACTCTCGCTGCTAGTCGGCAGCCTTTGGCGTTCAGGGGAGGTGCGCCTAAGTTAGTGACACCCAACCAGTTCGGCACTATTCAGGTGGCTGGCCATGTCCAGGTCGTTAAAAGTGGTATCAGAGGAGTTCTTGATAAGGATTTAGTAGTAGTGTTTTTCTGGATACAAATGAGATTTAGATTTCTCTTTTTATTTTTGCTAGTTTTACTATTTGGGATATGGTATACTAGAGATAGGTGGTTGTTGGAACTTGATTTTGAACTCGTTTTGGGTGCCTGCAGCCCCATGTACGAGGGATGGACCAAGTTTCCATGGGTGGGAATTGCTGTTTTCTTTTGCTCAGATTACAGTTTATATGATTTCCACCTTGGTGGCTCACTTGATGTGTGATGTTGTTGATTGTGATATGAGGCCCTTGACCCGGTACGGTAAGGGAGAATTGGACCTTGGCCCAGTGTGACAAGGCTATTTTGCATAGATTTTAATAGGAACATTTTTAGGGCATTTCAATTTCATAATTGCACGTATGCTTTGTGAAGTGATAATACCATGTGAATAAAATCAATTGCCATGCTTTATCTACTTCTAAATGTGAATCAGTGAAATTCCTGATAGAATTGCTTGGTTATTGCAATGTGTATGCTATGCTTTTTATTTTGAAAAAAATTGCATGTGCATGATATGTGGGTCTGACTCCTATGAGAGCAGGTAGGTACTATGACTAAGGTAGTGTAACTGTCAGGATTGGGTGCTCGGTCATCGGTTTGAGGGAACATGAGTTTTCAGGATGGGCATGGCCTAAGGAACTATCGATACATGGCTCTTTTGAGGGCGGGTAAGGAGGTCGTGAGGTCGGGATGCCGTGGGGAATGGGTTGCGGTGAGGGGAGTAAGGGTAGTTGTTATGAACTGCCTTTTACTACTTTCCTTATCTGCGTAGAGTATATTGTTGTATATGTATATGGGATGTATGACCATTTATGGTATTCAGCGGGTTACTCCTTCATGACTCGATGGAGCATCAGGTAGGAGACGATACAATGCCGTAGGATCCGGGTCAGGATTCGGTACAGGAAGAGCACAAGCCCAGGTGTAGGCTCATGGATAGGATATGGTTCAGGATCCAGTGTGGGTAGGACAACCGCCATGTTTGGCATCGTTTGGGCCATGGCTCGACGAGCAGCTCCGAGCGAGCCTGGCATGCGTCTTATAGGGGATTGACAGTTGCGTGTAGGGTACAGAACCTTCTATGGAATATCTGACGTGGGAGTTCCAGTCGCATCACCCGCCAGTTTTTCAGGGTGAGGGTGGTCCGCAGGAGGCCGAGAACTGGATCGAAAGTATGCAGATGATCTTCGAGCAGCTCGAGATGCCTCCAGGGCAGAGGGTCAAGCTGGTGACGTACATGGTGAGAGGACCGGCGAAGCGTTGGTGGGATGTACAAGTTCAGGCTCGTAGGCATGAGGGACTGGCATGGAAGGACTTCGAGGACATGTTCTTCGAGCACCTCTATCCAGAGATGCTGAGGGCAGAGAGAGCTCAGGAGTTATTGAGTCTTCAGCAGGGATATATGTCCGTCATGGACTACGCAGCTACCTTCACAGAGTTGTCCCGTTTTTCACCTGGTATGGTGAGCGATGATGAGGCTAGGGTGAGGCGCTTCGAGGATGGCTTACGACACGCCATTGGGGTCCAGGTGAACATCTTCAGGCTAGGTTATTTCTCTGAAGTAGTGAATCAGGAACTCATAGCTGAGGGAAATGAGAGAGAGAAATCTCGCTTGGGAATGAAGACAACTTCAGGTGACAGTTCTGACAGCAGGAAATGAGGACAGGATGAGTTCCATAGGGCAGTCAGGCCAGGGATTTAGCTAGACCACCTCATGGGAGTTCTTCGATGATTTTATTCCAGTGTGGACAACCAGGAAATGTTCTGGCACAGTGCGATCAACCTCCGAAGGAGTGCCGGGCATGTGGACAGGATAGACATTCGGAGAGGTTTTGCAGGCTGCCTTCTCAGATAGCCGGCAGGCAGGGACGAGGATAGACTGCAGCGTCTGGAGTTGGTTTAGGTTCGTTACTCAGAGAGGGTAGTCGAGGTTCATCTGTGCGCAAAGGTCGTGATAGAGATGGTGTGACCCAGCTGAGGGGTCAGTGACCGGATACTGGAGCTGCATCGGGAGTTCAGGCATCAGATAGTCGTGCTTCGGGCCAGGTGCACGCTGTGGAGCTGCCAGAGGCTAAGCAGGCTGGTGAGCTGATGACGGTTAGAGGTACACCGCAGTGTGACTGTGATCTCCATGTTTCCTTCTTGGCATGCCCTGTAGAGGCATGTATATTTTTAGTGCACGTGCTGTACAAGATATTTGTGGACTAACTGATGCTAGTCAGTGGGATTGGCACCATATCGGGTGCGTGATATATATATGTATGAGATGCATAGCATCAGGGCATCGAGGATGTGGGTTACTTGAGGTGTCGTGGGCATCGGGGCATCAAGGATGCAAGTTACTTGAGGTGCTCAGCACTGGGACCTCATGGAGGTGGACACCGATGCGGTGCGGGATACATTGGGTGTTGGGAGTGACATAAGAGCACCAATCAGGTGTATGGGTGACAATGTGTCACGGGAGGACTATGTGTCTGGAAAACAGGTTAGTAAACCGTGTTTACTTTGAGTTTTGTTTTGTTCAGACCGTGTTAGGAGGTTCTTAAGGTGGGGATCCCCCCTTGAGGAACTTACCTGGGACCCTTGTGACCGGGGATGTACGGGTTATTTTGATCGGGGTGGTATGTTCGGTGCCATCTCTGGGTTTCGTTCGGTAGCTCGGGGATGAGCTACATTAAGGTGGGGAGTTGGTAAGAACCCAGATTTTTGGAATGGGTCAAAATCCTGACCCTGTTTGAATTTTTGACTGGTTTCTGAGGAAACTGGAGAAAATTGGATGTTTATGGAAATTTCCAGACTACACGCCGTGTACGTTAACTACATGATGTGTATGTGTAGGCGAGTGACTGGCCATGTGCTCACCGAGTACATGTCATGTGATGAACTTGTAGTAGTTTCTTACTACACGACATGTAGTTTTGAACACACCATGTATACCCCCGACCGTGTGAGGCCATACATGGCGTGTAGGCCTGTTGGCCAGGTAGAACGAGGGACACACCGTGTGCCCTTTGGACATGTCGTGTAGTCTAGCCATGTATAAGGGAAACACATGGTGTGTGGGTAAGACAGCGAGGAAAGTAGGAGGAACCAAGTACACACTGTGTGCCCCGAGGTACACAATGTGTACTCATGTTGGCAGGTTCGTAAAGTAAGTCGGCGGAATCAGCCATCTTTTGAATAGTTAAATGAAATATACACGTCATGTAGTCATAAATTACACACTGTGTACTTTCTTTTTTCACTTAAAATGGGTAGTATCCTCGTATTGAGGCAGAACCTCATACCCCCCACCCGGATACGCGAACCAAGCTGGCCGGGACTTCAATCCTTCCCCGGATAGTCGTCTGAGACCCATTTTGAGCTCTGATTAGTGCATTGGAACCCCCTCGGTAAGGCCTCGATTCCTCTTTGTCTGTTTTGTCTAATTTTCATTCTAGAACAATTTATAGGGGTTTGAACGGTATTGAATCTTTTTTAGATCTACCGCATTTTAGACAGAATTGGCAGCTGTTACTAGAGGAGTAGCATCACACGAGTCTCATGTAGGTGGTCCATAACTCATTTTGTGTTTTTGTGGTTGTTTGGGTGACGCGGACTTCAGCACGTTTTTTGGTATTTTGAGAGGGACCTGGTTTATCTACTTTTTCACACTGTATTGCTTATGGGACCTATGGGATGCTTTTGGGTATGCCCGATTACCAGTTTTCATGAGTAGGACCAGGTGAGGGGTCGTTGCTCGTCGGGGAATTTTGGCTGAGGAATTCCAAAATTGATTTAACTGAAATTTTAAAGTTATAAACTGTTAGTTAATTTATTGATGTTTTATCTAAATTGTTGGAGGCATTTTAGACCTTAGTGCTGGTATGAGACATCACTTGGTAGAGTGAAATTCAACTGTTTAGTTTGTTTTTCTGGTTTAGGTTTTCTGTTTATATATGTTATATATGAAATTGTTGGATTGCATCTGCTGGACCCATTTGGGTTGTGTTGGGCTTAGCCCGGTTAAGCTTGAGTGATTATGATCACAGATTGGGGCTTTTCCCGGGTTACTTTGGCTGGTTTTGACCACAGGATTGGGTGTCATGGACGTCGGGTTGAGGCAGTACGACTGTCAGGTTGGGCATGGCCCGAGATACTAGGATGGTGATGCCATCAGACTTGAGCTACATGGTTGCAGGGACACGGGGTGTCATACGTGTTGCTGGCTTAGGACTATTTATTTGATTACCACTCAACCGGGACTTGAGTAGTGTGCATACAGAGATACTCCGTGATGAAATGGTTTTGACCACTCATGTGGGTAGAGGCCCCCATAGTTACGGTTAGGTATTTTGTTTGGGGTTTATAGTCGTAGAAAGCCACATGGGAGGTGAGGAGCCTTCAAGGTATGGGTGTGCATTCGGGACATCAGTACTTGAGACACAAGGTGTCAGGAGGCACATGGTGCCGGGTTACTATTCTTGGGTGTGCCTTCGTGGCATCGGTACTTGTGGCACGAGGTGTCAGGAGGCACATGGTGTCGGGTTACTATTTTGGGCGTGCCTTCGGGATGTCAGTACTTGAGACACGGGGTGTCAGGTGGCACATGGTGCCAGGTTACACGACAGAGATTTCGGCATTGGCCGAAGCAGATGACACTTCGTGGTGGCTGTTGAGCACCAGTGGAGTTTGTGTTTATTCGTGCATTGTACTGTTTACTGCTTTCCTTGTAAATTCATGACTACTTAAACACATATATTTGGTACGCACCGTTGGGTGGTATCCTACTGAGATTTGTCTCACACCCTGCACGGGCCCTTTGAGATGCGTGCAAACTTTATGGATTTACGTGCAGTAAAGAGGACAGCTTCAAGAGCTTGGTTACGTTAGTTGTTTCTTGGAGATGGTATGGACCTTGAGGTCATTCCTAGATGGGTTTACTTTGTTTCGTTTCCTTTTCTGTATCAGCATGCTTACTTGTTGTAGCTACTGTTGGTTAAACATGGGCACCTTTTTAATACTCAATTATGTATAACCTACTTTAGAAGCATGCTTTGTTGTTTATAGTAGTTGTTTCAGTTGATTGTTGGCATTTTTTTCTATTTACTTTCCTCTGTAGTTGTTTTCTGTATTGCTTCTGCTGTTTATCGTTATTGACAGTGCTTCCGTTATGTGGGTCTGGTTCGAGTCTACTGAGTCTTTCTTTCCGCTGCATCTTTACTGTTATACTCGGACCAGTACCCTTACTATGATCCTCTGAGAGGGTATATCCTCCCCACTATACCTATTCAGACCCTCGTTGCTAGTCGGTAGCCTTTGGCGTTCAGGGGAGGTGCGCCTAAGGTAGTGACACCCAACCTGTTCGGCATTGTACGGGTGGCTAGCCGGGTCCAGGTTGATACATTGTAGCACTATTATAATATTAAAAATAAATCAGTTATTAATAGAATGAAAATAATATATTTTATTATAAAAAATCTATAAAAAATAAATAAAAATCATTCAAATCAATATGTCTGAGTTTTTGTTTGGAAAATTTAAAAAATTACTCAGATTTGTTTTTACTTTGATAATCATTTTGAGAAAAAAACATAAATGAATGGTGTTTGTTTTATTAATAGATTGAGTTTATTATATTAACCAAGACCTAAACCAATTATGTATGTTGCAAAAATCACATCAGTTGCATGATTTTATAGTAAACGGTGTAGCTCTACCAAAATTTAGATATAACTGTGGACATATATCAATATACTACAATAAATAAAGAATATATTTTTAAACAACTAATCAAACTATGTACCATGTAATACGGTTCAAAAACATACCTTTTAATGTGAAACATTACACATTTCATTAACATTTCATATATAATGACGCATTGGGTGTCTAAAAGGTATTTCAGAACAACATGGGAAAAAGGAATACATGGGCACATGTTGAAATATAAAATGTGTGGTAACATGTCAAAGAAAGCTAAAAAGTATGAGTAATTTCTTAAATGAAATCTTCGACTAAAATGATTTGAATATCATTCCTTGGTGGAAACCAAGAACCAACATTCTAAATTTAGTTTTTCAATTTGAAAAAAATGCAGAGTATAAAAATAGAATGACAAATGGAAAGTAAAAATAATACAATGAGAATTTATTATGAAATTTAGAATAGAATATAGTCTAGATAAAAAATAATACAATGAACATTATTTCAAAAAGTTTATGGAATGTAATGAGATCATTATAGAAAAAACATCATATATACCTTGAATTTTATTGTAAAACAAAGAGTAACAAAATGAAAAGGATTTCATACTAGTTGCTCGAATATATATGAAATAAGAATATTTTTAGAATAGTTAGCACTGATAATTTAAAATTGTGTAAAAAAATTTAAAATCCAATTCTTTACACATTGTATTCCATTATATGTGGGAGTAAGAGGCTCCAAAAGAATTGAGACAGTCTCCCAAGAGAGGAAGTAAAGGAGACAATGATCCCTGAGATTTAGAATATCACAAGATGGGAGTTTTAAACATTACATAATATGGTTGTGATTCTAAAACCAAAATAGTATATCCTAATAAAAATGTCTTTCATTTAAGAAAGATTATATAAAAATTAGAATTGTGCCCAATGAAACTAAATTGCAGTCGAGGAATGAATTTTTTTTGGTTTTATAAATCTAAAAAGTCTCAAAATATGAGAAGTGTAACAACCCATAAAAATGATATGCATGCATAATATATATAATGAAAATATTGAAAATTCATATGATTAATTATAATATAAACATTCTTCAATCTAATACATTATTTCAAACATTCTACATAAATTAATATATAATACATTCAAAATATTTTGTTAAACTTCATTCATATCCAAATAATAGACTAAAATAATAATGTTGATTCAAAATGGAATTTTAAATATTTAAATGTCGTAGATTTAGATAGGAAACAAATTTTAAAAATTATATATATAATTATTGTTTTGAAATCTCAGATATTAAAAAATATTATATTTTTTTAATCGATGAAGACTATATAAAATGTCAAAAAAACAACCATATACAATTGTAAAACCACTATAACATAGAAAATAAAATTATTTTTTCTTATAAATATCGAGAAGATATTATATATGAATGTATAGAAAAAAAGGTAAATATTACCTACGAGCCTGGGTGAGAGGAAAATTGAACTTATAAGGTACAAAAGGGTAATAGGTAAGAGGGAAGTTAAACTTTTAAGTCTAAGGAGTAGTTTCATGATTCATAAAACTAATTGTGGGTGATTTGAATTTTCTATATTAAAAAATTTGAAGCATCAATATAATAAAATAATTATGTAAATTGAATGAAATATTTATTAAATGAACACACCTAAGAAAGTATAATATTCATATAATAATATATGTATTATAAAACTAATATTGTAAAGTAATGTGCATAACAAAAATGAATTCTAATGAAATATTTACAACTTAAATGTCTAAAAAATATATATCGTGAAATAATATATAAAGACTAATATGTAATGTAAAACACTAATATGGATTCTAAAAATATGTAATATGCAATAGAATATAAGAAAATATAACAACATGAAAGTGGATGGAATAAATATTCTTCTTAGTATTTAAATGTATAAAAATAGAGTGGAGAAAATAAGCATGTTAAATAGTTCTTATTACTAAGACATCTTTATTACTAATTTCATCTATTTAGATTTTTAATTTTCATCAAAACTGAGAACTTGTAAATAATTAAGAAAAAAATTAGAATTAAATATTTATTTGAATTTTATAGAAGCTTCTTTAGATAGTTAAAAAATGAACTTATGAATCCTATGAAACTGAAAATAAGCATGTTGATAATACATAACATGGATAATTAAGTGGAAATATATAAAAATATATAAAATTAAAAATTTAGAGAGTTAATATTGTAACATCGTATGGTGAACCAATATGCAGGATAAATTCAATGTAGTTAGCATTTAGGGAGTGAATGCATACACAAAAAACAAACAATTCTATTTATGAAAATGAATATAGTGAACAAATAGGGTAAGAAAATTAATATATACTAGCATGTGGGATGATATGTAGTTTTAGGTATAAGTGAATCCATATGACATCTTAGATATAATATAAAATAAGGTAAATGTTCTTAAGAGAGTTTAAGGGAGAGAAAAAGGGGGAAATAAAAAAATAACCATAGAACGTAGAACTAGAATAAAATTATTGTTACAAAATTAGTGTTATAGAAGAGGAACTACCATATAAATATAAAGCATAATTAAATCAGGGACTGAAATTATCATTTTACCCTTTGATGCAAAATGTAAGAGAAACTTCAAATAAACCAATTAACAAAGGGGAAACCATAGATTGAATAAGAAAAATAAAATTAGGCATATAGGGAATTGAAGAGAACCTATTGTGAGGAAGAGTAATAGGTTTCTAAAGATAATGTTTAAATGTCAAAGTATAAAAAATGAATAAAATATTAGACTAGTTTTCAATTAAGTAAGGATTTATAACTAGAGAAATTATAGTGGAAAATTGTTGAGAGGATTCCATGAGTTGTAGAGTTAAAGACGAATGGGAGTTTACCACACCTCGAAGGGAACTCAATAGTGAGAGGTTAAAAATGAAAAGGAAAACTATATGATGAAATGGAAATTACAAAACATAGTATTTTTAAGGAAATAATTATTTGAAGAGAATATTATAACATACATTGGGATGTGGGGATGTGAAGACCTAGCTATGAGGAGATAGTGGAAATGAGGTCAGATGATGGAGGTAGAGGTGTAGGCTGAGGTGGGGATATAAAGGCGGTGTAAGGGAGGGAGGGAGTGAGGTAGGCGGTAGTGGATAGGGGACTTAGGGAGGGATGGAGTCTGGGAAGGAGGTAGAGGGGTGTGGAGGTGGGGAGAAGATTCGGAAATAGGGGTAGTGAAGAGGGAGAAAAAAATGAACAGGAATTCATGAAACGTGAAGGAGAGACATGGTATCTGGAAAACCCAACTTATATATATGTAAATTAAAAGGATTTTTTGAAGGAATTTCATAAAAAAATAATTTTATAAATATTATATAAAAAATATAATAGATATATTATATATAATTAGATCAGTAAATATAATAATAAAAAATTAGTAACAAATATCAGAATATCCACACCAGAAATTTTATTTGAAATATAATTTATAAAAAGATATTAACTCTTGGTATTGTTTAAAAAAGATAAAAATATTATCAATACATAAATATATCATATGAATATGTTATTAAACATTTTTAAAAACATATATATTATCTATTTTTTTTAATATAGTTATAACAAGACTATTTTATCTTCCACAATAATATTTAATGACAGGTTTTTTACAAAAAATTTAGTGATATGAACTTATTTATTGGTAAAACACATTTCCAATATAAAATGTACCTTTACCAAAAAACATTCCCTTATTGGAAAAGGTTAAATATTTTGTAAGAGAGTATTGATGAAGCATACTATATTTTAAAAATATGATTATCATAGTCATTTCTAGTTATTTCCATGGTAAAATGATCTTTTGAATTATTATAGATGCCGATTTCTAAGTGGGAATGCTCGCAGAAATGATGGTTCTCAACCTAGTAGGTCTCAATCTAAATTTCAATACTGGTCCTTCAATTTACAACTTTTTTTATTTCTACCTTGTATAGAACTAATAAAGTATAAAGTGCATATTTTATCCATGAAAAAATTTAATCAAATCATAAATGTTGTTTATAAAACCATGTATGTCAACTTAATACATGTTTTTTATATCTCTAATAAGGGAAATATTATTGTCGAGCATTTAAATGAAATAAAAGATAATGGTCATTACCCTAATAGGGAATTATTCAAATATGTGATTAGATGCTTATTTCACATGGAGGATCAAGAAAATTATTGTTCTGATTTATAAATATACAGTAATACCAACATAATCATTTATATCGAACCTATAACATTTTCATTGACCGACCCCAACTTGTCCAAAGACCCTATATTGCATTAGAAATATTTGAGGTGGTGTTTGGAGGGTGGATTCAACCTGATTTGAGCTATGTTATTATGTTGTTGTAGAGTTATCTAATTACAATTAAAACCCCAAATACTCTAAAATGTTTCCTAGTTTGACCAAGGGTAGGAAAAATTGGAAATAAATTGTAAAATACAATGAATATTGGGATTTTAAAAAATTATAAAAAGGAGAAAACATTGAATATGTTTAAATAATTAAAAGAAAATAAAGCACCTCATAATATTTAGTGTTTTGATGAAATTATAATGTCTATGTTCTCAATAGATGAGTATGGTAAAGTGATTAATATCAAAGTTTATTTTCATAAATTTCAGTACCACATTTCTTCATTTATGGGGAATAAACTTCTATTTTGTTCTTTAAATATTGTAAAACTTTATATGACATGATTTTAATTTATGAAAAATGATATTTCTATATATATTAGAATTCTTGGATACCTAATCCATTATTTATCTAGATGCATGAAACTAAAAACACATATCAAGGATGGAAAAAATTATTACAGTCATTTTTATCTCATAAAACTTACTCTTATAACATTTTGAGAAGATTGATAAAAGACCAAATGGACTATGCATGTGAGTACTTCAATGGGTTATGATAAAAAGGTTATCAAACCTATAAATGGATTTGTGTAAATTTGGCATGTGGGTTTTTTAGGCATGAAATGTTTTCTCAAGTTAAGAGTGTAATGGAAGAAATGTCTCAGAGAGGTTTTTTTATTATTAAAACAATTACAGGGTGGATTTTAAAATAGTAAGTAGATGCAAAGGTGCAACCTAAAACCGAATCATTAAAAGGTTACATCAATAATTATTTTTTTAATTTTTCAATATAATTTTTTTTTGATTTTACATCATGATACATAAAATTTTAATTGGTGTAATGATTATTCATTTATAGTTTCTAAAATAATATGATTTTTTGATTTATTTATGTAATAAAACCTATTTTTATGTTACTTTAGATATTATTTTAGCTATGGTTTGTCTTCTCATTATCAATATAGTTTTATTCCCACTATTTTTTGTATCATCCTCTCTATATTCTATTGGATCTATGATTGTAATCATAATAAGTTGCATGAAATTCTTTTTTCTTGTATATACACATTATGTGGTGGTGTGAAAGTATTTTGTGTGTGTATGAGTTTTCTTATGTAGTGGTGAGTAAATAACTTTTTTGAGATATTAACCTATGGGAAAATTGTTTTATTATAAGATTAAAATATTGATTATATACAATGATAATAAAATATTGATGTCTCATAAAGATGTTGTAAGCCTCTGAAAATACACTCACATAAATTTCTAAAGAATAACTATTGAATAAGTGATATGAAAACATTTTTCAATAATCAATCTAGAAAAGGTGTTCAGAAATTATTTATAAAAAAATATTTTCCCTTTCATTTATTGGTAGTTTTATTTAAAAAATAATGTTCATGTGTTGGGTGCTAGTTTTGTTTCACTGATTTGTAATAATATGCCTAGATTTGGAGAAAATATAAATAAATGAGAGATAATATTGGTTTTTTTATGTTCTAGTAGCAGGGGTGTTTCAACTAACTTTTCATTTGGGAATGTTTTATAATTTTTTTCTTGACTTATTAGACTTTATTTTTTTAATTGAAAGTGTTTTGAGTTAAGATTTAATTATTCTAAAATTTTCATTGTAAATAATACAAATGAATTTGTTTCTACCACATGGTGGTCATAATATTATATAATTAGTGCTAATTTACTCAAATGATTCTTTAAACATTTCCATTTTTAAATCCCAAATTCTTCTATACCAAACATGGACTTACTGTTTTAGTTATACATATACTTATTGGACGTTTCATATGATTAATTCCTTTGGATGATCATCTATTTTATCCCTTGGAACATGGATTCCATAATAGAAAATGGTCTAAGAAATATTGAAGTAAGGAGAACTTCATAATTAATAATCTATTTACCTTAATTTCATTTTTTCTTGAAGATTATGAGTATATGAATATTTATGCAATTTCTATCTTCTGTGATTTATAATTTTTTGAATATTTGTATCACTTATCTTTCATTTTGGTAAAAAAATTGAAAAAAAAATCCTCATAAAGGATTTTGGTTGATTTGGAAGAATGATGTATAATTTTACATCATTATTACCTATAATGTGATCTGTTATAAATTTAAATAAGATAATATTAATTGTTCATATTATAATATTCCTATGAGTCAATATTCATAATCAATTTTAATTTTTCATTTTACACTTCTAACTTCTTTTCTTATCATGTTTTCAATTCATTTTTAAAATTCAATATTACTTGGTATATTTTTTAACACCTCATAAGAGAGGCACTGGTATTGATTTTAATTTAATATTTAATTTTCAAGTAACCAATGCTATGAATAAAATTATTTCCTTCTTGATATTTTGGATATTCATTTGGGGTGATGACAAAAGTTGTCCTTGAATCTATAAAATAATGGGTAAAGTAAACTAGGAAGCAGGCCAACAAAATGTCTGAATAAGACATGATTCAGGCCTAATTAATTCCATTTTTTTAAAATATGAAGGAAAACTTGGGTAACATTTCTTTAAATTTTCTCCAAACCTAATTCTCAATTTGATGGATTGATCTAGGTAGCCTAAGCCAAAGATAAAATTATGTGCCAAATTTAGTGCACAAGAATAACATCGAACATTTTAACTCACTAGATATAAGGATAAATGGGTTGAAATTTTGACAAATGTTTGAGGAACTATAGGTATTCAATTTATTCTTCTATTACCCACAAAAATTAATCAGTATAGAATCTCCATTTTGGAATGTTTTTTGAGTGGATGTAACCTAGATCCATTTTTTGTAAAGGTTGGAAAAGTACACTCTCCATTAACTTTACACCAACATATACCTATCCTTGTTAATTAGTATGAGTTGTACTATTGGGGGATCAACCCAGGGATTCCAAAATTCTCATTTAAGGGAGTGGTGTGTAACAATTTGGTAGGAATTTTGTTTGGTGTATCATGGTAATGTTATGCCACTTCTTTTTCATTGTAATTTTGGTCTTTATCATGTATTTTGGGATAATTCACTCTAATTTCTTAATAAATTTTTTTCATATTCTGTTATTTTTTTCTTTATTATATCATTTTGACACTATTTTCTCATGGTCAGAACTTATTCATACAAATACTTGTGAAATTATTCACAAAAAGGTAGAGTAATTATTATTTCATGATTTTTCTTCTTCAATTCTACCTCCTTAAGTCATATTACATCTTCTATTGAGAAAATTTCATTAATGCAGGGATAATTATATTATGTTTTGATCTAAAGGAAGATGCAAGGGGATGGTTTGGATGTTATTTCTTATTCCATTAACTTGAATTCATTTCTTTTTATTGGGAATTCCATTGGAGGTTTACTGACTTCCACTTCCATGTTGAATTTTAACACCACACATTCTTAGTTCTAGAAAGATTCTCTAACTTATAGTTCTCATGAAAATAATACTTTGTGAATAGGTGATTAATATCAGGTTATATGGGAATTTAACTAGTAAGTGATAAGTTTGGTTTGACTTCATTGAATGAACCCATATCAAATGTATGAAATTGAAATTTTTTAAAAGGAATTTCATCCAATCCACCCTAAAAAATAAACTAAGATCAGATCATTTTATCAAATTTAATTAACCTTGGTATTTTAGTTCTCTATTAAACCATCTCAAATCAACAGAGTTTAGCAACTTCTTAGCCAAATCTCCCCCCATATAATATATGTGTCTTTTGGTATCTTCTTATGTCTTTGAGGATTCAACAACCCAACCCATTATATAATTGAATGATTCAACCATAAACTTGAGTAAATTTGGAAGAGATCAAATTTCTCCATAGTAGTTATAGAACCAAGTAAGTCATCTTAGAAACTCATACCATTATTCCCCATTTCTGTTTTCTCATCCCATTTCTCTTACCATTTCCCCTTTCCTTTCCTGCCTTTTTTGGTGCATATCCACCTATACCCATGACCAATCAAACCATCTAGTTAGGTGGGATAGTCCTAGGGTTGGGTAAATACTACACATAATGAATTTTGTAGTTCTATAATAGAGATTTGTTAGCATAAAAAAGTGATGACAATTAGAGCATCCTTTAAATCACTAGGCCTTTATCAACTTTAGAAAAGTGCTGATAAGGGGGAATAATGCTATAGTGTGATATCATAATTATAGAACATTGTTTCATAAAAAAAGGAATAAAAGAGAGAATAAAATATTGAATTTAATTGAAATACAATTTGTAACACAAAAAAGAAAAAAGCTATATTATAGACATTTTAGACATTTGTTATTATAATTACACGAGTAAGTACAATTTATCAAACACATTGAAAAACATCAATGTTCTTTTGTTTTTGGCCCCAACCCCCGATCATGCTATTAGTTTCTGAATAGACCACCTTAGTTCAAGAAAAAAACTCTTATATAAGAAAACAATTGTTTTTTTAGTAGTAATATGAAGAAATAAATTAAACACAAGATGTAAATTTTAAACTAGAAATATGCACCCTTAGTCATGATAGACACACCATGTATTAGATTGAGTTACGATTGATTCTTACACATCACACTATTTCATATTATTCTCAATAAGGTGCTATTGAATTAGCTCACATGTTTTGTGATAAAAACCCAATATGGATGTGAGCCAATTCAAGAGATCTTTATTTTTGAGAACAAACCTTCAACTGTCAAACTATTTCTTATTTTTCTTCAAGAATTATAATTTTGAAATGTAACTAACTTAGTATAAGATGAAAATGATAAAGAAATTAATTAATTAATAGCAGATAACATGATGAGAAAAAATATGATCTTTTTATGCAAATTTTTTCCTATGTGAAACATGTTTTAAAATAAAATGATACTAATATATTGAAAACAAACACTTTGAGTCATATTGACCACATCATGTGCTAGATTTTTGTGTGCTCAATTTCTAAAAAATAAAACTGAATTGTAGATCATTTTTATAATGTATGAAAACAATCTGATCTAGTTTTCTCAGTGTAAACTAAAATGACACATTTATATTGAAAAAAAAAACTATGAGTCATATTGGTCACATTGTGTGCCAGATTTATGGGTGGTCGATTCTTACAAATAAAAAATTAATTATGGACTATTGTCCAAATGTTTGAAAATAATCCAAGATCATTTGATCTGTTTTGACTATTTGAGGTGTGTTTCAAACAAAATGACACATGAAAACACATACTTTGAGTCACATTGACCACATCGTGTGTGTCAGATTAGTGTGCAGTCTATTATTACACATGAAAAATGAATTATAGATCATTTTCCTAAACTTTAAAAACAATATGGTCTTTATTATTCTCATTTTTCATATGTGATGTGCATGTTAAACTAAAATGGAACTTATATATCAAAAAATTGTACTTCAATTATTACTGAAAACATAGTGATTCGAATTATCATGATGTTAATTTCTACACCTCACAAATGAATTATCAAATATTTTCTTAATGTTTGAAAACAATATGATACGGTTTTCATAGTTTTGGCTAGTGAATAAATCTTAAACTAAAATGGTAGATTTATATTGAAAACACACACTTTAATTCATATCTTCCACATTGTGAATCATATTGATGTGTGGTTAATTATTGCACATAAAAATGAATTATGGACCTTTGTCCTAATGTTTAAAAACACTATAAGATCATTTTCTTGTCTTTGGATATTTGATGTGTGTTTTAAACTAAAATGATACTTTTATATTGAAAACAAATACATCAAGTCATACTGAGCACGTCGTGTGTCATATTAGTGTGCAATAAATTATTTCAAATAAAAAATGAATTATGGACCATTTTCTAAAATTTTGGAAATATTTCAAGATTGTTTGATTGGTTTCTTCTATATGACACATGTTTCAAATTAAAATTGAACTTCTTTATTGAAAACATGAAATTTGAGTCACACCAACTATATGTGGTGTTAGATTAATGCGTGTTCAATTAAAACACTTCAAAAATGAATTATCTATCATATCCCTAAATTTTAAAAACAATATGATATCTTTTTATTGGTTTTTGGCTAGCGACGTGCATTTTAAACTAAAATGAAATGACACCATTATATTCAAAAAAATACTTCATGTCACACAAGTAACATCATGTGTTTTATTGATTTGTGGTCGATTCTTACACATCAAAAAAAAATTATGAACCATTTTTCTAAAGTTTTTAAACAATCCAAACAGTTTTACTTGTTATTTTATTTGATGTGTGTTTTAAACTAAAATGACTCTTTTATATTGAAAACACATAATTCAAGTAATATCAAAAACATAATGTGTCATATTGTTGTGAGGTCAATTCCTAAACATAGAAAATGAATTATGGATCATTTTCCTAAATTTTCAAAATAATATGAGCGTGTTTTCTCAGTTTTGGCTTTATGATTTGTGTTTTAAACTGAAATGGAACTTCTTTATTGAATACATGAACTTTGAGGTATAATAACCACATAGGGTGTCATAATGTTATGCGTTCAGAACCTCAATATCAAAAATAAATTATCAATCATTTTATTAAAAATTGAAAACAATCTGACCTTGTTTGCACAGTTTTGGCTAGGGACATGTGTTTTAAACTAAAATGAAACATTTATATTGAAAACACACACTTCAAGTCATATCGGTCACATCATGGGTCAAATTGATGTCTGGAAGATTCTTACATGTAAAAAATGAATTATGAACTTTTTTGTTAATGTTTCAAAACAATAGAATCTTTTTTTCTCAGTTTTGGCTATTTGATGTGTGTTTTAAACTAAAATGACACTTTTAAATTGGAAACACATATTTCAAGTCATACCGACCACATATTTTGTCAGATTGATGTGAGGTAAATTCCAATATGTGGAAAATAAATTATGGATTGTTTTCGTAATGTTTGAAAATTATTCCGATCTCTTTATCTCAGTTTGGGAGATGTAGAACACGTTTTAAACTAAAATGGCACTTATATTAAAACATGCACTTCGATCCATGCCGACCACATCAGATTTCATATTGATGTGATGTAACACCCCAAGTTTTTCAAAAATAAATAGAAATGAATGGAACTTTGTTTTAAGTAGATATTTTTAATTAGCCTTTAAAACATAACTTTTCTACTTCTATGTTCTAAATTTCGAGAAACTGTCCTCTTCAATTGTGTTCAGTATGGTATTTGGAGTCTATTGGAACCATCTTGTTTTTTGGTGAATAGTAACATAACCTTATGAATAGCAAATATGAATAGTGATATGACCCTAATGAATAGTATTTTTATTATTATTTTATTTTATTAAGGCTTTATGATAATAGCATCTAGGGTAAATTTTCATTGTGATAAAGAAGTAGTTGTAGAATTAGAACTGTTAATTTCTGAATTAAGTGTGATTTTATTCAAAAATTAAATTAAAAATATTTATAAAATTATTTTTCAAAAATGGACTTCATTTATAAATTTTACATGTCGAAAAATGGTTAGGGTAAATTTTTGGGATTTTTCTAAAATTCAAGAATTATTGATGAATAGTAAAATACTATAAAATACGATAAATGCTAAATACTTGATTTACTGCATCATAGGTGATGCAAGGATGATGTAATCCCACTTGGTTCAAACTCACATGCCATTTTTACTATTTGGGGTCACATGAATTAATATTATTCATAGTCTTGAGCAAAAATATTATAATAATGATTAAAATAATGATTAAAATAATGATTAAAATAATGAAAAATACCCCCTCTCCTCCACTATAAATACCTCCCTCACTCCCCTCTTCCTCCCACACCTCTCAAGCCTTGAGCATTGTCTAATTTCTACCAAATTCCCTCCCCAATCTTCTTCCCCACGTCCTATATCTTCTGGTCTCACTAAAATACCAAAACCAAAGCCCTTAAGGAGGATCTCAAGGAGAAGAGATCAAGAGGTAAACATCATCTTTTATTTTTTTTATTTTCTTTCATTTTATGTTATTCTCTTCTATTACCTTTGGCTTATGATCAGATATTTCATTAAATATCCCCCTTAATTCCCATATTATGTATGAATAATGATATTTCCCCTTCCTATCATCAAACTATTTTTATGAAATTTTAAGAGACGTCGTTAGGCTGCCGAATTTTTGTGAGAAATTTATCAAGTTTTCTGTTATTTTAAGATTCATTTATTTTATTCTTATTTCCTCACCTCCTCTTAAACAATAGGCATTAAATCTCTAGAATCTTTATTATTCTGGATGCTCTCATGTTCATGTAAAATTCATCATCATTATTTTTCTGCTCCCTCACTTATTCAAGGAATTAAAATATTGTCTGTGATGTGTCGAATTACTGACATCGTGGACGATGTGATTTCAATTTGAATTAATTCTTTCAATTATGGTAATAAAACCATTTTTATGATTGAACCAGGTTATTATATATGTGTTATGACTCACCCATTATTCTAGAATTATTTTTTACTCTTTGATCTAATTTATAAGACAAAACGAGGTTGTTATTATCAGAGAACCACTAAAATGATCTAAATGAACATCATTAATGTTCTAACTTATGAATCATCCTCATGTAATAATTAAAAATGAAAAATGGAATAATTTATGTTACTGTATATATTTAAATACTACTCAATTCCAATTCTGGAGTTTCACTTCCAATCGACAAGAATGTCCACCATGAACCAATCATAGAAATCTTGTAAAGAATTCACCCAAAAATAGTACAAGGGGAAAAATACTAACAATTAAGGGTGAAATGATGTTATGAAATGATCATATAAGATGTTATAAACAAGAACATGATTCTTTAAAATATTAATAAAACTCTTTTAACCATTATACATGAGGTTTAAATAAGTTGTAAGTAAGACAAACCCAAGGTAAGAGAATTCTTAACCTGATTTCCATTATTTGGGTTAAACTTATACATCATTATTTATGTGCTATTTAAATTGGTTGTGTGATGGGTTATATTTATATTATGTTTATTGTGTTTATTTATAGTATATATACATACTCCATCCACTATATTTAGTCTCTCTCCAATTCTATGATATTTATAAGGGGTTTTTCTTTAAAAATCGTTTTTATAAATTCAGTTTTACAAAATTCCAAAGAAATGTTTTTATGGAATTATTCATGTTATATAATTATGTTTTGGTTTTTGGGAATTATTTATGATTAAGGGTGGGACCTATATCTCCCTCCAATGCATTGGGTATGGGTATGTTGGAGTTCGGCCGTATGGTTACTCCAAGTGTAACTGTGATGGTTACACAAAGTAAGGTAGCTGTGAGGGTTACAAATTATAAGGTAGCCAAGAATGGTTACAAGATTATGTAAGTAATACCCCAAGATACCTTTATGATTATATTAATATTCTCATGTTTTGTGTATATCTTGTGTAAATCTCATGTTTCACAATGTAAGTATATATGGGTGACAAGAATGTCTTTTGAAAATTCTTTCATATGTTACGAGTATTCATGGACTAATGTGATATTTCCTTGTTTTTCATCCCTTACTGAGATTTTGTGCTCATCCCATGTTTTTAAATGATTTTTTAGAGGTTAATGGATGTGTAATACAAGGAAGGAAGCCATGTTAAATGTTGAAGAATTGTCAAGAGTCTTGTTTTAAGTTTTAATGTTTTATATTTTGAAAAAAATAGAAACTGTTTTTATGGTATCCACTCTGTAATAATCTGTAATTTCATGAATGTATTGTCCTAATTCTCTAAAGCTCTAAACTTGAAAAGATATTCAATGTAAAAGGAAGTGTTTTCTTGACTAAATTCAAGATTATGTATATAATAAGGCCGGGTGCTTATAGTTGGTATCAGAGGATGGTTTAGATAACTTTAGGGGTTAGAGTGATGATAATAGAATACCATAAATGATTTTCACTCTATGTTTAATTTGTTATATCATTTTATGATTACCATGTTGCTTCCTATAATACATGTTTGTTCAGAATGGTTTTCCATAAAAGGAACATAGATGCTGAAGAGGAGAGGCACTGACAGAATAACATCCTTCCAGAACTACCGCTTGGAATGGTAGGGATTAGAACTGAGCAGTTTGTGACAGAAATGGCTCAGCTAACATAGGAAATAAATGGTGGTGGAATCCATGAAATAGAACAAATAGAGGCATCACAACGGAACATGACAGTAGTGGAACATTTTATAAGACAACATCCTCATGCATTCAATGGATCTTCTGACACAGTAGCAGCTGAAGGATGGATCAAAGCCCTTGAAAAGATATTTGATGTTATGGGATGTTCAAAAAATCAAAAGGTAAGTCTTTCAATTTATTTTTTTGAAGGGGAAGCTGATCAGTGGTGGTCAATGGTAAGGAATATTAGGGGTAGAGAGGATTTTGAAGCCATAGAGTGGAATGATTTTAAAAGTGTTTTCATTGATAAATATTTTCCTAATGCGGTGCAACATAAATTGGAGAAGAAATTCCTTGAATTGAAATAGAAGGAGGAAGACTCAGTGGATGTGTATGAAGTGAACTTCACCTAACTGGTGAGGTATGCTCCAAATCTTATTCTGGATCTTTATAGCAAAATCAACTGCTTTTACTTAGGATTGAATCGAAGGTATTGAAGGGATTGGCCTATTGTGAGTTTAAAAGTTATGAGAAACTTGTCTGATGTGATGAGAGGGTAGAGATGGAGTTTTATGATGATCATGTTCAATTTGTAAAAAAAGATAAGAAGAGGTCCAGTTGGAAAGAAATGGGTAAGAATCAACCAACAAAATCTGATGTTAAGAAAATCCAATTTTCAATTTGTTAAAAGTGTGGTAAGAAACACCCTGGGTAATGTCTTAGAAAAACTGGTAAGGCTTTTAAATGTGGTAAGATTGGACATATGGCCTGATATTTCAATGAAAATGGTCCTAGGAATAATCCTGATAATCAAACTGTAAAGTGTTTTAAATGTGGTGAGATGGGACACTATGAAAATGCTTTCCCAAAGAGAGATCTGAATGATGCAAAGTATCCAGAATACAAGCAGAAAGGTGTAGTGAGATCCTTTGCGACTATGTCAACAGATGTTGGGAAATCCAATGACGTTGTATCAGGTACTTTGTTTGTTCACTCAGATTTTTCTAAATTTTTGTTTGATATAGGGTCTACACATTCCATCATCTCTGAGAAATTTTCTTGTAAATTGGAAATATCACCTCAACAAATGAGACCTGAACTTGTTGTTAAAACACAGGGGGAAATGTTATATCAAAGTGGAAATATAAGAATCTTTCTATTGTGGTCTGTGTAAATACTTTACCTGAAAACCTTGTTGTTTTACCCTTAGTTGAGTTTGATGTTATTCTGGGGATGGACTGGATTTCTGATTATCATGCTAAGATTGACTGTAGAGCTACAGAAGTTGTTTTTCAGAAAGAGTTTCAGTTTCTATACAAGAATGAAACCATAAAATTGATAACATATCAAAAATCTAAGAAACTATTAAAAGATGGAAATGGATGTTATCTTGCTCATATTGTTGAAAATAATGGAGCTATTCAAATTAATGATGTTCCAGTGGTAAATGAATACCTTGATGTTTTTCCTGATGAGTTACTCGGTGTCATAACTGATAAAGAAGTTGAATTCACAATTGACTTAGTTCATGATGCTAAGCCAATTTAAAAATCCCTATATCGTATGGATCCAATAAAACTTCTTTAATTGAAAAATCAGTTGCAGGATTTTCTTGACAAAAGCTTCATTCATCCTAGCACTTCACCATGGGGAGCCCCTGTTTTGTTTATTAAAAATAAAGATGGTTCCTTGAGACTTTGCATGTATTATAGATATTTGAATAAAATCACTGTTAAAAACAAGTATCCTTTGCCTCATATTGATGATTTGTTTGATCCGCTCCAGGGAGATCAGTACTTTTCCAAGATTGACTTGAGATCTGAATACCGTTAGCTGAAGGTGAAGTAGGATGACATCCCGAAAATAGGCTTTCGTACTAGATATGGGCATTATGAATTTGTTTTTATGCTGTTTGGATTAACTAATGCACCTGCTATATTCATGAATCTTATGAATAGAGTATTTCATGAGTTCTTGGATAATTTTGTGGTTGTATTTATTGATGACATTATGGTATTTTCTAAAAATAATGAGGAGAATGAAAAACATCTAATGGTTGTTTTACATACTTTAAAAGAAAATAAACTATATGTAAAATTCAGCAAGTGTGATTTTTGGTTTCAACAGATTTCTTTTCTTGGGATCATTGTAAATAAGGATGGAATAACCATTGATCCTGCCAAAACAAAAGTAGTTGATGAATGACCAAGACCAACAAATGTTTCCGAGATTTGTAGTTTTCTGGGCTTAGCAAGTTATTACCGATGGTTTTTTAAGAAGTTTGCACGATTATCTAGTATGAAAACTAAGTTAACACGGAAAGGGGTCAAATTTGTTTGGATAGAAGAATGTGATGTTTTTTTAGGAACTAAAGAATATATTGGTGAATGATCCAGTTTTGGAATTACCTTCCTGAAATGGTGAGTTTTTCATCTACAGAGATGCTTCTTTGAAGGGACTTGGTTGTGTTTTGATGCAGAATGATCAGGTAATTGCCTATGCTTCGAGACAATTTAAACCTCTTGAGCTAAATTATCCCACACGTGATTTGGAATTAGAATCTATGGTTTTTTATTTGAAAATTTATAGGCATCATCTATACAGAACCAAATTCCAAATATATACTGACGATAAAAGTCTAAAGTATATATTCACTTAAAAGGAATTAAACATGAGGCAGAGAAGATGGCTAGAACTGATAACGGATTATGACTGTGTGATCAATTACCATCCTAGAAAAGAAAACAGAGTAGCAGATGCCTTAAATCAGAAACATCATGCATCATTACCCATGTTATGTTTGGAACATGATCCCTTGATTAATGATTTGATGAATTTTGGCTTAGAAGTTGTTGGTGTAGGGAATAACTCTGTTTTGTTTTAGGTTTCAGTACATTCTTCGTTGTCAGAAAGAATTAAGAAAGCACATAAGGAAGACCGTGAGTTATAGAAAAAGGTAGAATTGGTTAAAATGGGTAAGTTTCCAGAATATAATCTTGATAAATATTGTGTTTTAAGATTTGGAAAAAGTTTGTGTGTGGCTAGTGATTCTCAGTTGAAGAAATATTTGTTGTGCGAAGCTCATAGTTCTCTATTTTCTGTAAATCCTGGAAGTACTAAGATATACAGAGACCTTCAGGAGTACTATTGGTGGGATGGAATGAAAAGAGATATTATGATTTTACTATGAAATGTTTGACGTGTAAACTGGTTAAACCAGAGTGGAAGTTACCTAAGTGGATGCTTCTACCTTTTCTAGTGCCAGAGTGGAAATGAGTGAATGTATCCATGGACTGTGTGGTGGGACTACCAAAGACTTCTTGTGGTAACAATGCAATTTGGGTTATTATTGATCAGCTAAAAAAGTATGCACATTTTCTATCAATTTGAGATACAATGTCTTTAGATCAGCTTTCTCATTTATACCTCAAGGATATTTTCAGGTTACATGGAGTTCCTCTTTCCATTATATTTGATCGAGATCTTAGGTTCACTTCTAACTTTTGGAAGGGACTTCAAAAGTCGTTGGGCACAGAGTTAAATTTTAGTAAAAAATTTCATACTCAATCAGATGGGCAGTCAGAAAGAATGATTCAAACTTTATAGGATATGCTTCGAGTTTGTTCAATGGACTATCAGGGAATTTGGTATCAACATCTTTCTTTAGTTGATTTTTCTTATAATAACAGTTTTCATTCCAGTATTCAGATGGCACCTTTTGAGACCTTGTATGAGAAGCAGTGTAAGACTCCAAAATATTGGGATGAATTTGGTGAAAGATATGTGATGGGTCCAGAATTATTGGAAGAAGTGGCTAGGAAAGTTAGGATGATCTAGCAGCACATGAGGACAACTCAGAGCAGGCAGAAAAGTTATGCAGATAATAGAAGGAAAGACTTCTCTTTCGAGGTAGGTGACCATGTTTTCCTTAAAGTATCTCCTTGGAAAAGTGTGATGCATTTTGGTAAGAAAGGAAAGCTAAGTCCACGGTTCATCGGTCCTTTTGAAATCTTGGAGAAAGTGGGAATAGTTGCATACCGTGTATCTTTGCCTTCGAGTTTGTTTCAGGTACACAATGTTTTTCATGTTTCGATATTGATAAAGTATGTGCCAGATTTATCACATGTATTTAGCACAGAAGCAGTTCAACTGGAAGAGAACGTTTCTTATAAAGAGAAACAAGTTTAGATTCTTGATTGAAGGGAATAGGTATTGTGGAATAAGTTAATCCACCAGGTAATGGTTTTGTGGAGAAACCACATGGTTGAAGAAGCAACATGGGGTCGGAAAATTTATGAGGGAAAATTACCCTCAGTTGTTTAATAAGTAAATAAAATTGTGAGGATGAAATTTCAAGAATGTGGGGATAATGTAACACCCCATGTTTTTCTAAAAATAAATAAAAATTCCTGGAACTTTGTTTTATGTAGATATTTTTAATTAGCCTTTATAACATAACTTTTCAACTTCTAGGTTCTGAATTTCAAGAAACTATCATCTACAATTGTGTTCAGTATGTTATTTTAAGTCTATTGGAACCAAATTTTTTTGGTGAATAGTAACACACCCTTAGGAATAGTGATATGACCCTAATAAATAGTAAATTTTATTATTATTTTATTTTATTAAGGCTTTAAGATAATAGAATCTAGGTTAAATTTTCATTGTGATAGAGGAGTTGTAGAATTAGAACTGTTAATTTTTGAATTATGTATGCTTTTATTTGAAAATTAAATTAATAATATTTAAAAAATTATTTTTCAAAAATGGAATTAATTTTTGAATTCTACACGTCAAAAAATGGTTAGGTTAAATTTTTGGGATTTGTCTGAAATTCAAAAAAATTTGATGAATAGTAAAATATGATAAAATACCATAAATGCTAAATACTTGATTTACTGCATCATAGGTGATGCAAGGATGATGTAATCCCACTTGGTTCGAACTCACATGCCATTTTTACTATTTAGGGTCACATGAATTAAGATTATTCATAGTCTTGAGAAAAAATATTATAATAATGATTAAAATAATGAAAAATACCCCCTCTCCTCCACTATAAATACCTCCCTCACTCCCCTCTTCCTCCCACACCTCTCAAGCCTTGAGAACTATCTAATTTCTACCAAATTTCCTCCCTAATCTTCTTCCCCACGTACTAGAGCTTCTGGTCTCACCAATAGACCAAATCCAAATCCCTTAAGGAGGATCTCAAGGAGAAGAGATCAAGAGGTAAACATCCTCTTTTATTTTCATTCTTTTCATTCATTTTATGTTATTCTCTTCCATTACCTTTAGATTATTATGGGATATTTCATTAAATATAATCCCTTACTGCCCATATTATTTATGAATGATGTGATATCCCCTTCCTCTCATCAAACTATTTTTATCAAATTTTAAGAGACATCGTTCGGCTGCCGAATTTTCGTGAGAAATTTATCATGTTTTCCTTTATTTAAAGATTCCATTATTTTATTCTTCATTCATCACCTCCTCATAAACAAGAGGTAAGAAGGCTCCACAATCTTGTATATTTTGGGTGATCTCATGTTCTTGTAAAATTCATCATCATTATTTTTCTCCTCCCCCACTTATTCAAGGAATTAAAATACTCTCTGATGTGTTGAATTACCGACATCATGGATGATGTGATTTCAATTTTCATTAATTCCTTCAGTTCTGGTCATAAAACCATTTTTATGATTGAACCAGGTTATAACATATGTTTTATGACTCACACATGGTTCTGTAATTATTTTTTACTCATGGTTTTAATTTATAAGACAAAATGAGGTTGTTATTATCAAAGAACCACTAGAATGATCTAAACGAACATCATTAATGTCCTAACTTATGAATCATCCTCATGTAAGAATTCAAAATGATAAATGGAATAATTTATTTTACTGGATATATGTAAATACTACTCAATTCCACTTCTGGAGTTTCACTTCCAATCTACAAGAATGTCCACCATGAACCAATCATGGAAATAATGTAATGAATTCACCCAAAAACAGTGCAAGGGAAAAAATAATAACAATTAAGGGTGAAATGATGTTATGAAATGATCATATAAGATGTTATAAACATGAAAAAGCTTCTGTAAAATATTAATAACACTATTTTAACCATTATACAAGAGGTTTAAACAAGTTGGATGTAAGTCAAAACTAAGGTAGGGGAATTCTTAACCCAATTTCTATTCTTTGGGTAAACCTTCTACTTCATTATTTATGTGCTATTTAAATTGGTTATGTGATGGTTTATTTTTATATTATGTTTTATTATGTGTATTTATAGTATATATACATACTCCATTCACTCTATTTAGTCTCTCTCTAATTGTATGATATTTATAAGGGGATTTTCTTTAAAAATCCTCTTTTTAAATTTGGTTTTACAAAATTCTAAAGCAATGTTTTTATGGAATTATTCATGTTGTATGATTATGTTTTGGTTATTGGGAATTATTTATGATTAAGGGTGGGACATATATCTACCTCCAATGCATTAGGTATGATTAAGTTGTAGGTCAGTCGTATGGTTACTCCAAGTGTAACTGCGATGGTTACACGAAGTAAGGTAGTCGTGAGGGTTACAAATTATAAGGTATCCAAGAATGGTTACAAGATTATGTACGTAATTCCCCAAGATACCTTTATTATTATATTTATATTCGCATGTTTTTGTGTGGATCTTGTTTAAATCTCATGTTACACAAAGTAAGTATATATGGGTGACAAGAATGCCTTTTGAAAATGCTTTCATATGTTACGAATATTCATGGACTAATGTGATCTTTCCTTCTTTTCCATCCCTTACTATGCATTTTTTCTCATCCCGTGATTTTAAATGATTTTTCATATATTAATGGATGCGTAATACAAATAATGAAGACATGTTAAATGTTGAATAATTTTCCTGGAGTCTTGTTTTAAGTTTTAATGTTTTATATTTAAAAAAAATGGAAATTGTTTTTATGGTATCCACTCTGTAATAATGTGTAATGTCGTGAATGTATTGTCCTAATTCTATAAATCTCTAAACTTGAAAAGATATTCAATGTAAAAGGTAGTGTTTTCTTAACTAAATTCAAGATTATGTATATAATAAGGCCAGGTCCTTATATGTGAGGTAAATTAATAAACTTAAAAAATGAATTATTGATAGTTTTAAATTTTTTTGAAAATAATAAAAGCTTGATTTCTTTGTTGGCTATTTGATGCTTATTTTTAACTTAAATGACACATTTTTTTTGAAAAAATTAACTTCAAGTCATACTGAGCAGATCGAGTGTCATATTGATGTGTGTTTGGTTCGTACAGGTCACAAAATTAATTATGGACCATTTTAGTAAACTTTGAAAATAATTCAAACATTTTTTCTCAGTTTTGTCTATGTGATGAGTTTTAAACTAAAATGAAACTTTTATACTAAAAACACATACTTCAAATCATACCAACCACATCATGTGTTAGAATGGTGTGCAGTCAATTCTATCACATGAAAAACTATTTATGAGTAATTTTACTAAAGTTTAAAATCAATTAATGCTTATTTGTTTGGTTTTGATGACGTAACATGTGTTTTAAACTAAAATGAAACATTTATATTAAAAACACAAATATCATGTCATACCGACCACATCAGGTGTCATATTGATGTGAAATAAATTCTTACATTCCATAAATAAATTATCAATAATTTTAGAAATCTTGAAATCAATTCCATATCATTTTCTTTATTTTGGATATTTTATTTCTATTTTAAACTAAAATAACACTTTTGTATTGGAAACATGCACTTTGATTCATACCAACCACGTCAGGTGTTAGATTGACATATGTTTTTTTTGTAATTATGGGTTCCCTAGACCCAAACAAATAGTAATTTTGATTACCATTTCATGTATATTATTAGATATGCATGATGTATTCTTACCTTTATAGTGTAAATAGTTTTGAATCCACTAGTTAAATGGTAATATCCATATATTAATTATCATATCAAAAGTTTATAGTAAATCCCATTCTACAAAGAGAACCTCAATATACTATGAAATTAATATTATATATATATATTATGTTTTAAATACATCATATTTATGGGACACATTTGATGTTTTACTATTAGGTGTTGGGGTCCCATATGTATTGAGACTTACTCTCATAAAGTTCACAGTTAGTGATCTCTGGTTAGTGAGATATTGTGGAAAACCCATCCGATAAGAACACCATGTGTTTTGGGTGTCATTGGTAGTTCCTATCAATAAACATGTGTATTGGTCACTTGACTTGAGATAATTACCAATGTGTTCCATTTGATCACATAATTTTATGCAAGAAAAAACCATGATAATATATTTGTGGCAAGGTAGCTTATGTTGGGTGCATCATTGGTGGTATGGAATTGTTTGAATGGTAAAGATATAATTCATCGCTTCCATGTTGAGGAAGTAATATATCTCATTCCTGGTTGATCACAATGGTGGTACCTTCAAAAATCCTTGTCCAAGGAATTCACAGGGTAAATCCATCTAGTTAGATCAACAAATAATAATGAAATAAAGGACAATGACACAAGTGTGGGTCCTGATTTATGAGATATCTAAAGAAAAAGTGATTATATTACACAATTCACGTTCTTAGGTTGGTTTTAGTTTCTATGAAAATTCCTAATCTCTTTAGGGGCCTTGATGGGTTACAAGATTTTTCTCATGTTCTGTGAATACTATTAATTTATATCAAGATAAGGGCCTAGAGGGTCACACACAATAGAAAATTCCATAATCTTCCTTATTCTAGTTAATAATAATATTTGAGATGGTGATCCCCACCAAGGGGTTTGAGATTTGTCCAAGTTATCTATCACAAATAAATAAATTAATTAATTTTTAATCAAGTAATCAATAATTAGGTTGAATTAATTTATTAAAAGTATTTACAATCATTTATGTAAATATGAAGAGTAATATTATTCATACAAATATTATTTTAATATTCTATGTTCGTTTAATATTAGTGAGAATTATGAGTCGTGTTAAATGACTAAGTTATATCACATATTATAGTATATATATATATTACAAGTATGTGATAAAGTATATATAATTTTTATTATGTACTTTAGTTCATCATAATTATTATTTATTAGTTATTTTGGTGTACAATAAATATACAGGGTTAGGGAACACTATATAGGTATTTTGGAAAATCCACTATATAAGTGGGAGAATACTTCATTCCATATAGTGTTTATGCATTTCGAATTGAGATATTTTCTCCCCTCCCAACTCTGAGAGAGAGAAACAACCCAACCGAGTGTACGATCCAAGATCACCTTCATAGAACTATGGTAGGGGATCATAGTGATCAATGTGATGACAAAGGATTCTCTAGAGCTTCGTGCTAGAACCCAAAATTCAATGAATAGTGAGTGTGTGCATTCTTGAAGTGTGTGTGGATGATGTAAAGGGGTTTGACTTCAGATCCTTTGATAAATGGTCATCAGTGACGAGCTTCGGTTGTACGTACTTCGATTCATAACAAGTTACATGTTCTATTTGTTTTTCATTATCAGCTTAATTCAACCAAGATCCTCGGGGCTATACTGGGGCTCAAATCACCAGAT
This sequence comes from Viscum album, assembly GCA_963277665.1. NCBI lineage: Eukaryota > Viridiplantae > Streptophyta > Magnoliopsida > Santalales > Viscaceae > Viscum > Viscum album. The sequence continues at coordinate 1,614,434,776 of OY728161.1, forward strand.
ATGACAAGTTCCATCATCCCAACAATGAAAATTTTAAATTACCAGCCCATCGGATTCCTCTGTGTTCCCCAATACCTATATGAATGATTCATACTTTTCAAAGATTAAATATGTCCTGTTTTTCTAAAGTTATAAAAAAATATGACATCGTTATCCCGATATGGGTATATAATGTGTTTTAAATTAAAATGACACTTTTATATTGAAAAAAAGTACCTCTAGTCAAAATGACCACATCATGTGTTTGAATGGTGTGTAGTAAATTCCTACACATAAAAAATAATTATTGAGCATTTTTTAATGTTTGAAAACAATCCAAGATTGATTACTCGATGTTAGTGATGTGACACACATTTAAACTAAAATGGAACTTTTATATTGAAATCCCAAATTTCTAGTCATACAAACCAGATCGAGTGTTATATTGATATGTTATTGATTTCTACACATAAAATATTAATTATTGATCATTTTTCTAATGTTTGAAAATAATAAAAGATAATTTTCTCTATTTTAGATATTTTATTTGTGTTTTAAACTAAAATGAGACTTTTCTATTGAAAAAACATACTTTTATTCGTATCGATCACACTTGGTGTCAGATTGACGTGTGGTTGATTCCAACATGTCATAGATGAATTTTTGACTATTAGGGTAATGTTTGTAAACAATTAAACCTAATTTTATTGGTTTTTGGATATGTTTTTAATTTTAAATAAAAATTGAAGTTTTATATTGAAAACATGTAGTTTGAGTCATATTGACCACATCGTGTGTCATATTGACGCGCAATCAACTACTTCACATGAAAAATCTATTATGGATTGTTTTCGAAATGTTCGAAAATAACCTGAGTTCTTTTCTGCAGTTTAGGTGATGTGACATAAATTTAAACTAAAATAACACTTTTATATTCGAAAAACGCATTTCAAGTCATACTAACCACATCAGGTGTCAAATTGACATGTGGTTGACTCATACACATCAAAAATTAATTATTAATAATTCTTATAATGTTTGAAAATAACATGAAATTGTTTTATCTATTTTGGATATGTGGTGCATGTTTTAAACGAAAATGACACTTAGTTATTGAAAACACGCACTTAGAGTCATATCAACCACATCGGGCTTCATATTGATTTGTGGGAGATTCCTACATGTCACATATAAAATATGGATCGTTTTCCAAACATTTGAAAACAATCCAATCTTGTTTTCTCAATTTTGTCTATGTGATAGGTATTTCAAATAAAAATGAAACTTTTTTGTTGAAAACATTCACTTCAAGTAATATGGAACAAAACATGTGTCAGATTGATGTGAAGTTAATTACTACACATCAAAAAAATACTTATTGATCGGTAACCTATAATATAAATACAATATTGATTTTCTCTTTATTTTGAGCATGTGACGTGTGTTTTGAACTAATATGTAAATTTTACAAAATAATTGTCAGATAAAAATGATAATGAGATTAACTAAAAAGGTAGATAAAATGATGATAAAATTAACTAAATAATTATTAGGAATTAACCTCTTCAAGATGTCTATATACATTCTAACACCATGTATTATGCCCATTTGTTTTAAAACACACTGATTTCCTCTATTATACTTCTCCTTGAGAAATAAATTAAAATTAATATTTAAGCATTCTAATAAAAATAATTTAAGTCCCTAATATATTTATAAGGTCATATCTCATAATAGATCACAAACAAAAAAAATTAATCACCTAAATTTGATGTTAGAAAAAATTCTAACACCATGTACTCTTCCCACTAATCTCTAAACAAATTTACTCATTTTGAGTATATAGATTGTTTTCAATCATGGTTGTACTAAGAAAATATAGAACAAAAAATCATTAAGAAATATTTTCAACTAAATTATAATTACCTTTATAAATTACCTATTTAGGGATGGTTGACTTTTGATGATATGTGATATCTTTCATAAAATTTCAAACATAATATCCATAATCTTTGCTATTATCTTGCTTCAAAAACCACAAAAACATTGACCAAAATAAGTAAATTGTTTTGAAATGTGTTTTGACAGTTAATATTTATATATATACTTTAATATTTTTCTATTTGAAGAAATCCACAGGTTTCTTATGTTTAGTGTTTGACCTCATGCCATGATTTAGCATTTATTTATAGATTTCTCTAGAGTAAAAAATTATAATTAAAAAAATATAAAACATATAATTAAATGTTTATCTAGAAAAGATTAATTACAAAGAATTCCAAATCCTCAATACACATCACGTGTAGTAATTTTGTTTGAATTTTATGAATTTGATCCAAGAAATAAATATTTTGGGTATCCAAATTGATTGCGATCAGAATCCAATGGTTCCTAAAAAAATCAAATAAGTAATTAAAAAAAATAAATTATATATTTTATATAATTATATTGTTGAGTTTTTCCCCAGCATTGTAGGCATAAATAGGAGCCTATCATCTATTATTTTCTTCTCAAATTTCATTGTTAGATCTTTTTTCTTAGGAATTTCTTTCAACCCCAAAGAAATGTTTTCCTTATAAATGATACGTGGATTAATTAATCCAAATCATATTTCTTAGGGTTTTAATTTTATATATTAGTAATATAAATACCTATAAAAATATGAATAATTATTAAATTTAATGAAAATAGTAGATCATTTTTTGGATTGATGGATTATGAAAATATACCTCATGTATGTATTCACAAGTGAGACTCCTAACCATTCAAACTTGAGATTATCATTTATAGTCTCAATACCAACCACATTTGTAATGACATATCTAAATATTTATTATTCATATTTAATGTAGGAAACATATAATTATTCGAATGTGGTGTCTGTGTGAACTTTTAATGTTAATAAATGTTGTCGTGGAACTTGAAGGGAGATGGTAATCCGAGAAGTTCCTTTTTTATTACTGGTTCATTCATTGGATTTTATTGATCTGAACATACCTCACTTCAGAAAAAAAATCATCAAGTGTTATAAATTTTTCATTTAAAAAAAATATTAAGGACAAACCTTTGGTGTCTTTATAAGATTATACAACCATGCTATGAATGTTCCAATAGCATCACTAACCATTGTAATATCTGAAACATCAATTGGAATAGAAAACTCAATACTGAAATCTTGATCTAAATCAATCCACACTATCATGTGATATTTTGTGTTTTATTTTTTGTGTATAATTTCCCTTGAGATATTATACACCATACCCCACAAAACAAGGCTATGTATTGGTGTTGATAGATAGAAATCGCATACAACTTTACCCTGGAGGATTTTACTAATATAAAGTTATCAAAAGTTTTTTAGTTCACTTTTAGGAGAAAGAGTAATGAAAAATTTTATTACCTCAGGTAAGGTATGTAGTACAGGGGAATGAATACCCTCAAATCTAGTGGGATCATTTGGTTGTTCCTGTGCTAATATTTTTTCCACTTCGAGTTCACTTTGATCTTTTCATATATTGGTTTTCCAAACTAGAACGAAAATAAAATATTTTAATGAATATATTTTCACCTAAAATAATTTCATCCTATAATATATATATTCTTGTGATTTTTCTTCACTAAATTGGTTCTTGGTGACAATCCAAAACATACACCTCTAACACGACCACATTGTTCAGGCCACTTTAATGCTGCTGAATGTAGTTTTTCATCAGGTATGATCGATACCAATTCTTGTGTCTAAACCATATAAATAGAATATAAACATAAATATATATTTTTATGTAATATTTTTATAAACAATAATGAATTACTATTATTTCATACTTATACATGTTTCCCATACTACTTTTTTTCATCAACTCGTTTACCCTCTTTATTTACATGGGCCTCCTTCCCTAGCAGGTGACGTGGGATGGAAGTGGATTAAAATTTTAATTTATCAATATTCATATAAGAAAAGGAATATAAGTTGTTTCAAATTACATAAATATTCATTATATATTTAAAATACATACCATTTTCTTCCCTAGTGATGTGTACCCCATCCTTGCATCACGATAGGGTTATATTGGTTTTGATTCACGTTGTTTATTTTTAGAACTCCTTTTTTATTTCATAATTTTACAATTTTAAATAAAATTGGATAAAATAAATAATTTCAAATAATATATTATAAACTAAAATGCACCTGAAATGATTTCTCATCATGATGACTGATAAAATCATTCCATGTAACCTACTTTATAATATCTGCATAAGTAAATGGTGGGTGTGGCTTTACTTTCCCCTCATCATCCTTGGGATAAAATTTGGTAAGATGTGTCCAGAAGCCTCTATGGATTTTTCTAGTGTCCATTGAGATATATTTCATATAGAAATATCTAAAAAAATATACAAGGGATAATGAAAAGTAATTAAATGTTTCATGAAATATTTTTTTTGGTCAAATAGAGAAACTATATCGTAACATTACCTAAATATATTAACAAAGGGTTTCCTTCATTAAAATATGAACACGGAACCATGAATACATAACAATAAGGACATTCATTCTCATTATGACCGAAATATAACTAATGAACATTGAATTTTTAGGGTAAATTGGTTGGCTGTGTTGATTCCAACCAACCTCAAATTTTATACTCTTGCTTCTTAACTTAATAATTTTAGTCAACATAGGGATGTCACATCATTATATTTTTCATCATCATGGTGTTGATCCCCTAATAATTTTTATATTTTAGAATCAACAATCTGTTTTTCCCTGGGACTGGTAACATCATCACTTGCATAATTCATTATCTGCATGATTAGTCAAAAACTTAATTTATATTATATTAATACAATAGAGAACAAATAATATTATGAAGAAAGAACAATGTTCATCCTATGGAGGATATCTTAACCGTCCAATCGAATTATTCCATCGAGAGAATATTTATTATATTACCATATTTGTTTCTGTATAATTTTAATATGGAGGAACAATAGTGTGAGTTTCTCATCCAAAATTGAAAATTCTATTCGTCTTCATTGTTATTTATTAGCCCTATCCTTTTTTCTTCCTATTTTATCTAGCTATGGGGGATCATAACCCATGAAACCCTTCACACACTCATGGAATTTGGCACAATAGGCCTATTTATCCCATCCACTCCTTTTGGAGCTCTCTACTTCGTGCCTCATACACGAATGTGAAATGGTGGGCCTACACATGGCCCACCCCATACACCTTCCACCCATGGGATGTCCTAGGCTAGGATCCCTTGGATGTGGTAGATCACATGGTCCCTTATACATAGGCATGCAATAGTGGGATTATACATGGACCACCCCATACACTAGCCACACATTGGTTGGCCTGGGTTGGGCTCCCTTAGGCATGGTAGACCTCCTGGTCCCAGAGGTGCCCTTGGATGATCATGTCTTAGTCTGGATTTTGGGATAACACTTATTTTTTATTAGGCTATATTTATAAATCATACTTAAAAATATATAATTATAAAAATATATCCCAAGACTAAACTCAGAATTCTTCTTCATTTCATCTTCCTCCTCAATGGTTCTTCATGTAAAATAAAAATAAATTATTCATGGAATATTATAAATTCCTCAAGAAATAATAAAATATTTTATGGAATTAATCTAATTATTCATATTCTCCAACATTATAATAAAAAATTTATTCTCTTTGACATATCGAATTTCCTCACTTTTCCAAAATGTAATGGAGTCTCTATCACTTTTAGAGATATATCTAAAGGAAAATATAAGGGGTTCAGTAAAGTACGTATTTATAGTGTTTATTTTATTTCTAATGTTTTATATGTTTAATGACTTAAACATAATCTAATTATTATCTCACAAATTTTTAGTGATGGTGTGTATGCTAGGTTTTAAGATGATAAATGTTTAGTGTTTAGAGATAATTCTATTTTTTTTTATGTGCATAAAAAGGATAATATTTATTCTATTAATTTCTCTAATTCATCTAATATAAATGTTATGTTTCTAAATTCTATTGAAACATATGATTATCTTTGGAATAAGAGGCTTGTATATACTCATTTATAAATAATTCACAAATTATCAAAGCATGGAAATGTTCTAGATTTAACTTGGTGAAAGGTAAGAAATGATTTTTTTCATGATTCCTAATTAAAAGGTAAGTAGAAAAAAAAGAATAGTTCTAATCTATAAATTGTGTTTCTTCGTCAAGAAATCATGAATTAGTGAATCTTGGTTTATTTGGTCCTATAGAAATTGCCAGTTTGGGTTGAAATAAATATGCTTTCTTCATTTTTTATGATTTTAATAGTCTTATATGGGTTTATTTCGTGTATCATAAACATGAAACCTTAGATATATTTATTATTTTCTGTAAAATAGTTCAAAATATGAACGATTGTTTAATTGTTTCCATTAGAAGTGAAAAATGTTGTCTAAGGACCCTATCTTGACAATGGATGCATGACATGATAAAAGAGATGAATTGGAATAGATAACACAATAATTATTATTATTTAAAAAATAATTAAATATGGTGTTATTTAAGAAAGTAGAAGTTGATAAAAGGATAAAGATATAGAGATATACTTATAAAGACCACTTCCGGTGAGCTAGGTGATGCCACCCATGTCTGCACCTCCATTAGCTGCCAATCTTTCCTAAAAAAGGATTCATGCACTCACCCATAAAACATTCATCCTATTTATAACCACTGAATAAACACGATCAACCCACAAAAACTAACTAATATAGAAAAGAAAATATTCTCCTACCATCTAATCCACATTCCCAACAATTTCCACCCCCTAAAGACTACCTTGTTCACAAGGTGGACCTCCAAAACCCAACTTTCCCCTTTATCAATGATCAAGAATCTTTCAGACATTTGTTCTTGAACCTCTTTGGAGCCCTTGTGATCATCTAAATACCATGTTTCATCAACAAATTTAAACCTATGAAAAAATACTATAATCTCTCTTTATCACCACCATGTGTTTTCCCACACAGTCATAACACCAACAATGTCATTAGCACCTAATACAACTACAAAATTCCATTTTTTCCTTCAATTAGAACTGATCCTAGTAGTCACTACCATGTTCATAGAGACACTAAACTTTTATGTAATATGAAAAAAAATACCATAAAGGTATCCAATTGTATTGGGTTTCCATTTTTATATAGCAACATTTCCACTCAAGACACCAACATTGTTCACCACTTATACCAAGCCACACACACCCAAAAAATGAGTATCCTATGTAACTTCCATTAACTTATTTTCTTAATTAGCCTCTTTATTGTCCTTAGTATCATTAGAGATAATATCATTATAAATAGTTTTTTTTAGTTCCATGCAACATGAATCTTGAAAATGATCATATATTTCCAGGAAACATCCTTACGACACTACTACCTTTTGTGATATGCTATGGATTGATTATTTCACTTCTAATGGTACCATAGAACCAAATTTCACTTACATGTGATCACATGAATAGAAGTTCCCCACATTTATAACTCTAATACTATTTACTTTACATTATAGACTCAGCCTCTTTCCGAGGAAAAATTTCCTATAATATTTAGAACTCCTACATCCAACCCACCTATTGTTTCATCAATATCTCAACTTCAGACTCCCTTGTAACTATTTTTTATTCCATCCCATTTAGGTGACCCTAACACAATCCATTATTTCAAAACAATGTTCATGTATTCCTAAAAGGAGAATGTACATAAGAGATTATGTAAGGAGAGAGAGGGAGAGAACACTAAGAAATTGTCCAAGAATGAAACAGTAAGAACAAAATATCCAAAGTTCACAATTTATTATGTGTTTCTCCAGCGGTTTCATCCCCAATTATTCACACTAGAAAAAAGTATAGTTGGCCACTGTATCAGATTATTATTTTTAGATATACTCATATCTCACTAGTGAGTGTTCCTATACTTTAGCATCACACAACTAAGGCTAGCTACATATTCTTTCCTCCTAGTATCCGAACTAGTATGTGCAGTGATTATCAACATGAAAGTCATCATGAATTCACTATGTCCATTCTAAATCCAACCTTCACCATCCATCCACAAGTTTCACATGGACTCCCGCAAAATGTGCTTCCCTAATGCACTCATCAACTGAATAACAGTTTGGTCATCTAAGAAAACACTTTATCCATGAACAACATAAAATAATCAAGGATTGGTTTCTTAATTTCTTTCAAAAATGGTATCCAAAAAACTCAATGTCTAAGAATATATAGGAAAATATTCAAGCCGTATGTACCATCAAATAACTCAATGAAGGCACCAATATTGTAAAGACTCTCTCCTAACAATTGTTGCACAACAGGACAATGGTGATGAAATGGAAGAAATACGACATCAACTATTATTATTTTCAAAAGAATGATATATGGAGTGAAAATTGAATGGGTGAGAGGATAAAAGGATAAAGGGGTAGAGATCTCCTGTGAAATACCACTTTTGATGAGCTGGGTGAGACATCCCAATGTCTTACCTCTAGTAACTTCCAAGATTTCCAAAAAATCAATCGTTCCCTCCCCATGCAGTCTATCTCTTATTTATGAACACTGACTGTGCACTAAAAACCCCAACCACTAAAAATTAGATAAAATTCAAATAAAACCATGAAAACTAATACACATACCAAAATGGTGGTGATTTTGTAAATTATGAGTTTTTTATGTCTTTTGAAGATAATGGTTATGATCATAACTTTTCTTTCTCTAGAACCCACATCAAAATTGTGTTGTAGAAAGAAAAAATAAAACTAATCAAGAAATTTATTGTTTCAATGACTAATGAATATAGTTTCCTAAGTATTTTTTTGGAATAATCTATTAATAATGCTTTTTTTGTATTGAATAGTGTTTATATTTGAATATTTTCAAAGAAACCCCCATTTGAATTTTTTAATGGTAGAAAACCAAATATTGGTTATTTTAAATATTTTTATTGTATAATTTTTATCTATAAATTTAAGGATACTTTTGATATGTTTGATTCTAAAATTAATAAAGGTATATTTATTGGTTATTATTTTAACAGTAAATATTATAAAGTTTATAATAAACATATCATAACTATTAAAGAATACGTTCTTGAAAAATTGTATGAATCTTGTGATGTTCAAAATTCTATATAAGAAAATTTTGAGGATTATTTCAGGGAAATTAGTTTTGGTGAAGAAAAACCTCTATATAATGTTTATATTGAGGGTGAGATAATGTAACAACTGGGTCTCAGTGACAGCACAAACACCCCGCATTAACATGTCCATCGTGTCCTAGCCTGCCATGTACCACCAGTTGCCCCGCATACACATGATCCCCACCCAAGGGTCCACCCACATGTCTGAATGGGTCATCTGACTAATAATAGTCCCCACATGCCAAAACATGACTAAATATTATAGATTTTATAATAAACATATCATAATTATTGAAGAATATGTTCATGCAAAATTGTATGAATCTTGTGTTGTTCACAAATCTATATAGGAAAATTTTGAGGATTATTTAAGGGAAATTAGTTTTGGTGAAGAAAAACCTCTATATAATGTTTATATTGAGGAGGAGAAAATGTAGAAACTGGGTCCCAATGACAGCACAGACACCCCGCCTTAAAATGGTTGTCGGGTCCTAGCCCACCAGGTACCACCAGTTGCCCCACAAACACATGGTCCCCACCCAAGGGTCCATCCACATGCCCGAATGGGTCATCTGACTAATGATAGTCCTCACAGGCCAACACATGTCCTTTCTAGTGTGATTTTTCCTCACTCACACACACCTTGGGAAACATCCTAGAAGGTCACCCATCCTGATAACTACTCTAGGTCAAGCACGCTTAACTATGAAGTTCTAATTCGACAGGCTCCCGAAGTAGAAAGTGCACCTTGTTGACAAGAGTCATATAATTTAGTCATTTAACCCTTAACCAATCTAGGGTGTTATAGAAAATGATTCACAATATGATTCTATCTATTGGAGAATTCATAAAGATCATCCAATTAATAATCTGATTAGTAATGATGGTGCTGGTATGAAAACTAGAATACCTACTTTAAACATAATTTTTTACTCAACTTTTGTTTCTTATTATGTTCCTAATAATGTTATTAATGTTTTAAATGATCCAAATTTCATTATTTCTCTACAAGATAAGATTAATAAATTTGTTAGAAATAATGTTTTGTATTTAGTTAAAATATTTGAAGATAATTAGGTAATCAAAACTAAATAGATCTTTAGAAACAAGTTAGATGAATCTAGAATGATTTTCAAAAATAAATCTAGACTTGTTGCTCAGTTATGTTCTCAAAAAAAGTTATAAATTATGATGATTCATTTTCATATGTTTTCAAGTATATGATATTATTATATTGTTAGTTTTTTATTGTTTTCAAGGTTTTAATTTATATAAAATTAATTTTAAATGTTATTTCTTAAATAATTTTATATCTGAAGAATTTTATGTTAGTTAAAACCTTGATTTTATAGATGAAAATTTTTTTCAATAATGCCTATAAGTTATCTAAATATTTCTGAGGTCTCAAACAAGAAAATAATACTTGTTACGAGAGGATTTGAAATTTCCTTTTGAATGGTTTCAACAAGGTTGTTTTGATCCTACTCTATTTATAAAAGAGTTTCTATTCGTATTTTAATTGTCTAAATATATGTTTATGGTATAGTTTTTTGTTCTTATAGTTATTTAATTTTTAATGATTTTTTTACTTTTTTTCTATCTTAGTGTGACATGATTTTAATGGGAGAATTAAATTTCTTTCTTGGAATTCAAATTTCTCAAAGGAAATGTGATATCATTCATAATTAATAAATATATTCGAAACAGTTTGTACAAATATTTGGTCATGATTCATGTAAATATATGAAAACTTCTATGAGTACTGGTTATAAATTAGACGTTGATTCTTCTAGTAAATACGTTGATGTTAAAGTTAATAGAGGTGTCATGGATAGTTTTATTTATTTAACTAAATCTAGACTAGATATCTATTTTAGTGTTTATTTATGTGTAAGGATTCAATTTGATCCTATAGAGATCCATATTAAAGCTATGAATAGAATAATTAAACATGTTAAAAGAACTGATAACATGAGTTTATTTTATTTTGAACATAATTGATTTAATTTAATAGGGTATCCTAAAAGTAATTTTTGAGGGTCTAGAATTGATAAAAACATTAGGTTCGTTTCATTATCTTAAAATAATATAAGTTCCCTTATCTTCTAAAAAAAATTATCTACTGTTTTTTTACTGCTGAAGCTAAGTTTTTTTTTTTGCTATTTTTTTTGTACTCAATGATTATAGATTAAGAAAAATGCATCTTATTTTGGTATTTATTTAGATAAATTGATTATTTATTATGATAATACATATGAAATTTATATTTGAAAAAGTCCATCATAGTATTCTTGAACAAATAATACCATTAAAGATTTCATTTTATTAGAGATCATGTGAATAAGGTTATTGTTGTTTTAGAATTTATCCCTACTGAGAATCATCTTATAGATGTCTTTACTAATCATTTTGACGTTTCTCAGTTTGAAATAATTAAATGTGAGATTTTCATGTTGTAAACATAATTTTTTTTCTATGTATAGGTAAAGGGGGAGTTTCTATTTCTTTTTTTAATTACAAAAAGGGTGTAAAATAAATGTTTTTGATTTTATGTGTTCATTTTTGTAATCAAACAAAAAAGAAGAGATTTTTTTCTTTATTGTTTTTTTTTTGATTACATGAGGATATTTTTTTTCAAGTGCTTTAAATATTTAGTGTCTTAATTTTGTTTGATTACATGGATGGTTTTAATATTTATTTTTTAATTTTATCTGATTTCATTTCCCCACATGTTCTCTGAGTTTTTTTATGTGATTCTTTCTTTGATTTATGAAATATCAGGCTATTTAATATGATTATATAATAATTATATATCTCATATTTATAATAATTATTTCATTATATTTAATAAAATTTTAGTGTTTTAATTTTAAATATAATGTGTTAGTCTTTTTTAATATATATTTTTTTCTACTATTAGTTTGAAATTTCTTCTACCATTAGTTATAAATTTATTCTAACATTAGTTATAAGTTTAGCATATCATAATTTATAAATTTATGCTATTTTGGTTTATAAATTTCAGCTACCGTTAGTTCAAAATGTCTACTACCATTAGTTAAAAATGTTTGATACTAATAGTTCAAAATGATTACTACTGTTAGTTCAAAAAATATGCTACCTTCAATTCAAAAAAATACCCTAACCTAAGTTCAAAAAGTATGATACCTTATATTATATATTTTTTGACTATTAGGCATGCGATTGTGCCACAAACACTAGGTTCTTTAATTTCTACTACCATTCCTAAGCCTAAATTATTTTTATTTCAACCTTATTTTTATATTTTTTTCTTCTTTTTAGTATTTTATTAGTTTCAAAATTAATTATAAATTATTTTTAACCTATGGGAATTTATTTTATAACGTTTCATATTATATTTAGTGTTTCTTTAATACATGTTTTTATCTCTATAAAAAACATTCATTTCATTTTTTCTATACATTTGAATATATTTTTTGTTGTTTGTTTTTTAACATGTTATAAAATTAATGTTAGATGTCTACAAGCATGTTCAATGATTTTTAAATGTCTTAAAATTATATTTATTATTTCAATATTTAATTCTTGAATATAAAATTCATTTTTACATAGATAAATTCTAGTGATATTCATAGATTTATTTGACGTGGTTTTATGCAATTAGTTTGAAATGTTAATATTTAAATTGTCTAACTTGTTTTAAATTATTGAAATGATGTATTTAAATTAGTTTTAATTCATTCAATATTTTTTGTATCTATTTTATCTCCTATAAAACTAGTCATCTCTTTTATTATTATTGAATTATTTTAATCATTTTCACAAGTTCTCTTTAGATGTCATAGCTTTGCATAATCTATAAGAGGATCAATGGATTATTGGAAGAGGAATAATTATGATATGATGATTACATATGAGTACATATGAATCAATGTGATAAACATTTCTCACACTATGAAAACATTCATGTAATATTGTGTATTATTTTTACCATTGCTGACAATATCTCAAGGATTTTACCAAAAATGATTCAACTTCTAATGTCATGGAAAGACAAGATGATATAATACTCAAGAACATGTACCTATGCTTCTTTGTTTTATCTTTTTATTCCATCCATGTATCTTGGGTATGTAACACTTCTTCTCATATCTCAAATTTGATTTCTCTCTTGGATCATGCTTTTCCCAAACAAAAGTGTTTAGAATGCGGGTTGTCTATAAAATTGCCATGGTGCAGTGATGTACTTTTACTCTTAGAATTAGTTAGGTTGGGGTAGTTGTGGGTTGAGGGTTGTCATATGGGGTATTAAATAAGGGTAAAAACAATGTGAGAGGGTAAGAAATTCATTTTGAGTAGTCTCACCGAAGAATATAGAGGGGTCAGTACTTAGGAGGATAGGTCGTGGGTTCAAGAAAGTGGTATTCTTTGAGAACATCTCTACCTATATTAATACTTCTCCATCATCCTATTTTATTTTTTATACTGGAATATAGAAATATATGCATTGTTTTATCCATTTATTATCCCTTAATCTATTTTAAAAACATTGTTAGGAGAGAGTCCTAACAATATTGGTGATTTTATTGAGTTCTTGGACACTTTGGACACTACATGCTACATGAATCATTTCATATACCTTTTTGGATGCAAAGTTGTATAGGATACCCTTCTAGGGAGGAAATAAAAAAACATATTCTTTATTTTTTAATTAGTTCAACTATACACCAATATTGTGGAGATAAATAACATGATGTTTGGTTGACGTGTGCATTGGAGAAACACATGCTACATGAGTACGTGTGCACTGTGTAGAGAGATGGTTCTTGCTAAACATAGAATGGAAGTTATGAATTCATTGAGATTACTGAGTTATGAATCATTTCACATATAATTTAATAGGATTAGAGAAAGATGAACATATCTAGTTGAAAACCTTGGGCCGAATGTCCATTTCTACCATTGGTGTATGCAACTGAGGAAGCAATACTAGGGTACCGCTTAAGAGATTGTGGTCACTATAGAAGACTATCTTTCTAATCCAAGCTTATACACCATGTTCTACTTATTTAATTTTCTTCTTTGTTATTACCTATTTACCTAAATAAGGGAAATCTTTATTTTCGAATTCATGTAAAGGGAGAGAGACGACTTGAATCCACCATCATAGTAGTGGGTTAGGTTTGTTGGAGAACTGCCATCCGATTATGGACCGGTTAAAACAATTATATACCATTTTCATTGACACAACTGTTATATTGAATGTTATTACTGGATGATTATTAGGTGTGGATTCTTTGGCTATTTTTATAGGCTTGTTGTACTTTGTTTCATGGTCACTGACAGCTTGGTGAGCACTGTAAGGGGGAGAAACTACTACTAAGGATTAAAACATGGTCGTGGAATACAAATGTAAGAGACAAAATCTCTAGGAGTTACGAGCATAGATTGAAAGAAAGAAAAAAAGGTGAAATGAACACTATTATGCAATTGAAATCCATATAGAATATAACTGATTGTAAGATAATATTTTTTAAGAGAGTAGAGGTGACAAATTTTTGAGGGGAGGATCCTTAGGGATGGATCAGAAAAGTAGATGAATTATTTCTAATAAATTGAATTATAGAGGACATGAATTTTCTATAGGAAAATTTGGGTATGGAGTACAAGAATAATCTATGGTTTTGGCCATGGAAGTGTAACAAATTGGGTGCAACATGGGTGTTGTTAAGCTTTCACTATTGGAAAATTGTAAGAACAATGAGGAGTGGTTTGTTCTAGCCACACAAGAGTGTCTAATATTGGAGAAATGTGGACCTAAATAATAACCATGATTTATTGAAGAGTGTAATTAGGTGTGTGTATGGGGGAAATAGTAGAATCAGTGAATGTTTATTGGATCTATCCGATGTATTGGGGCCACAAATGCTTACTTGGGAGTCAAAAGAGAGTGATAAGAAAATCAAGGTGGAGAAGTTGTGTGAACAGATTTGGGTATGAAAAATGTTGAGAGATCTAATATTCATAGAAATTTTAGTTTATAAGGATATGTTTGAGTTCTCCTAGAAGGAACCAAATAAGAAAGTTTTGATTATTTTTTACATGATATTGATGTTTTTGAGGGGGTGCAGGAAGAAGTTCAGAAATTGTTAGAAACTGATGCTTCATCCTCGACTATAATGTATAAATTTTTTGTTTCTAGAGATGACCTTAACACTCCTCTATCCCTGAAAGGTGTGATCAATAGTGGTAAAAATTATAAACTATCTAATTTATTTTTAGAATAGGAGTTAACCTCTTTACTTGGTGTCAAAAGAAGGCCTCCACCAAATTTACCACTAGAGTTTACCATTTTGGTGCTACAAAAGCATTGTTCCTATGGTATAGTAAACAATAATATATATTAGAGGTCCACCATGAGGATACAAATGTTTTTTGGGAGGGAGGACATTTTTTGGACTCTGGGATTTCTATATAACTACCAAGGGGTAGTGATATACTTTTATTCTAAGTAGTTGTTCGGTTGGGGTGGTTGAGGGTTGAGGGTTGGTAGGTGGGTTATTAAATACAAGGTTCAAATGTGTTAGAGGAGAAGAAATTAATTTAGATTAGTATCATTATATCAGCTTGAGTGGTTCATTCCATGCGAGTATCATCCAGGGCTTTAGGAGAGTGGTCTTCTATGAGGGAATATCTTTCTATATTCCTTCTTCTTCTTCTTCTTATTTTACTTTTCTACTGGAATATAGAAATTTTTGAATTGTTTTTTATATTTCTTCTCTATTATTACACTATTAAAAAAATTAGGTGAGAGTCTAAATGGTAGGGGTATGATGTGGTATTCATGGTGGTTAATTGGATGAGAAAATATACACATTTCTTACCTCTTAAGAATCCAATTATAGAAAAAATAATTTTCGACATGTTCATGAATGAAATTATATTATTTCATAGAATGTAAAGGGTGATAGTCAGTAATAGGTGACCAATGTTTACTAGTATTTTTTTAGGTGTTATTAAAATTAAAAGCAACCACACTGAAAATGATATCTTCATACCACCCCCAAACTAATGGAAAAAGGGAGGTGGTCAACTATTGTTTGATGTATTGTGGTTTTTTTAGTAAGGAACCCTTGTATGTGGATCAAATGGTTGGATTGGGATTAATACAGTTACAATACATCCTTCCATACATCAATTGGAAAGATCCCATTTGAGGTGGTGTTTGGTCACAGACCTCGACATATTGTCCACTATTCTAAAGGGTAGATAGATGTGGAAGTATTAGTTCCTTCCTTAATTAACCTAGATGAGTCCCTTAAACATCTCTATGAAAATATCCATGGATCACAACAATGTATGATCAAACATGCCAATATTTGGTGAGGTGAGGTGTCTTATGATGTTGGGGATCAGGTATGGGAGAAACTGTGAATGAATGAACCTAAAACCAAAGATAGAATTTACTGTAAAATAACTTCCAAATATTATTGAACTTATCCAATTGAAGGGAATGTAGGAATTGTAACTTAAAAGAAAACTTTACTATACCACATCAAGTTACACCCAGTTTTATGTGTGTCCCATCCACATGCATCTATTAGACCACACTACATCACCAATACTCTACCAATTTCATTTACAGATGATGGGGAACATCTAGAGAAGGTTTTGGAAGCCCAACATTCGAGAAACATCCTTTACCGACTGGTTCGATTGAAAGGAAGAACTGTTGAAGTAGAGACTTTGGAAGATTCCAACATGATTTCCATCAGGTTCCCAAAATTCAACATTGAGGAAAAGGTGGAAAGAACAAGGGGAATGTATTTATATGAATGAGGAGTAGCTCGATAATACATAAAATATCCATGGGACTAGACTACCCATTCAGTATACCTATCAAAGGGGGTATCATTAGAGGGGCAGGGTATTAGGGGTCAAGTATTATGTTTTTAATAGAGGTATTATTGTAAAAAAACAATTGAATAGATAGTTGAAAAGTTACAAATGGGTAATAGATGGTTCATTGAGAATTGTTGGGTAGTTGGGTTTTTGAGTGTAATTCCCATGCCTGAGGAATAGTTCTCTCCTAGGGAGTGTCAATTATATACAAAACAATTCTACCTTACTAAGATAGAACAATATTAAATATTTGAGTCTATATCAATTTTAGAGGCAACTATAATGATTTTATATAAAAAATAGCGATATAGGATAGTGGTTGTTTATATATGTTTTTCAAATTTTAATTCTCTATTTCATGAGAACACTGCAATGAGGGATATCACCAGTAATAATAGAATATTCTGTAGGAATCAATATAGTGGAAATGTGAGCCGTGATAGATAAAGTTTGATTTTCACATGAAACAATAGATACAATCACATGTAGTATTAGAATAATGTGAAAATCAATAAATACATAATTCTTACCAACTTGGAACCATGGAAAATGATAAGAACATATCATTGTTCTTGATTGAAAAGAAATATTTAATTGAAAATATGTATATCCTATTGAGTGATATGGATATTTCATTGGATGGGATTTGTGATGAAACATATATGATTTGAGTTGATATAGAAACATGGAAAATATTTCTGATGCATTTTATTGATTATATTAATATCAAAGACCATTTAATGAATCTTACAGAAAGACAAGAATCATGCAACAATTACATGGGTGGTGAAGGTTCTAAGAGTGGCTATGTGGAATGTTTAAAATAAATTGAATATCATGGGTAATATAAAGGAGGAACACAATCTATATCATACATAAAGAAATATATTGGATTTTATGTTTTGGAAAAAAGGTGATAGTGGATTTTGGTTATAAATTTCAAAGAACGTACAGTATGTGGTCTTCACACACGGAGAGATAATGGTCATTGATTAGAAAAATTCTGAGATCATGGGTGTTTTCCAATTAAGCATCATTTAATGATGTTATTTGATCATGTATGTTTCTTGATCCATTATATTTTTTGATGGATACAATTTGTCTTTATGAACACATGAAATACATGTAAGAGACATGTGGATTGAGGGAGCATCATGAAGAATTTGGTGTGATAAAGTTAAAACTTACTAAACAAGAAGGTATTTTTTATTGGATAATAAAGTAACAATTTTAAGGAGGTTGTAGTTAATCATATATGAATCTATAAGTATCCATGAAAAATTTGAATCTTCAACATAAGGATAATGATGCCATAATAGCTCAAGAGAATGCGGGTTGAGCATACATTGAGTTGGTAGATATATGAGGTGGCACCAATTTGTGAAATATGTCACCCATAGTAAAGATCCCACCATAGTAGGTTTTGGAAAAGAGAAAACAAATGGAGATAAAATAAAAGTATAATTTTTAAATATAATATAATTAGAGGATACATAGAAGAGAAAGAAACACGTTGTGATATCCTAGATGTACCAACCAAAAGTGAAAGAGTAGTGAAATGAAATGATTTGAAATATGATTAACTCTCTGTGTGAGTATGTAACGAAAAATATATTGATAATTTCACATTTATATTATTCAATTGATGGTGGGCCAATAGTAAGTGGCATGATGATATTTTGGGCCCACAAAATCAAAAAATTTATCTCTTGGTTTGTAAAATACACCTTTTGGTTCGACAAAATCATGTACTATATATTTTGGTCTTCTGAGTCCGAAAAATTTGGTGCCATATCACTTGGACATTGCATCCTCAAAATCAGGAATTATATCTCCCAAATTTTCATATTTGAAAAACTAGGTGTCATTTCATCTGGGATTTTTGGTCTGCAAATCAGGTACCATTTCTCCTGAAAATATTAAGACCACTATTAAGTCACTATTTTACCCATAATCTTTACTAATGTTCATCATTAGCATGCGTGTTCTATGGTTTCAATCTCTTATTCACTAAAAAATGTTATTTCTAAAACATTTCCATCATGAGGAGTTCATAGATAGGAGGTCTAAGTAAAATAATTGGTTGATGTATATGAGGATATTGTTCTTTATTTTATTATTATTTTTAAATATCAAGATGATCATTTGTTTCTTACAGGGGACTATTAAGAGGGACATCCCTTTTATCATTAGGGTAATTATATATTTATGATATGAGTTAGTGGTAAAAGGTTTCTCAAGTTCATTGGGATGATTTTAATTTATGTTCCATATATTTATCTCCATTTATAAATGAAACAACCATAAATTACTCAGAGGACAAAATTATGGTTATTCTAAATCTAGACTATACATTAGAGTTCATTCACTATTGTATGAATCCATCTCAATGAATACTCTATATTTTACATTAAGTAGGAGGTGTTATCACACCTTTATAGGGAAGCAGTCATATCGAAAAGTTCAATAGTTTTAATGGACGATGAATATATTTGGATTCAAGAACTCATTGGTTACAACTGAGGGGACATGATTAAACTCGCTACTAGAAAATATCACAGTCATGGAAAATATGGTATGATTATTTTATGTTTTTCTTAATTTTCCTTGCTGATTAAACTCTCAGTTGATATTGGAATGAATTTTTAATATTCATATATTATACGAGGGCATAGTGATGTCATATGATATAAAATACATAGATGATGAATAATTGATATGATGAAGTTTTAATTTTTTTTCGAGAATAAGGTGTGTCCTTACCCAACCCAACCCAATCAAACCATCTGAACCCAACTATATTGGCTCAGGTTACACACATGATATGGATGAATTATGTTAATATGGTTCATGTTGGTTTGGGTATTGGGTTGAAAAAATCATGAACCAACTCAACCTATCCAAATCCTTTATATATTTCTTCTAGGGGTTGGGTGCTCCCCTACCATCTTATCACCACTCAGGAAGGTAATGTTTATTGAATTTAATAGTTAACTTTAATATTTTTTTGTTCAAATACCTATAAAATATTAAAATAAAATACATTTAATGTTAAAATACATCTAATAATTTTTTTTCATATAGAAATGTTTTTTGAATTTTTTAGGATGTGATTTTTTTAAAATTTATGTTTTTTTGTTTAGTGATGAAATTTATTGGTCATTTTATAGGCCATGACTTATTTATTAGGACAATGAAAACATGTAATTTTTTTTGGTTTATAGAAATGGATTGGGTTCTCCATGTGATGTTATATTTATTTTATTTTAAGAATTTTTTTTACAATTTTTTATTGATGTTAATGGGGATATTTGGTCTATTTCGATTTAGATGATCTTAATGTAGGTTCCAAGCACAACAGAAGCATGTGATGAGATGTCCCTAAATTTTAGTTTTTTCATAATAGATGATTAATCCAAGATTTTTAGAATGAAAAAAATCATGATCAATGAAATTTAATCAAATAAAAATCAAAGTGGTATTCAAATCTGAAACCAAGTGCATGATTCTCACATATTATTTATAATTTATTTATTTATTTAAGAATTACCTTGTGAGAATTAATTATTTATTAATGGATATGAAAAAATATTTCTATTTTACCATAATTGTGTTCATGGAATCAAGCAATGATTTCCTCTTGAGATGATCCACATGTGTTGCACAAATCTTTGAATGTCTCTGTAGGAATCTCTGAATGTTAGCACGATAGATCCTATCACTTGCGTCGTTCGACTTTGATCGCCCGAAGAATAACTTAAAACTGTTTTCCTTGATCTTTATAGAATTGAGAGTTGGAGATGGAGTATGATCTTTCTCCGTTCTTGGGAGGATTCTTGGAGGTGGGAGCTCTCTAAGGATTCAGGAGGATTATCTGGATTTATTGTACACAAAAAATAAATGAATTGACTCACTTTAAAAATAATATAATTCGATTTATATAAAATTATGGTTAGAAATATATAATTTAATAATTTCCCTTTATTATTTATTTAATCCCTTGTAGAACCCCATGTCTATAATAATAATATTATTATTATTTTTTGACATGCACTTTACTTGAGAATTAAATTTAAATATTATATATTCAAATAATATTCAATATATATAATTTCTCATTAGACCATTAATCTTAGTACACCATCCCTCCACAATATTTTTAGATCCTTGAATAATTTATATTTATTTATTAAATAAATATCACCACTTTATTTTTTAATAAATAAATAAATATTATATTCAATAAATAGAAAATAATCATTTATTAATAATTCTACTAACATAATATTACCATGAATAACTAGTGATAAAATATATGAAATCAAGAAAATGTGAATAATTATTAAAACACATGAGGGAATAATATTTTATTCAACTTGTTAATTAATGAATAATAATGTACAATTTAACTGAGATTCTGCATAGACTTATTGTGTGACCCTCTAGGCCCCTTTCTTAGTGGCATTAGGCAAAGTAGCCTAAATTCTATTGTTAGCATCTAGAAACATTTCAAGGCACCCATATAGAATGAATATAATGCCTTAATGAAATAATAACTCATACATATTCTCACTTTTTAATATAATCTCATTATCATAATATCTCTAATCAACCAAGTTGCTCACTGGTGCCACTAACATATGGGCTCAATTTCTCTTTCTTTGAATTTCCAAAAATCCAAATTTCCTATAAAAAACATTGACAGTGTATTTATTTAGGATATATAATTTCTATAAAGGGGTATGAGATATAAATTTTGTCAAAAAAACAAGAAGGGATAAATCCTTTCTCACATTATTCATTAATGCAATATTACTCATGATGCACCCAATGTATCATACCTCACTACAAACATATGTTATCATGGTTTTCATCAGTACATAAAAATATGCAACTCATAATACTCATTAATAATAATTTTAAAGTCTAAGGATAAATACACATATCCACAGATAGGAACATGAAATGACACATATAAATGTGGATTTCCTACTGGAATATCTCATTCTAATAATATCCTACAGTATATATTATTAAGGGTGTACACCATGTGAAGGTGTCTCAAAGTCCAATGAGTCTCCACCCATAAAATCATTTATCATTTGTGTCCCTCAAATGATATCATTTAGATATATAACATATATTTAATAATATTTCCAAGACAATTTTGGGTTGTCACAATGTGGGGAAATTTTATCACTGTTGGTGAGACACTTCTCTTAGGATATTATCCCATACTATGTTATATAAAAGAACCATCATGGTTTTATAAGGTGATTATTAATATTAAAAACCATGAATACATGTAATCATATAGTACATTGAAGTTGGTTCTAGGGAACCAACTCCAACACACTCCCACTTGCACTAGATCCAACTGCTAACAACCTTTAGTCCGCTAGCTCTCACAAGATACTCATGATTCAACTGAGATAAGATTTTAGTCAAGGGTTCCAATGTGTTTTGTTCTGTGGGAACTCTTCTTACTATAAATTCACCCTTATGTCAAAAATATTTCAAGAGTTGATACTTCCAGAGTATATGTTTTTTAATTTAGTCTGACCTTGTCCCTTTTTCAAGAGTCACTATTATAGTATTCTCACAATAGATTATGATATGTTCATTATTGCTAGTACAACATCAAGATCATAGAAAAATATTATATTCAAATGGACTCCTTGGATGCATCATAAGATTCTATATACTTGGAATCCACTATATAATCAATGAAAACTATCTCATTTGAACTCTTCTAGTTCACAAATCCTCCGTTGAGATAGAAAACATATCATGAATATGACTTCATATCATTATTATATATTATAAAAATAACATTAATATAACCCTTGATAACATTATCTTCATATCCTCCATACAATAGGAACATATCCTTAGAACTTCCTTGATACTTGAGGATAATATTAATAGCAGACCAATGTTTTTCTCTAGGATCTACTTGATATATCCTAACATGCTCAATGCATAGGCAACATAATGTTGAGTACATAACATGGCATACCTGATTTATCCTATTACTGAATCATATGATATATTTTTCATTCTCTCATCTTCATGTTGGGTCTAAGCACACATTTTCATAGAAATATGTATACCATGTAATAATGGAACCAATCACCTCATGGATTTTTCCATAATAAATATCTTTAGTATATGGTCAATGTATATACTTTGAATCAGTCCAATCAGCCTCTTAGATCTATCATGAATGATCTTGACCCTTAGAATATAGGCTTCTTTACCTATGTCCTTTATGGAGAAACATTTGTTTAACCAGTATTTAATATTCTAGAATACTGGTTTGTCATTTCGAATAAGTAATATGTCATCAAAATATAATTATAGAATAATGATATAATTTCCACTAAACCTTTTGTAAACACATGGATCAAATTTATTAATAATTAAACATAATTATTTTATAGCTTCATTGAATTGAATGTTCCATGACCCAGATTCTTGACTCAATCCATAAATGTGTCTATGCAACATGAAAATATATTTGGCATTACATGGAGTCACATAACCTTCTGATTTTTTTCATATAGAAATCTTCCTGAAGGTTCCCATTAAGGAATGAAATTTTGACATCTATATTCCAAATTTCATATTCATGGTAAGATGTTTTAGCAAGTATATTTATAATGGATATAAACAAGGGAACTGGTGAAAAGGATTCATCATATTCAGTTCATTGATGGTGTTTAAACCCATTATCCACTATCCTTACTTTATAGGAATTTAATTTACCTTCCATGTCTAGTTATCTATGAAATTACCATTTTCACCCTAAGGGATTTACATCTACTAGAATATCAAACAAAACCTAATATTAGTTATGATACATGGAATCCATTCCATAATTCATGGATTATTTCCATATTGTATCTTCTTATCTATCTACAACCCATTTTTAGGATAGTGGTTCATCATTTTGAACCAATAACAAGTCACCATAATCAATGACTAGAAAACCATATCTATCTAGTTCTATTAAATCTCTAGTGCTCCTATATATTACTTCTGTTTTAGGAACTACTTATTCCATATGGACCTATAGAATCTATTCTTATACCAACTCTTTTGAATCTTGAGAATCAACTTCATCATATTAAATATTTCTCATACCATCCTTTTTGAGAATGTGCTCCTTCTCATGAAAGATGTCTTGCATAGAAATAATCACTTTCTTTTCTAGGGGGTTCTATAGGTAGCATACCTTTTTTTAGTTAGGATACCCTATAAAGATAGACTTTTTACCCTGAGGTCCTAGTTTATTTCCTACGAAGGCCTTGAAAAATTCCTCACAACCCCATACACATGTACGCAATAAAACAAGTTTCTCTCCACTCTATAACTTGAAGGGAATTCAATTTTCCACTTTAGTTGGGAATCGTTTTAATATGAATGCCTTAGTTTGTAATGAAAATCCTAAAAGAGATAATGGAAGATCTACATGACTTTTCATCGACCTTATCATGTCTAACAAGGTAAGGTTACATCTTTTTCTAACAAAATTCCATTACGGTTTGTAAGGTTTAGTGAGTTGATATAGAAAATGAAACTCTCATTAAAAATTGATATACTCTTGGTTAAGATATTCACCACCTAAATCAAATCAAAGAACCTTTATCTAATTTCCATATTGATTCCCTGTTTATTTGAAAAATTCCTTGAATATATTAAAGGACTCAGACTTATACATAATCAAGTATAGGTAAATATATCTACTAAAATAATCATTAAGTGTTATGAAGTAAGAATACCCCCTCTAGATTCTTTTGGAAATGGTATATACACATATGTGTGTACCAATCCTAGAATCTTTGTGGTCCTTTCACCCTATCCACCGAATGGTGTTTTGGTCATTTTTTGTTGAAAAAATCATAAAATATTTCATGTGGTTTGAGCTCATAATATTCAAAATAACCATCTCGATGGATCTTTGTCCAATGCATCTCATTTACATGACCAAGATGGTGATTTCATTATTTGGTGTTATACAAGTCATGTGAACATGATTCATTATCAATTTCCAATACTTGGTTTTTGTAATTTAATACATATAGACTATTATTTTCATGTATCATACCATAAAATATGTTGCATTTATATAATAAAAAACTTTTATTTCCAAACATGAAACTAAACCCATCTACATCTTGGCATGAAAAATAAAATTTTTTCTTGGTAATATTTAATACATAATAGAAATCATATAAAACCAAAATATTCCCATTGGAAATGAATGGTGGTAGTCACCAATGGATAGAGAATCCAATATTTCACCATTAACAACTATCAAATCCGCTTCTCCTCTATCAATATTTTGGAATATACTTGGTTCCTATATTTGGATACAAATTTGAGCACTACATTTTATATCTAATAAACAAGGTGTATATATTGAAATATTATACATTATAATGAATTTACTTATTGCTTCCCCTTGCTTATGGGTGAAATTAATTATTTAGAGGCCTTTCTTACCACATGAAGAACATACTACAACCTTTTCCTTACTTGGACTTTGGATCTTCCTCTTCTTGGAAAGAAGTTTCTCAGGATCTTTGTAATTGTTATGAGTTTTGGGCCCCTTCTGCTTGTTCTACCTTTTCTTGTTCACCATGATGACTATGAGTTTATCATGCCTCACGTCATTATCCACTTCACGAATCAAAGTAATAATATATGAAATAATCTTATCAATATTTATCATATTATAATTAATAATTAAACTGGAGAAGGGTAGTGATGAAAGTATGAGATCTATGCACAACTCCTCTGGGAATTTAATCCTTAATATGGGTAAGTGTTCAATGTAGCTTATAATCTTTACTACATGAGTCTAAAATGGTGCATAATATACAAAAAATAGTTGTAAAAAAATAATTGGACATCCTATCTATCTATTTCCTTTCTTTCTCTTAATAGAGATCATGAATGGGATACATCATGCTATACGCATTCATGTCCTCATGTTACTTTAAAAGATCATTGGTTATGGATGATAGCATGAAACATTGAACATATGTTGAATCATTTAAATGTTTCTCATGTTGATTTAACTCTTTATCAGTAGCCTCATTTCTAAATGCATCATAATAATGTTCTTCCAGCACATATAATTTCCTTTCATGGTGATGGATAACGTCAAAACACCTTTTCCACAATTGGAAATTTGTTCCTATGAAAAGGATACCCTTATCGAGTATGGAATGTAGTGATTTTTTGAATCCTTTTTTATTACTCTTTCTACAAATAAGATGATCAGAATATTAGTACTTTATCTAATAAAATTTAGTATAATAGATAAATATTATATTTATTAATCTCCATCTATTTTATTGAAACCCAATAACCCTTACCATTGGCTTCAGAATATCCCTTATCTTGTACATTCTAGTGGTAAAGGATCCATAATCCCTTTATTATTACCCCAAAATTGAATGTTCAAGAAACCTGAATGGTTTCAGGTAGGAATTAAAAATTCCATCCAAATTAACTCAAAAATCCTTGATATTTTTTTTGGACTCCCCAATCTTGAAATCCTAAGGTTAGATTTCCTTAATTATTTCCTCTCAGTTATAGAAATTTATTCTTTGATAGTCAACCATCAATGTGAACTAAGTTAAGTCAACCCAAAACTTCATGTCATAAATTCTCGATAATTAAAATCACTCCAACTTTGGATGGTAAAGAACTTTGAACTATAGTTCAATTTTAACTGATGTACGGGAAGACGATTCCATCTAAATATATGTTATTGAGGGATTTTATCCTTTTATGAATAAATTTCCCATTATTATATTTATTACATGATTTTTAATATTAAGTGGATTTACAAAAGTGAATAACCATGTGTTTGATAATATTTATGTTTAAGACAATTTATTTTAGTCTTGTCTGTAATTCTTGTTACTGTATTAATTTATGTGATGGTGAAAAAAATATATAATGAAATAACCATGAAAATTGAAATAAATAAAATAATAAATTAGTATGATGATGATTATTTACTAGTGGTGAGTTTATCTGTTTCATGATAAACTAACTTTCGGCCATGGGGAAAAACGCCTTGAACCAACTAAGGTTCAGGTTACAACTCTCCACTTAACCACCTATATATCTCCCATGGATTGGTTTTTCCTTGGCTCCAAACATGAATAGGCTCCACTAACTTGGGAGATCCATCCATTAAATATTCTTTTACTCACACATGGGTTCGGGAAACAATGGGTTTACATAAAAGAAACCCCAGGAACCTAGCCCCTTGAATAATGAGTTGAGATATGACATGCAAGCTAATAATTTAATTTAAATTCAATTAAACCAATCACATACAAAGATTTTTGTTTAAGATTATGATCATCCATTAACATGAAATGAATTATGAATTTAATAAAATTGGCATTCAATTATAATCATTATTATTTAAGATAAATTTCACTCGAATCAATTAACTATCATATTTTAATTAGTCTATATTTTTACCTTAAATGTCACTTGAGTTTCCTTGAGATTCACACCCATAATAATTTTAATCAAATTTTATAAATTTATTTAAACTTAAATGTGTATATAAATGTACCATGGAAGAAACATGGTGAGTAACCACCAAAACTACCCAACATGCATTATACACATTTACTATTTACTCTTAAGACATCTGACATACATGATTTATCACATACATTTTTGATGTGTACTATTAACAAAATGATTAAATGAATTACATGATTTTTTTTTCATGTGTTATGCTTCAATGTAGGTATATTAATAGCTATAATAAAACTCATACATGATATGCAGATACAAACATTACACAGAAATTAATTAAATATTTATATATATTAAAACCCATCACATGGTGTGTCCTATCAACTTAATTAACATACACAATCACATATTTAAAATGATTAAATAGTATATTAAATCAAATTTAATTATGTGAAATTTGGTAGATGTATACGGCATGTACAATCCAGCTATATGAAGTTTATATTTCTCACTATCTATCTGAGACACACACCTAGGGACTCAGTGTGAATATATACCATATAAAAATTGGAGTACAAGATGTTTGGTCTCTGAGTTACATGGTAACTAGTAAGGTAGGTTGTGTAATAAAATACATAGACTGTCAATGAATTAATGGTTATAAATCATGTATGTGGGCTACATAGTGAGTAATCTGGCTAACCATGAAACCGGGATAGCCCAATCATCATGTGGTGCATAATTAAATGAACAAAGTGTATTAAATGTACATTTCTTTAATTAATTCCAAATTAATTATTCGTGCATTCAACACTAGTAAGTAGTGTGTAACTTAGGGTATACAATGTGTACTGTTCTGTTATCCAGCCAGAATCAATAAATCCTCATGATGAGAGCTTCAATATTATTTTATCCATAAAATTAACTGATTTCATTATATTTATAAGAAAAAAAACAGGAAGAATCAAATCTCACAATTGAGATGAAAGAGTAATTAAAGTTGAATTAAAAACTAAATGAAAAATGTATACATCAATCAATGATATTTTAAATAATTATAAATAATTATTTGACTGCTTTATTACAACTTATATGTTCCATGCGCAATGGAAGAATGTGATGGGTCATGCACAACTTTTCTCCTTTTCATGATCGATGATCAATCTAAGATTTACACAATGATAAACACCATGAGTAATGAAATTTAATCAAAGAAAAACTGACTAGGGATAGAACACTGGAACCATGCGGAGAATCATCACATAATATATATAATTAATTTAATTAATTAAGAATTACCTTCTGTGAATTCTTTCTTCATTGATGGATCTGACAATATATCTACATTATTCTATTGTTGTGTTGAAGTTCAAGATCATATTACCTATTACAATGATCCAAATGTGTTCCAAAAATCTTTGAACGTCATCATAAGAATATCTAGATGCTAGAGGGATAGATCATATATCTTATGTCATTACCCTTTGATCTCCATGTGAATCTCTTCCAAATAATTCTTCATAATCTCTCTATACTCACGAGTGGGCGGTGTGGGAATATCGATCTCAATTCTTGGGAGAATTCATTGAGAAGGGAGCTCTCTATTGCTTCAAGAGGGTTCTATGGATTAATTATGAAAAACAAAACAAATTAATTGGATCACATTAAAAATAATATATTTGGGATTATATATCACAAGGGTTAGAAATAAATAATTTCACAATCTTTCTTTATTATTTATTTAATTAATTTTAGAAACCCATGTCTATAATAATAATATTATTATTCATTGACATATGTTTAACTTTCGAATTAAAATTAAATATTATTTATTAAAATAGAATTTAATATATATTATTTCTCACATGACCATTAAACACGGTCCTCCAATCCTCCACAATATTTATCAGGTCTCGAATAATGTCTATGTATTTATTAAATAAATATCACTTCATCATTAACTAATAAATAAATAAATATTATATTTACAAAATATAAAATAAATATTCATTAAATATTCTTCTCACATAATATTATCTAGAATAAGTGGTGATAGAATATATGTGATCAATAAAACAAGAATAATTATCAAACCACATGCATGAATAATATATATTCAACTTGTTAAATAATAAATAATAATATATTATTAAACTGAGATTCTGGATATTCTTATTTTGTGACCCTTTAGGACACTTTCTTAGTGACATTAGATAAAGAATCATAAAGTAAAAGTTTAGCAACTAGAAACATGTCAAGGAACCCATAGAGAAAGAAGTTCATGCCTCAATGACATAATACCTCATACAGATGCTCACTATATAATATAATACAATTATCATGATATCATTCATCAGGAAATTTGAACACTGGTTCCATCAACCTATGTTCTCAAAGTTGCTTTCTTTGACATTCTGGAATTCAAACATGCCTATAGAACATCATGGAAAAATATTTTTATTGTCTATATCATTTACATCATGGGGCCTAAGATATAAACTTTCATTAAAGAATATAAGGGACAAATATGTTCTCACAATATTCATTAATGTAATATTACTCGTGAAGCACCCAATGTATCCTACCTCACCGCAAACATATGTTGTCCCATTTTTTGTTAATAAATAAAAGTACATAACTCATAATACTCATTAATAATAATCATATTGTCTAAGGCCCAATAAAAACATCGATAGATAAAAACATCCAATGAAACCTATAAATATGGATTTCTTATGGGTGAGTCTAATTCTTATAATATCTTACAATAGATATTACTAAGGGCATACACCATGACAAGGTGCCTCAAAATACAATGGGTCTCCACCCCTAATATACTATGTCATTTGTTTCCATCAAATGTTATTGTATAGAAATAGAAAATATATTTAAGAATCATATTGTGACACTTATGGGTTATCATCATATTAGGGACCTACAATGAACATTTAGTGCGACAAATACTCTTAGGAAATTATCAGTTACTATGTCATAAAGAATAAAAATCATGATGTGATAAGGTTTTTATTAATATTCAAAACTATTAATATAGGTAATCATAAAGTACACTGAAGTTGGTTCTAGGGCACGAACTCCAACACTTAAATGCTCTAAATTTTCTTTTTTTATTTAATCAATAGTTTTATATATGTTTGTGTTATTATTTCTTATAATATTTCTTTACGTGACCCAACCAACCTAGCCTAACCCAACTTGGGTTGGGTTGGTTTAGGTAATTACAAAAGAAAATTATGCCTAGACCTAACCCAATATGACTACCTTTGATTAGGTCAGGTAAAAATTTTCACAAACCCACCCCAACATAACCAATGGATGCCCCTATCGAGAATTGTGATCTTGGTTATAAACCACGTCATGGTCTATGATGATTTTCCTCAAAACGATGTGGATATTTGATCACCATGTCATAGCATGTTAATATTTATAGGGAAAATGGAATGTTTTAAGGGAACATGTCAAGGTTTCTCTAAATATAAAATAAGGTATAATATTTGAAATGACCATAATGTGGTTAGCTGAGGAATTCATTGTCATTTGAGCCACCATGAGGGTTGACCATGTCATGGTGAATGTTAACATGTTTTGATTCTTTGTGAGATTATAGAACCAAAATGCCATGCAGATATACATTATTTCATGGCTCATTTGAGGTATGAATTTTCCAAAATGGTTTGGATAGTTCTACTATATCATAGAGAAAAAACTATTTTTTTTGAAAAATAATTTTTTTTTCTCCAAATAATCCTAATATAGATGATTATGAGTTGAAAGTAAAGACAAAAACCAAAATTGGACAAGTCCGTTAAAACAAAGTTATGAAATTGGAACTCAGAAAGCACTGTGATTTTTACGAATGCTGAAATACATATCTGAATCCTAAAAATGGGATCATCATTTTAAAATTAAGGTAAGTTAGCTCATTTAGTAATACATTTTAAGTCCTCACTAAGGTTATTGTCTCATGTAAAATATACTCCCTCAATTATATAATCTTGATAAATATTTCCCTTCACCTTGATACATCCTTCAAGAATTGAGTTATGATTAAATCTTTCCTTATCATGGTTCTTAGAATGAGAGGGGATCTTCCCTTTTAATCACCAATAATCATTCATTGTTAGAACTCCTATAATTTTTACTTCTATAGTCAAAGGATTTGAATATTCTGAAGGATTCTTTTTACCAGAAAACTTAGTTATAGTTTGTGTTTGTGTCTATATGGTCTTCTATAAATCATATTTCTCAAATGAAATTTGTATCTACCCTTGAGTAATAATGTTAATGGAAGTATTCGCCTCCCATAGACATCAATTTCAAGTCTAAAACCCATCAATCTATTTCTAAAAATCATCCTCTTACATTAGGGAAACTTGATGGAAGCAACCAAAATTATAAAACCATAGGTTATTATGTAAGGAAAATAGAATATTCTAAGAAGGAAATACAGAACAAGACTTTGAAATAAAGTATAAAATATATATCAATATTATTGGTATAATAAATTCAAGAAGAATTAGATGAATAAGAAGATTATATGGAAATTTCTAGGAAATTCTCCCCAAGGACAAGGTCATGGCTTCGAATATAAAGTAGGAATACTAATCAACTATCACCCCTTGTCCCAAAAGATGATATATAAAACCATAAAAAACACAATGAATTTTACAAGACTACCCTTGCACATTTTTATCCTCCCCCCTTCCTTTAAGAATATTTTTTTATGAATGGATTATCAATATACCTATAAATTAGGTTCATTCTTTTGAATAATGGAGAAGTTTATTGAAAGTGATTTGATGATGAATAAAGTGATAAATTATAGGAAAATGGCATATTTTAAGTATTATCATAATAGGTGATATACATATATCGCAAGTTGAAATAAAATAACAGGTAGAATAGAGTACACTTCACTACATATTATAACTTAAAAAATGTATGTAACAAAACCTTTGAGAGGGAATTATCATAGCTCACAATAGGGAAATTTAAAAAGAGAGTCCTTTACCATAAGACACAAAAAAAGGATTGTATCCCATATATAGTAACACATGTGGTAAAAAAGTGTATCGAAAGGTTAGAAATAATGATCTATATAGAGACCAAGGATCACATATGGTGATAGTAAATATTATAAGTTTAGAAAAAAATCCTAGATAGTGATATAAGAATATTTGGGTACACATAAAAAAGTATGCTTTTTTATTTTCTTTAAATAGGGGAATATCACAACTATTTATTTAATCTTATCAGGTAAGTCTATTTATGTTTTTTAGGAATGTTGTGTTGGTTTGGGATATTAGAGATAAAGTTGGTGTGGTGCTATTGGGGCTTTCTTGTGTGGGTAGAGGGGTTAGCTATTAGGGAGGGAAATTTTTTCTTTCTAACTTTATTAGTTTTTTTGGTTATTGGTATTGTATGAGATACTAAATAGAGTAAGTTGGTGATTTAGAGAATAATTTTTGTTATTTACTTGGTAGTTGGTCTATTGGTAGCAGATGGACTAGTGAGGTAGTATCTCCCCAGTACTCGATGCACATAGAAAGGTGGTATCCCAAGTGGGTGGTCTCTCTAGGTTCATCTAGATGTATATAATTCTTTCATATTAATAATATAACTTTGGAATCTAGCATCAATATATTATGATGTGATTAGTTCCATCAATAATCTCTCTCTCCCCTCTTTTTATCACTCACGGTGCTAACATTTTGTGACTCAGCTGGGGAGCTGTTGTTGTTGGAATCCATGATCACCATTGAGGAATTATCAATCGAATCTATTTTATCCTTCCCTTTCTTGGTTTTATACTATGTGATCTAATGTAAATCCCCTACTAGGATCCCTATGATCACAATGTAGATGTTCAGAACAAGCTGAGAATTTAGAGTATGTCATGGGGAGAGGATGATCATATCAAGATAAATGATGAAAAAGAATAGAGTATCTACCATTGGATCGACCTTATATATTTTGCAACATACATTGATAACTATATAGGATAGTTTGGATAAGACGAAATATTCATAGTTGAGTACCTATGCTTGGTGAATTTATTATTACATCAAACTAATGAAATATTGTCACTTTAGATGCATGATAAGGAGGAGTGGTGCATTCCAGGTCACTAAAAAAGTATCATGTTGGGAAAGAAAAAGGAACAATTGAACTCTTAGTTGTACAGAGTGGTATGTAATATAAGAATACACCACTCTGAATTTTCCCTATGATAGAAAACTTTCTCTAGTTTGATACATGCCATTTCAAGCATAGTTTAAGATGATTTTACAAAGGAAAAAATAATCTTGATTATGCTGGAGTTAGAATTATATTTATGGAAGTTCTTGATATTTGATATACCAAGGAAGATCAAGTGTATATTGGTAGAGTTTTTGTTAGTAAGTTCGTAACTACCACTAACAATGATCTTTTTGGATATGAGAGAGCAGGGAGTGTTTCTCATAGAATAATAATAAAAATGTATCTTGGGTTGTTGGTATGGAGAAGCAATTTGGACCCGGTTTTTATTAATTGAATATAGAAGTATAGAGATGGGGTATTCTTCTAGTTAGAAAAATATGGTCAAGGAAGGAGGTTATAGTGAAAGATCCATCACAATTAAAGGAGTTTTATTACATTCCAAATTCTCTTACTAAAGTGGAAGCGAATTCTACTGTAGTTAAAAGGGTGGGGTCTCCTGGAATTCCTTTAAAATGGGTTGGATTATATCTATATGATTCATGGTCAATTTTTTTATATTGGTAAAAGATTTTATTTTGGAATATATATTAGAAAAGACTAATTATTCCAACAACTTAGGCTAGTTCTTTGGGGAAATATTATGTATCATTGAGGAACTTATTAGCTGTAGCGGTGGCAGCAAATCCTTATGAAATTGTTTGTTTCCTATTAGTTTTTGTTGGGGTTGTGTTTTCCTAAAAAACTATTGGGAATATAAGTGTTTCATAGGGAAAATTAAGATGCCTATGTTTACCCATGGAGTTAGTAATGATTGGGTAGAATCATGCTTGTTTTTGGTCGGTATAGTGGGAAGATGATCACAATGCCCTGATCAAAAAGATTGATGGCATGTTTCTATTATAGTAGTCAATAAACTGAGTTTGGTTCTCATTTATAGTAAAGTTTATTTTCAAAATAATATACATCATAAATATTATGGAGAAGAGTACTAACAAATTTACCTATACAAATTTAGGTCTATGGAATTATGGGGTGTTACTGAAGACTTTGCTCATTGTCACTCCATTTTGGCCAGTTCTTGGATTGAAAACATATCTAGTGGAATTTTATCAAACAATGGATATTTTAATATGAAATACAATTATTTTATTGAATGAGAGAGAATAAATTATTTGGAGATTGATGTTGGCCCAGAACTCAAGCTCAATAGAAAATCTAGTGAAGGCAGCTCTTGCATTGCTATTGATCTCTATGATTTCAAGACAATTGGTGTTGATGTTTTAGCTGTTAAGTTACACAGAAACAATTTTTTCATCTAGGAGTTCAAAATTATCTTTTTTACACAACTAGATACAGATCTTAGTGAAACATAACTTTATAAATTGAGTTTTGAGAGTTAAAAATATTCTAGCAGTGATGAATTGTATTGGAGGCTCATGGAATGAAACTTCTATTCATAGACCACATTAGAGACAACATTATTTTTTAACGTGGGGTGAATTTTGGGAATATAGGGATACATAGGACTATCAAAGATATAATTTTATTGGGTATATTTATGATGTTCTGTGTGGGATGTGGGATTAGATGAGCCCATCTATTATCTCATGTAGATCCTATGAATCCCATTTTCACATATTTTGTGTCAGTGGGTTGAGAATGAATGAAGTTTGAGGAGCATTAAAAATCATTAAGAGTGGAATTTAAAATTCATAGGTCAATATAATTGAAAAGTAAGGACTCAGTGTTAACAAGTGTTTAAAAGTATAAAATATTATCACACTCTAATTCACCCATTGAGCCTCACTCATTCTCATCCCTCTACCTGCAATATTTTTATATTTTTTATAGGGTACTAAATAGATTTAGTTCCAAGAACCAATATCAAAAAAATACTAGTGTCATGTCATTATAAATCATTGAATATGAGAATTATGTTAAAATTTAAAGTTCCACATAAAATTCAAATTCATAATGGAATTTCCATTGGAAATCCAGAAAGGAAGATCTATTGGGAATCCACAGTGGAAGTTCTACTGGAAAATCATTAGGAATTTTTCTCAGAAAAATTGGCCTTTCATAATTACCAATTTATATTCCAAGTACATGAGAATTACATGTGTAAGTTCTAATGGTATCTAAATCTATGATTTATGTTCTAGTAAAAAATAATAGTAAATGTCCCTGAGGGAAATCCATAGAATGGTACTTCAATAATTGTTGATTTATATTCATGTTGGCAGATTTCAAAGTTCAATTATATGTGAATTACATGGTGAATTTCAAATGAAAACTAAAATACATAGTTTCATAGGAAACCAATGATAGAGGTTCCATAGTAAATCCATGGGAAGTTCCACTAGAAATTCCTAATGGAGCTTCTAAGGGAATATCATAAAATAATTTACCCTGAAAATGGTTCATTCATAATTATCAGTTTATCTTCCATGTAAAAAAATCATATGATAAATTCACAATAAATAATTTTCTAACTCCATTTGTATTTCAAATGTAAGTTCCATTGGAAATTCAAATCCATAAATGAAATTACCTAGGAAATAAATAGTGGAGGATCCACTATAAATTAAATAAAAAATCCCACTAGAAATCCATATAGGAAGTTCCACTAGAAAATCCCAATAGAAGTTCCATTTTGATCGAAATGAGTTTAGCATGAAGTTTTCAATAATACATTTCATAGTTTTCTTTCACTTATGAAAACATCAACTGATGGGGGAAAATGAAAACATTCATAATCAAGCTTACAATTTTATAATTGTTTAATAAATCTTTCATCATTTTATTCAAAAATAATTTTTATAATTTTAGTGTTTTGTGAGTAACCATAATAGACAAACCATTAACATTTTATTTTATAAAAAAACTCAAAAGTAAACTTATATCTCATTTTCATTTGTGTGCAGGACATCATTTTCCTTCCACCATCCATTCCATTCACAGACGGTGAATGCAATTATTGTCGAGTGAGTGGGAAGATACACATTCTTTTCCCTCTACAGACAATGAAAGAGCTGAACACATCAATTTCATCAAGGAAGGGAAACGTGTGAAAATATTCCTAATGGTCGATTTATGAGGGTGAATTTGGATAGTAGATTACCATCAGTATCAGGATGACTATCATAGAAGAAACTCAAGAGGAAAAAATTTATTTTTAGGACATTCATTTGGTACATAGTCATGATTAAAATTTGACACATTGAACACATCCAAACTGTAATCAAACAGTCCAATTATCCAAAAAGTGAGATGATATCAATCCATGAATATTTTGAAGTTGTAATCATTCTTCAATATCAGGACATTAGGCCACTATAATGACAAAGGAATATCAAAACAATTGTTATGAACCTTGGATTATCAACTTATGAATTTTAACAGGTAGTCCATGATCAAATTTATATTTCTAAAAAAAATAGATTAGAATACACTATATAGAACAAAAATATAGAGAATAAATTGAATCAACTTCCATAACTAATTCTAAATAAGCATGTTCTAGGTAATAATAAGTGAATTATACATCATTATTCCAAATTACTAGAAAATATTTCACGATTCATGTTCTTTTAGAATTTTTTTACCAAAATGAATCAAGTGACACAAATAGTAACCAATAATGCATAAAAAATGTATAAATATCAAGAATATTCATTTACTTACAATCTTTTAGTAAAAATAAAATTAAGTTAAATGGATTTATGATTATGAAGTTCACCTTGATTCAACATTTTCATGGACCAATGTCTATTCTGGAATCCATTTACTAAGGGATAAAAGTGATTAGTGTTTGGTTATATGAAAGGTCCATGAAGTTTTTGTAAAACTAAAAAATTAAGTCCATGATTGGTATAGAGGAACTTTGGAATGAGAAATATAAATGGATAAAGAATCCTTTCAGCAAACACGCACAAATTCTAGAAGAGGAATAATTCCATGCGGTAAAGTAAAAGGAATTTGAATTCTTTAAAATGAAAAATTTTTTATAATTAAATCTTAAATAAAATAAACATACAATTTAAAAATATACTACACTAAATCTACTGAAATAATTATAAAACATTTCCAAATGAAAATCCAGCTAACACATCTCTACTGCTACCACATATCAAAACCAACCAGCACCCAACACGTATACATAATTTTTTAAAGAAAACAACCAATAAATGTGGGGAAAATATTTTTTAATAATAATTTCCAAACACATTTTCAAAATTTATTGTTAAAAAAAATTTCTACAAATTATTCAAATGGTTTTATTTCAAAATTTATGTGAGTATAATTTCAGATACTTTCAACATCTCTATGGGAGATCATTCTTGTATTTTCACCTTACATCATATATGTTTTTATCTTATAATAACACACTTTTTTCATAGGTTGATAGCTCCCCATAAGTTACATGATCTCTATAACATAATAAAACTCATAAACCCACAAGATGCTTTCCCACCACCATACAAGGAGTATATCCAAGAAACAAGGATTTCATGTTGCATATTATTATTTCAATCATAGATCTAGTAGAACATAGAGAGGTAGGTACAACAATGAGTGGGAATAAAACTATATCAATAATGAGAAGACAAGACACAGTTAAAATAAAATCTAAAGCAACACACAAATACATTTTCTTATATAAACACTTCAAAAAAATAATATAAAATTAAAAACTATAAAGGAAACATATTCACACAAATTTAATTCTTATGTGTAATGATGGAAAATCATAAAAAGTTTTTTTACAAAAAAAATTAAGAAACTGTCCTTTTAAATCATTGGTCCCAAGTTTCACCTTTGCATCAACTTACTATTTCAAAACTAACCATATAATTGTTTTAATATTAACAAAACCTCTCTTAGATATCTCTTCCATTACACTCTTAAATTCAGCATCATTTCCATGCTTGAGAAAACCCCATGACAAATTTACATATGTCCATTGATTGGGTATATATCAATTTTGGAATAAACTATTGAAGAGCACACATGAACATTCCATTTGTTCAATGATTGATCTTATTAACATGTTGTAAGAGTAAATGTTAAGAGATAATCACATCACTACATCTTTTTTAATATCCTTAAAATGTGGTTTTAGTTTCACACATCTAGTGAATGAACCAATTATCTATCCATGCATTCTAATATAAGTATGAGTATGGTTTTTCATAAATTCAACCCACATCATATAATTTTTTACACTCTTTAAAGAATTAAATAGAAGTGAAGTCCCCATGATGGAATAAATGTGGGACTTAAATTTACAAAACTCAATGATGATATTAAACACTTTAACACACTCTTCTATTGAGAACATCAACATTACAATTTCCTCACAACACTAAAGACTAAGAGGAAATTTATTTTCATTTAATTATTTAATCATATTATATATTGTTTTATTTTCAGTGGAACTTGGCCAAACTTTGAATAAGGTTTAGTGCATTGGGGATTTGAATACTAATTAGATAATTCTATAACAACAATATAATATTGCAAAATTTGGTTGAATCCCACTTCCAAGTGTCATCTCAAATACTTCTAATACAAGCTCGAGTCTTTGGACATCTTGAGAACGGTCCATGAAAATGTTATAAGTTCAATATAAATGACCTAGTTAGGATTAATAAAAATTTATAAATTAGGAAACTAATTTTTTGGATCCTCCAGATGACATAAACATCTAATGAGATCTTTGAATAATTCCCTAGTAGGGTAATGAATGTCCTCTTTTATTTCATTTAAAAGTTTAGCATCAATGTTTCCCTAATGATATAAACATAATACATGTATTAGGTCAACATACATGGTTTTATAAGCTACATTAGTAATTTAATTGAATTTACGATGTATCAAATATGCACCTCTTACTCTATTGTCTCTCTAAAAGGTAGAAATAAACAAATTGTAAATTAAAGGAATGGGCTTGAAATGTGTCTCGAGAGATACCAGAATGAGATCCTTCATTTCATCAATATTTCCCACCTAGAAAAGGGCATATACATAAATTGAAAATAACTAATTAACATGGAAATAAACATGATAATCATACTTTAAAAATATAATATGCTTCAGAAATACCCTCATACAAAACATTTAAATTTCTCCAATAAGATAATATATGTTCGTAAAGATAGATTTTATTATTGTAATTCATTTTACCAGTATATATGTACCTATCAATATTTATTTGGTAATAATTTTGTTGTTAAATATTATTAAGGATGATAAAATAGTTATTTTGAAATTATAATAATACAAAAAATATATATGTATTGATAAAAATATTAACCAACAGAATCATATGAAATATTTATATATTTATAATATTATTCACTATTGTAAATGATAGCAACAATTAATAATTATTAATAAATTATATTTTAAATAAAATATTATTTGTGGGTATTCAGATATTTTTTTTTATAATTTAATATTATATTTACTAATATAGCTATATATAATACTAGTACTCACCTGTGCTATTGGACTGTATATTCGATTACTGGTCTTTCTTTTAATAAGAGATTAGTATTTATAAAAGTTGAGAAGAATCAATAATGTTTAATAAATTTTAATTAGAATGTAATAGTGAATGCTAATGGAATAGGAGTGCATAAAATATAGAGACACCATATAAATTGATGAAAAAGAAAAAGGATAGATTAAAAGTATATGAATTTCTAAATATTGAGGATGTAAATATGAATTCATTTTCAACTTCAACAATCACAATAATAGTAATGTGTTCACTGAAATAAAAAGTGAAAGATAAATTAAAGATGCAATAGTGATTGTAATAATAAAAATGAGACATGTGAAAATGAGTTAATTAAAAATAAATTGTATGAGTTGGCAGTTTGTGAAAAAAATGTATTGAAACTATTCATGATGTATATGGAACAGTATAGAATGAGGGAGGAGGAAATCTTTTCAAAAATTCCCTAGAGAGATTAATCCTTACAATGCACCTAAGACCTTCATATCAAGCCAAAAAAATTATAGGAAAAAGACAATGAATGGAAGAATAATATTTATTTCTCTAGAGATGCTACACAATAATGTATCATACAACCCAACACCATTAACTTCCCATGGTCAAACAATTTCAAATGACAAAAACCCTTGGACATTCAACCAAAACTAACATGACTGACCCAACCCACCTGGCTGAAAAACAATGCACCAGATCCAAGTGGAGGGTAGGCTTCTAGTCATCCTCATGTACATGGGTTTCTTTTGTTGTTTCATGCATTAGTTCCTTTTATTGTGGCCTCAGTATAGAGTAATTAAAATATGACATAAAATGAATCCCAAACTATGATATCAGTATAGAGTAATTCATAAAGGCATGTATGGGAGAAAAATTTTAAATCAGTACAGAGTAATTCATCTCTTATGCTTAGCTATGAAACAGAGTAATTGATTTACAAAGGTAGCATTCTTAGTTTAAAAAAGGCATGCATGGGAGAGTTTTCTCCAATGCTCGGATATAAAGGAAATATTATA
Organism: Viscum album; assembly: GCA_963277665.1. Classification (NCBI taxonomy): domain Eukaryota; kingdom Viridiplantae; phylum Streptophyta; class Magnoliopsida; order Santalales; family Viscaceae; genus Viscum; species Viscum album. Next base: position 1,614,476,095 of record OY728161.1, read on the forward strand.
CTGATTCATATCCTAAAGAAAAAATGGCTATTTTCATCTCCCATTATCAACTATAAATTTTATGGACTCTTAGGTACTGATTCATATATTAGAAAATTCTCCGACGCTCAGCTATGAAACTAAAGTGAAAAATTCAGAAATCAATAAATATTAATTGATTGAAAAGGCATGCATGGGAGAAAATTTATAATAATGTTATTAAATAAAAAATACAGTCTTGAGTTTATTTCGTAGAGGATTTAATGACATGAGAAATGATTAAAGGCCTAACCTGTAACAATGTTGTCACTAAGAAATAGTAGTGTTTAATTTATTTTAATCATGAAGTATTGGTGCATAAAAATGGAATTGAAGTGCATAAAAAATACACAACATTAAAATACTGCAAAAAATAAAGGATATATAAAATATATGTTCCAGTGATGTAAATAAACATCCACTAGTCATATTAAAAAACTCCACAGAGTACATGATCTAGTTTTAAAAAAACTCGTATCACAAGTGTTATATAGTACAAGTATAAGAAACTAATAACTAAGAGAAGGAAATGATCCACTTATCAGGAAATACTCATACACTTCTCTATTTCATGATGATGCGTATGTCACCAAAATACAGTTGTTTAAACCCTATCACATTGAATGCATGAATGAAACCATGCATTAATGTGGACTATATTGAAAGGAAATATCTTAATCAAAGATACAATGTTCATGCTCATTCAAGGAGAAATAAATATTGAAAATTCTATAACTCTAAAAACCCAACATGATCTATCATTAAATTCCTCCCCACACAGTGAACCCCTGTCCCAATTCAATGGACAACAGTTGAAAAAGGACTAAGCAGCAGCATAGGCTTACAAGGGATCATGCTAAATGCGAATTCGTGATCATGAAAAATGTGAATTCTTCAATGGTTTGATGAGGTTGATGATTATGGGATTTAATATAACCTAGCATTGCGACGACTCCATGGGCAATGATGCCCATGCATCCAAACATATTGAACAATGAAGATGCTCTCATTGTGGTATGGAAGTAATTGCTCCACCACTTCTGCTTTACTCTTACTTCCATATCTTCTCCCTATTTTGGCATTAAATGTGTGTAGATCATTATGGCTGGGCCAGATCCTGATCAGTGCACTGTTGGGGAACAAATAAAAAATCATCCAGGAAAAACCATAAAAGGTATAATATATGATTGAGATTTGGGTAAAATATGGTTCTTTTAGGTACAGTTCTTCATAAGCAATATGGATACAATTATGATTTTTTTAAAACACTATCTATGAGAAATTAGGAAATAATTGTACATGAAATTTAGAAAATAGATAGTTTGAAAGACAGTTTACAGACCAAAATGTGTACATAAATGCTTTATTTCAGAAAACAATGTTCAGTTTTTCTCAAGAAGAATTTTCTTTTAACAGTTTTTTGTTATGTACTTCAGAGAGATAGTTTTATCCACTACCTAGTTAAAAAAATAATGCATGTCCTTGTTAGTAAAAGGTTAAAAGCAGTCGTTTGATTCATTGATATAGTGAATCCTACATTTTGGATGTTGGGTTGAGCACACTGTGGATCCTTACAATAGTTAGTAGGGGGATTTGAATTATGTTGTATACAGTGGATAGTCATATTTTAAACATTTACACTTGTTGAACCAAAATAAAAATAATTACAGGAGATGCAATAGATGTTACCTTTGAAAGTTGAACAGTAATCTGAAATTCTAATATTTTTTGTTTCATTAGACTGGAAGTAAGAAGCACAAAGTTGACTTTAAAATGAGAAAATAGTCTAAAAAACAGGGAGGTAAAGGGAAAAACCTAAATATAAATGAGAAGGATATAACATCATGGACAATAGAAATTAAATAACCATAAAAGGGGATTAAATATATTTTTATAGAAAAATAGTGGGAAGTATTCAGTGGCCTAAATTGAGAATGCCATTAAATATTTTATGGAAGACATGGAATAGACTAACATATAGTCATAGATGCTTACCACCAAACCATAACATTCCAGTTGGTCCTCTATAATTTTTCTTATGAGGTGTATGTGTTTAAACTCCACATTTCTATCATACATTTGATGATGTAAAACCCAGATCTTTTTTATATTAGGTAAAATAGTCAATAGAGGAATAACTTCATCATAAACTGATAATATGGTCAGTTGAGGATTGATTTTAATGAGATTACAGCTGGGTATGTGATGTTTGACACAACTAAGTACATAGGCAGGCCATATTTTTAACATTGTTGTACAAATATATATTGATATAATGAAACATTTATTAAAAAAACCATTTCAATCACTCACAGCTGAAGTCCAAATAGATCTTTCGAAATAAATGATTTAGTATGCATAATGGATTTACCTATAAATGATTTGGGAATTAGAAACCTACATTGTTTGGAATGTATCACAATCTGAGATCACCATCATGAACATTAAATTATTGTAGATCTGTTTGTTTTATTTGTGCATGGTTTAATAAATATTTATTAATTCTGCCACCCTATCAAAAAATTTAAGACAATTAGGTTCTGAGGTTGATATTAGATGCACTTATAAGATAAATATGGTTTTGTATGTCACCATAATATCAAATTTTATTAAAAAAACAAATTCATTCATCATAAAATGAGATAAATTTTTAATAATTAATGTCAGGAGGGTAAATAATTACTATGATTAGGTTATTCTGGAGTCATATAAAGTATTGTAGTGTTGAAAATAAAAAAATGACTTTAGTGAAAATCAACTGTAAAACATCAAATTGATTTGTTTTGGTCAGTTGAGGATTGATTTCAATGAGATTGTAGCTGGGTATGTGATGTTTGACACAACTATGTACATAGGCAGGCTATATGTTTAACAGAGTGGTACAAATATATATTGATATAATGAAATATTTATTAAAAAAACCCTTGAAATCTTTCACAGTAGAAGTTAAAATATATCTTTCAAAATAAATGATTTAGTATAGATAATGGATTTACCTATACAAGATTTGGGAATTAGAATCCTACATATTTTGGAATGTATCACAATCTGAGATCACCATCTTGAACATTAATTTTTTTTAGATATTCTTGTTTTATCTGTGCATGGTTTAATAAATATTTCTTAATGCCGCCACCCTATCACAAATTTTAAGACAATTATGTTTTGAGGTCGATATAAGATGCACTTCTAAGATAAATATGTTTCTGTATGTCACCAGAATATCAAATTTTAGTAAAAAAATAAATTCATTAGTCATAAAATGAGATAAATGTTTAAGAACTAATGTCAGGAGGGTAAATAATTACAATGATTGGGTTATTTCGGTATCATGTAAAGTATTATAGTGTTGAAAATCCCAAAAAATGACTTTAGTGAAATTCAATTGGAAAACATCAAATTGATTTGTTTTCCTTGGTAGGGAATCTATATATCATGAGTGTTTGTGTTTGACAAAGGATTGCTTGTCTTAAAATAATTGAAATAAAATCAGTCTTACCTAAATATTTTACATTAATGAATAAGTTAAAATCAATAATAGTGAAAACTGAAATCATTGAAGCATAAATATTTCATTTAATAGTACCCAACTTTAGAATATATAATAGAATAATAGATAATAGATTATACAAGTAAATTTTGTAAAATATGTAAAAAGGGGATTTACAAATGTATTATATAACCTTACTATTATTTTTGTCTTCAAAATGAAAAGTCGTATTGTATCATGTTGTGTATGTGCTAATATATATGGGTTTTAATTATGTAAATCATTCTTGGAGTAGCATGCAGTAGTAGGCATATAAAAAACAACTTACACTAAAATTTTATCACTATAGAGGAGGTATTGCATGTCACATGCCTGAGTAAGCAGCATAAGTTGCAAAAATTTAGATTAAAATAAATAAAATAAGATATTAGGGGAAGTAAGAAAAAATATAAAACATTGTCATGCTTAAAAAAAGCAATGACAATGGTAAAATGAATTTCTCACCTTTGGATCTATAACAAAAATAGTGGTATACTAATCCATGTGAAAAACATGTTTTGAAAATTTAAAATTGTTTGTGATTAAGGAAACCTCATCAATTTATGAATATATAATTAGAAATGAAATAATTTCTTCGATGAAAAATTTAATTGAATTATTTTTAACATTGCATTAAAAAACTGGAGATACTGATAAAGATAACTGAATATAAACCTGATAAAGTATTATGGATATGCTTTGAGTAGATGAAGGTCAAACATGAACTTTAAGATTATATAAAGTCTGCATCCACATCAAAAAAATCGAATACACCATACAGAACATGTATGTGAATGTCATAAGACAACTACATAGTTATTGAAACATACCTAGAGGCAAGCATACATCTCTGTAAGTCCATAACTGAAACCCAAATTCAAATAATTTCGTTCATTCATGACACAAAACACAATCAAACCTCTATTGATATATGAGATCAAAAAATTTCCATGAACAAAAAGTTACATAGCCAAAAAAACACCGAAACTAAAAACAAATCAATGCTCTAAGAAACAATTTACAACACGGTGCATGATTATGAAAAATTGATGACAATGATAAAATGACTTTTTCACCATTGGATGTATGAACCAAATACTGGAATATTTATCCCTCTGAATAGAAGATAAAATGTAACAACATTGGGAACCCTTATAATGATAATGTAATGTAGAATCAATGTACAAGTAGTTAATAAAATTTCTTGTGGAAGAACATGCATCAAATAAGAACTATTTACATAATAGTAAATGAATAAGAAATATATACATGAAATTAAACAAAAATAAATAAGATTTCACATTATGAAAAAAAAAGAATAGACTTCACACACAAATGGAAATTGGATGTGATCATACAGTTTGAAGACGAGTCGAAGCACCGCCAGAAATTGAAGTCGAAGCCTAAATTGAAACTGTATCAAAGGAAGTGGATCCAAAAAAATATTTTTCAATTAACCAGATCTAATTCAAGAACCAAAAAACATAATCGATGAAGATGAGTCGTTGACATTTGAAGGTCTACCCGAGTTTGGATCTAAACCAATGTTTTATTTCCAAGTTTACAAAGAGAATTTCATTGAAACCCTTGTGCTCTTAAAAGAATCACATTGAAGATAGGGAGAATAAGGGGATGGGGATGCAGATGGACGGGGTAACAGAGCCGTAGCTGGTCCATCCAAAGGCGGACTTGGTGGATTTGGAGAATCCGTAGCTGTAGTTCGAGTAGGCGGGTCAGACTTACCTTGAGTTTGTGTAGTCAGATCATCTGAATACGGATGATGTAGATTCAGTGCACTTGATGGAGGACAAACTAGACATTGAGTAGCCCAGCAAGGTATAGGCGGAGGCGGAAGAGTCGGTGCGGCGGAGGGAGCTGAGAGGAAACCCTATGAGCAGAGATAAAAGTTGAGACCGAGAGCTGAGCAGAAACTATAGGATAGGGGAGAATTTTCAAGAGAGGGAGTGCTAGAGGGAGGTGGGAGGCGGAGAAATTTTGAGTAACCGAGATTAGGGGCGACGTGGTATACCGGAGGATGAACGCGTATGGAAGAAAAGATGTGGAGAAATGTGAGACTGACACGTGGCACTAGGAAATCCAGGATTAGTATATATATAGATATCTATTTTATTTATTATATAACAATTATAAAATTACCATATATGAAACTACAAAAAACAAAGGCTTTATTTGAAAAACATGTCCAAACATAATTTTAAAACACATTCAAAATCTATGAAAATACATTAAGCTCTAAAAATGATTAAACATGATATGAGGCTTGTTGAACAATTCGTCGTCTTATTTATAATCTCATTTAGATATAATGTTTTGTGTGCCTGAAACATTAAAAAACCCATATAATTTTGATCCTAATCATAGTTATCTTTCTACCTCTCAGTGGACATTGGTATTATTCCCGAACTACATAATTTTTTGTATCCATGTTCATCATCTTCTTATTATTTTGTTCTATCTTTTATTTATCTTTAAACCTTTTATCATGTGACTCTCAGAGATTCCACAACTTCTAGCTCACTAGGATTTGTCTGGTCTTGGTCCTATAAGAACTCCATCAAAAGGAATGTCTTTTGTATAAGATATGACACATGTGGGAAGATCCCATGCAGGGGTGACTATAATAATACCATGTCGGAAACCCCGAAATTACCTAATATATACAATCAAGAGAGGTTATATAAGTATCATGAATATGTCAATAAGATATGATACATAGATACAAGAAATTAAAACCCAGATATACTCAAGAAGGATGCCCAGTCTTGTAGAGGTATCAACCACATTTCTAGTATCAAAAAATTTTCTCTAATGTGTTTTTCCTAGAAAATTAACACTAAAATATTGTGAATATATAATTAATAGTAAAAATAAAGGGTGATATTTAACAACGAAATTAATAAGGGATTGTTATAATACTTATTGGGGGATAACTGATGAATTTGGTAATAAAATTCTCATATGACACATAACAAAATATTTTATATCAAAAATATAATAAAAAATACTAATGTATACTAATATGCATGCTTATGCTTGAAAAATAGTGAAATGACCTAAAAGATAAATATATTAATGGTGGAATGACATAGTAATATCAATTAAAATTTGGCTTGTATGAATAAGAAAACACCATAGTTAAATTTTTATTCTATTATTTAGATAAACAAATTAACCTTAATTTAATGGTGAAATTACACCATACCATCTATTAAAAAGTAAAACAAGGATTTTAGACTACAAATGAATATGCATATGTAACTATAATTCACATACATAAGGAGATGCAATAATTTAAGTAACTTCTCACATTGGTAAAATTCAATACACATAATATAAAACTATTTCATTAAACAACAGTTAAATAAATCTGGATAAGTTGGAAAATTAGGAAATGTTCACTCAAATATGAAAAACACATGGAACATTTCAATGTATGATAGTAACAATTTCATCATAAAAAACATATAATATGTGTGAAACAACAAGACCAAAATTCATCTCATGTCGCATTAATTTAGTGTTTAGTATGCTTTTATATCACCTTTCTAGACTTACAAGTTACTAAGGGTCTCTCACCACATTCCATAACATATAATAAATATCGATCTAAATAATGAAATAATAATATTTACCAAGAATGTTTTTTGTTGTGTTTGAACGTCATAAAAGACTTTCTTATACACCATGTGATTAACAATTAATGTAACCCACATCAATTTATATAAAAATAAATACAACAAAAAAATAAATAATGATCATACTATGTAACACATGGTATATATAGTTTGACTTCAATTAGAACATCAAACAACGTAATAATAAAATAAAAATTTAAATAATTTAGTTTAATATCAATCCAACCTCTTGTATCCAATAAACCTTGAATTAATAAGAAATACTATCAACGAGATTTATAAAATAAAACATATAAAATTAATAAAAAATGAAATATGAGGATTCTTACTCAAGAAGTCCATAAATATTTTTCATGTACCATGAAATTTATAGAAAATAAGAAAAATAAATGGACTTTTAATAATTATATTCACAAAAATAAATCACTTCTTCCAAATCTATATCATTCACATGTTGTTCCCAAGGGATAAATCTTATACAAAAAAATCTATTTACGATAGTTTGATAAAGATTAATCATGTAAAATTGTGAATCATGTTCTGAGATAAGTCAAATTCTATATCTTTATTTTATAGTTACTAATGTCAGATTATATATTGCATAATTTAATTATTTCCTATTATATATAAAAAATTAATTTATTTGAGTAATTTAATTTTAAAAATGTAAGAATATAAAATAGTACTTAATTATCTTATGCGACGTGAAATTTATTCACGTATTCAAGAAAAACATTAATCTCATATGTAATAAAAGGATCATGCAACTTTCATATTGAATAAGTGACATAGTTTTAAAAAAACTACAATCATGATCAAAATCACTGCAATCATGAGTCCAATATTTATTAGATTCCCTAGACCTCTCACTATGCAAACATTATTAGCATCAATTCATCTATGAAACTATTTATTTTCATCATTTAAGAATAGTAAGTCATTTATAATATCTCTAAATTATATAGAAGACATAAACACTAATTATAAAATATAAATACTCATATAAATAAAATATGTTATTAATGAAAACTATAAAAAATCATATTAACCAAAATTTCATTACTAATTATGGACTTACATGGTCGATTGAAAAATTATCTTCATACAATATTTTATTCATTTCAAACCTCTCTTTAAGAGTGGACTCAAAAGATCCCGAGTAAAAGTTAAATTCAGAATCATCATCATTTTCAATAATGTCAAAGGTTATTATAATATATAGATTTGTGATTTCCATATTCAAATTAAAAATATTAAAATAACAAACTGAACATGGAAAATTCCAATCAAAAAATAAAAAGAAACATCACATTTTAATTATCAACTAATAAATTTTATCTATTCACATAAAAATATGATGATTAAAAATATATCATTCCTAGAAATAAAAAAAACCTAAATGAAAATACTTGTGATTAAATAGAAATATTGACACTATTTAATATTTATCACATGAAAATGTTTTTATACATAGAATTAGAGATGAGAAAGACTATTTTTATAACTATTTTTTAAAAAGAAAGGTGAGTGAGTAATAGTCTAGGATGTTAAATCAGAGGCTATGGGAGTTGATTAGTTGTTTCATTTGAAATATTTTCCCTGAAATGTAGAGTATTCTGAATAAGAAGAAGAAGCATTAAGATCTCAAATTCTATTTGTAGTACTATACGGATTTTTGATGTGCTATTGGTGCACATTGAATCCCTGGGTGGGAGGGGTAAGATGAGGGAAGGTTCCGGCAACATGGTAAGGTAAAGATGGGGGAAATGTCAAATTGTCAGTGAGGATAGTCAAAGTTAGTAGATGAAATGAAAATAAAGGTGAAAACATGGGAGGGAATGAGAGTAAGGTTTAAAGATGATGGGGATAATGAAATAGGAGAAAGTGGGATAGGGGATGTGGCCACAGAAATTGAATCACCTGATCGATGACCGCACAACTCACCCACATCCCCACAACCCATCTAGCACCCTTGCTCATATAACTCGATTTTTTATTCTAGATACCACCTCCATAATATCCTAATAAATCAGCCCCATCTACTTTCCACCACCCCTCCTACTCTACCCACATTTTTGTCTTTATTTTTTTCTCATCGACAGACTTTGAAACCCCTCTCCAATGGCCAGAAACTACTTCTATCTCACCTCCTCTTCCACCTATCTAGACAGACGCTACCCCCATCTCACCTCCATCCCAAATATGGATTCAACATGCACCAATAGCAAATACAAAATATGAACAGTAGTATAAACAAAATTTGATCTCTCTCTACATGACATTCTTATTCATCATCTATTGAGTTTTAGGGTACTGATTTCACATGAAAAAATAATCGAATCCCACGAACTCTGGTTTAACATCCTAGACTACAAATCCCTCATCTTTACCTTATATCCTTATGATAAAAACATTCTTTATTATCTATAATTATATTCATAGAAACCTCTATAGGTAATAAATTTTAAATGGTTTCAATATTTTTTCTGTTTTATCATATGTATTTTCATTTGTGTTTTTTCATACTATAAATGATATGTTTTTTAAATTTTCATGTTTTTATTAGAATAGATAAAAATTATTATTAGATTATTGAAAGAATACATTTTTTGTAATTTTTTGATAGGAATTGTAAATGTTTGACTTGTTATTTTACTGATTTGAATTTTCATATGTGTGTGTAATGCAGGGGTGTGTTCTGATTAAATATGTTCAGATGCATCACATTAAGAATAATATTTTTTCTAGAATATTCCACAAATGTGTAGATATAGATACTATTGTTCTATAAAAAATCAAAATACAATTTACTATTATAAATTTTCAATGTAAACAAAAAATCCTTATATTCTGAGAATGTTTGGAATTTTTGGAAATGACGATCATTATGAATTTTGGCTTATCTAATAATATTTTGAGTCCACTCTTAAGTAGTGGTTACAAATAATAAAATATTATATGAATATAATTCTTCAATCAACCTTATAAATCCAGAATTAGTAGAGATATTTTGGACAGTATGAGTTTTTATAGTTTTCATTAATAACATATTACATTTTTATTATTTTTTATTTATAATCCATTTTTATGAATTACTTATAATCCAAAGATATTATAAATTGATTACTATTTTTAAATGGCACAAAAAATTATTCTATAGATGACTTGATACTAATAGTGTATGCATATTGGGAGGTTGAATGATGCTAATGAATATTAGAATCACTAATTTTAAAGATTTCGATCATGATTATAGTTTTTCTAAAAGTATGGTACATATTTTATATCAAATTTTCAAGATCATTATTCTAGATGAAGTGGATAATGTTTTAGAATAAGTTAATAATTTTCACTTAGAGTAAGATAATTAATTCATGTTTTATATGTTTATATTTTATAAATTGAATTACTAAAATAAATTATTATTTTTATATGTAATAAGAAATACTTAATATATGTACAGTATCATCTGACATTATTAATTAGATAAGAAATATGTGACATTCAACTTATATCCAAACATGATGAACAATTTGACAAGGACAATATATATCAGACTATTGTGGATATATGTTTCCATAGAATATTTATCCCTAGGTCACAATGTTTGAAGGATTCAGTTTTGGAGGATGTGCTTTATTTTAATGCATATAATGATGAAAATTTGATTGATATTTTTAGAAAATATGTGTTACATGTAAATTATTTAAGGAATTCACAAGTAAGCATCTTCACATTTCAATTTTTTAATTTTTTATGTTTTTTTTATAAATCTCACTAAGATTATTTATCGTTAATTTATGACTTATTGGTCATGGAAGGTTTGATGGATCATGAACTAAATAATTTTCATCTAACATTTCTGATGTCATTATTTGAGGTCCTCATTGAAGTACCACTAAATATACAATGTGTTTCATGTTAAGATATTTCTATCTTTTTTTATTTTTATATTTTTATATTAATTGACATATATTACGTTAATTGTTAATTACTTGGAGTATAATAAAGTCTTTCATGGAGTTTAAACACACACAAAAACATTCTTGGTGAATTTTATTATTTCATTCTTTATATCGATATTTATTATATGTTATGAAATGTGGTGATAAATCCCGAGTCACTTGAAAGTTTATAGAGGTTGTATCAAATTATATTAACCACTAAATTAATGTGAGATACACATAAGCTAGATTGTGGTGCATGTTTTTACACACATTTTATTTTTGTATGATTGAGATTTCAATGTGATACATTGAAATATGAAAATTTTTTTAGATTTGACCGAACATTTCCTAATTTTACAACATCACTTGATTAATTTGATTTTGTTAAATGAAATTGTTTTAAATTAGATGAAGTGGCTTTTCCCAGTGCAATGATTTGCATAAATTGTTGAGTCTTCTTCTATATATGAATTATATTTATATATTTATGTTAATTTAGAGCCGAAATTTCTTATTATACTTTTTAAAAATTGGTCTGATGTAATTTACCATTAAATTAAGGTGAATTTTTTATCTACATAACATAATAAAATTTAACCCATGTTTTTTTATACATCCAAGCCATTTTTTAGTTTATGGTCCAATTTCATTCCACCAGTAATATGTATTTTTCACTGCATGTCACTTCTTGGTAATGCATAAAATTTTATAATAATATACATTAATATGAATTAAAATATTAATTTTTAGATATTAAATATTATGTTACATGTTGTATGAGAATTTTATTTCCACAATCAGTGACTATCTCCCTATATGTAATGTATCATCCTCTGATTAATTTTTTTGTTAATTTTTCCCTTTGGTTTCACTTTTTATTGCATATTCACCATAATTTTATTGACCCAATGCTAAGTTTTTTATAAAAATAATGTTGGGGAATATTTTCTATCATTAATATCTCTGGTGATTTTTGGGAAGATAAAAAAAAATAAGAGAATGGATTGACGTCTTTTGAACTATTTTTTAATTCTTTAGACACTTTTTTTTAAATTAGGTAGTATGTAGATTATTTTATAGGTATTTAATATTTTATTTAAATAGCTATTTAAAACATGATATTTACTATTATTATTCGATGTTATTATCTATATTTTTATTTCTTGAATACTCATGGATTTTATATGTGGGTGAAATATTTAGATAGCATGTGATTTTATGATGTCCTATTATGGTTTGAGTGACTGTGATCACTAGTTTATTTTTTAACATTGAAGATAAAATATTCAAGTACACAATGAGTGTGAATTTACATCTCTATTGACGCATTTGTCTATATGATTTTGGGCTTCTCTGAACATGATCTATTACTATGGATGATTTTTTTTGCAAGAATATAAAATACCCTAATGGGTTATTAGGAATAGGGGGTAGGGCTCTATGTGTTTGTAGGTGTACGCCTAAGAGTATGGGGAAGGTGGTAGTGGGTAACTACACAGGGAAATATTTTTTATTTCCTTTATTAGTTTTTTAGTGGTTGGTTATAACAACTGGGAGGTATTAATTAGGGGTTGTTTCAGAAGATAGGGGTATGATTTGATTATTTTTCCATAGCTAGTTTTTGGGAGGTGTAGTCACTTGGGAGGTGTTGAACTTTGGATTTATGTGGTGTGGTCTTCCTCTGAGGGTTTATTATTTTCTTCTTCTACTAATCTACTATAACCCCATTTCATAGGCCTAGTGATGGAAATAAAAAGTGTCTTTCTATTATTTTATCTCTACCTTATTTTGTTCTATTGTTTTTTTTTACCATTTTAGTGTTGGAACCTAACAATTTGGTGATATCGTTGAGGGTTTATTCAACAATAAACTCAATAAATAGGTAATCAATTGTTGGAGGTGAGACTCTACTATGAAACACAATCATTGGTAATGATTTCACCATTGGTGAAGCTTTAAAAACTGGAGACACATACATCATGAAAATAATCATTTTATTTGTTCATAGACAAAGGGAATCAAGAAGCATGATAAACTCAAGAAGAGATTCTTGATTGTGATAAATAGAAGTTGATTTAAACAAGACATGATCACTAAGAATGGGCACTCAGAATGGATATCAGTGTTGAAATATAATTGGAACTCTCTATGAAATATGATTTGACCATGTTACAAGAGAATGAAATTTCTATGAAATTATTTGTTACGTTTTAGGAATAACATTCAAGGAAGAACCTAGGGTTCCTATAGAACATGTGGGCACTACTCTAGGAATTAGCGAGGAATATTTTCAACATATTTATGTTTATGATAACCTTGAATGTTATCTATAATTACCTAAAAATGTAACATATTTTCTGATTTCATTCTTGGAAAAATATTAAGGGGATGTTATGAAGGTGAAACATGTTTCTAGTTCATATTCATAACATCCTATTGTGGATGTTGTGAGTCCAATAGTTCCTCCAGTCATATATGAAGTGAAATGAATAGATATGTCCATCTCAACTTTTTTTTTTTGTACTAAATAAAAAAAAATCACATTCAATTGATGGAGACATATAAAAGGTTGTGAGTTGGAGGATGGGTTCCCTTGTGATATTTGACTTTTGGATGTTCAGAATGCAAGAAACAAACATATTGTTCCAGAAGAGTTCAAAGTTGGTACTATGGAGGATTCTATTGCAGATGTTGGTAGTGTAGTTTTATGCTCAGTGGAGATAGGTAATGTGGTAGGGAAACACACAAATATATATGTGATGCCACCACCTCGAGATTTTTATGGGGTGGAGAATGCGTTTTCACTTAATGCTTCTAGATACTTGGTTATAAGGGGAGAAAAGAAACACGTACCACAATTCAGTTTGAAGTATCTGATAGAGGAAGTGGCGAGTTTGAGGGTCATGCTACCTGTTCTAGAGTGTTGTGATGTAGGTGTGTAGTCCTCTAAAGTAGTTGGAAAACCAATAAGAATTGGCGAAACATATCTAGATACTTGATTTGTTGCAATGAACATTAATGCAACGATAATGATTGAATGTAAAAAATTTAGTTATAAGGAGGCCATGATTAGTACTGTTTGAGTGAATTTGGAAGAATCTATGTTGTTGGATGAGTACAACGAAGATGATAAACTTTTGACCGAGTTGGGTTTTCTGAGTTCTGTTGTGATTGTGATGGATCCTGGCATGGAGGTAGTGCAACTAAAGCTTTCTCGAGCAACGCATGGGAATTATCAAGAGGCCTTGAAATATCTGGAAGAGTAGTTTATGGATGTTAAGACTAAGGTGAAAATTTATATCCATGGTGGTGAATTAACCCGGATACCAAGGATATCTGCTTTACCTATGGGGTAAATGTACAATACATGCAGAAAATGTTTACAATGTTTAAACATGGTAGTGATTACAGGGGATCCTTTTGTTGAATAGTTTAAAGAATCATTGGAAAAAGTAAGGGGATTTCTTAAGAATCTTGGAAGATATGTTAGGGTTTCTTTTCTTCTTAGAGTGTCTTGGTTGATTTGTAAAGTGGTATTTAAAAGATTAGGAACCAAATATTTTTAATCAAGAAACACTAGAATGGAAAATGAAGCACTTAGTGGGTTTTTTGGAAGAGTCTTATAGAGAATAAAAATAAATGATTCATGGGAAGGGAGGGGGAAAATCATTTTCACTTTGATAGTTTTGTTAAGTCTTGGATGTCATTGTTTTACTTGTATAAGAGATGGATAAATATGAAAATTGGAAGAGAGACATTCTTTGATGTTTCTTTTGTTCTTGTTGAATACATGTATATTGGCCCTACCTGAAGGGTTATCCTGTTTTTAGCATTCAAAATCAATAAAAATGACTTTTTAATTAAAATGGTATGTGGAATTAGTGATGGTGGGAGTCCGGATTTATTGACATTAATTTTCATAGTTTCTACATGAAGCATTAATCATGGTTTTTTGGATGAAAAGAAAACTCCTCGTTTGTGGCCTTCATCATGTCATGAATAGTGCTTCATGGACTAGATTTTTGTAGAAAAAATAGTAGCCAAAAAGATTTATAAAAAGGATTAAGTGCATAATGATCTTATAGATGAGGAATTTGAATCCATGACACTAGTGAATGGTTTGACTAATATTGAGTTGTATAGGATAAATAAGCTGGCTATTGCCAGATAAAAATCATAGTTTGAGATGATGGTTTATGGTTTGATTGGCTCTATAATTCTTGATAATAGAGGAAGGAATAAATAGTTAAAAAGTTCCCACATTAGGGTTTTAATCCTTCTTGGGTGAGGCATATTGATTTGATAGAAATTAATGAAAATATAATTCTGAACATAACCTTTGAATTTTGGCTAATTGGTAAGGTTGTGGTGGTCAACATTCATCATGATTTGTTTGTAGTGAGTGATTAGGCTGGTGAAAGATGTGGGATGTGTCATTCTAGTATTAATAATAAGAAAAGACTGGTGGAACTAAAAGGGGTGGTAGGTAATACCCAAATTGGTTTATCTCAACTAGCATACTTGAAGGACATTCCAAATAGATCAAGGAAGGATAGCTTGTTGACGAAAGTGACAAGGAATAGGTGTATCTTTCATGAATGATGTCGGTGATGAAATATGTGAACAACCAACTACAATGGAAGTCCTACCATTGCAGTGATAAATAAATTGAATCAGTCTTTAATGTTTCACATTGAGGATGTTCTTATTTTTCAAGATGGTGATAATTATTTAGAATGTGGGGTAGGTTTGTCTATGTGTGAAGGTGTACACCTAAGAGTATGGGAAATGTGGTAGTTTTTAACTTCCTAGGGGAAACCTTTCCATTTCCTTTATTAGTTTTCTGGGGGTTGGTTGTAGTGAGTGGGAGATTTTAGTTAGGGGTTTGGCAGTAGGTAGGGGTATTATTTGATTAGTTTTTTTCTTCTAGTTTCTGAGAGGTGTGGTCCCTTAGGAGGTTTCGACCTTTGGATTTAAGAGGAGTGGTATTCCTATGGGGGTTTCTTCTTTCTAATTCAACATCTCTATTTTAACCCTATTTCTTAAGCATACTATTGGAAATTAAAAGTGTCTTTATGTCAATGGATCCCTCCTTTATTTAGCTATATTGATTTTGTACCATTTTTAGGGTGGGAACCTAACACAATCATTTAAGGTGAAATTTTATTTTCTGTAAATATTGTTGTGATAATGCAAGTCTGTGTGCCAGAGGGTGATGGAGGAAAGTTTTTCACAATTAAGAAGTTGAAAAGGTAATAGATCTGAGGAAGTCTTCATTGCTGTAATTTTACCTCTCTTCTTGTCTATTTATTTCTTTCAATCAGCACATATTTGTGGTAAATGTTGCTTATAAATACACTGTTGATAAATGTTGTTTTTTTATGATAAGAATTTTTTCTTTTGAGTTTTGTTTACTTGTAATATGTTGTTTTGGGTTGATTTTGATGAAGAATTATATCGAAGGGATTACAATTATATAGTAGTGGAACATTCTTAGGTGCTGGAAGACTATGGGTAGATGTCGTAGGATTGGGAAAACATTCCTTTTTTTAATATATTCACTTAAAACATTATAGGGCATTGAAGTTCCTTAACATGGTTTGTGGAGTCTTTCTCTATGATTCAATAATAAAACATACTCAAATCATAGAATTTAGAAGTAGAATGTGTTGCTTACTTGGTGATCAATGTATGTAATCTATTATCATAATGCCTCCTCAATTTCTAGTTGTAAATTCCATTCTTCAATTTTGGGCTTACTGAGATCGATTATTTAGACTAAACTATCATGAATAAAGATGGGGGTTTTTCCTCAAAATCATAAGTTAATTCCCTTTATTTTCTATGAAATTATATAAATTATTAGTTTTTTATTATTAGATATTATTTTTACATTTTCATGAATGAAGTGAAATCTTAATTTCATCAGGAACTCAAGTCATTTAGGTTAGAAACTGATCCCTCTTTATTTCTCTTATGCTTGTTTGGTTGGGCCAACCTTTTGATTTATTTAGTAAACTTTTATAGTGTAAATGGTCAACATATTTTAAACGTATTTATGTGTGTTTAATGTGTTGTTGTAATCAAAAATAAATACATTTAATAATCAAACACCTAATCTATCGATCAAAAAAATCTGATACTATCGATGTTTCAACTCAATGGACTTTGACATCAACATTCATGTTATTCACTGGGTGGTTTTTTTGATTTTTTTCTCTATATATGAATAGTATTTATTGTTAAATTATGGTTATAAAAATAGAAAAGCGAATGGATATGAAAATAAACTAGTTTTTTTGTCAAATTTAGATTAAAAAACTGGTTTCTCATCATTTACTGATGAAAAAATTTGGTTGTAAATGCTCTTCAATTACAACTAAATTTAAACTAGTTGGTTGATTTTCAAATCGGTTTATTATCATCTAGTTTTATTTTCAAACTGGTGCACTATAAATCTTGTATGCATGGTATGTTTGATGTTTTATGAAAGTAAAAAAATTAAATGAACTATATTTGGCAATTTCCGTCACCTATCACACACACCTTTGGAATAATTTTTTTTCATACTTAGAAATGACCCTTTCCTTTTCATCACACACACACATAGTAGAAATGACTCATTAATTTTCTTACTTACAATGTATTCCAATGTCTTCTTCAATTATATCACTTTAAAACATAGAAATATAGCCATTGAGAAACAATTGTTGGATGATCATACTTGAAATACATCATATATTTTAGTAGTAGAGTCAAACAGACCATACTAAACACTTATATGGTATATGATTTGTGACTATGCTACTATTACGTCACACACACAAACATCTTTGTAATAGTAGCATAGTCACACATAGACTATAGTAGACTTACCATATTTTTAATACATCTTATATTGTAATAGAAGAGTAACACACATACTGTCGCAGACTCATGTAAGATATACGATTAGTGATAGATTCTATTACACACACATGATTTAATTTCTATTACATAAAAACTATATTATGATTAGTTTATTACAATTTTTGTGTGACTCTATAATATTAGACAGAGTGAAATATAATTTTATATGCATATTTTTCTTACTACCAGTTTGAGATTATATGGAAAACATTCAACTTGATTTGAAATAAAAGGCCCTTGCTTACATAAGTGGGGATGATCACCAACTTCCAACCATCTATGTCTAAAATTGGGGATAACATGCTTCATTCCTCCGATATAAGTGTTCTTGATGTATTTTTGAGTATTCATGATTCAATGTTCATAATGTAAGTGTTCTAAAATAATATACTTTCTTTTAGGTTATCATATTTGGGTTTCTTATGAACTACATGATTTTGTGTTCGAGACCATGGGAACTTATTTTACATAAGAAAATATCATAGATTGGTGATTTATTTGTTTATTTACTTATTTTTATGGTAAGATGTAGCTGGCTTAATTTTTATATTTGGACTATCTGCCTAGTTTCTCAAATAATATAGCTTATAATGAATATAGGGACCTGCCCAAACACCCTAAAACTTATATGTATATGATTGAGTGGTTCTCATGGGTCATGGTCAAATAGTATTTATATTTACTCTTAATGCTTCCTAGTGGCTAAGTAGAGTTTCTCTCTAGGAATATGGATTAAGAGTTTCACTTTCTTAATCACTTATGTATTTTTTTGGTTTTTATTATTTTGAAAAATGAAATCAATGAGGGTGGTTGTTTTTATGATTGAAATCAAGAAAAATTAAAATGCATTATGAAGTTTATGAAAGAAACGGAGAAACCCCTAGATTAAAATTTATGAACATTTTCTCAAATACTTGGACCTTCAAATATATTATATGGGTGTTCAAATTGTCTATAAACAATCTTAATGCATAAATTTTTTCAATGATCATTATGCTCTTAGATAAACTCATAAGTGGTCAACTCATAACTCTCTAAAATAGGTCAAAATCATGTTCCATCCTCCATTCTGATCACTGATTTCATTGTACAACATTTATATGAATAGTGGGATGAGAAAGAGTGTTCAACATATGAAATAAAATAGAAAGGTGAGAGACACAAGTGATGATCATCTCTTTATCTTCTCACTTTCCAGATATCCACATAACAATGTAAACGAAATCATGTTAGGTGTGTGGCCTTTGTATCACTAGTTTCCTTTGATGGTTGATCCTTATATTGGCCTCTTTTAATCAAGATATTGTGAGATCATTGACTTCACAGTTGGTGAGAAACATAAAGCATACAGGGAGAGAAAGAACAAAACAATTTAACATAATTAAAATGTAGTAAAATTGAAATTGAAAAAAGAAATTATAGAAGATCTTAGCTATGATCACTAGGTGATGAATCATTTCAAAGTGAGGAATATGAGAATTATTTATATACAGTGAAATTATTCTACCTCTCTTTTAGTGTAGTGAGCATATCCTTCCTTAGGTGGGTTCGACATGCATAGATTAAAGGGCCAAGATTAGTTGACATCATCTCAGGGAATCTTCTTATTGGAAAATTTCATCCCAATATCAAGACCATACTAGTATCAGAAAATTGAAACATATTTTTTATTCTTATTGATGAACCAATGAAACTCTTTGAGATTTTTTCTAGTATAAGTGTTTATGGGTGAAATTAAAAAGAGTGTTGTTAGATGTAACACGAGGTTTGATTTTATCATTGCATATGCTGAAAAGTGGGACCATTTTAGATTTGGTTTTTTGATTTTTACAAACTTATTGAACATTTAATTGGAAAGATAACATGATCGGTGCTACACTGGTCCGTAGTTCTGCACATCATGAGCTTAATGTGTCTGAATGAAAATTCTAGTTGGTTTTTAATGTTTCCATGTTGTTTGTATCATCTATGAGAAAGGATGGATATTAATGTGTAGTACCTGGTCATACTGACATGACCATGAAAATTTTGGTGTGAAGAAGGTTGAACATTACCTCTTTGTTCTAAGAACAACAAGTCAGGATTATTTGGGAAATTGATTGAGCAATTGATGTGTATGAATCATTGAACTTGTGGTCAGGGAGTGTAGATATCATGTGGCCCCACTGTTTTTAGAATACCTGAGCAAGATCATAGTCAATACTCAATAAATTTTTTTCCATTTCATTGAATAATTCTCATGAAGATTAACACAGGTTCGGTGGAATCTTCCATCAGATTTGTTCCATATCAACCCTAGATGGTGTGGAATTTCTCCATGCTCAGTTGGATTTAGATCATATTCCTCCTCAGTGAAACTATGAAATAGCATGATAGTTCTATTTTGGAATCAAGGGATTAAAATTAATCTCACAACTCTAGTGTAGTTTTAGTTTCTATAAATTATGGCATAGGGTGTCATGCCTTTGATATTCTTCTACGCTTTGGTTGAGGAGTCACCAATGAGATTTGGTTGAAACAAGGCAGTGGAGTCAAATTCTATAGATGCCTTTAGTTCATATTTATTAGCAGGTTGACATTATTGCAATATGCGTGATGTATTCTTCTCTAATCATATTCATCATGTGTCCATCTTCAGATATGGTTTGATGCATAGGGTTTTAGTCTTCATCAACTAGTGGTATGGTTTATTCTTAGTGAGACTGGGATTTTTAGAGGTTTAGATGAGGGTCATGGGGGGTTGTAGGTACTAAGGATAATGAGGGTGATGGTACGGGTGTGGTAGGTTATCCACGGTGACATAAGTAACTATAGAGAGGGAATACATGGTATGTTTGGAGAAACAACCACAATAGGTTGATGGAATTGGTCGTGAGCCTACAAGTTAAATATTTTTTTATCATAGTTACTTATATTCAACACACTCATTCAGTTGAATTTTATTCTTACAGTTACTTGGAAATTGCACTAGTGGTCAATTTTCAATCCCAATCACTTAATTGACTATGATTCCTTCATATGCTCACTTCGAGACTATCACATTCCAAAACCATTATTTCAACCACATTTTTCTTTAGAGTATAATTTTTCCCAATTAATTTAAAAAAATAGTTAAAATAATCATTTCATATTTGAAAATAATAATTCTCCATTCATTTAAAATTAATTTAAATAAAATAATTTAATATCTGATTTTTTTAGAAAAATATAAATTTCTATAAGTAAAAATCTCACCCTAATTTGAATTGGAAATCAAAATTTAGTAATCTTTTCTTAAAATAATTTTAATTTTAATTTCAAAAAAATTATTCGTAATTTATATAACAATGAATATTTCATTAAAAAAATATAATTTATACATTTATCAACTATGTTCAAGAATTTATAATGTTAAAATAAAACCCAAATTTTCCTTATGTTTTGGATAAAATTAGAAGGTATTTTCAATAAATTACATACAAAAAATGTTGAAATTTTTAGCTCACATCTCTCCCCCACACTTGAACTATTACATTCCCAGAAAATTTTATCATTGAACTTAATTTATTCAAAATGAAAAAAAATGTTTCATCCTACCTAGATCTTAATATACATCCATAGAAGAAATAAACACAGATTCATCCATTGTTTTAATTATCATGCATCATATGCGATTTCAACTCACTCCTCACTTTAATTCAATTTATATTTTAAGTCCATTAGTGGATCAAATTACATTTAAGTGGAATTAATGTTTTCTAAAAACCACATATATTTATTTAATTTCTCCTAAGTTTCCCTTACCAAAGATCAATATTTTTCTTCATTGACAAAACTAAAATTAATTTTTTATAATACAATTGTCCCATTCTTCATCTGGGTTCAATATTACTTTCACCTAAATGAATTTGTGTTTAAATCCAATGAAATTATTCATTTTTTAAAAATAATTTTATCAAGACATGTACATGAAAAATCACTTATTGAAATAGTTAAATATGGCTCTACTCACATACACAGTTCCTGTTATCTCATTGATTCACCATGGGATCTCAATTGTTTTTTAATCCATGTTAAAAGGACTTATATCAATTTTTTATTTAGATCCCTAGAGTTTTATTTTTATAATAGGTTAAGTCACCATAGATTAAGTTCAAATAATTTAGTGACTTCATGTTATAATTATGATTTCACAAAAAAAAATTACTCATGATCCCTTTTTCCTAGTACTAATATTAAACTTCTAAGAAAACAGGGGCCAATTCATAAAGAAATCAACTAATTATTAAAATTTTCAAACCAATGAATTATTAAACATTTAATTGTGTTTTAAAACTAATAAATATATCATTTGAGTTCAAATAAAAATTTAAAAAATTAGACCAAAAATCATATAAAATTCTTTAATATATTTATAAACATTTTTTTTGTTTTTTTATCTTTTGTGGTAATTTTTAAAGAATAGATTCACCAAAAATACTTTTTTTTTACAGATTGTATAAAAAGGTTATTAAAAGGATTTTAAAAATATTCTTAAAAATGTTTTAATATCTCCCCCACACTTTTTCAACACTTCTCATTTAAATTCAAGTATAATTCATCAAATTGATGTGAATAAATATTGAAAAAGAATATACACAACCTTGTGTAATTTTTCGAGTAGGTTTTAGGTAATCTATCTCATGAGTTCCTGTATAGATCCTTTATCTAGACTCTAAAGTTCTATTAATTTAGGAAAAACAAATAGAAAAATATAATCACACAAGTAAATTTTTTTAAATAGAAATGAAAAAGTGGGATGATAATAATGTAGAATCCTTCCAAAAATGGGTTGCAGGTTGACTATCCATGAATGGATAACAATGTGGTAATACCTAATCCATCTAAATATATAGTTTCTTTGATTTTATATTTCCATGATCTACCCTCTTATCTTATTTCCATTTAGAAAAAACCTATAGAAAATAATAATTAAACACATAATTTTTTATTAAAACATATGAAGAAAATAAAACTAATGAGAATCTTGGGGTTTCCTTTCCAAGAGGCGATGTAGTTAGACTATCCATGGATGCATAGTCCTGTATTAATACCCAATCCATCAGAGGATGGGGTTTATTTGATTTGAGCCACCACATTTAGTTCTTTCCGGAGAAACTCACCCTCGCTTCTTCTAGGAGGTCCCCTTTGATAGAGTACTGTATGTCCACCCTCCAAGCATTGTAATGTATCTAATATATTGGGGGTGGAAAGAGGATGTATTAGGTCTCCTCAAATTCCTCCAAAACATTCATATCCTCTTAATATTTTAGAGGAATATCCAATAATTAAACTTTACAGCATTCATTAAAGGGAGAGTCAGTAAATAATTCATATTGAATAAAATAAAAAACATTTGAGTTTAAATTAAAACATCTCCCTTTATATACATCCAATTTTTCTATTTATTCATGATGAGACACTATGAATTCTTATTCTACTACTATTTTTCTCCCCAGTTGATGTTTAGTGTGATGTTGTTGGGGTAATTTATTCCTCATAGTTCATGGGGAATCTTTATCTTGTTCTTTAGAAGACACTTATCGGGTGTTATTTGTTCACTTTACAGGGCTAATTTTACGAATTTTTCTTCAAATTAGTCAAACTTAGGGTATATTTTAGGTTTTTCAGCCACTATTTAAACTTCATAAAAAGAATAGTTCCACATATTGTTGAAACAATAATCATTCAAATTTTAATCTTTTCCATCCTAGGAAGGTTATAATATTCCTCAAATTATTAGTGTTATTAGCATGCAATTCATAAGGCAATTCATTAAAATTTTAATTAAATGTTATTATGGTAAAGAAATATCCCTCATTTATCCCACCAACTTTTCTTTATCAACTAATATGCTTGGTATCCTTACTTATAGAACATTGGTTACTCTAGGGAGTAGCCTATCATTTATATTTTCATGAAATGATTTCTTGATGTTCAGTTGGTGGCGTTTTCCATCTCCCCCCTCAATATCAACAGGTTTTAATAATGGTTCTTACATTCCCACTCCAAATTGAAGTTATTTCATTCCTCCATATTTTCTATTTTGGGACTTCAACAATATTTATGAGTTTTTCTATAGCATAAGGGTGTTCAAAATATAGCTAAGTTTCAATAAAATCAGAGAAATAAAAATCCAATAAAGATTTTACCTCAATGATTTTAGTTTTTAATTCCCCTTCAATGTGGAAATCCATTGAGAAAATGAGTTTAGGGGTGAACAATGGTACTTTGTCTTTTTCTTCAAGATCACTAATTTCCATCTCCACCATGGTTTTCACAATAAATGGGATATATAATTTAGATTCACTTTTCACTACCTCATAAAAGTATTATCCTTCTCCTTGTCCCATATGATACTAAAATGTTTCTTTGTGGTTATATGGTAGGTTCTTTGATATTTCAATGCTGAGGGGTTGTTTATTATCTAGTTCATTTAAAATGGAAACTTTATTGGGCTGATCTAATTTATGCATCATTACTTTCATCTAAATTTTATTTTTCTATTCTTTATGAATTCTTCCTCATCAAGGATAATTATGCAGTGGTTTTGATGGGAGTTTCTCCTCACGTGGTACATGTGGAACATATGGGAAGAGAAATTGGTTAGAAAATAAATTTGCAATGTATGGGTTCATCCTTTCTTCAATTCTTCCAATCCATTTAATATAGGAATAAAATTTATGATCCATTATATATAATGGTAACACTTAACTGATTGTAATAGAGTGGAGAAAATAAAAAATAATGAAATGAAAACAAATAAAAACAGGGAAAAAATATAAATACTATTGTATTAATGATAGTGAAAAATCAACCCTTATCCATGGTACTAGTTCTATGTTGATCGAGTGGTTTTCACAGGCCTCATTTGAAAATAATTTATATTTAGTCTTAATACAGCCTAGTGGATGACCAGGGTTGTCTCTCAATGAGTAGGTCTTGAGAGTTTTATTATCTTACTAACAAAGGTATTTTTGTTTTTGTTTTTATTATTTTTAAATAGGAGAGAAATGAGGGGTGGTTGTTTTGATGAATTAAAAAAGGAAAAATGAAAATTCAAGATGGAATAGATAAAATAAAGGGAGACACCCCTGGATTCAACATTGTAATCCTTCAATGTCTCACAACCTCGATACATTAATTCTATTATCTGGGTGTTCCAATTAGGTACACATATCCCTACTACTAAAATTATGTGAATAAACATCACACTCAAGGAGAAGATCCTAAGTGATCAGATCATCACTCTCTTAAATGGGTCAAAATCATGATTCATCTTCCATTCAGATCACTACACCCACCATAAAACCATGATCTGAATAATGGGAGAGGAAAGACTGTTCATTGATACGAAAGAGTATCAGAAGGTGATATATCTGAGATATTATTGTATCCTCAACCTCTCATTATAAATATATCCTCAAAATAGAGTTGAATAAATCAGTCCATGTACGTGGACTTTGAATCAAGGCTTTTTTCGAAAGAGTGATCCTCGCGTTATCCTCTCATAATTATGAGATTTAGAGATCATATGACTTCATAGTGGGTCAAAAAAATAAAGAAGATAGAGAGAGAGAAAGAACAATACAATTGACCATAATGAAAATGTATTAAAATTGAAATTTCAAAAGCTATGATCGGAAGTTGATGAATCATTTCAAAGTAGGGATTAAGAGAATTATTTATAAACAGTGGCATTCTTCTTCATCGCATTCAGTGCATGAAGCCACAAGATTCTCTTTCCTTGGATGGGTTCCATGTGCACAACAAAAATGGTCATGATCGATTTAGTTGAGAGTGTATGAGTGAATCTTCTTATTGTAAAAATTCCTCCGATGATCGAGTTCATATATGTGAGAGAAAAATCAAAGTAGAATTGTTTCTGCATCTCAAAGCTTCATTGTAACTCTTTGAGAATTTTCCTAGAATATGAATTATTAATACATCATATGTGAAGGGAAAAAGAGTGTTGTCAGACATGATTTTAGAATTGTACATGCTTGAAAGAAATCCCCTTTTAGATTTGGGTTTTGGCTTTATACAAACTTATTGAAAAATATATCTATCTAGGAACTTTATCGGTGCAACACTGGTCCTTAGATCTACACATCTCATGCTTAATGTGGCTAAACTCGAAGTCCAATTGATTGATGATGCTATCATGTAGTATGGATCATCCAAAAGCTTTAATGGATGTTAATTTGTAGTATTGGGTCATACTGATGCATCCATGCAAATGCGGATGTGAAGGAGGATAGTCAGTGAATCTTGGTTAAAATAGTAGCTTGTCAAGATTATTGAGAAAATTGATCGAGTAGTTGGTTCATGGTAGTCTTCTCACATGCGGTCGATGGGTGGGGATTAATTGTACCCGATCCATTTACAGAATACCTACATAAGAGAAAATTCAATATCCAGAAATGTTTAGGTTTTCTCCAGCATTCTCAAGAATATTGACTCAATTTTGGTGGAATCTTCCATCAGATTTGTTCCAGATCAAACAGGGATGGCATAAATTTTCTCCAAGCTCATTCAACTTCAGATCTTCTTTCTCCCCAGTAATATTGTGGCACAACTCAATAGTTCTGGTTTAGCATCAAGGGATTTATCTTAAACTCATGGCTCTAGTATATGTTTGGTTTTTCTAAATTGAGGAATATGGAGGCACAACTTTAGTATTCTCCCAAGATTTGATTGAGGCATCACTAACATGATTTTGTTACAATAGGGTGGCTAAATTGGCTTCAATATATTCCTTCAATTCATCTTCAATAGTGGGATAACATCATCAGAATAGTTGGCATGACTTCTTATCTGGTCATCTTCACTGTGAGGCTATCTTCATATCTAGTTCTGTGGACAAGGGTAAAATCTTCATCAACTGGTGGCATTGTTCTTTCGTGGCCAAGTCATGATTTTTAGTATAATGAAAATAAAAGTTGGTTGAATTGATGAGGAGAGTGGGGGAACAACTATAGTTGGTTATCAATGGTTTTTAAGTAATAGAGGACAGGTAACAGGGAATAACTTGATTATTAATGTCACTTGAAAAATTAAAATTCCCATCAATTGTTACACCAATCCATTTAAGTGATAATGTTTACATTATGCAACCACTTTCAGACAGTAACATTTTAAATCTAATTTTCAAACACATTTTTCTTTATTATAGTATTTTCCAAATTAATTTCCCAAAATAATAGAAATCATAATTTTATTCTTCTACAAAATAATTTCTAATGCATTCCAAATTCATTTAAATCAACCAATTTAAAATCTGATTTTTTCAAAATGATATTAATTTCCACAATTAAAAAAATTAGTCTCATTTGAATTAAAAAACAAAAATCCACATTCTTTGTTTAAAATTTTCAATTTCAATTTCAAAAAAAATTTAAGGTTTTATAATTTATATAAAAAATAATAAATCATTAAAAATCATTAATTGAGTTATACATAAATTAATTTGTAGAATTAAAATTTTTGAGAAAAATCACAAAATTTCCCTGGGGTTCAGATAAAATTAGGTGTATTTTCAATGAATAAGAAACAAAAAATGTTGAAATTTTCAGCTCACATCGATGTATATATATGTTCAATGCCTTTTGAGGGTGTTCTTATTTTATTTAGATATTTTTATGAAATATTGATGTGTAAAAGTATAGGTCAACTTGTTTATTATAGACTTATTACACCAAAATGGTTAGTGATATTCTATTTACAATAAATATTTTTTTCATAAGACATAATTATTAAAACATTGAAAAATCTAGAGTATTATTTTGATAAAATAAACTCTATTAAATTGTTATTCTAATTTTTTAACTAGTTACTTGATTTTGTTTGCATTTATATATTAATTATAGAATAATATTTTTTTCAATTATTCTATAATTTATTTTATTTATAAAAATAATCATGATTAGAAATAATTTATTGCAGGTTTTATAAATTAGATATGTATTTGAAAAACAAGTGTTTTTTCTCTTTTGAATGAGATGTTCTGTAGAAGACAATTCCTTTTTTTAATCAAATCTTCTTTCAAACTGAGAGCTAAATTATGTGAAATTTTAATTAAAGTTGTTTTTCATAGACTGTGATCTTTTCATGCTTGAATATTACTATTATTGTATGACAAGGGGAAATTATTTAATTTTTCCTATATATTGTTCAAGAAAATGATTACAAGTTTGGATTTAATAAAATAATGTTCTCTAAAATATTGGTTGCATTATTTTTCTATGTATCATGAAGCATGTTAAATTGAATGGTTATTAATTATCCATATAACGATCATGTATCATTATCATTAATGCACTTGAGATGAAACATTCAATGGTGATAAATTTGGATTCCCATATATTTTAAAAAAAAATTAAATGTATTTATCATATTTATTCTTTTATATATTATTAAGTTGTGATATATTGGAATGAATTTCATTGACCATTTATTAAAGAATTCCTATATTTCATTGATATCATAATTAATCTTGTTTATTTCAATTTTTAGGGATATGTATTAGAAAATACGAACCATGTTGAAATGCCAATGCAACTTTAAATGGATTGCAATGTCACATCAATGCCAATGTTATTATATCTTTGTGTGGATGTTATGTGTCAAGATTAATATAACCAAATAAGGAAATGTGAGGGAATATTCTAAGGCCTCCCTTATTTAATGTTGCAGATGTTTTCATGTAGGTTAAACTTTGATTGGTGATGTGGTTTGGTGCAATGTGAACCATGATAATGATAGTGAGAGTTGATACGTGAGAGAAACAAATTAAAAATAAAGTTTGATGGAGTTTCATGTAAATTATTTCAGAGTTTGATCATGTTTAAACATGTTTTGAGCTTCATGTATTTTCATAGAGTTTGAGCATGTTTTTAAACTATTTTCTTAACATTTTTTACAAATAACTGATACTAGTCCTATGAAAATGGACTGGTCTATAATTTTATGTTTAATTTTTAAAAAATAATCAAAATTTTGAATGTTTACAATTCATATGAATATTAAAAAATTATTAATCACAAATAACATGAATATAAGTTCAAAAGTTACAATATTTTTAATATTGGATGAAAATTTCATATTGGAAAATTGTAGTTATAACCACCACATAATAAAAAATAATTTTTTAAATATCATTTCTAACTAATAATTCCAAAAAAAAATTAGTTATAATTTTAATGGTAACATAATTATTTTTAAAAAGTTCACTACTAACATGGTAAATTTATTAATACATATTAAAAAATCAAAAGGTTGGGAAATCATATCATTCATATCATTGATAGATTAAAAAAATAACGGTTCCATCATATTGAGGAGAAACATCCTCATTTAAGTCCGATAATAAAATACTATAAAAAACATAAAAATGTATTAGAATAAATAACATTAAGTATTAATAAAAAAATAAATGAATCATGAAATAATTGTATAAAGTATTGTATGTTTATTAGAGCGTTCTATCGGTATTCAAGTTGAAATATTGAAGGGTTGATTTTTTTTGAAATCCCTTATTTTTAAAAAATTTTCAATATGTATATAACTTTAAAAATATTTTCAAATAGATTGTGATAATTCCAGAAGTTTTTTAGATATCTTTAAGAAAGATAATAATTTTTAAAATTTTAACAAATAAACCTCTACTAGAAACCCAAACTCATCATTTTCCAAAATATACAAATAGATAGACATCATATTTTTTTAATAATGACATTTAAATATTCAATCCTTCAAATTAAAATATATAACATAGTAAATTTGTTTCTTTTTTTGTGGCATCTTTCGATATTAACTGCATCACATGTTTATCAAAAAGAACCAAAAATTTAATTCCACTACCCTCGGTGATCCTGAACTATTAATTTGTTGTAATGGAATTTATAATTTTTAAGAAATTTAATATAAATTGATTGAAACTAAATACTCACTTGGACAATACATTGATTTAATTTAAAATAAGTTGATAATAGATGTTGTGAATTAGCATAGTTGATTATGGGAATAAATTAATGTATGGTGCCAGTTTTTTTGACGAACAATTGAATAGTGGATCAATTTTTCACATGATTGAAATTATTTTATAAAATTGGTATGTGTTAATGATGAATTGAGAATATTTTTTATACAATACTTACCTATAAAGGAGTAATGAATTGTGTACATGGTCTAATAATGATAGATTTTTTTGTAGCATTATTATAATAATATAAATAAAGTAGTTATTTACCGAATGAGAAGAATGTATTTTGGTATAAAAATAATAAAACACATCATTCATAATATTTTAAAATAATTAGTTTGAGTTTTTTTTTGGAAAATTTAAAAAATGACTAATCATTTTTTATTTTGATAATAATTTTTCAAAAAAAACACAAAACAATGATGTTTGTTCTATTAATCAATGATCTTTATTATATTAACTAATACATAAAGAAATATGGTATTATTAAAAAATCACATCATTTTCATGAATTTATACTAAACAATGATTCTTTAACAAAATCTTGACACAATAATAAAAATATATCAATATAATACTATGAATAACGAATATATTTTTAGACAACTAATCAAAATATATATCATTTAAAATTATTTAACAACATACCACGTAATGTGCACCACCAAACATTGAATTAGCTTTTTTAGGATGACTCATTTGGATTTTTAAAAGGTATGCCAGATTAACATATGAAAAAATCATACAAGGTAACATGTTAAAACATAAAATGTATGGTGAACAAATCAATGAAAATTGAAAGGTAGGAGTATTTTCTTGAATGAGTTTTAATTTTATACTACAATGATTTTAAAATAGTTATTTAGTGGAAACCTAGTACCAACATTGTAAATTTAGAATTTCAATTTCAAAACATAAAGAAAATTACAAAAACATATAATATATAATAGAAATTAAAAATAATAAAAAGAGAGTTTTATATGCATCTTAAAACAGAATACCATCTAGATTGAAAAAATAATAAATAGAACACTATTTCAAAAATTCCATGGAATGTAATGTGATTACTATAGGAAGAAATCATATATACAATGAATTTTAATTTAAAACAAAGAATGAAAAAATGAAAAGAAGTTGATACATGCTTCTTAAATAGATATGAAATAAGAATATTTTTATAATAGTTATAACATGAAATTAAAAATTGGGAGAAAAATTTAAAAATCCAAATTTTTACACAATTAATTCCATGATTTTTGGGAGGTAGTGGATCCTGAAAAATTGAGATAGGCTCCTGAAAGAGTAATTGAAGAAGGAAATGATTCATGAGATTGAGAAGATCTTGAGGAGGGAGTTTTCAACATTTTGATAATAAGGTTGTGATGTTGAAACAAGAGCAGCATATCATAGCAAACATGCCTTTCAATTGAAAATGATTATATAAATATTAATATTATATCTTGAACAACTAAATTACTATTGGAGAATAGAAAAAATGTAGTTTTATAAATTTGAAAACTTTAATAATATTAGAAGTGTAACACCCCTATAAAAAATGATATGCTTGCATAATATACATTGTTCAGGAATAATCCTTACATTAATGAAGATGTAGAAATATAACTATAATCAGGAGAAAAATTATATTGAGAATAACATATTTTCACACCTAGAAATCCTATCGTAAAATGAGCTAATAAAGAGGGTGAATAACTATTCAACCAACGGAACAAAAAATTTATTGTGCTATAGTTAATGGTGGCTAGAAGTTTTCACTACTATAGTGTTGGGGCTCATATATTCCAAGCTGCTACAGTGGCCAATGATAGGAAGTCTACAGATCTATAGTACCACTATCTCCAATGTCTAAGCTTCTATAATAGCCAATCCAAATCTCTACTGCTATAGTGCCCTGTTAGTGTTGTCCTGTCAACTATGCTACATTCTACCAAAGTTTGTATAGTTTCCCCAAATTTGGGTTAGGGCCTTCAGCCCTTGGGCCCCTCGAGTAGGATGTGTTACCCCTACAACCCCTAATGATCACAATGAGGAGTTAGTCCCATAAGAGTTCTGGACTAGTGCTTAGTATGGGCCACTCTCGTTCAACCCAACATCATCCAAAATGGATCATGCAACACCAATCCATCATAATTATATATAAATTAATATATAATACATCCCAAAACATTTTATTAAGCATCAATGATATTCAAATAATATAATAAAATAATAATGTAGATTCAAAATATATTTTATATATTTAAGTGTGGTATATTTAGATAGAAAACAAATTCAATATATAAATAACAAATTCTTTTTTGAACATATCAGATATTAAAAACTATTATAAGTTGTTAATCAATTAAAAATAGATCAAATTTTAGAAAAACATCCCTATAAAATTTCTAAACCAGTATAACATAGAAAATAAAATAATTTCTTTATAAAGCTCTAGATGATATTATATAAGAAAGAATAGAATAAAGGTAAACTAATCCTATGATCTTGGGGGGAGGTAAATTTATCTTATAAGGTAAAAAGGGTAAGAGGGAAGGTTGAGGTTAAATTTGTGAGTCCGAGGAAGAGTTTCATGATTCATAAAACTAACTATAGGTGATTTTAATTTTATGTATTCAAAAATTTGAAGCATTTGTATAATAAAATAATTAAGTAAATTGAATGGACTACTTATGAACTGCACACAATCTAGAAATTATAATATGCATATAAAAAATATATGGATTCAAAAACTAATATTGTAATGTAATATGAAGAATACAAATGAATTCTAATGTAATATGTACAACTTATATGTCTAGATAATATATATTATGAAAAATATATATGCAGACTAATAGGTAAAATAAAACACTAATATGGATTCCAAATTTTTTTAATATGAAACAAAATATAAAAAATTAAACAACATAAAATTGGATGAAATAAATATTCCTCGCGATATTTAAATGTATAAAAATTCAGTTCATAAAATAGGTATGTAACATAAGTCTTACTACTAAAACATATGTATAGCTTTGGTCATCTATGTAAATTTTTAATCTATATAAAACCCAAGATCCTATAAATAATTATGAACAACATTTAGATCTAAAAATTTAGTTAAAATTTATAGAAGATTCTTCAGTCAATTAAAAAAGTAATTTTTGAATCCTACAACATTGAAAATAAGCATATTAATAATACATAAAATGGATAATAAAGAGGAAATATATAAATAAAATTATATACAATGAAATATTTATAGGGTTAATATTATAACATTGTACAATGAACTTATATTCCAGAGAAATTCAATGCAGTAGTCATTTAGAGAGTAAACACATACAAAAAATCAAATAGAGTCAGTTATGAAAGTGAATACAGTGAGAAAATAGGGTAAAACAATATTAATAAGTACTACCATGTGGGGATATATGTATTTGTCTATATAAGTGCATCTCTATGATATCTGAGATATAATAACAACTAAGATAAATTCTCTTAAGAGAGTTTATGGGAGGAAAAAAATGTGGAAATGAAAAAATATACATAGAACATAGAACCAGAAAAAAATAAGGGCTAAAAAATTAGTGTTATAGATGAGAAACAACCATAGAACATAGAAGAATAATTTAATCAGGGATACAAAATTATAATTCTAATTTATGATGTATAATGGAAGAGAACCATTAAATAATACTATGAACAAAGATGGAAGAACCATAGAAGTAAGAATCAAAATAAAATTAGGTATAAAAGGATTTGAAGAGAACATATCGAGAGGAGAAATAGGTTTATATAGATAAGTTTCAATATTCAAAGTAGGAAGAAATTAATAATATATTGGAACATTAATCAATGAATTAAGGATTTATAATGGGATAAATTAACATGGAGAAATGATGAAAGGCATCCACGAGTTGGGGAGATGAATATGAATGGGAGATTACCAAACCTTGAAGGGGAATCAATAGTGAGAGGCCACGATTGGAAAAAAAATGATGTATGATGAAAATTATATTATGAAACACATGAGTGTGGAGAAAACCCTTCATTTAAGAGAGGACTATGAAATACACATAGATGTGAGGATGAAGAAACCTAACTATGAGGAGGTGTCAAGGAGGAGGTTAGAAGATGGAGGTGGAGTAGGCGGAGCTGGGGTTGGATAGGGGGATCAAGGAGGGAGTTATTTAGGGAATAGATAGTGGAGAGGGACTCAAGATGGGAGAGAGTTATGGAGCCATGAAGAGGAGTGGGGAGTGGATGTGGGAGTGGGGTAGGGAAGAGGGAGTGAACAAATGAGAGGGAATTCACAAAACGTGATGGAGACAAATAGAATCTAAAAAACCCACCTTGTATATATATATAGTAGAGGTCTAGGTTTTTTGGTGTTTCATATAAGCTAATTTTATAATTATTATAGAATAAACAGAATAAATATATAATATATAATTCAATCAATAAATATAATATTTAAATTTAGAAACAAATATCTAAATACCCAAACATGATGTTTTCTTGAAATATAATTAATAAATATATATTAATTGTTTCTATTTTTTTCAAAATATAATAATATTATCAACACATAAATTTATCATATGAATATTCTCCTAAAAATTTTTATTGACATATATATTATCTATTGGTATTATTATAATTTCAGTAGAACTATTTTATCTTCCACAGTAATATTTAATGATAGGGGTTTTACCAACAATTTAGTGATATGAACATATCTGTGGGTAAAATTCATTACCAAAAAAATGTACCTTTACCAACACATATCTCCTTGTATAAAAAAGATAAATATTTTTTATGAGAGTATTGATGAAGCATATATGATTTTCAAAGTATGTTTATCATGGTGAATTTTGGTTATTTTCATGGGAAAAGGAGATTTTCAATTATTGCAGACACCCTATTCCAAGTGGTAATGCTTGATGAAATGATGATTATCATTATCGTAGTTCTTAAGAAAAATTTTGAGCATGGTCCTTTAATTTGAAACTTTCTTATTTCTAATTTGTATAGAACCAGTATATTAAATTGTGCTTATTTGATCCATAATAAACTTAATCAAATTATAAATGTTGTTCATAAAACCATATATTTTTACTTAATACTTATTTTTTGTTTCTCCCATTAGGGGAACATTATTGTCTAATATTTAAATGAAATATAATAGAATGATTATTAAACCACCAAAAAATTATTCTGAGATGTGATTAGATGTTTATGTCACATGGAGGATATATGTAATTATTTTTTCTAATTAATAAATCTATAGTAATCCCAACCCAACCATTTATATCAAAATTATAAAATTTTCAATGACTTTTCTCAACATGTCAAAGAACTGATCTTGTATTAGAAGTATTGGAGGTGATGTTTTGAAGTGGGATTCAACCTAATTTAGGCTATATTATTATATTTTTACATAGTTATCTAATTAGTATTCAAATCCCCAATGATCTAACTTTTTTTCCTAGCTTGACCAAGGGGGAACCATTGATAATAGATTGTACAATACCATAATTATTGGTAATTACAATCTTCATAAATTTGAAACAACATTGAATATGTTTAAAGAAGTGAAAGAAAATAAAGCACCTCCTAATATTTAGTGTTATAAGGAAATTATAATGTTTATTTTCTCAATATATGAGTATGGTAAAGTGATTAATATAATTGTTGATTTTGATATATATAATTCCGACATTTCTTCCATCGTAGAGAATACACTTTTATTTTTCTCTTTAATTAATGAAAAAATTTATATGAAATGATTTTAATTTAAGAGATATGATACTTCTCCATATATTAGAATGCTTTGTTGCCTAATTCATTCTTTATTTTGATGCATGAGACTAAACCCACATATTATGGGTGTGTAAATAGTAGTAGAGTCATTATTCTCTCATTCAATTTACTCTTACAACATTTTGAGAAGATTAATCATGGACCAAATTGACTGTGCATGCGAGCACTTCAACGGTTTATGACAAAAAGGATATCAACCCAATTAATGGATATATATAAATTCAGTATGGATTTTTTATGAATGAAACTGTTTCTCAAGTTAAGAGTGTAATGGAAGAGATGTCTTAGATTGGTTTTGATAATATTAAAATAATTTCAATGTGAATTTTGAAATCAAAATTGGATACAAAGGTGCTACGTGGTACCCAAGATTTAAAACATTAGTTAACTAATTAATTTTTTATTTTTCAATATAATTTTCATGATTTTCCATCATGATACTAAAAATTAAATTGATGCGATTATAATTAATTTGTATTTTCTAATTTTATGTGATTTTCCTGATGTATTTCTATAAGGACACCTATTTGTATGTTTCTTTATATTTTATTTTAGCTATTTTTTATATTATCATTATCAATAAAGTTTCATTCCCACTATTTTTTGTATCATCCTCTCTATGGTTTGTTGGATCTATGGTTGAAATCATGATATGTTGCATGTAATCCTTTTCTCCTATACATGTTCCTTATGTGGTGGTGTCCAATTATCTTGTGTGTTTATGATATTTATTATGTTTTGGTGAGTGGATAACTTATGGGGAGCTATTAAAGTATAGAAATAATTTCTTATTACTAGATAAAAAAATTGATGATTTAATGTAAAAATTAAATATTAACCTCTCATAGAGATATTGTAAGTGTTTGAAAATAATCTCACATAAATTTTGGAAGAAAACCACCTGAATAAGTGATAGGAAAACATTTTTCAATAATCAATTTGGAAATGTTTTTTTGAAATTATTTATTAAAAAATATTTCCACCACATTTATTGGTGGTTTTCTTTAAAATATTATGTTTAAGTGTTGGGTCATGGTTGTGTATCACAAATTTCTAATAACATTCCTCAAAATGGAGCAAATATACGAGTAAATGAGAGATGATATTGGTTTTGATATGTACTGGTAGAAAGGGTGTTCTAGTTAAATATTCATTTGAAATTGTTTTATAATTATTTTGGTAGCTTTATTGGAAACTATTTTTTAATTAAAAGTTTCTTTTAGATTAGATTTTATTCTACTAAATGTTACATTCTGAAGAATACAAATGAATTTTCTTTTACTACATATTGGTGTTAATTTTCTATAATTGGTGCACATTTACTCAAAGGATTCTTTAACTATTTCCATTTTGAAATCACAAATTCATCTATACCCTACATTAAATTTCTATTTTAGTATTACAAATACTTCTTAGAACATCTATCAGATCAATTCCTTTGGAAGTTAATCTATTTTTATTCCTTGGTACAAGGATTCTAGAATTAACATTGGTATTTTAAAACATTAACATATGGAGAACTTCATGATTAAGTATCCATTTACCTAAATTTTATTCTTTATGGAATATTGTGAGTATGTGAATATTCATGTAATTTATATCTTTTATGATTCATTATTTGTGAATATTTGTGTCACTTTTGTTTAGTTTTGGTAAATTATTTTATACAGGAACATGGATCATAAAGGTTTTTCTCATGATTTCAAAGAATGATGTATAATTTTATCACATTATTATCTTGAACATGATTGATTATAAATTAAAATAGGGTAATATTAAATGTTTTTATTATAATTTTCATGTGATTCAACTTTCAAAAACACTTTTACGAGTTCATTTTAAAATTTGAACTTATTTTCTTATCATGTTTCATTTCATTGTTAAAATTTTCTATTAGTTAGTGTATTTTTTAACACTTTATAAAAAAACAATAGTATTTTTTAATTTAATATTTAATTTCCAGGTCTCCCATTATATGTGGAATATTCTTTCCTTCTAAAGAAATTAGATATTCATTTCAGACGATGACCAAAGTGTGACTTGAATCAATAAAATTCTGAGAAAAGTGAACTGGAAAACAACCTAATAAAATGTCAGTATATGCCATGATTGAAGCTAAATCAAGCTCAAATTTGATATAAATATGGAGTAAAACTTGGGTAAAATTTAATTAAATTATTTCCTGATATAATTCTGAAGTTTATGGGTTGATCTAAGTAGCCCAATTGGAAGATGAAATTTTGGGCCACATTTAGTTGCCCGGAATAACATCCCACCATTTAAATCAGTGGATATGTGGCCAAATGGGTTGAAATTTTTAATAATATTAGAGGAAATCTAGATAATCAATTTTTTCTTCTATTACCCACAAAAATTCATCCATATAGAAGCTCTTTTTTGGTTGGTCTATTTAGTGGATACAAGCTATATCTGATTTTTTTCATGGTTGCAAAAGTCCACTCTCCATTAACTATACAACCATATATGCATATCTTCATTAATTGGAGTGAATTTTTGTGTCAAGTTATAGATCAAAGGATTCAAAAAATTATCATTTAATGGAGTGGCGTTTAAGGATTTTGGAGGAATTTCTTATGATTTTTATTATAATGTTATGCTACAAATTTTCCTTTGTAATGTTGGTCTTTATCCTGTATGTTGTTCTAATTCAATATAATTTCTTAATAAAATTTATTCATAATTTCTTCTTCTATTATTATTTATATATTTTTTACACCACTCTCTCAATGCGTGAGCTTATTTATACAAATACTTTTGAAATTATTTATACAATGAATGGGTGATTTTTATTTCTTTGTTTTTCTTCTTCAATTATATCTATGAAAGTCATCGTTCATATTACATTGAATTAATTGGATCAATGGAGAGATAAAAATATTTTGGGTTAATCCAAATGAAGTTTTAAGGGTCAAGGTTAATGTTATTTCTTGTTCCATTAACTTCAATTCATTTATTTTTATTGGGAACTTTATTTTATGATTACATACTTCCTTATTCTTATTTAATTATAACACCAAATATTCAAAGTGATAATATGATTATCTACCTTGTATTTCCCAAGAAAATTATCTTCTATGTGTATATGTGTTTAGTATTAGGTTTTATATGAATTAAACTAGTAAGTAATGAGGGTGGTTTGACTTCATTGAATGAACCCGTCTCAAATGTATGTAATTGGAATAGTCTAATTAAAGGAAATTCATCCAACCCACCAATATAAATAACCTAGGATCAACTCATTCTATCAAATTGAATTAAATTAGGAATTTTAGTACACTATTAAACCATAT
Source organism: Viscum album (assembly GCA_963277665.1). Classification (NCBI taxonomy): domain Eukaryota; kingdom Viridiplantae; phylum Streptophyta; class Magnoliopsida; order Santalales; family Viscaceae; genus Viscum; species Viscum album. The sequence continues at coordinate 1,614,515,292 of OY728161.1, forward strand.
CAAATCAATCCAAAGTTATCCCCTTTATATCCAAATCTTCCCCATAGAATGTATGTGTCTTTAGTTCTCTTCTTGGGGTTTTGAGGATTTTATAACCCAAACTGTACTACAAGTTACTTCTTTAACCATTAACATGGGTAAATTTGGGTGAGAAAAAATTTTGGTGTCATTTCAAGGGAACCAAGGAAGTCACCTAAGAAACTCATTCTATTATCCCACATTTTTTTGTCATCCCATTTCTCTTATATTTTCACCTTTATTTTTCCCTATTTTTTGGTGCATGTCTACATTTCCCATGACTAATCAAACAGTCTAGCTAGGGTGGATACTCCAGGGTTGGCGAACTAATACACATAATAATGTTAAAATCACTATAATAGTGTGTTGTCAAAATTATAGCACACTGTAGTAGAAAAAACAAGGAAAAAAGAGAAAAAAATACATAATTTAATAGAAATAAAATTTAAAACATAAGTATAAGAGAAAACACCATATTATTGACATTTCAAACATTTTTATGCATAATTACATGAGTAATTGTAATTAATCATCGAAATTCAAAAACATCAATGTTCCTTTGTATTGGGCCCCCAACCCACAGTCATGGTATCAATTTCTGAACAAACCACCCCAATACGAGCAATGCAAGCACCTATATTTGAAAACAATTATTATATTAGAAATATTATAAAGTAATAATTTAAACACAACGTTTCAATTTTAATCTATAATGATATAATTTGACTCATACTAGGAACAATGTGTATAATATTGAGTTGTGGTTGATTATTACACATCACACCATTTATTTTTGTCCAAAAAAGAAGGTTCTCTTGAATTATCTTACATTTTTGGTAATAGAGAACTCACTATGGTTGTGATCCAATTCAAGAGAAATTTATTTTTGAGAACAATCATTGAACTGTCACACTAGTTCATGTTCATATTCAAGAATTATCTTTGTGAAAATAAACAAAATAAGTATCAAGTAAAATTAATAATGAAGATATTTATTTAATAGAAGATAAAATGACAAGAAAACAATTTGATCCTGTTATGCCCATTTTTGCATATGTGATGCACATTATAATATAAAATGACACTTATATATTGAAAACACAAATTTTGAGTCATACTGACCACATCATGTACTAGATTGATGTGTGGTCAATTTCTACACATCACCAAAGAATAATGGATCATTTTACTAAAGTATGAAAATGATCTGAGCTTGTTTTCCAGATTTTGGTTAGTAATGTTCCTTTTAAAATAAAATGAAACATTTATATTGAAAACATACACTTTGAGTCATATTAGTCACTTATTGCATGGGATTGATGTGTGGTCAATTATTACACATCATAAATGGATTATGGAGCATTTTTGAAGTGTTTGAGATCAATCTGAGCTCATTTGTTAGGTTTTTCCTGTTTTATGTGGTTTTTTAACTAAAATGATGCTTGGGAACATGTACTTTGAGCCATACTGACCACATCATGTGTCATATTGGAATGCAGTCAATTCCTACACATGAAAAAGAATTATGGATCATTTTTCTAATGTTTGAAAATAATCCATGATATTTATGTTCTGTTTTATCTATGTGTTGTGAATTTTAAACTAAAATGGAACCTATATTTTGAAAACATGCACTTCATGTGACACTAATTACATCATGTGTCGGATTGAGAAGAGGTCAATTTTTTCACATCACCAATGAATTATGGATTGTTTTTATAATGTTTGAAAACAATCTAATCTCATTTTAAAGGTTTTTTCAAATTAAGTGTGTTTTAAACTAAAATGAACCCTTTATATTGAAACCACACACTTCAAATAACACAAACATAGAGTCATACAGACCACATTGGGTGTAAAATTTATGTGCAATCAAGATATATACACCACAAATTAATTATAGACATTTTTCTAAAATATTAAAAACTATCCAAGATCATTTTCTTGGTTTATGGTAGTGGCGTGTTTTTTAAACTGAAATTCTCCTTTATATTGAAAACAAACAATTTGATTCATATTTGTGACATCTTGTGTTGGATTTATGTGTATTCAATTGTTACACAAAAAAAATTAAAATATAGACCATTTTCCTAATTTTAAAAACAAACCAATCTTGTTTTTTCATTTTTGGCTATTTGTTTTTTGTTTTAAACAAAAAAGGAACTTTTATATTAAAAATGTATATGTCATGTTATATCGACCACATTGTTTGTTAGATTAACTTGAGGTCAATTACTACATGTTAGAAATGAGTTATGGGTCATTTTCCTAAAGTTTGAAATCAATCTGACATTCCCGACGATGGTATGCTGCTGTTGAGCCCTTGGTCCTCGTTCTGCGGCTCTGACCTCATGTCCCTCTACAACCCTCCAGGTTGGAAATAGAGTAGTGGTTAAACGAGGTTTTGAGTTTTACGGTTCGGGGATTGATTGGCCTCAAGGCGTAACATGTGTCGGTATGCTCCTTTTTTGATGACTCCCGGTTCTCTTCCTCGATGGATATGCCTTCATTCAGAGCCCTCGATTGACCAAACCATTTCTCTAACCTTACATTCCACCGCTCGTCTCATATTTGGATTTGGGTTGGTTCATACAACGAGGTTTTGGGATGTTGTGAGGTTTGGTGATCACCATCATTCCAGGCCCAAGCATTTAGTCGATGGGTTTGGGTTTTAAAATATCTTCCTCATGTTATCAGTGACTGTTTGCGTGCTTCTTCTTAGCGGTCATTCTTCTTCATGCTTGTTCGGTGGGGTTACTTTTTCAATTTAAGTTTGGTTTTTGTTTCTTGTGGTGGGCATCGGAGACCACGACAGTTTCGCGCCTCTATTTATTTCATTTCGATGTGATGAACTTTCTTTGATATGATGATTTGGTCGCTTCTGGTATGTTGGGGGATGACGACGACACGATATGTTCTACGGCGCTTCTATGGACTCCAACATTCCCCAGCATCGGGTGTAGTGTTTGGGAGGCGATGACAATGTTTGTGTTTGGATGGCATAGGTAACAGTGATGACTCTTGATGATAGCTGGCAATGTGACCTACACTAACGATGGCTGGCAACATGTTTTGAATGATGCGGTGAATCCTGAACGTGATCTTTTTGGGTGGTGTGAATCCTTTGTTTTTGAACTTTGAATTGTGAATATTATGTTTTTGGTTCCCTCCAGTTGTAGGTTACTTCTCATCCTTAATAGCAGCTTTTTAAAACCAAATAAAAATGAATTTTTAGGTAGGATTTAAACTAAAAACACACTTTTGTATTGAAAACATGTACTTTGAGTAATTCAAGACACATCGAGTGTTAGATTGATGTGTTTTCAATTCCTACATGTCATAATATTAATTAAGGACCAATTTAATATTTTTAAGATAATTTGATCTAATTTTCTTGGTTTTAGTTATGTGATGTGTTTTAAACTAAAATGACATTTTGTCATTGAAGGAATGTACTTCGATTCTTACCAACAACATTGTTTGTAAGATTATAGTGATATCAATTCTTACTTATGAAAAATTATTTATAGATCATTTTTCTAAATTTAGAAAAAAAAAATCAATGTTTTTTTCTTGATTTTGGTGACATGACATTTGTTTTAAACTAAATGGAACCTTTATATTGAAAACACAATCTTCGAGTCATACCCACCATATCATGTTTCGAATTCATGTACAGTCAATTACTACACATGGAAAATTAATTCTAAATTGTTTTCCTAAAGTTTGAAAACAATTTAATATTATTTGATTTGTTTTTTTCTATTTGATGTGTGTTTTAAACCAAAATGGAATGTTTGAATTGAAAACACGCACTTCGAGTCATACCAACCACATAGAGTGTCATATTGACATGTTATTGAACATAAATAGATATATTTTTTAATACTATTATAAATCATAAATAATTAAAATCATGTTATACTTATACATTTTTTCCTCACTATTTAGGTGTTTTCATCAACTAGTTTACCCACTTTATTTTTGCAGGCCTCCTTCCATAGCACATGAAGTGGGATGAAAGTGGCTTCATATTTTGATATATCAATATAAATTTAAAAAATGAACATATAGTGTTCTATATTATATAAAAAATTTATTATAGATTTAAAATACATACCATTTTCTTCTCTTGAAAAGTGTACCCCAACTTTGCATGGAAATAGGGGTACATCGGTTTTGCTGCACACTGTTCATTTTTATCAATCCTTTTATATTTATTATATTAATATTTTTAAATAAAAAAAGATAAAATAAATAATTTCAAATAATATATTATTAACTGTAATTAAACTGATATGATTTATCATCATGAAGAATGATGAATGGAATCCATGTTTCTTTCTTTATAATGTGGGCATAATTAATTGGTAGGTTGAGCTTAAATTTTCCCTCAACATCCCTAAGATGAAACATGGTAAGAAGTTTCTAGAATCCTCTATGGGATTTTCTAGTGTAAATTAAGTCATATTTCTTATAAAAAAACTTGAAATAAAATAACTCTTTAAGGGATAATGAAAATTAAATCAATGTTTCATAATATAATTTTTTTATAAAATATTGATAGTATATTATAACATTTCATTAATATCTTCCTGAAGGTTTTTCTCATTATAGGATGGAAATGAACCCATAAATATATAATAATTGGAACATTTATTTTCATTGCGACCCCAAAAAAACTAATTAACGTTGACTTATTTTGGTCAATAGGTTAGCCACCTTAATTATAGCCAAATTCAAATTTTATACTCTTGTGTAGAGACTCAGGTTATTACCTATTAACCGTTGGAATATTTTTAAATAAATTTGCAGAGATAGGCATTGAGAAGGCATGCATTTCTATGGCCCAATGTTCCTAGAATAAAATTTTAAAAAATATTAAGTATTTTTATATTATACATGTGGTAGAAATTAGATATCTCTTAAATTGTTGCTCGAATCAGAAATTTGATGGCATAGTTGAGTCTGGAACACCGTGTTTACCCTAGGCACGACAAACGTTTTCCAGTGCTGAGTGCTAGGTCAGAGGTGAGATGTTGGAAGAGTGTTAATTGGGTGATATTGATTTAATAAAAATAAAAAAATATCCCCTCCTTCTCCCTTCCCCTTTGTTGCACACACAGAGCCATAACTCCCTCTATAAAAGACGATCGAACCGTGAACGAGCCACCAGTATCTATTATCAATTCTGATCATCGTAAGATCAGGGATCATCATGTCGTGGGCATCATTCTACACTCAAAGATTAGGTGTCTCACTCTTGTGGTAGGCGGTTTGAGTTTTAATTCTATTTACCCTCATTTTTTCTTCATTTTTTGCTTGAATAATCAATGGATCATCTAGAGGAGGATGTGGAAGTGTAAATAGGGTCCTGAGATTTCTGAAACAGTTATCTGGTCATTTTTTGGGCCAGCGCAGTGGTCCCAATAGTCTATGGAAGTTTCAGTAGTGCTCTGGCGACGGTCTAGCTATAGAGGGAGGCAGCATGATAGTTTCCAGCGTGGCGAGGGAGGTTTTCGGCGGTGGCGCTGGTCGCATGGTGGTGTAGTGGTGGAAAAAAGGTGGCACCGTGAATGTCGTAGGGTGTCTCAACAGAGGTCTAGTAGGTCGAAGACAGCTGATTTTTGGGCTGCGTGCTGGCGTGGTTGGGCTGGTTAGAGTGGGTGAGTCCTGCCAGGATGGGATGATGTTTTTAAACCCTTGCAAATCGTAATCCGGGTGTCCAATTTACGTGTCCTTTGCGGTTATGTGACCCTTGTGCTGAGGCAGAACTTTGAGCCCATTTTGGGGACTTTAGGTCTCAAGATAGAGGCTCAGTGACATGAAATTTCCAATTTTAAAAATAATAATATATTTATTATAGTTTAGTGAATCTTGTATCAAACATATCTCTCTTGTCTGAAGTCCAATTGACACACCATTAATGTTGTTGCGTCCTAGAATTTAATGTGGAAATTTCCATTCCAATTTATAGTATTTAAATAATAAATGGGTTGTGGGCCCCATGAGTCTTGGTTTGGGTGGTTGCGGTGAAATGTGACTTTTTTTTCCGAGAGTCTATTTTGAATGGATGAGAAGTCAATCCCATGTGTTTTTCCGTAAGGATCACAATGGCGTGATCCATTTGATATCTTTCGGGATTATGGCATGGGACCTTCAAGGACTCTTTTGGGCTTGTTTTAGAGAATCCCTTTTAATTGTTTATCTATTTTGGGAAAGTAAATAGCTTATCCTTCATGTTTTCCATTTAGAATTCAAATAGTGGCCACAATTTTGGCTTAGGAAATGTGGTGTGCAGGTGCGGTTTTGTGGGTCTCTTGGGTTAGCAACACCTTTATCAGCTGGGTTGAGTGGGTCCCCCTGGATCTTGTTTGTGACATTTTGATCATCTAGGTTGAGTGGGTACCCCTGGTCCTTTTTCTACGAGGTTTTTTGAAATCATGTCCCCTTCACCAGGTAGTGACCCCTCTTCAACTACTACAAGGGTTTTCGGTATAATTCCCCCTTCACTGGACAATGACCCCTCTTCGGCTACTTTTCATACATGTAGAGTGGATATGTCCCCACTTTCTAGAGTAATTTTTATCAATCATCTTCTATAGAAGACTCAGAATACTTGGAGTACGTATCAACCTGAGATCCCCAACATGATCCTCATGTCCCTTCTTGTTTCCCTGTTAGGGTTATTTGAATCGGTGTGACCAGTATTTACTTGGGCATCAATCCTCTACCAAGGATGTTCCAATAGGGTACAAAGACCCGAGTGAGCCCTGGGAAAATACTCCCTATTTTTTTATCATGATTCTTTTCATCTATCATCTATCGTGACGTTTTCCTTGGAGGAGTTCTTGAAATCGGCATGGACAACTCTTCATGGGCATTGATCCTCTACTAAGTGAGTTTTTTCATATTCAGATTATTTTGTGATACCCCCTTTATGTATTCAGTGTTCTGAGCTACGGTTTAGTTTCCAACAATAGATCCTGGGTGGGATCCTCTACCTGAGGAGTTGGAGTTAGTTTAGTCACAAGTGACTTCATCTGTTATGTGTTCCGTTGAGCGTGCCCCCGTAGATAGGTATCACAAGGGTTGGATGGGTTGTTCCATTTGTACATTTTACCGATAGAGTGTATTTTTCTCAAATGAGTGTCATATGGGATGATTCTGATTTTGATGTGTGCTTGTAGTGGTTTTCTTTAGTATCTTGAGTAGAACATGTGGTTTTCAATGAGGTCGGAACCTCATGAGTCTCGATTCCTGAGACGAGTATATTTGGTGTTATTTCTGGGTCTCCTTGAAATGTTGTCACTTCTTAGATGATGCACTATGTAGTTTGATTTGACTAGTCATATTTAGCTGAGGATGGTCTTGATATGTAGTTTCTCTCTTATTTGGGCCCCCTTTGGCTGGGATGAGTGGACTATTACCTTTCATTTTCTAATTATCTTTTGGGGTTTTTGTGGTGCTTACTGAGTATCTTTATACTCACCCTTACACAAGATTTTCCCATACATTTCTTGTTTCTTGTGAAAACCATAGACCTTTCTATGGAGTCCTAGGAGGACCTAGAGTAGGTGGATCTTAATGAGCTAGACTGACCAGGGTGTTTACCAGAGCAGGGAAGAGGATATTTCTAGAGGGTGTATTTGATAGTGATATCATCCTTTGGAGAAGGTTCTACGCTTTTTTAGTTTTCTTCTGGGGGGCCATGTATTTTCCCTTTTTAAGTTTTACTATACTCTAGCTGGGATTGATGTATGCATGCATTTATTTTGAGTTTTTATATATCTATGCACTATTTCATGGAGATTTATGTGGATGTGTGAGTACAAGTATGATAGGATAAGGCCTCCCATGTGTGAGATAGTCTACTCAGTTCCAGTCTCCAGCCCTTGGCCTATTAGAATCAGTTTTGAGGAGTCGTGGCTTGAGCTGCGTTGGTTCGGGTCATGATAGAGTTTTATCAGAAAATTTTCTACCTTTGGTACCTCTTAGTGTTGTTAGTCTAGCTTTGATCTTGGTTTGGGTTTCATAGAGATAGTTTTAGTGTTTTTTGAGTTCAGATTTCAGGCCAGGGACTCCAGTATTGGTGCGACGTCTAATGTATCTGTTCCCCAGGACCCCAATAACCTACCTTTCGACTTCGGTCATTAAGAGACTGTTCATAGGGTAATAATGGAACATGAATCATATAGTACTGGTTTTGAGGATAGATCTCCATGTGAGGCCGGTGCATATCCAGGAGAGCAGGGCACGGGTTCTGAGGTTGGATATCCAGGTGGTCTGCCAGTTGAGCCATCAAATGTTGAGTAGCTGGTTGTGACAACATTGCGGAATGAGGATATATGTAGGTTGAGTGAACTGCACGATCCCTAGAGGAAGTGACCTCTAAGGTTCAAGGGTGAATCAGACCCCGAGGGACCTGATGAACAGCTTGTGGTAGTCACCCGAGTTTTCCACCCAATGTGGACACCTCCCTATCAAATAGTGTTCCTAGCGAAGAACCATTTTCAGGGTTCGACTGGGTGTTGGTGAATTCATGTGACTCAGACCCATGATGAGGAGAAACTCACCTAGGCTGAGTTTTAGTGGCTCTTCATTGATGAGTTTTATCCAGACACACTGAGGCTGACGCATATCCAGGAGCATCTACAGATTTCGTAAGAGAGAAAGAACATGTAAAAGTACTTGGAATGGTTTAGAAACCTATCATGTTACTCCCAGTATATGTTTTGGGATCTGTTATTTCAAGCATTGACCTTAAATCAGGGCTTGAGTTGGGAGATTGGGGCATCAGTAGTATTGCTGTGCATTCCCACCTATTCTTTAATGTTGGATTAGATCATAGTGGTAAAGAGATTCCTAGAAGATTAGAATCCAACAATTAGTGTTGGTCATGTGGGACCTGAGATCTCAGCAGTAGGTTTGGTAGCTGGTAGTTGATGATTTGCTTTGAGGTCTGGATGTGTGTAATGTTTTAGGAGGAGACTTCAAAATAAAGGATTTGATGCTCAGGGCTCTCATGGATCTCAGGATTGTTTTGATCAGCTGTAGGAGAGGTATTGTTATGCTTGTGATAGTTAGGGATGTATTTCAAGAGATTATCTAACCTTTCATGACGCTAAGATGGAGATGGTTATTGAACTACTTTGGAAGAGGTAACATTTTGAGCATGGAGGTCTGTAGGGTAGCGAAAGTGGAAGATGAGCGGGTGTAGATGCAATAGGTGGCAGATGGTATGAGTTGCCATCCCTAACACCATCATGTGTTCCACACCAGGCTTAGAGAGCTATAGGACGGGGTAGGGACAGCTATAGGCTATTGAGGCCATTGACCCAAAGGATCTGCATATTGATAGTGGTATGCGCTATTACCTTCCTTCATTCTATATTAGTTTTTATAGACACTTTTAAGAAGTAATCTTCACTTTATGATTCTTGATCGAGGTTTTTTTTTGGGTGCTAGCAAGGCCTTGTGTTTGTGTTTCTCATTGTAGATTCAAATGCTTGAAGAAAAGGGATCCTTCCCCCACTGAGACATGTTTTTTTGACATGACTAAAACCATGTGGGAGAGTTAGTTCCTCCCATAGTGGATAGTATCAAGGTGTGGTGGATGAGTTTCTCTGACTTGTGTGTTCTGGGTGGGGTTCTATGTTCGGATGTTTGAGCGAAGGGCCTAGTAAGACCTCGGGTTTGTGCTTGGGCAGGTAAATGTTTTTTCTTTTTTACCCTCGCGTGTTTGGAGTCACCTTGGTAAGAGAGTTTTTTGATGAGGTTATGGTGCGGTTTGACATTTCTTGAGACTCTCAATGATGATGGATGCTTTCCCCACTAAGATGCATTCTTGAGAAGCGATGAAAAACTGTGCGGGAACGTAAGTGCCCACTAAGAGGATAGTATCTAGGTGCGGTGGATGAGTCCCTTTGACCTGTGTGTTTGGAATTGGTTTTTTTAGTCTCTGTGTCATGTTAGTATGGTTCCATAGCATTGAACACTATGACTTTATGATATCATGTGCTTGGTGTTTTCCCACCTGTTTTAGCCAGGGAGACATAGGCCCAGTTGAACAATGTCAATTTGGGATGAGCTAGAATTGGTTTTTTCCTTGGGGTTCCCTAGAGTGTGTTCTCGTTGGTAGCATGAAAATCCTTGGTGGATTTGTGGTGGTTTTTGGTGAGCTCACTAGCATGGGAGTCCCATTAGAGTGTTTAGGTTCTTTCCAATGTTCCTAGAATTTCTGTTTTTGGGGATAGAAAATCTTAAGGTGGGGAGGATGTAGCAACATGATATTTTCCATATCCCACATTATAATATTTCTTCATAAATTTATAGATCTAGGAGATGAGAGAGAATGAGATTATGGGGCCCGGTGTCCCCAAAATAAATTTTATTAAAATATTAAGTATTTTTATACTATGCAAGTTGCAGAAACAAGATATCTCCTAAAAAGTAGCTCGATCAGAACTCTGAGGGCATGGTTGAGTCCACAATTCTGTGTTTACCCTAGGAACCACATATGTTTTCCATTGCTAGGTGTCGGGTCATAGACGAGACCTCGGTGGGGTGTTAAATGGATGATATTGATTTAATAAAATTAAATCAATATCCTCTCTTTCCCCCTTCCCATTTTTTGCATATGCAGAGTTACAACCCCTTCTCCGATAGAAGAACTAACAAAGGAGGAGCTACCAACATCCATTTTTGATGCTGATCGTTTCCATATTGGGAATCAGTGCATCTCGTGTGTCATTATACACCTGAAGCTTTATAGTTTCTCTCTCATAGTAGGCGGTTTGAGTTTTAATCTCATTTATCTTTGTTTTGTATTCATTTTTTGTTTGAATCATCAATGGATCTTTTATAGAATTCTGGTGTTGTGTAGATCGGATCCCAATTTTTCTAAAATAGGTATTGGGTCAATTTTTGGACTACCGGAGTGGTCCTGGTTGTTCGTGGAAGTTCCGGAAATGGTTTGGGCCACTAGAGTGGTCTCGATGGTCTGTGGAAGTTTTAGAAATATTCTAACCATGAAGGGAGGTGGTGTGGTAGGTGTGGTTTCTCATGGGGATGGTGGTCCTAGTAAGGTGCGGTGGAGGGTCGGCATGCCATTGGTGTCTAGGCCACTGGTCTCGAGCTGGTGCAGTTGGGCCGACCGAGGTAGGTGGGTCTTTCCAAAACATGCAGTGAGTCTTTAAACCCCATGTAACTCCTAAAAAAATTGTCTGATTCATGTGCCATCTATGGGTACATGACCCTTGGGTTTAGGAAGACCTTTTTAGGATATTTTTTGGAATTTATGTCTTAGGCTCGAGTCTCAGTGACAGGTAACATCCAATTTTAATAATAATTATATAATTATTTTTACTTGGAAAATCTTGTATGAGACGTATCTCCTGCGTCTGATGTCTAATTGACACAATGTTAGTGGTGTTATGACCATGAATTTAATGTCAAAATTTCTAGGCTTCTTTTGGGTGTTTAAATTAAAAATAGGGTGTGAGCCACATGAGGCTCGTTTTGGGTGGTTGAGGTGAAATGTGACCTTTTCACTAGGCGTCCATTTTGGATGAATGAGATGTCGATTTCATGTGTTTTTTCCATGATGATCATAACCTATTGATTCATTTGATATGTTCCGGGATTGAGGCATGGGCCCCAGAATGACTTGTTCAGGCTTGTTGTAGGGAATCCCTTTTTCCATGTTATATATTTTGGGAAAGTAAATAGCTTATCCAGTGTGATTTTCCAAGTAGAACGAGATGGTGGCCACAGTTCATGCTTAGGTGAGACAATGTGTAGATGACGTTGTCTATCTCTTGTGTTAGTGATGCATTTATCAGCTGGGTTGAGTGGGTCCCCTAGTTATTTTTCATTTTGTTTTGATTAGATGGGTTCAGTGGGTTCCCCTTGTACTTCACCTAAGAGGGTTTCAGTATCATGTCCCCTTTACCAAATTGTGACCCCTCTTCAGCTACTAAGAGAGTTTTTGGTATCACATCCCCTTCACCAGACAGTGACCCCTCTTCCGTTGCTTTTCATATGTGCAGTGTAGATTCATTCCCGCTTTATAGAGTGAGTTGCCTCAATCCACATTAACAACAAACTTAGCAGACATAGAGCATGTATCACCCCAAGAGGCCTGATACTATCCGCGCATCCCTTCATGTTTAACTAGTACAGTTCTTGGAATCAGTTTGACTAATATTTATGTGAGAATTGATCCTCTACCAATGATATTCTAGTTGGGTATGATGCCCCCAGTGAGCCATGGGCTCAGACTCCCTATTTTTTTATCGTGATTCATTTCTTCTAGAATATATCGTGACATTTTCCTTGTCAGAGTTCTCGGAATCAGTGTAACTAACACTATACGGGTGTTGATCACTGGGTAAGTGGGTTGTTTCATATTCAGGTTGTTATGTGATACCCCCTTTATGTGGCTGGTGTTCCCGACTAGGGTTTTGTGTCCCCCAGTGGATCCTGGGTGGGATCCCCTACCAGAGGAGTTAGAGTTAGTTTAGTCACCGAGTGACTTCTACTGTGAAATTGTCCGTCAAGCGTGCCCTCATAGATAGGTATCATGAGGGTTGGATAGGATTTTCCATTTGAAATTTTTCTCAATAGAGTTTATTTTTATTAGATGGCTATCATCTGGGGCGACTTGGATCTTGGAGTGTGCTTTTGGTGGTTTTATTTAGTGCCTTGAGTAGAACCTATGGCCAATGATGAGGTCAGAACCTCATGATTCTTGGTGCCTAAGAGAAGTATATCTGGCGCTCTTTCTAGGCCTCCTTGTGGTGTTGTCACTTTTTGATTGACACACTATGTGGTCTGAGCTAACTTGTCATTTTTAGTTGATGATGGTTTTGATATGCAGTTTCTCTCTCATTTGGGTTCCCTCTAACATGGAGGAGTAGAATGTTGCCTTTCAGTTTCACCTTATCTTTTGGGGTTTTGGGGGAACCTACTAAGTAACTTTACACTCACCCATGAATGGGATTTTCCCACACATGAGTTGTGTCTTGTGTAGACCACATGCCTATCAATGTATTCCAAGGAGGACCCAAAGCAGGAGGAGATTAGTGAGCTAGATTAATCTGGGTGTTTACTAGAGTTGGGCTAATGATCTTTCTTGAGGGTGCATTTGATAGCAATCTCCTCCTTCTGAGCAAGTTGGTTTCTTTTGTAGTTTTCTTTTGGTGGGCCCTGTATTTTCCTTTTTTAATTATTCTGTACTCTAGTTGGGATATATGTATACATAAATTTCTTTTCAATTTTTATATATCTCTACATTGTTTCATAGAGGTGTATGTGGGTATGGGTGTGCTGGTACGAGAGTCTAAGGCCTCCCATGTGTGCGATAGCCTACTCGGCACTAGTCACCAGCCCCTGGCCTATTGGAGGTGGGCTTGGGGAGTCTCAGTTCAAGCCATGTTGGGTCGGGTGGTGACATCTTTCTTCTTTGCTTAATAATTTTAGTCAACATAGTGATGCAACATCATTCTTTTTTCATCAATGTGTTGTGATCCCCTAATAATTTTTTAGTTTCAGTGTCAACCGTCTATTCTTCCTTGATATTGGTAACATAATCTTGTGCATAAGTCATTATCTGCATGAGTAGTACAACATTAAATTTAGATTATATTAATACATTTGAGAACACATAATTTTATGAGGAAAGAACTATGGACATTCAATGGAGATGATATCAACTATCCAATTGAATGAGTCCATTGAGATCATCTCCATTGGATGACCGTAGATCTTTTCATATAGTTTTATTATGGATGAACAGTAGTCTGAGGTTCATGTCCCACATCAAACTCACCATTATTCTTCTACATGCCCTATTATCTATAAACTTACACCATCAGTATGAGTTGGATATAGAGGATCAACGCTTTTCAAACCCTTACACAAATGGTATTTGGCCCAGTGGGCCTTTTGGCCCATCAGCTCCTTCGATCGCTCGCTCCTTCACACCTTTTACAAGGACGTGAAATTGTGGGATTATACATTGCCTACCCCATACACATATCACCTACAATATTTCTTAGGTTGGGATCCCTTGGGCGTGGTAGACCTCCTGGTCCCACAAGTACCCTTGGTCGTGCCTAGCCAAGGCCGACATGTGGGTTAACCATTATTTTTTATAAGGCCACATTTATAAATCCTACTTAGAAATATCTAAGTATAAAAATATATCCCAATAGAAAATTAAAAAGCCTTATTAATTTCATCTTTCTCCTCAATGATTCTTCACATAATATGTAAATACATTTTGCATGGCCTTCTATGAATTTCTCATGCAATAATAATATATTTCATAGCCTTCCTCTAATTCTTCTTCTTCTACAACACTTTTATAAATAATGTGACCTCTTTGACACGCGTCTTTGTTAGTAAGACTATTCCAAAAAAAATCACGATTTAATATAGGCAATTTTCCATGTATTACATTCAATGACATCAATTGAATCCATAAAAATTCTCCAAGTATCACCACTTCATCCTATAATACATACTTTATTATTAATAACAAATGAAACATGGCCTCAAGAAATTCAAATCTCATATAAATATTTCTCTTAAATATTATGAATATAAGAAACAGAAATATGACAAAATAGAAATTGAAAATATAGGATAAGGGATTTATTACATTATAAAGTGATATAAAAAGTATAAGAAATGAACTGGTAAAGATCAAAATAATTATCAAAAATTAAAGAATGGTACTACATATGGACCAAATGTGACCATATATGAACATAGAAATAATATATGTATTAAAATTAACTATCCAATGTTGAAACAAGTGAGAGATAAGAAATACAAGAAAGAATTGATACATTAATATAATGTTGGATATATTTTCATTAAAAATCTAATTCAAGTGATGAATCTAGAAGCATGAAAGAATAAACTAACTAATTTTTTATGGAAACAAATACAAATGAGGTATGTAATGTTCTAATTCTATAAAATATTTTGATAGTGATGGTTATGGATTCAATTATTTATATGAAAAAAAAATAATTCAAAAATATATTTTGAGAGTCACCGAGTTGTATAAATATTTGAAAGAAGAAAAACAGAGACTTATCATGAAATTTTTGAAAGTTTATTATAATAATTAATCTCTCAAGGAAGATATAATAAATTCTGCTTCATGTTCAAAATTTAAGATCTATGATGATTTTGAGTATGTTTTGAAGGAGAATTATAATCTTAAATGGAAGTTCTTATCTTAAAAGAAATTTTTTCTACTACTATTCAAGGAAAATAAAAATATGAAAAGATGGTGGATATGATGAATCTAAATAAAAATAATATTGGTTTTGGTTATAATCCAAAGATTTATAAGTTATACAAGAATACATTTTTTATAAGTTATAGTAGAAAAGTTTCTTCTGTTTGATGATTTAAGTGAATCATTCACGAACATTATTATAATAAATGTTATCTTAGATATTATCAATCACTTGGGTTTACTATAGATTTTTTTTGAAAATTTTATTTTCTATATAACAATTCAAAAAATATATTAAATCTATTTGAGTACCAAATAATATTATAGCTAACCTAGTTGGATTCAAAACAGCATGGGTATGAAAAATTTTCTCAGAATAATTTAACTCTTCAGGATAACTGCATTAAGAATCTCAAGGAAACATGGTAGAAGAACAATGTATGTTCAAGACACATGACTAGTGACCTATCGAATTTCCTAATTTGTACTAAATGTGATGCAGGATCTGTCACTTTTATAGATAAATGTAAAAGAAAAGGTTAAGGGTTTCAATAAAGAATTTAGTTCTTATGCAATTTTTATTTTTAAAGTTGTATATATTGAAAGTCTTAAAGAAAATATAATTTGAATATCACAACTTTGTGTTGATGATGTATATGTTATGTTTGAAGATGATAAATATTTAGTGTTTATCAATGATTCTATTTTGTTTTATGCATATAAAATGATGATATTTATTCTATTAATTTATCTGATCTATCTAATCAAAATGTTAGGTGTATCAATGCTATAAAAATAGGTGATGTTCTTTGGTAATGAGGCTTGGACAATATAATTTTTGAATAATTAAAAAATCATCCAAGCATATAAATGTTCTAGATTTAACCAAGTTAAGGTTATGAAAATATTTTTTTTATAATTTTCTCTTAAAAGTTAAGTAGCACGTGAAATATTTCAAATCCATTAATAATGTTTCTTCTTCTAGAAATATTGAATTTATAGAACTTGATTTATTTGATCTGATGAAAACCACTAGGTTGGGTGGTAAGAAATATGTTTTCAATATAGCTAATGATTTCAATTGATTTAGATGTGTTTATTTATTATATCGTAAGCATGAAACCTTAGATAGATTTACTATTTTTTGTAAGGTAGTTAAAAATATGAATGGTTGTTTTATTGTTTCCATTAGAAGGGATAATGGTGGTCTTAAAAATATATCCAAACAATAGTTTCACATCATGACAGATGAGATAAAATGGAATAAATAACACAAAAACTATTATTATTTCCAAAAGAATGAGAGAATGAGTTAGAGTAGATACCAAGATTTCCCAAAAATGAATCATTCCCTCCCCAATAAATTTTTCCTCCTATTTATGACCACGGAATAAATGATATGAAAACCCAACATCTAACTGATAGATAAAAGACCATGTTGTTCCTACTGGCTAATCTAGATTCCTACCGAATTTTACCCCTCGTACAAAACACCTTGTCCACAAGGTGGACCTCCAGAACATGGCCCTACCCATTTTCCACAATCAAGAATCTTTCAGTTTGTTTGTTCTTGAACATATTTTCCCCCTTGCGACCACTATAATCCCATATTTCACTAAATAATTTCATCCTATGAATGAAAACTATAATTTCACCTTGCCACTTACAAGAATTTGCATACTCAGTCATAACACCACTAGTGCCATCAATGCCTAAAATGACATTTACATGCTAGTTTTTCCTTTGATTTGAACTGATCAAAGAATTAATTTCCATGATCAATGATCCATGACAAATTTAAGGTGTATGAAAATCAATATCATAAAGGTATCCAGATGTAGTTTAATCCCATTTATACACAAAAACAATTTCGATCACATTGCTTGTAACACTCACTTCTTACACCATGCCACACATACATAAAAAATGATTATCCTGTGGGGGCCACTCCCAATTTTGGGAGTGATTAGTGGATGGAGATTTCAGAGTATGAAGTATTTGTAGAAAACAACTATGTGGACCTATTTGTTTCCACAGTAAGAATCCTTCATGGATGATCAGTAAGCGACATGAGGAATTTTCAATAGTAGATGAGCTACCCAAACCAATCAGAGAAAGTTTGATTTGATTATTTCTCTATATAAGAAGAATAAATCCCATTAACATTTAATCATTTTTTGTGATCATCTAAAGGTTTTAATCCCAATAAAAAAGAAATTGGCCCCCATTTCTCCCATGGATGTAGGTAAACTTTCCGAACAATATAAATCTATGTGTTATTCTGTTTTCTCTTCACGCTTGTTTGTTTATCATTTCCATGATTCTTAGTCACCCCGTACCAGTTGTATTATAGGTAGGGAGTTAAAAATGGCAAATAAGAAGTTATTTTTTCAATTAATGGAAAATTGATGTTGCTCAAAAAAAATTCATCCCAGAACTGTGAAGAGCACGATGAGATGATTCCATTGATACTAGCGGCATAAAAACAAAGTTGAAATAAATACTATAGATTCAATCAATGTTTTGTTCAAACCGTTGGTGCTATAGTTCCCCCATGCTGTAGAAGATGATATTTTTCACATTGGTGACAATATTATGGTGTGTTTTTCGGTGACTATTCTGATGACCCATTTCCATGCAACGTCAGCGGGTGATATAGACCTTTGAAATTGTTTTGGTAATATATCAGCGAATCAGACTCAATTTCAGAAATATAAGGGTCGATTCACACTATTTCAACCATTCTGGACACATCCATACATTTATATTTTCAAACTTCTCCCTCCATCAGGTGTTTTAAATGATGTGTGACATCAACGATGGTGATCATGTTTTGTGACAATGATGATGGTGGGTGGCAGAGCACTAATAAAATTTTATATAGAGAAGTTCAATGGTTAGAACCACTTAGGCCTATGTAAAAGCATAATGAAAGATATTCTAGTGCATTAGGGTATGATCAGATGGTTGATAAAACATAATCCTGAGAGAAATAGTGATGATTATTAGTAAGAGCTTGAGATGCAAGTTGTCATTTTAATTTGATTGTGTCTGGAGAATGGCATAAAGTACTCGATGTTGGACAAAAACTCACCAAAGAAGACCAGGAAGAAGTTAGAGTGGAAATATATAATAAATTCACTCACCAAAAAATTATTCCTAATGAAGAAAGTTTACCATTTTCGCATGGATGATTAAACAAATTTACTCAATCACACCAAATAATTAAACAAAATCCTAACATAATTATTGGGGCTTAGAGTGAATCTTGAAGAGGAAGAAAGGCACTTCTATTTTTTCATCTCTACAATGCTCATTCGATATAATTATTACTGCATTGCTCATGGGGAAGGTAACATTGAAGTTGAAAGAGGTGATGGCATAACTTCATGATTCATAGGCATTCTGAAGACCCGTGATGCATTCATGTGAGAAAATCATGGTGATGCGAGATGATCAACGTGGGAGGAACTGATATCGGAAGTCAAGAGGTAAATAATGGTGACCAAAATCGATGGGATGTGATCCTAGAAAAATCACGTGTTTTTGGTGTGAGAAAAGGTTCATTATAAAAGTGATTGCAGAGAGTGAAAATGGTACATTTCTGGGAAAGAGAAAGATGAAGAGAAGGTTATAAAAATCATAGAATCATCGAGAGATGATTAAGTTTTCCTGATAATGGGAAGCTTTCACTCATATGGGAGAATTGAATGGGAAAAAGTGATATGTCATTATTATAAAAGATACAGGCATATGAAGCAAGAATGTTTCATTTTAAAAAGGAATAATGAGAGGTCTCAAAATAAAAAGGAATATATATTGGTTTTGTATTATGGGATCTCAGCACACATATGTATGACCAAATGTGTGTTTTATACCTTTCATTAGGTGAGAGATTCAATGAGACTTGCTTATGGGTCAACAAGAAAGTTTTGAGGAGTCGGGATGGTGAAATTAAAGACACCTGATGAAGAAATACGTAAACTGGTTGACATGAAATTCATTATGAGGATGAGAAAAAACTTTTTATCACTAAGCAGGCTCGATGTGAGAGGGTACAATATTTCCATAGTTGGTGGAGTGTTGGAAGTCTTACATGTAGATGAAATGATGATTACTGGTAAAGAGTCCCAAGGGTTGTATAATTTTATGGGGGTCATAGTTATCTTGAGATCGATTAAAGACAATGGAAGTGTCACATCATCTAGAAATAAGAAGCATGTTTGATTTATGATGAAGTTTTCAATGCCAGTTAGGAGATTGTAGGTGAAGATACAAACCTAAATTGGTCATGAGGGATAGATTTTTGGGGGACACTCCCAATTTTTTGGGGGATTGGCTGATGAAGTTTTCAGTGGAGGATGTCTTTCTCAGCAACAACTTCATAGACCTATTTGCTTCCATAGTGAGAAGCATAGGTGGACGAGTAGTGGTCGAAGAGTGGAATTCTCAAGGGTAGATGTGCTACCCAAACCAACCATAGAAAGTTTTATTTTCTTATTTATTTATATAACGAGAATAAATCCCATGAACATGTAATCAGCTTTTTTGTAATTTGTAGAGAAAAATAATTTTACATTATTTCTCTTATAGATGTAGGATAACTTTTTGAACCATGTAAATCTATGTTTTGTTCTATTTTCTTATCATGCTTGTGTGTTTATCATTTCCACGATGCTCCCCTACCCCTTACATATCCTGTGTAACTTCCTTCAACTTCCTTACTAAATCAAACTCTTCCATATCCTTAGTATCATTATTAATAATATCATTATCAATAGTTTTTCTTAGTTTTGTAATACATGAATCTTGATCATGGTCATCTCTTTCCACGCTGCCTTCTTACGACACTGGTCCCTATAATGATACACTATGGCTTGATTATTTTGCATCTAGAGGTACCATAAAATTAGATTTATGGAATTTTATAGAAAATATTACAATATCATGTACCAGTTTTCTCATGAAGATAATGTCCTCACAATATTTCATCCCATACTCTCAATTATTCCCCAAATACTTTACCTCTTGCTGAGCATAAAATTCTCACAATGTTCAAAACTTATATACATCAAAATCCAGTTTTTTCATCACAAAATCTAGTTATGAATCCCTTGTAACTATTTTTGATGACATCCTAGTCAACTAACTCCAATGCAATCCACCATCACACAACAATGTTCATTTCTTCTTGAACGGATAACAGACATAGGATTTTACATAAGGAGAGTGAGAAAACCCAGAAATCATCTATGAATGAAAGAAAAAGAATGTCATATCCAATTATTGTGATTTCATAAGAGACTCCAAAGTAGTTTCTTCCCCAACAATGAACACTAAAAATAACAATAGATAGTCAACTATTTTGTAAGATTGTTTTTTATAGCAATATTCACATCTCCCCGGTGAGTGTTCTCCTATGTGTTCTTTACATAAAAATAACTAGTTGTGCAAATCTTCCTCCAAGTGCCTAAACTACTACATGAAATGATTCTCAACTTGAAAGTCACTATGAATTTGTGACTTCCCATCTAAATACAACCAACACCATCCATCCACACAATGCACATGTACTCAAGCCACATGCGCATTCACAATGAATTCACCATCCAAATAGAAGTTTGGTATTCTCCCCAAAAACAGAGTATCCTTGAACGGATTCCAACAATCAATAATTAGTTAATTTTTTCTCCCAATAAGGGTATCGAGCAAAACATACTTTAAAAAAAGGAATTATAAGATATTCAAGTAGTTTGCAACATCTAAAAACTTAATGAAATCTCCAATATTTTTATGACTCTCTCCTATCAATGGATGCATAGTAGGATAAAGGACATGAAATGGAAAAAATAATGCATCAACTATTATTATTTTCAAAATAATGAGAGAAAGAGGTAAAATAGATTGGATAAGAGGATATAAGGATAAAGACATAAATATATCCTTGAAAAGACCACTTTCTATAAGCTTGGAGAGACCTCCCAAGTTCGTATCACAAGCCTCTTTGATGATTTCCAAAAAACAATTCCCCCTCCATACAACCTTACTTCTATTTATGACCACTAACTAAACACCACCAACACAAACTATTATCTAATAGAGAAAATACCAAGATTCCCCTGACAACTAATACACATTCCTTATAGGTAGTGAGTTTTTTAATTCTATCCCAGATAAGTTTTCTATAGATAATGGTTATGATCATAACTTTTTTTCTTCTATAACAATACATCAAAATGAAATTATAAAAAGAAAAAAATATAACTTTTCAAGAAATTGATCGCATTATGCTTAATAGATATACTTTCCCTAAGTATTTTTGTGAACAATATGCCAATAATGCTTGTTATGTCTTGAGTATATTATATCTTAGACATTTTTTTGATGAAAACCACTTTTTCATTATTTAATTGTAGAAAACCAAAGGTTTGTTCTTTTAATGTTTTTGGTTGTAATGATTTTATCTTGAATTTGAAGAATAAATTAAATATGTTTAATGAAAAAACTGTTAATGGAATATTGCTTGGTTATTTTTCTAAAATTAAAGATCATGGAGTATATAATAACTAAACCA
Source organism: Viscum album (assembly GCA_963277665.1). Classification (NCBI taxonomy): domain Eukaryota; kingdom Viridiplantae; phylum Streptophyta; class Magnoliopsida; order Santalales; family Viscaceae; genus Viscum; species Viscum album. Next base: position 1,614,537,140 of record OY728161.1, read on the forward strand.
TGACTATTTAAGAATCTGTGCATATATAATTTGAAGAATTTTGTGATGTATAGAAACCTATTTTGGAAAATGTTGAGGATTATTTTAGTGATATTAATTTTGTTGAAAAAAGACCCAAGATAATGTATATATTGAGGGGGATAAAAAATATTCCCAATATGATATTATATCTTAGAGGTTTCATAAATATAATCCGATTAGAACTGTGAATGGTAATTATGATTTTGGTATAAAAACCAGAATCCTTATTTAAACTTCTTTGTTGACTTTACTTTTGTTTCTAATTATGTTCCTATTAATGTTATTTATAATGTTCTAAATTTTATTATTGCTATGAAAGATGAGATTAATCAATTTTTTAGAAATAATGTTTCATAATTAGTTGAATTATTTGAAGATACATATATGATGGAAAATAATATATCATTAGAAACAATATGGTTCAATCTGGATATATTTATAAAAATACTGAAAGACATGCTTAGGGATATTCTCAAGAAAAATCTATAAATTTTGATGATTCATTTTCATATGTTATTAGTTTAGTGGTTCTTATAATCTTGTTAGTTTCCCTGGTTTTCAAGGTTTTTTGTTATATAAAATGGATGTTAAAAGTGGATTCTTAAATACTTTTATATTTGAAAAAGTTTATATTAGTCAAACCCATAATTTTGAAGATGATAAATTTCTTAACCATGTGAATAATTTCTCTAAAAATCTGTATTGTCTCAAATAAGCACCACTTGATTGTTATGATAGGATTTTAATGTTCCTTTTGAAAGGTTTAATGAAAAGTAATATTGATATGAACATATTTATTAAAATATATTTTAAAATTATTTTAATTGTGGAAATTTTTTTTGATGATATAGTTTTTGGTTTTTCTATTGATTTACTTTGTAATGATTTCTCTTCTTTGATGACTTCTGAGTATGAAATTACTTTAATGGGAGAATTAAAGTTATTTCTTGGATTTAAAATTTCCCAAAGTAAAGATGATATCTTTCTTAATTAATCCATGTATACTAAAGAGTTGGTGAAAAGTTTTTTTCTCGATTATTGTAAATCTATGAAAACTCTCCTAAGTACTAGTTATAAATTAGATGCTGATGATTTTGGTAAATAGGTTGATGTTAAATTCTATAGAGGTATGACAGGTAGTTTTCTTTATTTAACTAGGTCTAAACTAGATATGTATAGAAGCAGTTTCTATTTTTTTCAATTACAAAATGGGGTATAAAATAAATGTTTTTGATTTTAAATTTTCATTTTTATAATAAAAAAGGGGAGATTTTTGTATGTTATCTTGTTTGATTGTATGAGGGCATTGTTGTGCATTTGCTTTAAATATTCAGTGTCTGTGTTTTTTTGATTACATGGGTGCTTTAAATATCTATTGTTTTATTTTATCTGATTATAATTACCCACATGTTCTTTAAGTTTTTTTAATGTGCTTCATTTGTTTAATTTATTTTATATTAGACTATTTAATGCGATTATATAATAATTATATATCTCACATTTCTAATAATTTTTTGTTTGTGTTTAATAATATTTTTGTTTTTTAATTTTAAATATAATGTGTTAGTTTTTATTTTAATATATTTTTTTCTACAATTTATTTTAGATTTGTTATACAGTTAGTTATAAATTTATGCTACCATTAGTTATAAATTTATGCTACCATCAGTTGTAAATTTATTCTGTTATCAATTATAAATTTATACTATCGTTAGTTCAAAATGTATGCTATTGCTAGTTCAAAATGATTACCACCATTAGTTGAAAAGGTTTACTACCATTATTTCAAAAAATATGATACCATTTATTCCAAAAAATTCCCACCATCAGTTCAAAAGGATGCTACAATCATTTATGAATTTCCCATCCATCAGGAATGTGATAGTTTTATAAATTTCAGGTTCTTTAATTTATTCTATCATTCCTATTTCTAATTTATTTTTAATTTAAAATTTTTTGTTAAAATTTTTTTCATGTTTTTTATATTTTATTGGTTTCTAAATTGACTATAAATTATTTTGAAACTATGTGAATTTATTTTGAAATGTCTCAAATTATATTTAGGGATTCCTTAATATGTATTTTTATCTCTCTGGAGAATATTCACTTCAAGTTTTATATACAAAAGATTAATTTATAAAAAGAAATTTAATTTTTTCCTTTCGTCTAAGATTCTCATACCAAAGTTCAATTTTACACTTCATCGACACAACTCAAATGAATTAATTATAAGTAAATTTTCCCCTTATTCATATGGGTTCAATATTCCCCTCACCTGAACGAATTCATGATTTAATATTAGGCACATTATTAATTTTTTTAATTTCATTATTTTTTCCTTCCATGAACTTCCAAAGTACTATGAAAAAGCACATGCTGATATTTGTATAGATGGATTTACTCACACACTTGGTTAATAATGTCTTAAAGGTTCTTCATGGGATCTCAATTGTTCATTTTACTCCATATTGAATGGACTTATGTCAATTTATTTTGAGTTGGATCCATGTAGTTATTTTTAATAGTGGCCAAGTTACCACATATTAAGTTCCAAAATTTTAGTGTCTTCAAGTTATAATTCTAATTTCAAAAAAAAAATTCACTCACACTCTCTTATTCCTAGGTCTAAAATCAAACTTTAGGGAACACATTGAACATTTCACTCATTAACCATCTATGAATTATAATTTCAAAACCAGTTAACTTTTCAACTATAGCATGTTATTTTCAAACTAAGGTAAAATTAGATTTCAATGTAAAATTTTAAAAATAAAAATATATACGAAAGTCTATGAAATATTTATCAACAATTTTTTTCCATTCATTTTATCATTTTTTTCAGAACAGATTCACAAAAAATAAAAAACATATTTTTATTTATATATTCAACAAAATATCCTTAAAAATAATTTAAACTATTCTTAAATAAGGATTGAATATCTTTCCCCATACTTGTTTAGAACTGCTCAATTAAATTCAAGCAGAATACAAAAAGTTACAATGAGTAAACATTGAGAAAGAATAGACACAACATTCTGTTATTTGTATAGTAGGTTTGAGGTAAGATCTATCATGGGTGCTTGTAGAAAACCTTGATTTAGAATCCTAAGTTCTTTACATTTATTTACAGCCCTTAAAAAACAAAATTAAACCCAAAATTTTTTTATTGAAACTAAAATGAGAAAAAAGGGAGAAGACTGTTTTGATATCCTTCTCAAAAGGGGTGGTAGTTAGACTATCCACTACTAAACAGTGTTGTGATAATTCCCAATCCCTAAAATAATGGGGTTTATATGATTGTAGAAATACTTTAAATATCCTCATATGTTCTTTCTATTTAGGGAATACATATGGAAAAATAGAATCAAACACATAAATTTTTTATTAAAACTTAAACATAGAAAAAGGAAGGATAATATTAGGGAATCCTTCCCAAGAAGAAATGTAGTTATACTTTCCATTGTTGTATAACCTTGTGGAAATATCTAATACATTATAGGATGGGGTTTCTATGATTGTAACCACCATATTTGATTCCTTATAGAGCTACTCAACCATACTTCTTCATGTAGGTCCCCTCTGATAGAGTACTTCATGCCCACCATTTGAGCATTCTGAGGTATATAATAATGTTGGGGTGGAAGAAGAGTGTATTAGGTCTCTTTGGGTTCTTCCATAGTAGTCATAGCCTCTTCATCTTCCATTGGTAGCTCCATTAATTCTATTTCACAGTATTGATCAAAGGGAGAGTCAGAAAATAATTCAAATTGAAGAAAATCAAAACCAGTTGAGTTTAATTCTAAATATCTCCCTTCATATGTAGAATATTATTCTATTTATTTGTGAGTGACCACTGGTAATCCTTCTTATAGTATTTTTTATCCCTCGGTTGATGTTCAGTGTGATGTTGAGGGGGTATTTGATTCCTCATAGGTCCCAGGAAATATTTATCATGTTATTTAGTAGCCACTTCTCAAATAGACAAATGTTCACTTTACATGGATGGTTGTATGAATTTCTCTTCAAATTGGTCAAAATTTCTATTCTAGTCCATTCATCCACTAGTGCATCTTATTTAAAATCATATTTCCACAGATAGTTGAAATGTTCATTATCTAGAATTTATTCTTTGTCGACCTAGGAAGGTTAAATTAGTGCTGAATTAATAGTGTAATAAATAGGGAAGTCAAAATTAAATCCATAAAAATTTGATTGAAATACGATCAAGGTAAGGAAATATCCCCCAATTATTTTATCTTTAGGTTCCTATTGGTCATGCAAGTGTTTCACCTCTTTGAATTATTTTATAATTTTTGTGGAAAGAAGTGGGCATTTTAGCTTCTATTCATAATTTATCACACATGGGAACCCTACTAATGACACATTGGTTACTCTAGGGATTAGCTTGTTGTTTGATTTTTCTTGAAAGGATTTATAAATGTATAGTGGGTTGAATTTTACAACTCCCTCATTAATCTTAGAAGATATCCATAATGGTTCTTCCATTCCCTCTCCAATGTGAAGTTCATTCATTCTACAAAATTTTTCATTTAGGGCCTACAATGAAATTCTTAATTATTTTTATACAATATAAAGAATGGAATAATACTATTGAGTTTCAATTAAATTAGATAAATAAAATTAAATTAAAGAGATCCCCAAATTGATTAAATATTGCAATTCTTCTTCAATGTGAGAATAAACTAATCAAATTATTTTATGGGTGAACAAGGGTACTTTTTTCCTTTTCTCAAATATCTCTATGTTCTGTCTCCGTCGTGGTTTTCATGATAATTGGGAACTTTAATTTAGATCCATCTTTCAAAATAATCTGGTAGTATTCTTATTCATCTTACACAAGATATATAAAAGTGAAATTGAGTTTATATTGTTGGTTCTTTTATTCTTCCATGTCTAGTGATTGTTCAGGTTTTTCTTCCAACATTGGGGGAAGCTATGTTGAGCTGAGCCAATTTATCCATAATTTATTGCATCTAACATTTATTGTTATTATTTTATTGGATTCTTCCACATCCATGATAGTTTTTCATTGGTTTTTCTGGGTGTTCATCCTCCCATGGAAACAATGGGACATATGTAAAGCCAAATTAGTCATAAAATAAATGGTCAATTTGTGGGTTTGTGACTTATTAAATTCTATAAATCCATATAATTAGCATATAAAATTCATGATTTATTACATAAAATGGTCAACCTTAACTTCATGTCAAAATTTTAAGAAAATAAGAATGAAGTCAATAAAAAAAATAAAAACAACAATGACAATAATTACAATTTTTTTAAAGATAGTGAAAATCAAAACTTATCCTCACGGAATCAATTTGATTGAGTTTTTATTATAGGCCTTAGTCAAATAGAATTTATATTTATTCTTAATGCATACTAGTTACTGACCAAGGTTGTATTTCACGGAGTAAGGATCAGGAGTTTCACTATCATAATCAATTATGTATATTTTTTCAATGCATTTAAATAAGAGAGAAATGTGGGGTGGTTGTTTTGATGAATTAAAGTAGGAAAAATGAAAATTCAGGATAGAATGGATGCATGAAAGGGATAAACCCTTGGATTAAACATTTTTATAATTATGTGTATCAAATCCTTGATCCTTTAATTCTGATATATGTGTGTGAAAATTGGATACACACACCCTTAATTCTGAAATTGTGTGAATGAATAACACACTCATGGAGAAACTCCTAAGTGATCAGCTCATCATTCTCTCAAAAATGTCATAATAGTTATCCATATTCCATTAAAATCACTACTACCATCACATAAAATTGATCTAAAAATGGGAGAGGAAAGAGTGTTCAGTGGTATTAAAGAAAATCAAAATGTGAGAGACAAAAGGTATAGTTTTCTCCTCAGTCTCTCACTATCCAAAGATCCTCCAAACAAAGTAGAAAATATCAGGCCACGTGCATAGACACTACATCACTAGATTCATCTTAAGGGTGATCCTAGGGTTAGACTGTCATCAATGAGAGCTTGAGAGATCACAAGACAACATTGGGGGTGAAAAACATGAAGAATAGAGGGAGAGAAAAAAAATACAATTGACCAGAATGAAAATTTATTTAAATGGAAATTGTAGAATCTATGATTGACAGGTTCCAAATAATTTCAAAGTGGTGTATAAGAGAACTATTTACAGAATTTTTCCTTCTTCTTCAACTTCAATATAGCGAGAATCAATATTCTCTTTCCTTGGATGGGTTCCATGTTCGTAGCTTCAATGTCCAGGATCGATTCTGTTGAGGGAGACTAACTGGATCTTCTAGTTGAAAAAATTATTCCCCTGATTGAGTACATACAATTATGTAAAAAATTTGAGAAGAATTGTTTCTTTATTTCATGGATACAGTGTATCAATTTAGTAATTTCCTAGTATATGTGTTCTTCTACATCGCATGTTTAATGAAATTGAGTGTTTTTTTCTATGATTTTAGCACATAACATGATGGAAAAGAGGATCATTTTGGATTTTGGTTTTGATTTTGCAAATTTATATGGAATGATGTCTTGGGCTAGGAACTTCATCAGTGATTCATTGGTCCTTAGTTCTGCATATCTTAAGCTTAATGTTTGTAAACTCAAAGTCCAAAAAATGGATGATGTTTTCATGTTGTTTGGATCATCCCTGAGCAAGGATAGGCTTTAAGTTGTTGTACTGGGTTAGAATAATGTTTCCATGAAAATATAGGTGTGAAGGAGGATAGTTGGTGCCTCTTGGTTCAAAAAGTAGCCTGTAAGTAATATTAAGAAAATTAATATATAAGTTGGTGTGTGGTATTATTCAAACTTTTGGGAAGTGATTATACATGTCTCATGGACGAAAAATAAAAAATTTAGTTTCACTCCAAAATTCTCAAGTAGATTGACTCAGTTTTGGTGTAATCTTCAATCGGGTTTGTTCAAGATCTAGTAGGGATGGCATGGTAAATCTCATTTTGCTTTAAGGTAATCACCTTAAACTCATGGCTCTAGATTAGGTTTGGTTTTTGTATATTGTGGAACAGTGAGATGTGGACTTAGTATTATTCCCAGACTCGATTGAGACATCACTGGTGAGACTTGGTTTTAAAAGGGTAGTATCCTTAGCTTCAATATAAGTATTCAGTTTTCCTTCAATAGTGGGATGACATCATCAAAATATCGGTAGAATTGTTTTATTCTCCTCATATGACATCGACCTCTCCTTTTTCAAATAGGGGAAGGTTATGGTAGGAGTTTGGTTTCCAACCCACTGAACCCACTAGCGAGAGAAGGTAGTAGGCGTGGGTGGGGATACCTATAAAAGCCCCTTTGGAATATTGCATCAGTTTTCATTATCTTATCAATATCAAATCTCATTATGAGTTCATTGTTTATTTGAGGTATTTAGTGAGATGGTTTCCCCATTTATTAAAGAGATATTTTACAAGATTTTTCACCTTGTTATAGTGAGGTATTGTGTACCCACATTTACCCATAGTGATCCTTATATTTTCCCGTGGTTTTGTACCCCTTTCATTTTGTGTGTTTTCCGTGTTACATATGGTGTCCATTTATTTACACATTTATAAACATTATTTTGTCTGATGATCATTGATGCATCATGGAAAATCATTTTATGGAACCATCAAGTGGTATCAGTGGGATGGTTCTGGCCTAGTGAAGTTCACGTTATTTGGTATTAAAAATTCTCATAAATTTGAGTATACTCTATGATTGTGACATTGATTGAACTTTCACATAAAAAATTTATTGAGATTATTAAATACACCATTGTGAAATAGAGTAGGTTTTGGAATTACGGTGTGTATAGATAGGAGGTGAAATTGGAGATCAAATAATTTAATAGGAATAATTTTTCATTGTAGAAAATGAAGATGAAGGTAGTGCTGTGGAATGATAATTTCTGACTGACAGTTGGAAAAAGACCAACAGATGTGATTATGGAGCATTATTTTAGAAGGATTCAGAATCATGACAAGGAATTGAGGCGAGTACTTTTGGAAATGGAGATATTATTGATAGTGAAGTGACAAAGACTATTGGAAGTGGGTAGCATATCAATTATGCATGGATAATCGAATCTGGAGAAACATGGAACATGACATCTTAATGGGAATGGTTTCACTAGTATGAAATTATCCAAGAAGGACATGTGTACATGGGAAATGATTACACCCTGAAGATTGTTAGATTAGGTACCATCAAACTAAAGATAAATTATGGTATTGTTTGAATCATCCAAGGAGTATACCATACAAAGGGCCTAAAGAATAACATATTATCTTTGGGAAAACATTTATGACATCAGATGCAAGACTCACACCGAGAATGGAATAATGAGAATTATTAAGGGAGAACTTATGGTGATAATGGCATAGAAGATATCAAATAACTTGAACGTGTGTATCGGTAAAATTTACAATAATGCAAAGATAGTTTTTGCATCAACTACCTCGACAGAAGTGTTGATGACATTATGGCATCAGATGTTTGGCCATATGTTAGAACAAGGATGGAAGATTCTTGTGGATTAGAAGTTTTATCATAGGATTACAAAGGAATACTTACCATTTTGAGTGCATTGTGTTTTGATAAAGAAACATAGGTTAAGGTTTGGGACATCAACAGCATGAAGAAAAGAGATCTTAGAGATGATCCATTCTAACATTTGGCAAGCACTGGTTATATACCTAGGAGGAGCAAAGTACTTTCTATCCTTCATTGATGATTATTCTAGGATATGTTGGGTGTACCCAATCAGGAGTAAAGTGTATGTTTTTGATGTTTTCAAAACATTCAATGCACAAAAGGAACTTGAATATAGAAATAAGATCAAGTGTCTGAGGACTAACAATGGTGGAGAATATACAAACGAGGAGTTTGATACTTTTTTTTCAAAAATAAGGAATCAAGGCATAGTTCATGGTGGTCTATAATCCTCAATAGAATGGAGTGGAAGAGTGGATGAATATAACTATGTTGGATAAAACAGGGGTGATGTTGAAGACTACATGAATTTCCAAAACATTTTGTGCAGAAGTAGTGAATAACACATGTTATGTGATTAACTGATCTCCTTCAATGGATATTGATCTATAGACACCAATGGAGATGTGGATTGTTATACCAACTGAATAATATTGGTTACATACTTTTGGAATTCTTGTATATGTATTATCTAATGACCAGGAATGATCAAAGTTGGATTCGAGATCTAGGAAATGTATCCTCTTTGGGTACGTTGAGGGTGTGAAGGGGTATCATTTGTGGGACCCCACTGCCTGCAAACGTATCATCAACAAATATGTCATTTTTTAGAAGATAATGTGTAAATTACAACTGATCAAGACATGGATATAGAGAATAAAAAAACTACAACAATCAAAGTAGAGGAAAAATAAAAGGAAGAACATGTATCCTCTTAGTCATTACTAGAGCATGAAGATCAAGTACCAATTGAGTTTGGAACACGATGATCAACTTGGGAGAAAAGAGCACCAGTATAGCACATAGACTATTTTCCAGGGAGAAATATTCTATATTGCTTATTTATGGAGGATAGAGAGCCATCTTCTTTTGTAGAGGTGACCCAAAGTCCATCTGTACCCTCATGGATGGTGGCTATGCAGTAGGAACTTGAATCCCTATATAAGAACAAGACTTGGGATCCTGTTCCATTACCTCATGGAAGGAAGGATATCAGAAAAAAATGTGTCATTAAGAAAAAGTGGGATTGAAAAGACCAGGTGAAAAGATATCATGCCAGACTAGTGGTCAAAGGATATGATCAAAATGAAGGTATTGATTTCAATGAAATATTTTTTCATGTTTTTAGACTGATGACTATTTGGATAGTTCTGGTGATGTGTGGTATATACAATTTACATCTAGAGTAGCTGAATATAAATATTAATTTTCTCCATTGTGATCTTGATGAATAGATCTATATGATCCAACCGAATGGTTTTTCATAAGAAGGATAATAGAACATGGTTTGCAGGTTGAAAAAATTTCTATACAGTCTCAAGTAGACATCGAGGCGTTGGTACAAGAGATTTGATTCCTGTATCATGAGCCTTGGATATAGAATACATTATTCAGATCCTGGTGCATATTTTAAGGTTTCGTATAGAAATGATTTCATCATTATTTTGTTGTATGATGATGACATGTTGATTTTAAGACCCAACAAAGATCAGATATAGAAGATAAAAGAATTGGTTGATAAGTATTTTGATATGAAGGACTTGGGACTAGAAAACAAGATGTTTGGGATGTAGATTTACTAAGATAGAGATAATGGGAAGATTTGGATATCACAAAATATTTAATTTTGTAGAGTCTTGAAACTCTTCAATAGGCAATACTGTGAACCAATATAAACCCATCTTCTCATTAATTTCAATTTATTCTCTATTATGAGTCCTAGAATTGATGTAGAGAGGATGGAGATGTCTTGAGTACCTTATGCATCAGCAGTGGGAAGTATGATGTTGGCTATGGTTTTTAATAGAAGATACATTGTACATATAGTGGTAGCAGTAGGTTAGTATATAAAGAATCTAGGAAGGGAGAACTGGATCATAGTGAAGAGGACCCTAGGATACATTAAGGATACCTCAAAAGTTCCATTATATTATGGAGGATCAGATTTCACTACCAAAGGATATGATGATTAAGATTTTACAGGTGATTATAACTGGAGGAAATCCACTACATGTTATGTGTTTACTCTTGCAATAGGACTTGTTAGCTAGATTTAAAAGTTACAGTTAGTTGTGGATTTATCCATGATAGAGACCGAGTATATGGATTCTAAAAAGGCTTGCAAAGAGGTGATTTGGATGAGAAGGTTGTTAGAGGAGGTCGACCACATACATGAGAAAATTACAATATTTTTCGATAGTTATAGTACCTTTCACATTATATGGAATCCATCTTTTCATTCCAGGATGATGAACATTGGGGTAAAATATCACTTTTTCTGTGATGTAGTGGAGGATAGAAGTGTGGATATGCAGAAAATTCATACTAAATAAAATTTGGAAGATTTCCTGACGAATGTAGCTGACTCTGATAAGTTCATATGGTGTAGATCCTCGAGAATCCTTGAAAATACTTGAGAATCACGGTTAAGTATATAAAATGTTTGTGTAGATATGTGATTTGTTCTCAATCAAATATCTAAGTGGGGTTTTTTCGGCAGAATTTTTTTTTCTCCATAGATAGAATTTCCCCCTCTTTTGTCAAATAGGGGAAGGTGTTGGTAGGTAGTTGGTGTCCAAATCAACAAAACCACTAGTGGGAGAAAGTATCATGTAGGGATGAGGAGGCCTATAAAAGGATTCCATCCCATATGGCAGATAACACCAGTTTCCATCATCGCATCAGCTTCTCATCTCATCCTAAGTTCATCTTTTATTTGCGGTATTTAGTGAGGAATTTTATCCATTTATTCAAGAGATATTTTACAAGTATTTTCTCCTTATAATAGAGAGGGAGTGTGTACACAATTTTATCCATAGAAACCTTTCTATTTTCCCATGGTTTTTACCCCTTTCATTTTGGGAATTTTTCCACGTTACATCTGGTGTCCTTTTATTTTCTCATTTTTTTTACTTTATTTTATCTCATGATTATTGTTGCATTGTTCCCAATAATTTTATAGTTCTAACACAAAACAGGTGGAAAAAAATATTCTATGGTCATTTTCATCATGTGTATAGATTCAGATATGGTTTTATGTATAAGGAAGGGTACAATCATTATCACATAGTAGCATTGTTCCTTCTCATCTAGCTCAAGATTTTTAGTTGGATGAAAATTGTGGTATGTTCAGGTATTGATGAGGGTGGGGGAACAAGTGAAGTAGGATATACATTTTTATTAAGAACCTAAGGAGAGGGTACATGGAAAACCTTTTATTATTAATGTAATTTGGAAATTATAATTCTCATCAATTGTTACACATGTAAATTAAGTGATAATGTTTACTATATTAAACCACTTTGAGAATATCACATTTCAAATTTTCTGTTCAAAAGCATTTTTCTTTAGTGTAGTATTTTTTCCGATTAATTTAATCAAAATAATAGAAATCAAAATTTCATCCTTCAACTAAATAATTTCCCATTCATTTCAAATTCATTTCTTCCAACCAATTGAAAATATTATTTTTTTAAACCACTAGTAATTTATACAATTAAAAATATCACACTTATTCGAATTTTAAACCAAAATCCAAAATTTTCATTACAAATAATTTAAATTTAAATTTTAAAAACAATGTATGCATTAAAAATTTATATAAAAATGAATAAATAATTAAAAAAATAAATGATTCATTTAAAAATTAAGTTCCAATATTTAAAAAGTCAAAAAAATAACAAATTTTCCCAGGGGTATGGATTATATTTGTGGTATTTTCAAAGAATAAGAGACCATAAATGTTGAAATTCTCAATGCATATCAGTATATATATATATATATATATTATCTATTTTTTATGGTTGTTCTTAGATTATTTACTGATTTTTTTTAAATAAATTTTGATGTGTACAATATAGTTCAATTTTTTGTATTATTATTCTATCACACCAAAATAGTTTGTGATATTATATTTACCTTCCTAATTTTTTTTTCACAAGTCATCATTGTAAATTTTTTTATAAATTTAGATTTTTATTTTTATTAAATCTACTCAATTGAATATATATTCTATTTTTTCATTAGTTACTTAATTTTGTTTTTATTTATATATTCATTCTAGCTTAATATTTTTTCTATAAAAATTCTAAAATTAATTTTATTTAAATACATAATCTTGATTTTCAACCATTTATTTATGGTTTTATAAATCAGATATTGTTTTGAAAAAAAATGCTTTGTTCGCTTGAATGAATGATTCTGTGGAAGACAGTTCCTCTTTTATTAATATTTTCTTAAAAACTAAAAAACGATTGATATGAAAAGTGCATTGAAGTTTTTTTCATAGACCACAGTATTTTCATGCTTATATCATACTGTTATTGTATTTTAAAGGGAAATTATTCATTTTTTTGTATATTGATTAGGAAAACGATTCCATGTTAGGATTCAATAAAATTTTGTTTTAATCAATATTTATTACTTTTTTTCATGTTTCATGGAGCATGTTAGATTCAATGGTTATTAATTATCCATCAAAAGAAGATATAGCATGATCCTTAATGCATTTGATATGCAGCATTGAATGGAAATAAATTATGTTTCTAGTAAAATTTAAAAAAAATATTTAGAAAGATTTATTATTTTTATTCTTTTATATTCAATAAAATTGTGATTTTTTAGAATGAGTTTCATTGAACATTCCGTTAAAAATGCATGTATTTCAATTATATCATTATTAAACTTGTTTATTTCAATTTTTATGGATATGTATAAAAAAAGATAAACTGTGATGTAATGATAACAATACATTAAATAGATTACAATGTCACATCAATGCCAATGTCTGGATATATTTGTGTTAATGTTATGCGTTAAGCTCTACATAACCAAATCCGGACATGTGAGAGACTATGTTATGACCTCGATGATTTCATGTATGTTTAGATTTAACTCATAAGATTCTTTAGTATAGTGTGAACCATGATGGTGATAGTGAGATTTGGTATATGAGATAAACAAATTGGTAATAGAGTTTTATGGGGTTTCTTGAAATGTAGTTTGGAGTTTGGTCATGTTTGAACATGTTTGGAGTTTCATGTCTTTTCTTGGATTTTGAAAATGTTTTTTAATTTTTTTTTAACATTTTATTTCAAATAACGAGTACTCTACCTATGTGATCACATGAGTCAATAATTCTTTGTTTAATTTTTAAAAAATAATAAATATTTTGAAATTTGATAATTCATATGCATGTTAAAAAATTTAAATCACAAATAACTGGAATATATGTTCAATGTTGCAATATTTTGAATATAGGCAGAAAAATTCATATTAGAAAATTATAGTTATAACTGCTACATAATGGAAAAATATATGTTTAAATATAATTTGTAACTTATAATTCTAAGTAAATTAAATTCCTATTGTTAATTGGTAAATATAGTTAGTTTATAAAATTTTATTATTGCATAGTAAATTTATCTGTAAATCATAAAAAATATAAAAGTTTTCAAATCATATCATGTATATTATTGGTAGTTTAATTGAAATCAATAACAGTTCCATCATATTGAGGAGAAACTTCCTCATTTATGTCCTGTAATAAATTCCTTTGAAAAACAAAAAAATATATTAGAATAAATAGTAGTAAGTATACAGAGGATAACAAATTAATCATGAAATAAGTTCATAAAGTGTTTTGTGTTTATTAGTGTGTGCCATAGGTATTAAAGTTGAGAAGTTTAATGGTTGTAATATATTTTTTGAAATCACTGATTTTATAAGAATTTTCCAATATATATAGAACTTTAAATGTATTTTCTAATAGATTGTGATGATTTTAAGTGTTTTTTTTTTGGAATATCCAAGGAAAATAACAATATTTAAGACTTTAATAGATGAATCTACAGCAGAAGCAAAAAAATCATCAGTTTCCCAACAGATACACCAAAATAACCACCATATTTTTTTGTAATGAAATTTCAATATTCAATGAGTTGAATTAAAATAGACATCCTAATCAATTTATCTTTATTTTTAGTGGAATATTTAAATATTAATAACATCACATGTTTATTAAAAAGAACCACTAATGTCATTAAACTATCATTGGTGATCATGAACTATTAATTTTGTGTAAAATAAAGTGATATTATTAAGTAATTGTCATATACTGTGATTGAAACTAAATCCTCACCTATCCTATATATTTATTTAATTACAAAAAGTTGAGAATAGAAATTTCACCTTGGAATAGTTTATGATGGGAATAAATTTCATGTGCAGTTCATGTTGTTTGTATGAATAATTTAAAGAGTAAAACACTTTGTCACCAAAAATATGTTATGATATAAGACTATCATGTGTTAATGATGAATAGAGAAAACTATTTTATATAGTACTTACTTGTACAAAACTAAAGAATTATGTGCTTGGTTTAAAAATGATAGATTAATTATATTTTTTGTAGCAATTTTATAATTCTATAAATAAAGAAGTTATTAATAAAATAAGAAGAATATATTTTGGTATAAAAAATCTACAAAAAATCATTCAAAACATTTCAAAACAATCATTTTTAGTTTCTTTTTCAAACATTTAAAAATTTACTAATAGTTTTTTACTTTGATAATCATTTTGAAAAAAAAATAAATGAATGGTATTTTTTATATTAATTGATGTTTTTTATTATATTAACTATGAAAAAATGAATATTGTATAATGAGTAAATCACATTATTTTCATTATTTTATAGTAGACAATGCCACTACCAAAATATGGACCTAATTGTGGAAGTATATCAATATACTACTATGAATAAAACAAAAAAATTTAGACAACTGATCAAACAATATATCAGGTAAAAATATTCAATGAATTACCTGGTAATGTTTACTATCAACTATTACATTAAAATATTTATGATGAAACATTGGGTGTTTGAAATGTATGTCAAAACAACTTGGTAAAAAGACATACAAGGCACTTGTTAAATTGTAAAATGTATGGTGAACACGTCAAATAAAGCTAAAAGGTAGGATTATTTTCTTAAATGAATTTCAAATTAATATGATTTGAATATCATTCCTTGGTTGAAACCAAGAACCAAAATTCTTAATTTAGTTTTCAAATTTGTAAAAAAAATATAGACTACAAAAAATTAGAATCCTAAATGGAAATTTAATGTAATAGAAAGTGGATTTGATATTAAATTTAGAATATAATACTGTCTAGATACAAAATATAATACAATGAAAATTATTTCAAAAATTTCAAGGCATGTAATGTGATTACTGTAGAAAAAAAATCATAAAATACATTGAATTTTAATGTAAAACAAAGACTGAGAAAACCGGAAGGATAACATTCCAGTTTCTAAAATATATTAGAAATAAGAATATTGTTAGAAAATTTATCACCAGAAATTCAAAATGGGGTGAAAATTTTAAAAATCCAATTCTTCACACATTTAATTCCATGATGCGTGGGAGGAAGAGTCTCTGGAAAAATTGATACAGTCCCTCAAAAGAGGAATTGAAGGGGAAAATGATCCATGAGATTGATCATATCATGATATGGGAGTTTTTAACATTACATAAAAAGGATTTGATGTTGATAAATAAATTAAAAATATCATGATAAAAATGTATTTCATTGGAAAAATATTATATAAAAATTAGAATTGTGTTTGGGGTAACTAAACTGGACCCAGATAATGAAAAAAATCTGGTTTTATAAATCTGAAAAATCTCAGAATCTAAGAAGTGTAATAGCCTAGAAAAATGATATTTATTCATAATATAGATAAAGTAAAAATTAAAAATTCATATGATTAATTCTAATGTAAACATTATTCAATATAATACATTATTAAGAACATTGTATATATGTTAATATTTAATACATCTTAATCATTTTGTTAAAAATCATTCATATCCATACAATAGAATAAGATAATAATGTAGATTCATAATAACATTTTAAATATTTAAATTTAGTATATTAATATAGAAAACAAATTCAAATTATAAATAAACAATTATTGTTTTTATAGTTAGATATTAAAAAATATTGTTGGTTTTTAATCAATTAAAAATAGATTAAATTTTAAAAAATAACCATATTGAATTACTAAACAACAATAACATAGAAAATAAAACCATTTTTTCTTATAAAGGTATAGATTATATTATAAAATAATGTATAGAAAAAAGTTAAAATGAACCTATAAGCCTAGGGGTGAGGAAAATTGAACTTATAAGGTAAAAAGGGTAAGGGGGAAGAGGAAAGTAAACCTTGTGAGTCTAAGGAAGATATGCAAGATTCATAATACTAATTGAGGGTTCTTTAAATTTTCCATATTGAAAAAATTGAAGTATATATATAATAAAATAATTATGTAAATTTAATGAACTATTTATGAACTAAATACACCTTGGAAATTATAACATGTATATAAAAAATATATGGATTCAAAAACTACTATTATAATGTAATATGTAAAAACAAAATGAATTTTAATGAAATATGTACAAATTATATGTTTAAATAAAATATGTCATGAAAATATTTTCATACAAATAGGTAATATAAAAAACAACTATGGATTATAGAAATATGTAATATGAAATTGAATATAACAAAATTCAATATCATGAAAGTGGATGGAATAAATATTCCTCTCTGTATTTAAATGTATACATACACAGTGAAGAAAATATAAAAGTAACATAGGTCTTACTACTACATCATATTTATTTAAATGGTCATATATGTAAATTTTGAATTTCCAACAAAACCAATAACCTATAAATTATTAAGAAAAAATATAGAATTTATGAGATAGTTAAAATTTATAGAATATTATTCATACAATTAAAAAAATGAACTTGTAAAGCTAGTGAAATTGAAAATAAGCATATTAATAATACATAAAATCAATATTAAAGAAGAAATATATAAAAACATATTACATGAAATGAACAATTTATAGATTTAATATTATAAACATTTTACAATGAACCAATATGATAGATAAATTCGATGTAGTGATCATTTATAGGGTGAATGTGTACTCAAAGAATAAATAGTGTTGTTTATGAAAATAAACACACTAATCAAATAGGGTAAAAAATTAATAGGTACTACCATGTGGGATGATATGTAGTTTTCCATATAATTTAATACCTATTATATCTAAGATATAATTGAAAATAAGAATAATGTTATGGAGATATTTTAGGATTATAAAATGGGAGAAATAAAAAAATAACCATAAAACATAGAACCATAATAAAATCAGGGTTTAAAAAGTAGTGTTACAAAAGAGGAACAACCATAGAACTTAGAAAAAAAATTAAATTAGGGATACCAAATTATCATTGTACCATTTTATGAGTAATTTAAGTGAACCAAAAAATAAACCTATGAACAAAGGTGAATAACCATAGAAGGAAGAAGAAAAACAAATTTGGTATAAGTGGAATTGAAGAGAACCTGTCATGAGGAGTAGAAATAGATTTCTATGGATGAGGTTCAAAAATATATGTAGTGAAAAAATTAATAAAATATTGGAACATTTATAAATTAAATAATGATATCTAATAGGAGAAATTATCATAGAAATGTGATGAAAGGAATCCCTGAGTAGGTGAGTAGTTGAAGAACGAGAGATTACCGCACCTTTAAGGGAACACAATAGTGAGAGGTCTTGAATGGGAAGGAAAATTGAATGATTAAAATGAAATTACAAAACATATGATTGTGAAGGAAAACCTTCATTGAAGAGAATATTATTTTATACATAGGGATGTGAGGATGTGGAGACTTGACTGTGAGGCGGTGTTGGGGAAGAGGTCAGAAGATAAATGTAGAGGCATAGGTAGAGGCAGGGGTGGAGAGGGGTGTTGGGGAGGGAGTTCGTGATAGAGGCAGTAGTGGAGAGGGGACTTTGGGATGGAGGGAATTGAGGAGGGACATTATGAGTGGAATTCTGGGGAGTGGATGGGGGAAGAAGGATAATGAAGAGGGAGTGAAAAAATGAGCAGAAATTCATGAAACCTGAAGGAAACACATGGTATTTGGAAAACCAAACTTGTATATATATATTAGAAACCTTTATTTCATGAAGTTTCATATTAACTAATTTTATAATTATTATATAATAAATTTAATCGATATGTTATATATAATTATAACAGTAAATATAATATAAAATTTTAGCAAAAAATACCCTAATACGCATACATGATATTTTATTTGAAATATAATTTTTAAATAGATATTAATTTTTGGTATTATTTATAAAAGTTAATAATATTATGAACATATAAATCATTTTTATGAATATTATACTAAATATTTATACCAACATATATATTATCTATTGTTATTATTATAATTGTAATTGAACTATTTTGTCTTCCACAATAATATTTAATGACATTGTGTTTTCTGACAATTTTGTGACAGGAATATATCTGTTGGTAAAATACATTACCAAAAAAATGTACCTTTACCAACAAATATTCCCCTAGAGTAAAAAATTTAAATATTTTGAATGATATTATTGATGAAGCATATTCTATTTTTAAATTAAATTTGTCAAGGTAATTTTCTAGTTTTTTTCATTGTAAATAGTGCTTTTCCATTATTGCAGATTCACTTTGGTATGTGGGAATGTTTGATGAAATGAAGGAGCTCATTTTGGTATCTCTTGATCAAAATTTCAATCATGGCCCTTTAATTTAAAACTTGTTTATTTCTACCATGTATATAACTAGTAGAGTATTATGTTAAAATTAGATCTATGATAAATTTAATAAAATCATAAATTTTTTTATAAAACTATGTATGTTGGATTAATACAAGTTACTATTTCTCAAATTAAAGAATCATTTTTTCCAAACATTTAAATAAAATATAAGATAATTGTCATTACCCTATTAGGGAATTATTCAGAGATGTGATTAGATGTTTATGTCACATGGAGGATCTGAAAAAGTAGTTTTCCAATTTATATAACTATATAAATCCAAACATGGTCATTTATATCAAACTTATGAAATTTTCATTGATTTTTCTCAACATTTCCAAATATCTAAGCTTGTTTGAGAAGTATTTGAGGAAATTTTGGAAGTTTAATTCAATATGATTTGAGCCCTGTTATTTTATTATTTTATAGTTAACTAATTAGTAGTCAAATACCCAATGCTCTAACCTTTTTTCAATGTTTTAATAGTGTGGAAAACAAGGAAAATAAATTGTATAATACCATGATTATTGGGAATTGAAAACATCATAAAAAGGAAAGAACATTTAGTATGTTTAATGAAGTCAAAGAAAATAAAGTGCCTCTTAATCTTTGGTCTTATTAGGAAATTATAATGTTTATGTTCTCAATAGAGTATGGTAATGTGATTAATATCATACTTTAGTTTTATAAATATAAGTCCCACATTTCTTTATTCATGGGGAATGAACTTTTATTTTTTTATTTAATGAGTGAAATATTTTATATTAAATGAGTTAAATTTATGTGAAATGACACTTCACTATATATTAGAATTATTTGATGCGTAATTGGTTCCTTATTTGGATGGATGAAAATAAACCCACATATTAAGGATGTGGAAACATTAGTATATTCTTGATTTTCTCATACAATTCAGTCTGATAACATGTTGAGAAGATTAATCATCGACCAAATGAATAGTGCATGTGAGTACTTCAGTGGTTTATGAAAAAAGGTTTTCAACCAAAATAATGTATATATGTAAATTTCGAATGGGTTTTTTAGGAATGAAATTTTTTTTAAGTTAACAGTTTAACATAAAAGATGTTTTAGAAAGATTTTGTGAATAGTTAAAAAAAATTTGGGTGGATTTTAAAATATGAAGTGGATGTAAAGGCACAACATGGAAAAAAATCTTTAAAATTATAGTTCACTAATTAATCTTTTTATTTGCCAATATAAATTTCATGATTTTACATCATGACACAAAAAAAAATTGGTGTAAATATTACTCATTTATAGTTTCTAATAATATATGATCTTACTAAAGTATTTATATTATTAAACCTATTTTTGTGTTACTTTACATTTTATTTAAGCTATTTTTTGTCTTCCCATTCTAAATATTGTTTATTCCCACTATTTTTTATACTGTTCTCTCAATGATATATTGGATCTACGGTTTTAATAATAATATGTTTCATGTAATCCATGTTTCCTAGACATACTTCTTCTGTGGTGGTGTGCAAGTAGCTCATTTTTTAGGAGTTCTCTTATGTGGTAGGGATCAGGTATCTTACAGTGACCTATTAACCTATAGAAAAAGAGTTTTATTACAAGATAAAAAAATTTATAATGTAAAGTGAAAATGAATGATTGATCTTTCATATAGATGTTGGTTGTGTATAAAAATATACTCACAAAACTTTTAGATGAAAACCAGAAGAATAAGTGATAGGAAAAAAATTAATATTAAAACTATAAAATGTGTTTTAAAATTATTTATTAAGAAATATCCCCCCAAATTTATTTGTGGTTTTATTAAAAAAAATATTTTAATATGTTGGGTGATAGTTGTGATTCATGGATTTGAAATAATGTGACTTACTATGGAGGAAAAATATGAATAAATGAGAAATGATAATGATTTTCATATTTTTAAGTATTAGGGGTGTGTTAACTAAATTTTCATTTTGAAATGTTTTATAATTATTTTGGTAGGTATATTAGATTTTAGTTTTTAATTGAAAGTTTCATTGAGTTAATATTTAATTCTTCTAAAAGCTTCATTGTGAAGAATAAAAATGTATTTGATTTTACCACATGGTGGTCTTAATCTTCCTAAATTGGTGCTAATTTACTCAAAGAATTATTTAACCAGTTCTAATTTCTAATCCCAAATTTCTTTGTGCCAGACATAGACTTACATTTTTAGTTGTACATGTACTTCTTGGACATTTCATCTGGTCAATTCCTTTGTACGCTCATATCTTTTATCCTTTGTCACTTGGGTTCTAAAATAGAAATTTGTCTATGAAAATATTGAATAAAGGAAAACTTCATAATCCATCCTCCATTTACATAAATTTAATTTTTTTTTTATATTGTGAGTATATGAATATTCATGTAATTTTTATATCATGTGATTTATTATTTGTGTATATTTGTGTCACTTTTGTTTCATTTTAGTAAAAAAATTCCGCAAGCACATGACTCATAAAGGCTTTTTGTTGATTTATAAGAATGATGTATAATTTTATCCCATTATTACCTTGAACATGCTTGATTATACATAGAAATAGTCTATTAATAATTTTTATATAATAATTATCATGTGATTCAATGTTAAAAAACACTTTTAATAGTTCATTTTACAATTTGAATATATTTTCTAACAATTTTTTCATTTAATTCTTATATTTTACTATTACTTGGTATATTATTTTAACACCTCAAAAAACAATATTCCATTATATTGGTTTCATATTTCATTTTTAGGTCTCATAGGATATGAGGAACATTATTCTCTTCTAGAGATAATGGATATTCATTTTGGATGATGATGAAAGTTGGCCTTGAATCCCTAAAATTATGGGCAAGGTGAACTGAACAGAATCCCAATAAAATGTCTTTATAGGCCATGATTCAAGCTAAATGAATCTAAAAATAGATTCAAGGATAGAAAAAAACGTGGGAAAACTTTCATTAAATTTTCTCTTCAGATAATTCTGAATTTTTTTCGGTTAATCTAGGCAGCCAAAGTGGAAGTTAAAATTTTGGGCTAGATTCAATAGACCATAATAACATCCAACCATATAACATAGTGGATATGAGTCTAAATGGGTTGATATTTTGAAAAAACAATTGTGTAAATATAGGTATTATATTTATTCATTAATTACCTATAGAAATTATGATATATAGAATCTCTTTCTGGCACATATTTTGAGTGGATTCAAGATGGATCCAATTTTTTAAATCTTGGAAAAGTCCACTCTCTATTAACATTCCACCTAGCTATGTCTATCATCTTTAATTTTGGTGACTTTTACTATTTGGGGGGGGTGTAAAACCAAGGATTATATAATTTCAATTTAAGGGACTGGTGTTGAAGTATTTTGAAGAAATTTTGTTTGGTGTTTCGTTGTACTGTTATCCTACCACTTTTCCATTGTAGTGTTTGTATTTATCATGTAAGTTGTTCTAATACATTATAATTTAATAATAAAAGTTATTTTTCTTCTATTATTATGTTATTATTTATGTCATGTTGATTCCATTGTCTCATGGTGTGAAATTATTCAAACAAATACGTTTGAATTTCCCCACAAAATAGCGGAGTGATTGTTATTTCATTATTTTTTTTTTCTTAAATTCCTACTTTTAAAGTCTTCTTCCCTCTTCAATTGGGAGAATTCCATCAATGTAGGGATAAAAATCTTATGGGTTGATCAAATGAATGATTCAAGGGGCTGGTTTGGAAGTTATTTCTTATTACATTAACTTCAATTCATTTATTTTTATTGGGAATTTCTTTTCATGATTACTTACATCCTCATATATACTGAATTTTGACAACACACATTTTTATTTCCAATACGATTCTCTACCTTCAAGTTCACATAAAAATGAAGCTCTATGGGTATAAGTGATTAGTATTAGGTTATATAGAAATTAAACCAGTAAGTGATGAGGGTTTTTTTCTTTCTTGAATGAACCCCTCTCAAATGAATAAAATTGAATGATTCTAAAAAAAATTCATTGAATCCACCCTTATAAATAACCAAGGATTAACACATTATCTCAAATTAAATTAACATTGACATTTTAATGCTCTATTAAACAATATTAAATTATAAAAAAAGTTACCCACTTCATATCCGAATATCTCACTGTAGAATGTATATGTCTTGAAGTCTTTTCTTAGGTATTTGAGGTTTTGGCAACCCAAGATGTACTAAAAGTGACCGATTCAACCCTAAAATTGAGTAAATTTTGTTGAGACCAAATTTCAACACCATTATTATTGAACCAAGTAAGTCATCTTAGAAAGTAATTCTATTATCCCCTATTTATGTTCTCTTATCCCATTTCTCTTATATTTTCCCCTTTCTATTTCCCTCATTTTTGGCACATATCCACCTATACTCGTGACCAATAAAACCATATACTTAGGAAGGATAGTCCTAGGTTTTGGGAGCTACTAAACATAAGGCACTTAACAATCTCATTATATGGATTTTTCATCATAAAAATGTGTTGATAATTGGAGAATACAGAAAAGATCCAGGCCTTTATCAATTCTAGAAAAGCACTGATAAAGGGGCATAATGCTATAGTGTTCTATCAAAATTTACAAACATGTACAAGAAAAAAACACTATATTATACACATTTCAATCATTGGTTCGTACAATTACATGAGTATGTAAAATTTATCACAGAAATTTCAAAACATCAATGTCCATTTTTTTTCCCATCATCACCGATCTTTTTATTAGTTACTAAAAAACACCCTAGTTCAAGAAAAAGAATGAACTATTATAAGGAAACAACTATACTTTTAGTAATATTATAATGAAATAAATTAAACATAATCTTTCAATTTTAAAATAAAAACCTATGATTTGGGTCAAACCGAACACACCATGTATCATATTTAGTTGAGGTTGATTCTTACACATCACACCATTTCTTTATGATCTTAAAAGAAGTTGATCTTGAATCTACTTAGATTTCTAGTGATACAAAACTCACTATGGATGGAATCCAATTCAAGAGAACTTTCTTTTTGAGAACAAGCATTGAACTATCACACTATTTCTTATTTTTCCTAGAGAATTTTCTATATGAAAAGTAACAAAATAAGTATCAAATGAAAATTATTGAGGAAATAATTAATTAATAGTAGATAAAATGATTATAAAACAATATGAGATTGTTATGCTTAGTTTTTTCCTATGTGATTCACATTTTATACTAAAATAAAACCTATATATTGAAGACACACACATCGAGTAATACCAATCACATCATGTTCTGGATTGACATGAGTTTAATTTCTACACAATAAAAAATTAATTATGGATCATTGTCCTAATGTATGAAAACAATATGAGATCATTTTATCATTTCTGTCTAGTTATATTCATTTTAAACTAAAATGACACCTTTATATTGAAAACACACATTTTGATTCATATCAGTCAAATCATCTATCAAATTTATTTATGGTTGATTATTACATATAACAAATGAATTATGCACTATTTTCCTAAAATTTGATAAAAAAATCCATGTCAATTTAACAAGTTTTGAATATTTGATGATTCTTTTAAATAAAATGACACCTGAAAAAACATAATTCAAGCCATGCTAACCATATCATGAGTCATATTGGTATATGGTAAATTCCTACACAAGAAAAATAAATTATGGATTATTTTCCTATATTTTGAAAATAATTTGAGATATTTATGATTAGTTTTTTCCTATATGATGGGTGTTTTAATCTAAAATGGCACATATATGTTGAAAATAAGGACTTTGAGTCATACCGACCACATCGTGTAACAGATTGATGTGAGGTTAATTTCTATACATCGCAAATGAATTATCGATCATGAATCTAATATTTGAAAATAGTATGATCTTGTCTTCTTGGGTTTTGCTAGTAATGATCATTTTAAATGAAAATGAAACCCTTATATAGAAAACAAACACATCAAGTGATATCAATCATATTGTGTTTTGGGATGATGTGTGGTCAATTCATATATGTCTAAAAAATAATGGATTGTTATCCTAATATTGGAAAACAACCTCATCTAGTTTTCTTTTTTTGGATATTTTGTTTGTTTTTTAAACTAAAATGATAATTTTCTATTGAAAACACATACTTTAAGTCATACAGACCATATCTCTTTTTAGATTTGTGTGCAATAAAAACCTACACATGAAAAATGAACTATGGATCATTTTTCTAAATTTTGGAAATAATACAAGATTGTTTTATCAGTTTTGTCTTTGTGATGTTTTTTTTAAATTAAAATAGAACTTCTTTATTTAAAACATGCACTTTAGGTCACAACAAACACATCGAGTTTCATATTTATGTGTGGATAATTCCTACACATAATAAATAATTTATCAATCATTTTACTAAAGTATGAAAACTTTATGATTGTGTTTTCTCCATTTTGGCTGGGGATGAGAGTTTTAAAATAAAATAAAAAACTTTTTATTGAAAACACACAATTCAAGTCATATCAGTCATATCATGTGTCATAAATATGTGGGGTCTATACTAGCACATCAAAAATGAATTGTGTTCTATTTACTATTGTTTTAAGACAATTAAAACTATTTTTCATGGTTTTTTTCTATTTTATTCGTTTTTTAAACAAAAATGAAACTTTTATATTGAAAACACATAATTTATGTTATACCGACCACATCATGTGTTGGATTGGTGTGCGGAAATTTTTACTTGTGAAAAATAAATTATGGATGTTTTTTCTAGATATTGAAAATAATCCTTGCTCGTTTTCTCAGTTTTGTCTTTGTGAAGTGTGTTTTAAACTAAAATGAAACTTTTTTCAAGAATACCTACAATTTGAATCATACCGAATAAATAGTGTGTTAGATTGATGTGTGTTTGAAACAAACACATCACAAATAAATTATCAATCATTTTCCAAAAATTTGAAAACAATCTTCTCTTATATTCTTGGTTTTTTTCTAATGTTCATTTTAAACATAAAGGAAACCTTTATAGTGTAAACAAAAACATTAAGCTATATCACCCTCATCATGTGTCAAATTAATATGTGTTCAATTCTGACACCTCACAAATTAATTATGATAGTTTTTCCTAAATTTTGAAAAAAATATGATATTTTTTTCTCTGTATTTTCTATTTAATGTGGGTTTTAAACTAAAATGACACTTTTATATTTAATGCACCTATTTCGAGTCATACTAACCACATCGTATGTTGGATTTACATGAAGTCAATTTATTCATGTGAAAAATGAATTATGTATCATTTTACTAATGTTTTAAACCAATCCAATCTCATTTTCTTTGTTTGGGTGATGTGACATGCATTTTATACTAAAACAACACTTATATTCAAAACAAGCACTTCAAGTCATACTGTACACATCGAGTGACGTATTTATGTGTGCTCAATTATTACACATTATAAAAAAATTATTTATTATTTAACAAAATTTTGAAAACTATCCAAGATTGTTTGCTCAATTTTGGCTATTTGATGTGTGTTTTAAAATGAAATTAAACTTTTATATTGAAAAAATATAGTTCAAGTCACACTGACCACATCTGGTGTCAGGTTGAAGTGTGGTAGATTCTAACCTGTCACAAAATTAATTAAAGACCATTTTACTAAATTTTGAAAATAATAAAATATTTATTACTCAGTTTTGTCTATGGACTGTGTTTTAAAATAAAATGACACTTTTATATAAAAAACACATACTTCAAGTCCTGCCGACCACATCATATGTGGGATTGGCATGCGGTTAATTACTACACCTGAAAAATGATTTATGGGTCATTCTAAAAATTTTTGAAAACAAAAAGACTCATTCATTTTTTTGGTTATGTGATAAGTGTTTTAAACTAAAATGACACTTTTATATTGAAAACACATACTTCAAGTCATACTAACTGCATCAGGTGTTATATTAATGTGTAGTCAATTCATACATGTCAAAAACTAATTATCGATTTTTTTCCTAAAGTTTGAAAATGATATAAGCTCATTTTCATGGTTTTGTATATTTTTTGTTTTTTTTAAATAAAAAGACACTTTGTATTATAAACATGAACTTCAAGTCGTACCGATCACATCGGGAGTTAGATTTATTTGTGGTTTGTTTGAATTATTGGATACCTAGACCCAAGAAATATTACTTTTGATTACCATTTCATGTACAAAATATGATATTCATGATGTATTATTACTATTATAGTGTTTGCAGATATGATTCAACTGTTTTAATAGTAACTTACAAAGATTAGTTATCATATAAACAGGTTATAGAAGATCTAAAGTTATAATGAGAACAACAAGATACAATTAAATTAATATTAAATATATATCATGCACTAGATACATCATACTAATTGGAAAAAGTTGATGTTTGAGTATCAGGTGCTAGGTTATCATAAGTATTGATAATTATTCTAATAAGTTTACACTTTGTGATCTATAGTAGGTGAGATCATGAGGAAATACCTACTAATAAAAACACCACATGTTTTGGGTGTCATTGTTTTTTCCTATCTATAGACATTTGTATTGGTCTCCTGACTTGAGATCACAGCCACTGTGTTCCATTTGATCAACTAATTTGATGCAAAGAAAAAACCATGATAATGAATTCATAGAGTGGTATCTTATGTAGGGTTTGTCATTGGTGGAATGGAATTGGTTGAATGGTAAAGATATAATTTTTCTCTTTTGGGTTGAGGAAGTAATATATCTTAGGTCTGGTTGATCAGGATGGTAGTACCTTAATAAATATTTTTTCCAAGGTAGTCATAGGGTAAAGCCATCCAATTTGATCATCAAATAATAAATTTAGAAAGAAAAATTACAAAAATGTACATCCTAATTTACAAGATATATGAATACAAAGAGAATATATTACACAATATGTGCTTATAGGTTGGTTGTCATTGCTACGACTATTCATTATCACTTTAGAAGTCTTTATGGGTTTCTATACTCCACTCTTGGTTTGTGAATGTTATTCAATAATATCAAGATAAGGGCCTAAAGGGCCACACACAATATCCCATTCAAAAATCTTTTCTATTCTAGTGAATTTGAATATTGGAAATAGTGGACCCCACCAAGGGTTCTGAGAGTTTTCCAAGTTATTGATCACCGATAAATAAATGAATTCATTATTATTTAAGAAAGAATAATTTGGTTGAATTTATTTATTAATAATATTTTCATGTGTTTAAGTAAATACGAGGAATAATATTATTCTAACAAATAGTATTTTAATCTTCCATGTCCATTTAATGCTAGCGGGAATTACAAGACAAGTTAAATGATTCAATTTTATCACATAATATATTTGATATATATTTATGATATGTGATAAATTAAAATTAATATTTATTATGTAGTTTAGTTCATTATAATTATTATTTATTACTTATTTAGGGGACATTAAATAAACGGGGTCCTAGAGCCCTATTCGGGTATTTTGAGAAATCCACTATATAAGAGGGAGAAGATCTTAATTCCATATACTATTCATAAATTATGAATTGAGATTTTCTCTCTCCTACAAACTCTTAGAGAGAGAAATGATTCAACCAAGAATAAAATCCAATATTTACTTCACAGTTCAAAGGAAGGGGGTTTTGGTGATGATTTAATGTTGAATGATTCATTAGAGCTCCATGATAGAACCCAGAATTCGATGAACAATGAGTATGTGGATTCTAGAAACGTGTGTGGATGATCTAGAGGGGTTCAACATCAGATCCTTTGAGCAATGATCATCAATGATGGGTTTCAGTCTTACATGCGTCAATTCAAAAAAAAATACATGTTCTATTTTTTATGCGTTTTTTAATTCATGAAATATATTTACGACTGTACTAAGGCTCGAATCTCCGGAAACGAGAAGTTATATCATCTCGATAATGAAAACCTTAAATTCTTAGCCCATAAGCTTCAGCTGTGTTCCCCAATACCTACACGGTTGATTCTGACATGTCAGAATTAACTTATATCCCATTTTTCTATAGTTTGAAAACAATATGAACTCATTTTCTTTGTTTTGTCTATATTAAAATTTTTAAATTAAAATTAATAAAGTTTATTCAAAACACATTCTTTGAGTTATACCAACCACATGAGGTGTCAAAATGGTTTGAAATCAATTCCTACATGTGAAAAATAAATTATAGATATTTTTCATAAGGTTTGAAAACAATATGATCTCATTTCATAAAATTTTGAAATGTGACATGTGTTTAATCTAAAATAGTACTTATATATTGAAAACACGCATTTTGAGTCATACTGACCACATCATGTGTCCTATTGATGTGTAATTGAGTCCTAAAAATAAAAAATTAATTATCGAACATTTTTCAAAATTTATAAAATAAATCGAGCCCTTTTTCTTAGTATTGTAAAGTTGATGCATGTTTCAAACAAATACGACACTTTTATATTGAAAACATGAACTTAAAGTTATACCAAACACATAAAGTGTCAGATTGATGTGTATTCAATTTCTACATGTCACAAATGAATTGTGTACTATTTTTTGAAAGTTAAAAAACAATTTAAAGTTATTTATTTGGTTTTGGATATTCAATGCATTTTAAAAAAAATGACACTTTTATATTGAAAACATGTATTTAAAGTCATACCAACCACATAGTGTATCAGATTGGCATGTGGTCAATTCCTAAACATGAGAAATGAATTATGGATATTTTTACCAAAGTTTGGAAACAATACGATCTATTTTTCTTATTTTGGGTGTTGAGACATGAATTTTAAAATAAAATTGAACTTTTATATTGAAAACACACATTTCGATTCAGAGCGACCATATCAGGTTTTATATTGACATGTGGTTGATTCCTACACATCAAAAATTAATTATCCACAAATTTATACAGGTTTTAAAATAATATAAGATCATTTACTCATTTGTGTCTATATGGCATGTGTTTTAATCTTTAATGCAACATATTTTCTAAAAACATGCAATTAGAGTATTATCAACCACATTAGGAGTTATATTGACGTGCCAGAAATTTTTATATGTCCCAAATGAATTATGGATCAATTTTCTAATGTTTGAAAAAAATCCAAGATCGGCTTATCGATTTCTCCATGTGATATGTGTTTTAAACTACGATGACACATTTGTATTGAAAACATATACATCAAGTAATACTGACCACATAATATGTTATTTTGATGTGTGGTTAATTACAACACATAAATAATGAATTATGGATCAATGTACTAAGAGTATAAAAAGGGTATTTTTCTTATTTTTCATCATGTGACTTCTATTTTGAACTAATGAGTAAATTTAACAAAAAAAAGATAAAAATGATATGGAAATTAACTAAAAAAGTAGATACAATGATGATAAAATTAATTAAATAAGTAGTAGGAAGTTAACTGTTCAATGTGTATGTATACATTATGGCCCCATATATTCTTCCATTTTATTTCTAAACAAATTTATTTACTTCATTATACATCTCCTTGAGAAATAGATAACAAATAATATATAAGAATTATAATAATAATACTTAAAATACCAAATATATTTATAAGGTATTATCACATGTTATCCTTAAATTGATGTCAAAAAACTTTCTCACACAATGTACTTTGGCCACTCATCTCTAAATAAATTTTGTCCTTTTGAGTATGTAGATTGTTGGAAATCTTGGAAGTACTATGAAAATATAGACAAAAAAATGAATAATAAATATATTTAATGAAATTATAATTACCTTCAGAAATTACATGTTCATGGATGCTTGACTTTTGATGATATATGACATCTTAAATAAATATGAAAAGTAATATCCAAAATCTTTGCTGTTATATTTATTCAGAAACTGCAGAAAAATTGACCAAAATAAGTAATTTTTTTAAATATGTTTTGATAGTTAATATTTCTATATATGTCTTAATCTATTTACTTTTGTGGAAATCCATAGGCTTCTTATGTTTAGCGAAATACTTCATACCATGATTTAGCGTATATTTATAAATCATTCTATCATAATAAAATTATCATTAATAGGAAAACTGAAACATATAATTTGAAGTTTATTTATAAAATATTGATTACACAAAATTCCAAACTCACAATGCAAATCATGTGTAGTCAGTTTTTTGGATATCTAGGCATTGGATCCAAAAAATAAATATTTTGGGTATCAAATTTTATTTTTATCAGCATCTGGTTCTTCTTAAATAAAAAAATTAAATAAGTAATGAAAAAAATAAAAATAAATTTTATATGATTAGATTTTGTAGTTTTACCCCTGTATTGTTGGAATCAACAATAGTCTGTCTTGTGTTATTTTCTTCTCAAACATCATGGTTAGATATATTTTTCACTAAAAAATTTATTCCAAACCCAAATACGTTTTTTCCCTAGAAATGATAAAGGTTTTAATGAATCCAAATATTTATTCATAGATTTTTCTTTTGATATAGTATTAATATTAACACCTATAGAAATTTTGAATAGTTATTAACCTTAATGAACATACTAGATAATTGTTTGGATAGATAGATTATGAAAATATACCCCATGTTTTTATTCACAACAAATAATCTCTATCATTTGAACTTGAGAATCAAATTTATACTATTGAGACCAGCCACATCTGTAATAACATATCTCGATATTTATTCTTCATATTGAAATTAGGAAACATCTCCCTCATTGAATGTTTCACATGCATTAATTTTTAATGTTAATATATCCAATTGTAGAACTGGTGGGGAGAAGGTACTCCCAAATGGTCCTTTTGTATTCTTGTTATATTCACTAGATTTTCTTAATATAACAATCCATTTCATCATCTTTTTATCCATCTATAATACCATACCTCACCTCAGACATTTCTTCATCAACTGTTATAGTTTTTTCATTTGAAAAAATTTGTTAAGGATATACCTTGTGTATCTTTTCAAGATTAGAACACCATTATATGAAAGTTACAATAGAATTATTTATGAATTTAATATCTAAATAATAAAGTGTAATAGATAATGTATCTCTCAAATCATGAGATAATTTTTATCCCCACTCTCATGTGAACTTTATAGAGTTATTTTTTGTTTAGAATGTCTCCCAGGATATTATACATTGTACCCCTCCCAACATGGAATTTTGTGGGTATTGAAAAGTAGAAATAAAAAAAAATTGCCCTACAATATTTAAGTAATATAATATTATCATAATTGTATTGATTCATCAGACTCACCTTAGATCCAAAATGAATGTTGATTCATTATGAAGAAGAATTAGATTTTGAAATTCTCTAATGACAGTCTAACAATGCTTTACTATTTTGTAATTTCCAAATATCATAAGTTGACTAAGAAACTTGTGATGCAGTCCTCTTGAAGGAAAGGGGAGAGAATGTGATTCCAATCATATTAATGTGTGGTTGGAAATAAAGAAATGAATGGAAGGATAGGAAGTTACAATACTACCCAATGTATGTTAGAAGATTCTATTTCAATACTAATTTATTTCTAAGTCATGGGTAAGTAATAATAAAAGAAAAAGTTTATAGAAGAAGGATGTTGTTGAAGTTAAAGATTACCAGCCTCAGTTCATTAGTGTTAGAACACTAAAAAAGATTTGTTTAAATCATGTGGTGTTTTTTTAAAAAGTGAGAATATAAAGGCACTGGTTTTTAGTCAGGACAAATAAACCAAAACATATAAATATTTAAAGAAAAAAATTGATGAATGAAGGAGGGTTGTGTGTACCATTATCAAAAAAAAGAAATAAGTTCATGATGTCAAAGATGCTAACATAGGTCCATCAAATGTAGCGTGCCATCGATCATCAAAATAACCCTGATAAAGAACATTGGAAATAGTGATGATATCAAAAGGTAATTAGAGCTAGAATTTTTTTTTAATTTTTTGCGATAAACGAAAAGGAAAAGAAGTTGACATTTTTTATGACTGATATGAAATGAGTATATAGATTAATCTACAATGTGGTTAACCATTTTTGTCAAGGTAAATATATTTTTTTCCAATGGGTCATGATAAAAAGAAATATTCGATATGTTTTCATGTGGGTCAAGAGTCATCTCACTGGATATGTCATCATTTTTTATTGTAAAAAATATACAGATCAATCGGGGGATGACACTGATATAAAGTCATTCGATGTTTGAATTCATCGACTGTATGATCACCAACCTGAAGAGAATATGAATAGAATTTTTGTTTGAATTTTCTTACAATAGTTTGGCCAAAGGATTTATGGAAAGTTTATTGAATATTTTTAAGCAGGTATTAAAGTGATTCTAACTAGTTGAAAGATTATTTAGAATATTCATCTCTGTTTATGGAAAAAATGTTACCAAGTCTGGAATAAATTTTTCAATTAGTTCGAAGAAAAGTACTAAAAAATATGTTTTTATATGTAGTTTTTAATCATAATGAATAAAAAATAATGAAAATTGGAATTAAAATGATGAATTTTTAGAAATTTTGAAGCAATATGAAGTTTTGAGAAGATTCGAGAAGGTTTGAGAAGAATCAAGAAGAGTTGAGAAGTGATGAATAAGTCAAATATTTATAAAAATATAAGGATAATTTGATGTTTTAGGAATTTTGGTTAAGAGGGAAAACATTTTATATTCTTTCCTAAACTACTTTTGGCCCACCTATGAAAGGAGGATAGTACATTGTACTTTCATACACATTAATATTCAAAAAAGAAGAGATAAGTCAGAGCACAAAAATATTATAGAGAGGAGTTTCCCAATTGGGATTTTTAGAGAAATTTTACCAGATAGAAGAAGAAGAAGATATAGGATCATATTTAGTGGGTTATCAGACCCGACTGGGTCATCAGATTGGGAAATCAGACTATGATTTCTAGATTTAGGTAGAAGAATTTTTCTATTATTTTAGAGGCATTTTGGAAGAGTTATCATTTTGGACTGAACAATAAAATTGGTAGATCAAACTAAGAAATTAGGATGATTATCATTACAAATTGCATAGAAGTTATTACCTACTCTTAGTCTAGAAATTGAAAAAATGTATTAAATATTATATTCATGAAAGTTGATAAGGAAGTACAGTAACATTTTTTGAAGTAACTGGTGAATTTTTTTTAACTTGTTACATAAATTTATATCACATCATTTTGTGCTACTTGAATAACTTGCACTGTTGTATTGATTATAGTACTACACAAGTGTCAGGTTATATCACACTTGTTTTTTTCTAGAAAAAAAATATTTCTTTCTAGTGGATTTTGTGGTATTAGATTATTTCTATACTATTGTAAGGACGTAGCTACTCTTATTGATTAGTGAACCTTTTAAATACTTGTGTTCCTTTGGATGTGTTATTTTTTTTCATAAAAGTGACACATATTTAATAATAGGAAATGGTTGTCTCATAGAAAGAAAACTTAAAAATAAAACATATAACTGATTCACCCCCAGAAATATTATATCCTTTCTGGAAAATTACATATGGTATCAAAGTTGATGGTTCCCTTCATTTACTCTTGGCAGATGTTTTATAGAGACGTTGTGATGAAAAATATAAATTTTTTGAGTAATAATGGGATTAATATATTGTATGGTAAGAATTATCATATATGGAATGATATAATGATGCCTTATCATATTTCTCTTAGTAATGATGTTCTTGAAGCTGAAATATGTGTATTTGCTCCAGTTGTTGAAAATCTTCCTCTAACATCTATTTATGAGAAGAATCTTTAGAATGATAGAGGAGCTATGAATTCTTTACTCTCATCAATTTTTTAAAGTGATTATTTATGAGTAAAGGGTGTTACCACTTATAAAGGTATCTAGGATAATATGAAAAAAAATTATGAAGGAAATGAAAAAGTGAAAAAGAAATGTTACAATTCAAAATATTGATGTACGAAGATATCAGGAAGGGTGAGTTTGAATCCATTGGTGACTTATTTACCATGATTAAAGGCACTGTTAGCACTATCAGATATCTTGGTGAAAATTTGGAAGAATCTAATATTTTGGAAATATCTTGAGAATTATTCCTGATATTTTTGATGAAAAATTTTCCTCACTAGAAGATAGAGATCTATATACACAATCTCTAGATGATTTTCACATTACTTATGAAATGAGAATAAAAAAATTTATGAGGGGAAAAACAAAAGTTTATCGAGAAATGTATTTAAAGGATGACAAGAAAAAAAATATTAAGAAAATTCTTTATGAAAAAGGAGATTATGATTATGATTCTTAAAATGAGCCATGTAAAAATAATTATGAATTTTTATCCATGTTTTCTAAAAATTTTTAAAAAAAGATAGAAGAAAGTATAAAGGGAAATGTCCCAAGAAATTTTTTAACCATAAAGCCATTGCAAACTTTCAGTCAATTTTTCCATGAAGATAGAGAAAATAGGATAGTGATGAAGATGATAGAAGAAATATAAGATCATGGAAGAAACATGATGATAAGAATAAATCATTTTCCATTGGGAGATATAAAAATTTCTCTAAATCCAAAAGGATAAGTATTTTTTCTAAAGATGATGATGAATAAGAAATTTAATATAAATCTAAAAAAATCAATAGAGAATGATAAAGGGAATACATTTATCTCAATTGTTAATAATGAAGAGTTTAAAAGCACTAGTTCTGAAGAATAAGAAGAAACCTCATTAGAATATCACCTCAAATAAGAATTAAAAAAACTTATGTCAATTATTGGGAGGCTTGAAAAAGAAATCCTGAAGTTGAAAATTGAAAATTATTCATCAAGACATCAATAATGTTTTCATGATAAAAATATTATACTGATTGAATAAATTTTTTATTTAAATAAATCCATTGTGAAAAAATAATCAAAATAAACATTTTTAATTGATGTTGAAAGAAAAATAAGAATAGTAGAAACATGTCCAAAAAACATTCTAAAACTAAAAAAATAGATACAATTTTCAATAAATATATTTATGAAGTCATTGAAATCTCTAGAAAGGTTAAAAATGAGATTGATGAAAAGTTTCCATCAATGGTTGAGAATAAAGATTAATTTTTTTAAGAAAAATAATGGTGGGAAAGTAATGTATGTGGCCAAAAAAAGTAGAGAAGTCAAGAGTGTTTAAAAATTCAGAGTCTAAAAAAAAATTTATTACGTATTTTTTCCATAATACTAAAAATAAAACCAAGATGAAAAAAAAATTGTTGATGATAGAATGGTTTATGGTAAAAAAAAATTCTGATTAGAACGATAAGAATGTTTTAGAGAAACATATTCACAACTCTGGATAATATGGAAGTTACAGAGGAAAATATTATTTCTACGGTTATTTATGGTATTATAGTGGATTCAGGAACATGGAAAATATATGTTTGCTTAATCAAAATAATTAAAACTATTCCACAGATTACAAAAGTTAAAATTTGAGGGGGATTTAATCCTATTGAAGGAATAATCCTGAGAAGGATAAACTGAAAAAATTTGAGACGGGTGGTGAAAATTTTGAAAATAGGATTGATCCACTAGAAACTATTTGTAAAATATGTGAAAATCCTAGAAATATTAAAATAATATGTTTAGTTTTGTTACTATCACAAAAAACAATTAGTTAAAAATTCATAGAAGCCAGATGTTAAGAAAGATAAAGGGAAAGAAAAATATTGTGTTGTAGAAACCACTCTCAAAGTTACAAAAGGTGAATTAACATGAATCATGTATATTGGGTATTCTTCTCATATGAAAGGAGGAATAAAATTTTTTGTGAATGTAAAATACTTCAAGGATAGAATAGTGACATTTGGAAATGATTAATCTCTTGGAATCAAGGGTTTTGTATCTACCATCATTGGGGTAGAAAAGTTAAAGTCTAGTAATTATTATTATTTTGATGGACTGAAACACAGCTTCTTAGGTTTTCCAAAAAATATTGTAGAAAAAAAAATATTTTTTTCCAAAATTATGGATTATTTTTGAAAAGATATTAAGAGGGAAAGATAGTTACAAGAGGCCCACATGAAAAAAGAAATTGATTCAATTTTAATAAGGTTCAAAACTCTTGTTACCTGAGTATGATAGAATAAAATATATTGTGGAATAAAAGTATAGAAGACATGTGTCAAAGAAACATAATTAAGTTTTCAAATAGATACATTTTCCTTGGAATTCCTGATATTTCATAAAGAAGATATGGTTGTTGCAGAATTTGTATGAATGGAAATATTACAAACATTGTGCATAAGAGAGTTGAATTTTTTTTTCAAAATGAACCCTAGAACTTATTCATTAATATATTTTTGGGTTAATGATCTAAACAATAAACTCATAGAGATAATTACTTCATTACATTCATTAAGTAATTTACTCACATTACTTGTGTTATTTGTATGAAGAATAAGTTAAATACTTTGAAAATGTTTAAAATTTTGAGTAGGAAAGATGAAAAGGAATGTGAGTATTTAGTGATGAAGTTGATAATAGAAAATGGCGGTGAATATATAAATGAATAATTTTAAATTTATCTTGAGAATCATTGAATTAGATATGGGTTCAATACAACATAAACTCTTTATCAAAATGGTGTTTTTGAAATAAATAATATAATTTTTGTTGAAATGGGAAGAACAATATCACATGAAAATGTTTTATCTCAAAAATTTTGGAAGTATTCCATAAGTAAAACTATTTATATTCAAAATATATTTTTCCACAGGCCTTGTTCTAATATGACACTATATGAAATGTTATATGAAAAAACTACCTATTTGAAACACTTAAGTGTTTTTGGGATCCCATGCAACATAATTAATGAAGGTGGAAACTTTGGAATGTTTGAGAAGAGAGGTGAAGATGGAATTTTTATTAGTATTCCCCATAAGGAATTCGATATAGATGTTTCAAAAAAGAGTTTGGAAGATTAGTTTAATATTTTGATTTGAATTTTATTGAAAAATGAGTAAGATGCATAACAAACTTGTTCTGATAAGGATGATGAAAAGGATGAAAGATTTTTTTTAACAATTCTAATAAGGAAATAAATATTTTTCTTCCTACTCAATAAGATGAATCAGACTCATTTGAATCTATTGATGAGGAAGAATCTCAAAAATATCATCCCATTTTTAGGAAAAAATTAGAAGATCCAAACATTGTTTGTGATGAACATTGGAAGGTTCAAACAACAAGAAAATAAAAAATCTACTTCACATAAATCCTTGTATTCAAAAGTTTATTCTAAATATGTGAATGAATATTTTGAGAATTTAGAATGAGTTCAGTCTATTAATGAATGTATCAATTAGGTAGAAAGGAAAGATACTTGGGAACACATACCTAAAAAATGACAAAAATCTTATCGGTACAAAGTGTGTTTTCCAAAACAAGATTAATGAATATGGTGAAGTGTTAAAAAAAGAAATTTTGGTGTGAAAAGGCTACTCACATATTTAAGGTCTTGATTTTGATTAAAAATTTTATCTGGTGGAATGATTAGAAACAATCAGAACTTTTCTTTTCATTGATGTATAAAAAAGTTACAATTTTTTTTATGGATGTGAAATCATCATTTTTGAATGGTGATCTTGATGAGGAAGTTTATATTGAATAACCATATAAATATTTTGTTAGGAATGATGAAATTTATGTGTGAAATCTAAGGAAAACCATGAATGGGTTAATTTAATCTCTATGGAAATGGTATTTCAAATTGGATACTTTCTTGAGAAAGATGAGTTTTAATAAAGGATTGGTTGATAGTAATATACAAATCGAAAAATCATGAGTTTTACCACATTGTAATTGTTTATGTTGATTACATTATCATTATTGGGAATGATGAAATAACTTATGAAATATTTGCTGAAGAGACGAAAACGTTTTTTGAAATGTCTATGATGGGAAAAATAAAATACGTTATTGAGTTAAAAATATCACAAAAGGTGAAAAAAATATTTTTTTCTCAAGAAAATTATGCTAAGGAACTTATTAATAATTTTGGGAAGGAAAATTAGAAACCAAAAATTCAACAAATTTTAGTGGGAACCAATTTGACTAAAGATGGATATTGTATGGAAGTGGATTATGAATAACTTGGGAAGACTATTGGATGTTTGTTGTATTTTAATGCATCCGGACTCGACATTTTTTATGTTTTTTCCTTAGGTGAAAGATTTTAGAGTGATCCAAATGAATCACAACCATTGTATGGATAATATATTCTCATATATAATAAAGGATAATATCATTTTGAAATTAAGTTTGACATCTTAGAGTGTATTTTCAAGTATAGGTATTCAAATGCAGATTGGGATAGAAATGTGGGTGATTGAATATTCACATCAGGAGAAGTTTTCTTTCTTGGAAAAAGCTGTGTTAGTTGTCATAAAAAGAAACCAAATTCTATAACCCTTAGAATGGATAAATTTAAGTATGTTTATAACACTCAATCTGCTACCCAATTTATGTGGATATAGAATGATTTGGAAGACTTACATATTGAAGTGAAGTTTCCCTTTCCCTTGGGATGTGATAATCGAAGTTAAATTAAACATAAAAGAAATTTAGTACAATATTTTCATTCAAAACATATGTATATCAAAAATAATTTCATCCTAGAAAATGTGGAAAATAATAAATTGAATCTAAAGCATTTTTCTACATCAGAACAGGTTGCTGACATTTTCACAAAACCTTTACCAAAAGAATAATTTTATAAATAGAGGTCAAAAATGGGAATCCAACCTCTTTCTCATCAATGTTGAGGTATGTTTTTTATCCCCTCAATAATATATTCCTTGGATAGTTTTTTTAAGGGGAATAATTGTTTCATAAATATATCTATTGATATTTTCTAAACCATTAAGAAATTATGTATGTAGGGGATTTTTGGGTAGGTTGTGAACACAACATGTGCAAGTGTGAACTTTTCTAAAAAAAATTTAGAAGTGGTTATAGTAAACATTTTTTTACAAGAAAGTGTAAGAAGTTAATAAATATCTGATTAAAATGTGAAGTTGTTTCATGAGTCACTACTTTTAGACAACATTCTTTTTCTAAAAATGATTATTGTATCATATAATGAGTTATCTCAAGTTGGATTAGAATTTTTTATAATAAATCCATAGCCTAAGGTTACAAAATTTAGTGATTTGTGAAACTTGGTTGAAAAAAAATCCAAAGGGGGATATTATTATGACCAAGTTGGCAAGAATCTATTTTTCGAAGTTGGAAGGTGATTGTTCTTCAAGAGTTTTATTTTGTTGTGAAAGAAGAAAATAAATCACCTAACTTTTTAAAAGTCGATCATCAGGCTCACAGTGCTTAAGAAAGTCCATCGAATTGGGTAGATTTTATCTGAAATAAAAGGTTCATCAGACTCACGTCAGGTCTGAAATTAAAGATAAATCCTAATGAGGATGTATTGTAATCTGAAAGCATCTGATAAAAATATATCGACACACTGTTATTTTGTAATTTCAAAATATCATAATTTTTCTGAGAAACTTGTGGTGAAATCCTTTTGGAGAAAAGGGGGAGAGTAACTACTACCAATGGTATTGAGGTTTGGTTGGAAAGAAATAATTCATTGAAAGGAGGAGAATTTACCACACATACTAATGTTAGTTATATG
This sequence comes from Viscum album, assembly GCA_963277665.1. Lineage (NCBI taxonomy): Eukaryota > Viridiplantae > Streptophyta > Magnoliopsida > Santalales > Viscaceae > Viscum > Viscum album. Next base: position 1,614,578,262 of record OY728161.1, read on the forward strand.
ATGTTATTCCCATCCAAAATGTTTTATAACTCATAAGGGAGTAATGATTCAAGAAAAAATTTCCGGGAGAAGAATTTTTCTTATGTAAGAGATTTTTGGTCTTAGTTCATCGGTATGAGAACACCATAAACATATTTTTTTGAATGATATGATGTTTTTTAGAACATGAGAAGAAGAAGATTCTAGTTATCACTCTCACCAATAAACCAAAAGATAAAAATATTCAAAGAAAGAGATTATTCAATGCTAGAATTTTTTTTATTATCAGAAAAGGAAATAAATTTATAAGTCGAACCTACTAACATTGGTCCATTAAAAGTGGTGTACCATCAATCATCGATATAACCCTAATACTGATCATCATAAAAAATAATGGTTGGAAAATTTGATGAGTGGTATAATTGTTTTTGTTGTAATTTTTTTGTATAAATGAAAAGGAAAAGAAGTTCAAGATGTAGGGACCGATGAAAAAAGTGCTCAAAGATCAATCCATAATGTAGTGAATAATTTTTATCAAGATAAAATTATTTTTTTATCAACTATGTCAAGAGAGAAGAAAATATCTGATATGTTTCTAAGTGGGTCAAGATTCATTGAACAAGAGTTGACACTGTTTGTTGAAGTTAATTAGAGACTGATCGATTTGGTGCTGACACTGATAAAAATTTACTAGATGTTGGAATTCATTGAAGGCAGGATCATTGGCCTGAAGAAAAGAAGAAAATGTGTTTTGTTTGAAGTGTTTTTCAAAAGTGTTGTCAAAGTAGCTCTAAAAATTTACTTGAAGTGTTTACAATTGGTGATAAAGTGTTTTTATGAAAATGAAGTAATATTTATAAGTTACAATTATTTTTATATAAAAATGAAGGATAATCAATATAAATGAAGTGGAAACAATGTTTATGGATGATTACTTCCATGTGTTGTGGAGAAACATAATTAAGAATCTACTATTATACATATGTCTTCTTCATAATGATGAAATAATAATGTCAATCATAATCAAATTGAAGAATTTTTGTAAAGTATGAAGTGGTCTGAAGTTGTCAGAATATTAGAGAAGGTTAGAGAAGAATCAAGAAGTGTTTAGAAGCACTGGAGAAGTCAAATATGTAACCAAAATTTAATAAGAATTTAATGTTTTGGGAATTTTGGTTAAGCGGGAAAACTTTTCATATTCCTTCCTAAACCAATTTTGGAACACCTAGAAAATGAGGATATTAATTTTTACTTTATGAAACTTATACTTTTAATGAAAGAAGAAAGAAGGAGGATCATTGAATGTCATTAGAGAGAAGGATTTTCTAGATTGGGATTTCCTGGGGAATTTTACTAAACAAATAACGAAGAAAATTGAGGTTCATATTTGGCAGTTTATTAGAACAGATAGGATCATCAGACTGGGAAATCAAAAAAATATTTCCAAAATGAGGTAGAAATAGTTCAGTATTTCTTTAGCAGTATTTTTGTAGAGTTATATATCTGAAATGAAAAATCTGACTGGTAGATCAGACTAGTAAATCGGAATGTACATCACTATTAATTCTAGGGAAGTTCATACTTATTGTTGGGTAGGAAAGTAATTTTTTAAGTTTATATTTTTGAAAGTTTTCAAGGGAACGTAGTAACATGTTTTGAAGAAACCTGTGAATGTTTCTCAACTTGTTACACACATTTGTATTACATCATTTCATACTACTTGAACCACATGCACCGTTATACTGATCACTATTCTACAAAATTGTAAGGGCATATCCTACTTGTTTGTATCCACATAAAAGGATTGTTTTCTAGTGGATTGTGTGGTATCATGTTGTCTACATGCCATACCAAGGAAATTTATACTCTTTTTGAGTAGTGAACCTTGTAAATACTTTTGTTTATGTGGATGTGAGGTTGTTTTGTTTTCGTCAAAGTGATAAATCATTGACAAGGGGAGAATGTTGTTACAGAGAAAGGAAACTTAAAAGGAAAAGATATCACATATTCAATCCATCCCCTCCCAGTGATGCATAAATCGTTGTTGGGAAATTACAAGACATAGAGAAGAATTTATAACTTCATTGAAATTACTCACTTAAGAAGCATCATAAAAATATGTTCAAATTCTTTGAGTAATATGAACACACCTATTAATAATACAATGTCTGACTTTACTTTACTATCGTTTGTTTATGCCACATGGGGAAGTAGCGTTGGCGTACCTCTTAAGAGAACATGGCCACTAAAGAAGAAATTATTGTTGTTGTGTACTTATATATCACATTCAGCCTATTTTCACTCATATATTATTTCAAGTAAAACTAAAGAAGGAAAATATTGAATGTTTAATTCAAGGAAATATAGGTAGATGATTTTTTGTCACATCATAGAAGTGTATTAGGTTGACTATGGAATAAACTTCCAATTATGGAATAGTTGGAGTAAGTACAAGATGCCATCTTTGACACAACTACTAGAGTGAATGTTCATACTAGAAGAAAGTTAGGAGTGGAATCATTGGATATTTTTGTACCAATTTTTTTGTGTGTCTCAATCACTAAGAGTCAAGTGAGAAATTTATGGGGTAAAACTACTGCTAAAGTCAAGAACACTATATGATAATGCTACTAAAATAGACACACTCATTGGTAGTTACGCGCACATCTATAAAGAGAGGGAAAGGGTAAAAAATAACACTACTATGCAGTTGACATCCATATAGAATCTGGATGATGGTAAAAAAAAATTATAAATATAGTGGTGTTGTCTTAATTTTTAGTGGAGGATCCTTGGGGATGGATCACAAAATCTGAGGAATAATTTCTAATTAATCAAACTATAGAAGAAATAAATATTCTATGAAAAATGTTTGGTATGGAGTACTCATCTAATATTTTATTTTGTCCATGGAAGTATAAAACTTTGTGTGCAACATGGACACTGTTATACTTACACTAATGGATAAGTTAAATAACAACAATGAGTGGTTGGTTTCATCTTCACAAGAGTGATGGGGATTGGGGCAACATATACCTGAAAAACACCAATTTCTAGAAGATTGTAATGAGGTGTGTGTGGGGAGACCAACTTGAAGAATTGGTTTATTTTTAGTGGATATATCTGAATGGGTAATGCAATAAAATATTACTCAGGAATTTCAATAGAGAGATAAAAAAATTCCAAGGGGGAGAAGATGTGTGAACTAAATTGGGCCAACCAAATGTTTATGGATCTAATATTTCTAAAAAAATTAGTTTAGAATATGAATTTTGTAGTTCTCTAATAAGGTAAAAAATATGTAATGTTTAATTCTTTTCCTATGATATTGTGGTTGTTGAGGTGGTGTGGGAAGCAGTTCATGAATTGATGGAAATAGGTGCTTCTGTCCTAGCTGTAGTACGTAGATTTTTTGTTTATGGAGATGAACTTCAGACTGCTCTAGCCCTACAAGGCCTGACTAGTAGTTGTAAAATTTATATTTTCTCATGATTTTTTTTTAGAAAAATACTTATCCTCTCTGCATGGTGTGAAAATAATCCCTCCACTTAAGTTACCACTATAGGTTACCACTTTGGGGCCATAGAGATGTCACTTCATTACAACAGTAGCCAAGAAGAGCTATTTAAGGACCACCATGAAGAAAGGATGTTTTTAGGGAGGGTTGAAATTGAAATGAATGTGGGATGTCTATGTAACTTCTAAGGGGAAGTGATTTACTTTTATTCTTAGTAGTTGTTAGGTTGGGGTAGTTGAGGGTTGAGGGTGGTCAAGTGAGTTATTAAATAAAGGGTTAGCTATATGAGTGGGGAAGAAATACATTTTGAGTAGTCTCTTCCAAGAATATGGAGGGGTATGATCCTTTTGAGGATTGTCCTGAGATTCATGAGTGGTATTCACCAATATCATATCTTTCTCTATTACTTATTCTTCTTCCAATTTTATTTTCCTACTTGAAAATAGATATTTTTATGTTGTTTTTCCCATTTCAACTCCCTGATTCCATTGTAAAAAAATTATTAGGATATAGTACTAAATGTGGAGGTATGAAGTAGTATTCATGGTGGTTGATTTGATGAGAAAATATGAACATTTCCCACATCTTAAGAATTCATTTACAATAAAAATATTTTCCAACATGTTCATGTGTGAAATCATACAGTTTCATGGAAATTCATGGGTGATAGTTAGTGATAGGGAACTATTGTTTACTCGTATTTTCTGGAAGCAATAATTCAAATTGCATGAAATAACTAAAAATGATCTATTCATACCACCCCAAATTGATGGACAAAGGGAGGTGGTTAACTAGTGTTTGGAGGATTACATGTGGTGTTTTTTAGTAAATCATCTTTAGTAGTGGATCAAATGGCTGGCTTTGACTGGATATAGCTACAATACAACCTTCAATAATTCAACTAGAATGACCCCATTTGATTAAGTTCATAGTCACAATCCCCTATATATTTTCCACGATTTTGAAGGGGAGGTAGTTGTTGAAGTTATTATTCCTGCATTGATTAACTGAGACGAGTCCCTTAATCAACTCTATGGAAATATCCCCAAAGCACAATAGGGTATGATCAAACAAGCCAATCATCAATGATGTGAGGTGGATAATGATGTGGGGATTATTTATGGTTGAAAATTTGAATGAATGGACCCAAAACCAAAGCTATAATTCACTTGAAACTAGATTTCTAATATTATAGACAATTTCCAATTGGAGGGAAAATAGACATTGTCTCTTAAAGGATTACCCTACCAGACCACACCCAAATACACCTAGTTTTCTATGTATCCCAGCAACGGATAGCTATGGGACCATACTACATCACTATTACACTACCCATTTCATTTATATATGATGAGGATCATCTTGAGAAGGTTTTGGAAGACCAACATTTGGATAATTTCATTTAGTGTTTGGTTCTATGGTAAGGAAAAACTATTGAAAAATATATTTGGGAATATTCTAACAATATTTCTCTCATGTTCCTGAAATTAAACATTGTGTAAAAGGTGAAAAAATAAGGGGAAATTATTAATGTCAATGAGGAGGATTTTTATGAAAAAACAAGCCACGGGACCTGATCACCCATTCGTTTTACCTATAGAAGGGGGTATCGTTAGAGGGGTAGGGTATTGGGGGTCAAGTGTTATGTTTTTAATAGTTATAGTTTAGTAAATAAACAATTAAATGGGTATTTGTGAAAGTTTTAAATTGATAAGAGATGGTTCATTGAGAATTTTAAGGTTGTTGTTTATTTGATTGAAGTTCCCAATCCTAAGGAAAGGTTCTTTCCTTAGGAGTGTAAATAGTTAACAGAATAATTATGCCTTTCTGGGATAGAAGGTTATAGAAGATTTTCATATCTATCATTTATATAAGAAATTGTGAATATTTTATACAACAAAATAGTTATCTAGGATAGTGATTGGGGAGATATGTGGTAAAAATTTCAATTCTCTGTTTTATGAGTACACTACAATATGGTATATCACTGAGAGTAATAGAATATTCCACAAGATGAGATATAGTGGAAATGTGAGCCGGGATGGAGAAATTTCAGATTTTGCATGTAATAACAGAAAGAATAACATGTATCATTATAAAAAACATGGAAATCAACAAATACATAATTATTCCCAAAATTGAACCATGGTCAGTTATAAGAGAATATCATTTTTCTCAATAGAAAATAAATGTTTAACTGAAAACATGTATATTTGAGTGAGAGATATTGATATATCATTGTATGGGTATTATGATGAAACATAGATGATATGATTTTATATTTAAACATAAATATTATATTTGATTCAGTTTTTTGATCAATGTATTAATAACAATGATTAAATTAATCTTATAGAAATCCAAGTGTCATGAATATATTGCATGGACGGTGAAGGTTATGGGAGGGGCTATGTGGAATGTTTAAAATAAAGTGAATATAATGGGATATATAATGAAGCTAAAAAATCTATATGATACATGAAGAATACACAGTTTTCATGTTTCCCAAAAAAAAGGTGACAGTGGAGTTTGGTTCTAAATTGAAAATAACATGGGGTAGGTTGTCTTCATGCATAAAGAGATAATGGTCATCGATTAGTAAAATTCAGCGATCATAGGAGTCTACTGTTTAAGAATCATTTATTGATGCTAGTGGATGGTGTAATTTTCTTGATCCATTATATTGTATGATGAATACATGTTTTCTTGATGAACATATAGAATACATGTAATATACATGGAGGTTGTGGGAGTTTCATGAATATGATGGTGTGATCAATTTACAACTCACTGAATAAGAATGTGTTACTAAATGGATAAAACCGTCAAAAATATTGGGGGTGGGGTTCAGCCTAGATGAACCCACCAAAAGTGAAAGAGAAGAAAAAAAAATGATTGAAAATTTTATTATCACTATGTGTGAGTGGGTAAATAAAAATTGGTTTATGATTTCACATTCATATAATTCATGCTAAGATGGGATAAGAGAAGACATCATACTGAGATATTGGGCCCATAAAATTGATCATTATAACTCTTGGTCTACAAAATATACCCTTTGATTCCACAAAATAAAGCATTGTATATATTAGTCTTCTGGGACTGCAAAATTTGGTTCTATATCACATGTACATTGAGTCCACAAAATCATTCTTCGTATCTCTAAACTTTTTATTTCTAAAAAATAGTGTTCCATTTCACCCATTCTTTTTGGTCTACAAATCAAGCACTATTTCACCCAAAAATCTTAAGGCCACTCATCAGTAAGCATTTCATCCATAATCATCATTAATGTTCGTCATTATAAAGGTATTTCTATAGTAGTCATTTCTTAATCATCAACAAATGTTATTTCATTAAACTTTCTATCATGAGGAGTTCACATATAGGAAGATAGATAAAAATAATCAGGCTATTCATATGAGTATATTATACTTTATTTTATTCTTTTCTATGTGTCAAGATGAGAACTTATTGATTATAAGGGAGTATTATGAGAGACATTCCTTTTATCATTAAGGTAATTTGATATTTATGATATGAGTTAGTGGTCAAAGGTTTGTCCAGGTCAATAGGATGACTTGTATTTATGTTACATATATTTATCTTTATTTTCAAATGAATCAACTATAAATTACTCTGAGGAACATATTATAGGTATTCTCATTATAGACTATACATCAGATTTCATTATCTATTGCATGAACCCCTCTAAATGAATCCTCTCAATTTTCCTTTAAGAAGGAGGTGTTATCACAACTTTATGGTGAATAGGTCATATCGAAATGTTTAATTATTCTAGTGTCTTGTGAGTATATTTGGAGGTGGGAACTCATTGGTTACTACCAATGGGGCTCGATTAAACTCACTACTGGCAAATATCGCAAACATGGACAGTGAGGTATGCTTATTTGAAGGTTTTATTTAATTTTCTTACTGATTCAACTCTCTTTTTATCTTTGAATGTGTTTTGTGTATTCCTAGGGTATATGAGGGCATAGTGGCATCCTATTAAAACCATCAGTTATATTAGATCCAAGGGAAATGATTAATTTCTATGATGATGTTTTTTTCAGGAAATATGGGTTTCCTAACCCATCCCAACCCAATCAACCTAACCAAACCCAACCAGGTTGGGTCAGGTTACACATGTGATATGGATGGATTGAGTTAATTTGGGTTAAGCTGATTTGGTTCATGGGTTGGAAAAATAATAAACCATTCCGACCCATGCAATCCATAATTAATTTCTTCTAGGGGTTGGACGCTCTACTCCCCTCTTATTTCCACTTTTCCAAGTAATATTTATTGAATTTAATAGTTAAATTTATTATTTTTTTTGTTTTATGACTAATAAAATTTCTAAATAAAATAAATTTAATGTCAAATTAAATTCTATAGGTGTTTTTTAATTTTTTTTATTTTAATTTTTTAGCTGATTGAATGGATTATTTAATTCATTTGGATTCATTTTTTTTTATTTTTGTTTGTGGGATGATAAATCTTATAGGTAATTTTATAGTCCAAGCCTAATTTTGTTGGACATTAAATACATGTAATGTTTTGATGGTTGATTGAAATGGATTGGATGCTCCATGTGATACTACATATAATTTTTTAAGATTTTTTTTGTAATTTTGAATTGATGGTAATGGGATTGTGGGTGTGTTTCTACTTAGAAGATCATAATGTAGGTTCTAATCAAAGTGGAATCATGTGATGGTACATGCCCAACATTTTTTTCAAGATCGATGATCAATCCAAGATTTACACAACAATAAACATGATGATCAAAAAAATGAATCAAAGAAAAATAGACAAGGGATAGAATGCTGGAACAAAGCGCAGGATCATCACATATTTTTATAATTAATTTAATTAATTAAGAATTACCTTGTGACAACTATTTCTTCGTTGATGGATTTGATGACATATTTATATTGTATCATCATTTCATTGAAGTAATCTATAGAATATTCCCTCTAGCAAAGATCTACATTATGTTCCACAAATCTTTGAACATCACCGTATGAATTTTCGATGGTAGAACCATAGATCCTTTCACTTTCATTTTTCACCTTTGATCACCATGAGAATTACTTATAAATAATTCTACTTGATATCAATAGACTCAAGAGTGGGAGGTAGAGGAATATCCCTCTCTGTTCTTTAGAGAGTTCTTGGAGAAGGGATCTCTCTATAGCTTTGATATAATTCTTCAAATTCATGGTGCACAAAAAAACAAATGAATTGAATAACATAGAAAATAATATAATTGTGTTTATATATTTCTATAGTTAGAAATAAATAATTTCACAAATGCCTTATTATTTGTTTAATTCCATGAAGAACCCCATGTCTACAATAATAATAATAATTATATTATTTATCAACACTCACTTAACTTGTGAATTAAGATTAAATATTATTTATTCAAACGATATTCAATATATATTAATTAAATAAATAAATATTAAATTCACTAAATAGAATATAAATTTTTATTAAATATTATGCTCACATAATATTCTCTCGAATAAGTGGTGTAAGAATTCATGTTACCAAGAAAACATGAATAATTATTAAACCACATGTGGGAATAATATTTATTTAACTTGTTAAAGAATAAATATTAATATATTATTTATTTGAGATTTTGGATACACTTAGTGTGTATCTCTATAGGCATCTTTCTTAGTGGAATTAGGCGAAGAAGCCTAAACTCCAATGTTTCCATCTAGAAACACTCTAACACACCCATAGAGAATGAATTTGATGCTGCAAAAACATAATACCATATATGGACACTCACTGTGTAATATAATCCCTTTATCATGATATCTATAATCAAGAAGGTTGCACATTGGTGCCATAAATATATGTTCTCAATGTATATTTGTTTGAATTTCAAGAAACCAAACATGCCAATAGAACACCATGGCTATGGATTTATTTATGAAATATAATTTCCATAAACGGGTCTGAAATATTAACATCTGTTATATAATAGAAGGGAAAAATCCTTTCTCTCATTATTCATTATTGAAATATTACTCATGACATACCCAATATATCCTACCACACCATTAACATATGTTAAAATGGTTTTCATCAATACATAAAAGTACACAATTTATAATAATCATTAATAATATTATTAAATTTTAAGGATCAATACACACATCACTAGATAAAAAAATCCAATGACACATATAAATGTAGATTTAATACTAGCGGGTCTCATTCTCATTGTATCTTACACTAGATATTACCAAGGGAATACACCATGAGAAGGTGTCTCAAAGCCCTGTGAGTCTCCACCCCTCATATAATGTATCATTTTTATCCCTAAAATTTTATAATCCAACTATAAAATATTTATTTAAGAATATTGTCATGGAAATTATAGGTTTTTATCATAGTGGGGAACTGTATGACCTTTTAGTTTGAAAACAACTCTGAGGACATTATCACATACTATGTTACATAGAAGAATATTCATGATGTGATAAGGTGTTTATTAATATTAAAAAATATTAATACAAGCAATCATAAAGTACATTGAATTTGGTTAATGGTCACCAACTCCAAAAGACTCCCACTTGATTAGAGCCAACTTCTAACAACCTTGTGTCCACTATCTCTAACATGATACTCATACTTCAGAAATGATAGGCCTTTAGTTCATGGGCCCATAATATTTTCTTCCATGAGAAATCTCCTTATTTCAACATCACCCCTTTGAAAAAAATTTCTCATGAGGTGATAATTTCAGAGTATATTCTTTGTCCATTAGTGTAGAAACTATAGTTGTATTATCACAATACATTGTGATAATATCTTTTCCATTAGTTACCAAATCAAGATCCAATAAAAAATTTCATATCCAAATAAATTCCTTGGCAACATTATAATCCATAATATACTAAAATACTTTTGTAGAATCAATGATAAATTGATTCTTTAAAATCTTCCATCTCACAGCTCCTCTGTAGAGACATAAAATGTATCATGACTACAACTTCATATCATTCTTATCTATTTGAAAAATATTATCATTATAACCCTTAATGGCCAGCTCCCCATATTCTCTATAGACTAGAAAATTATCCTTATTTATTATTATATACATGAGGATATCCATAATAGAATACCAATGTTGTTCTCCTAGATCTACTAGATATTATCTATCTATACTTAATTTATAGAAAACATCATGTTTAGTCCATAATATGGCATACATGATTGATCCTATTACTGAAGTATATGGGATTTCACACATTATCTCTTTCTCATGTTGTGTTTGAGGACACATTTTCCTATAAATTTTTATTCCATGTGAAACTACAACCAATCCTATCTTGGATTGTTCTATAATAAATTTATTTTGTATCTGGTCAATTTTTGTAGCTTGAATTATTCCAAGAAGCCTCTTGGACTTATCATGAATGACCTTGATCCCTCAAATATATGTTTTTTCACATATATCCTTCATGAATAAAAATTCTTTTAACCACGCATTAATAGACTATAATAATGGTATGTCGTTTCCAATAAGTATTATGTCATCAAAAATAGTACTAGGATAATGGCTGCATTTCCACTAAACCTCTTATAAACACATGAGTCACATCCATTCTTAATGAAAAAAAAACTGTTATAGCTTCATAAAATTTAATGTTACATGACTTGGATGCTTTCATCAATCCATAAATTGATCTATGCAAATTGGAAATATTTTTGTCATTAATGGAGTCATAAACCCTTCTGGTTGTGTCATATAGACATCGTCCTAAAGGTTTCCATTATGAAATGTAGTCCTGAAATCATTTTTCCAAATTTCATATTCATGGTAAGATACTACATAAAGTACCATACATATGGACTTAAACGTGGAAATTGGTGAAAATGTTTCATCATAGTTAATTCCTTTATATTGTTTAAACCCTTTTGCCACTTTCCTTTTGTTATAGGTTTTTTACTTTACATTTCATGTTTATTTTTCTCTTGAATTCCCATTTAAACAATAGGGTGTTTACATCAACTAGAACATCGACCAAAACCCATATATGGTTATGATACACAAAAAATATTTCATAATTCCTGACTAATTTCCATCTTACATCTTCTAGTCTCCCTAGTACCTCTTTATAGGGGAGAGGTTCATCATTGTAAACCAATAATAGCTCACTATCTTTAGTGACTAAAAACCCATATCTCTCTGTTTCTATTAACTCTCTTATGCTCAAATGAAGTAATTTTTTTAAGATCTACTTATTCCATGGTGGGCCTATTGAATATAGTCCACTACCACCTCTTGTGTATCTTGAGAATCAACTTAATCAAAGTCAATATTTCTCCCACAATACTTTTTGAGGGTGTTCTTACTCTTAAGAAATATTTATTTTCTGGTGACAAACACATTAATGTATAAGGGTTTGTATAGGTAGTATCCCTTTTTTCTATAGAATACCCTATAAAGATATAATTTGTGCCTCGAGGTGCATGTTTGGTGCCTGAGAAGGCCTTAAAAATGCCTCTCAACCCCATACACATGTATGGGAAAAAACATGTTTACCACATTAGTTCATAATTGATTTAATGTATATTCTATAGTTTGTAATTCATTTCCCCAAAATTATAATGGAATATTTTCCTAACTCACCATCAACCCTACTATGTCTAACAAGGTACAATTCCGCCTTTCACTAAAACCATTCCACTATAGTGTTTTAGGTGGAATGATTTGAGATATAATATCTATGTCCTATAGAAAATTATAAAACATTGATTATAATATACACCACCTCAATCCAATCAATGCTTATTTATCTTCTTTCCAAGTTGATTCTCTACTTCATTCTCAAATTCCATGAATTTCCCAAACAACACAAACATATACCACATAAAGTAGACATAACCATATCTAATCAAGTCATTTATAAAAGTTATGAAGTATGAATACCTACCTATAGATTTTAATGCAAATGATCCACATATATTAGTTTGAAAAAATCCTAGAAGCACTGTGGCCCATTCACCCTATCCAACGAATGGGGGTTTGGTCATTTTTTCATGTAAATAATCATGACATATTTCAAGTTGTTTGAGCTTAGAAGAGTATAAATAACCATCTTGATAGTGATTTTTGTCAAAGGATTCTCATTTATATGACTATGATGGTGATTCCATATATGGGTGTTGCATGTGTAGAGTGAACATGATTCATAATAAATTTCCAATACTTGGTTTTTTTAATTTAATACATAAAGGACATTATTTTAATTTTTCATACTATAAAATATGTTGTCTTTATAAAATAAATGGCATTTATTTACAAAATTGAAGATAAACCCATCTGTATCTAGGAATGATATTGAAATTATGTTTTTTGTAGTAGTTTGAACATAGTAACAACCCTTTAAAACCAAAATCATTCCCTTCGACAATGAATGGTGGTAGTCACCTATGGCTAGAGTGGCTAGTCTTGCACCAATAACATCTCTAGAATCCACTTCTACTCTAGAAATATTTCAAAATATACTTGGTTTTTACATTTGGATATGGATTTTAGAACCAAAATATCTATCTCATAACCATTGTGCATATATTTATAATTGATCTTGATGACGAATGCACCTTTATCTTTCCCTTAATTCTGGGTGTAGTTCATCTTCCAATGGCCTTGCATGCCACCTTAAAAACATACTGCCTCATTTTCCTCACCCTACCTATGGATCTTCCCCTTCTTGGAATAATGATTCTTGGGATATTTAGACTTTTTATGAGTCTTGGTCCCCTTTTACTTGCTCTTCCTTTTTTTATTTACCATAAAGAATGTGAGTTTATCACACCCCATGTCCTTATCCACTAGATGAATCAAAGTAAGAAGTTACAAATGAATCTTCTCATTACTGGTCATATTTTAGTTAGCAATAAAACTAGATAAGGTCTTGGTTAGTGATGAAATTATGAGATCTGTTTGCAACTCATTTAGGTATTTAATATCTAATATCTGTAAGAGTTAAATGTATCCAATAAACATGAATACATGAGGTCAAGATTGCATATAATCTCCATGACTAGTTGTAAACAAAGCATTGGAGATCTCATATCTCTATTGTCTCACCTTCTCGTGATAGAGATCCCAAAGGTGAGGCATCATTCTGTACACATCTATGTCCTCATATTGCCTAAAAATATCATTGGTCATGGATGATATCATGAAACCCTGAACATATATGGAAGCATTCAAATGTTTCTCATAGAGGCTTAAACCTTATCACTCGCTTCATTTCTAACCACATTAGGAATAGTTTCTTCTAGAACCGATAATTCCATTTCATGTATTAGGATAATGTTTAATAAACTTTTCCACTCTTGGAAATTTTTTCTGAGGAAAATATTATCATTTTTCAAGTATGGATAAAAGTGATATGTTTGATGTATTTTTTATTATTATTTCTAAAAACAATATGACCAGAATTTTACTTCCTTATCTGATAAAATTTATTAAAATAAATAATTATTTTATTTATTAATCTCCCACTATTTTATCAAAACTCAATATCCCTCACCATTAGCTTTAGAATATCTGGTTTCTTGAAAATTCTAGTGGAAAATATCCATATTCCCCTTTTTGTTACCCCAACTTTGGTTAGTCAATAAACTTTAATGGTTTTAGGTAGGAATTAAAAAATATTAATGGAATTAACTCATAGTTCCATAATATGTTGAGTGGACTCCCCAATCCTGAAATCCTGAAATTAGATTTCCTAAACTCTTACCTCTCAGTTACACCGTGTCCTACTTTTGAATTCAACCCTTGATATGAACTAAGTTAAGTCAACCCAAAAAAATCATGTTATAATTCCTCGATAATTGAGAGAAACCCAACTTTGGATGTCCAAGCACTTTGAACTATGGATATATATTTACTGGAGTAATAGAAGGCTATACTGACTTAATATATATTATTTATGGATGTTATCTTTTTATGAATAAATTTTCAATTATTATATTTATTAAATTCTAGTTAATATTATGTGTATTACTTAAGTGATTAACCATTTCTTAGATAATATATACACATAAGCATATTTATTTAAGTTCTATCTTGCATGCTTATTAATTCATTAAATCATGTGATCCCAATAAAACATCCACAATGAAATAACAATTAAACTTGATAGAAATAAAATATTGAAGTTTTATGATCATAATATTTTAATAATGGTTATTTTATCTAGAGGATTATAAACTAATAATTGACCTTGGGGGGAAAACCTTTAACTAATTACAGTTCATGTTATAGCTTCCAGCTATCCACAAATGTATCTCTCTTGGATTGGTTTTACCTCAACTCCAAACTTGAACAACCTCTACTAACATGGAAGCTCCATCCATTACATACTCTTTTACTCACATGTAGGTGAGGGAAATAAGGGGTTTACATATAATAAACCATGGGAACTTCAATCCTTACCTAATGAAATGAGAGATGAAACACATGTCAACAATTTGATTTCAATTAAATGAAACCAATCACTACAATGGTCTTGGTATATGATCAAGATCATCCATTAGCATGCAACAAATTACACATTTAAATAAATTATCATTTAATTATAATTGTTGTTACTAAAGGTAAATATCACTCGAATCAATTAATTATCTTATTTTAATTAATCAATTATTTTATCTTAATTCTCATCTAAATATCCTTGAGATTCTCATCCATAATAATTTTGGACAAATTGATTAAATTTATTTAAAATTACTTGTGTATATAAATGTACATTGGAGGAAACATGGTGAATATTTATCTAAACTACCCAATATATATTATACTAATATACTTTTTACTCTTGTGATATATGGAATACAAGATTTTTCAAACAGGTTCAAGATGTGTACTATAAACTTAATGATTACCTGGATTACATGACTTTTCACTCATGTGTTATGCCTCAACGTACACATAGAATTAACATTAATATGAATCATACATGATAAGAAGATCTAAACATAACATATAAATTAATTAAATATTAATACATATTAAAACCCATCACATGGCATGTCCTATCAACATAATGACAACACACAACCACATGTTCACAAGGATTACATAGTATAATAAATCAATTTTAATTCTACAGAATTTAGTAGAATTACACACCATGGATAACCCACCTACACAACATATAAATTTCTCACAATCTATTTGATACACATACCTAGGGACTTGACATGTATCTATGCCTCAGAAAAATTATAGTACACAATGTGTGGTCTTTGATTTACATGATAACCAGTCATGTAGGCTGTGTAAGAAGATAAACATCCACTCTATGACTAAATTACTACACAATGTGTATGTGGGATACACAGTGTGTACTCTAGATAACTGTGTTCCATATGGGCTCTTTCAACACATGGTGTATAATTAAATGCACTACATGTATTAAATGCACGCAAATTGAATTAATTCTAAATTAATTATTGGTGAATTGAACACTAGTACACGGCATGTACCTTTGGGTACACAACATGTACTCTTGTGTTATCCATCCAGAATCCTCAACACCTCTAGATGATATATTCAATTATTTTCTCATCATATAATTAATTAATTATATTGCATTGATGATAAATAAAATGAGAATAAAAAGATCATGAAATTCATATTAAATAATGTTAAACATGAATTGAAAACTAAATGACAAGTGAATAAATAAATCAATGATATTTTAAATAATTGTAAACCTTTATGTGGTCTCTATGATGCCACTTGTAGGTTATGGGTATAGAACTAGGGTGTGATGGTTCATTCCCAGCTTTTCATTTTTTTCATGACTGATGATCAATCTGAGATTTACAAAACGATAAACAACATGATCAATGGAATTGAATAAATGATTAATAGACATGGGATAAAATGATTGAACTAAGCACAAGATCATCATATATTATTTATAATTAATTTAATTAATTAAAAATTACCTGGTGATAATTTATTCCTCATTGATAGATCTAAAAAAAGATCTGTGGTGTACCATCATTGTGTTTCAGGAATCAAGAAAATATTTCCTCTAGATGTGATCCTGAAATGTTCCAAAAACCACTAAGCATTGTCATAGGAATATCTATATTCAAGAATGATAGATCCTATCACATTCATAATTCACCATCTATCACCATGAGAATCACTTCAAAATCAATCTCCTTGATCCCTCTAGACTCAATAGTGTTAGGTGGAGGAACATCACACTCCATTCCTGGGAGTGTTCTTGGAGAAGGGAACTCTCTATTACTTTAATAAGATAATCTAGATTCATTATGCATGAAAAAATAAATGAATTGGATTAGTTTGAAAATAATATAATTGTGTTTATATATCACTAGGGGTTGAAATAAATAATTTCACAAGTTCACTTTATTTTTTATTTAATCCCTAGTGGAACCCCATGTTTATAATAATAATAATATAATTATTTCTCAGTATGCATTTAACTTGAAAATTAAAACTAAATGTTATTTATTCAAATAATATTCATTATATAGTATTTCTCAACAGATAATAAAACTTGTTTTTCCATTCATCCAAAATATTTTTTAAACCCTGAATAATGTCTATTCATTTATTAAATAAATATAAATACTTCATTCACCAATAAATAAATAAATATTATATTCACTAAATATAAAATAAATATTTATTAAAAATCCCCCTCACAAAATATTCACTCGAATAACTTGTGACAGAATATATGTGATCAATAAAAAATGAATAATTATTAAACCACATCTAGGAATAATATTCATTAATCCTTTTAAAGAAAAAATAATAATATATTATTCACATGAGTTTCTGGTTACACTTAGCATGAGACCCTGTAGGCCTCTTTCTCGTTTGAATTAGGCAAAGAAGCCTAAAGTCCAATTCTAGAATCTAGAGACATGCCAAGACTCCCATAGAGATATAATTTAATACTGCAATGACACAATACCTCATATGAATTCTAACTATGTAATATAATCACATTATCTTGATATCTTTAATCAAGATGGTTTCATGCTAGTCCCATCAACCTATGTGATCAATGTCTCTTTATTTGACTTTTCATAAATCAAAAGTTCCTATATAAAACAATGAACACTGATTTATTTAAGCTATATCATTTCCATCAAAGGGCCTGAGATATCAACTTTTATTAATGAACAAAAGGGAAAAATCATTTCTAGCATTATTAACTAATGAAATTTTACTCATGAATCACCAAAAGTGCCCTACCTCAATGCAAACATTTGTTTTCATGGTTTTCATCAATACATAAAAATACACATTTCATAATACTCATTAATAATAATCTTAAATTATATGGATCAGTATACACTTCTGTGGATAAGAACAAACAATGACACACATAAATGAGGAATTAATACTAGAGGGTCTCATTATCATAATATCCAACATTGGATATTACTAAAGGCATAGACCATGATAAGGTTCCTCAAAGTCCAATGAGTATCCACCCTAATAGCTTATATCATTTGTGTTCCTCAGATGATATCATCTAGCTATAGAACATATATTTTAGAATACTATTGTGGCACTTCTAGGTTCTCATCATAGTTGGGACCTGCTATGACCTTTTAGTACAAAAGATATCTTAGGAAAATATCACATACTTTGTTATGAAAAATAACAATCATGTTGTGATAAGGTGTTTATTAATATTCAAAACTATGAATAAAGTAATCATAAAGTATAAATAAGTTGATTCTAGGGAACCAAATGCAACACTTGAACGTTCTAAATTTTTTTAGTTTTTATTTAATCAGTAGTTTTATGGATTTTATGTTATTATTTATTATAATTTTTGTTTAATTGAACCAACATACCCAGACCAACTGACCTTGGATTGGGTCAGGTCAAGTCATTATAAAAAATGTTTTTTCCCCGAACCAACCCAATTTGACTATTTTTTATTAGGTCGGGTGATAAATTTTCCAAAACCCGCCCCAACCTGACTAATGGACATACATATCCAGAACCATAGTCTCAGTTATACAACCACTTCATATTCTATGAGGACATTACATAAAAAGATGTGTCCATCTAATCACCATGTCATAGAATTTCAATTTTTATAGGGAAAATGGCATGGCTTGAGAGAATATGTCATGTTTTCTCTAATCGTAAAACAAGGTATCATATTTAAAATCACTATGATGTGGTTATACAAGAGCATCATCATTATCTGAGCCACCATGTGGGTCAACTGAATCATGGTGGATGTTAACATGTTGTTATTATTGGTGAGAACATAGAACTAAAATTCCTTGTAGATTTACATTTTGTCAAGGATCCATTGAGGTATGAATTGTTCAAAAGGTTTTGGATAGTTCTACCATGTTTTGGGTAAAATCCATGATTTTCTCCAAATAATTTTTTTTATTCAAGTCATCCCAAAATATATGAGGCTGAGTTGAAAGCAATGAAAAAAACCAAAATTGTACAGGTCCATCAAAATAGTGTTATGAAATTGGAACTCGGAAATCACTATGTGTTTTATGAATGATGAAATACATCTTAGAATCTGAACAATAAGGTAATCACTGAAAAATAAGTTAAGTAATATCCCCTAGTAGTACATTATAGTCCTCCTATATGTCATTATTTTATGTACACCATACTTCCTCAAATATAGAATCTTGAGAAAGATTTCCATTAAACTTCCTACATTCTTTAATAATTAGGATTAGATATAAATTTTCCTTATTAGGGTGCTTATAATTAGTGGGTATCTTCCCTTTTCCTTACATATCCTGGTTATTTGTCAGAACACCTAGAATTGGTACTTCTAAAGTCAAAGGATCTGAATAACTAAAATAATTTTTTATTATAAATCTCATCTATAGTATGTGTTTATACCTACAAGAACTATTATAACTCATGCTTATAGCATGAAATTTATATCTATCCTTGTGAAATAATATCAATGGTATTATATACCTCTAACATACATAATTTTTGAGTTTACAACCCATCATTCTATTTATGAAAATCCTCACCTTGTGATAGGAGAACATGATTAGTGCACAAAAATGATATGATCATATGTTTTTATGTGAGGAAAATAGAAGAATTTAAGAGGGAAATATAGATCAAGGCTTTAGAATCGACTATAAACTCTATATCATAGTATTGGTATAGAAAATTCTAGAAGAAATAGAGGAATAATAAGAATAGATGGAACTCTCTAAGAAATGCTCTACATGGCCATGGTCATAGTCTCCAGCACCAAGTAGGAATACTAACCGACTACCTATCCCTTCTCCCAAAACATGTTATATACCACAATAAACAAAACAAAAAAACTTTTACAAAACTAAAGGTTCAAATTTTTATCTTTCCCCCTTCATCTAAGAAGAGGTTTTTATGAATGGACTGTCAACAGAAATATTAATGACAGTCATGTTTTTAAATAATATTGATGTTTCCTGAAAGGTATTTGATGAATAATAGAATGTTGAATATGGGGAAGATGGCATATTAGATGTATTATCAAAATATGTGATATAACTATATCGCATTCATAAATTAAACAATATAGAGAAGAGAGTTGAACTACATTATTATCATAAAATTCAATATGGATGTAACACAACATGTGAGACAGAAATATCACAACTCACTATAGGGCATTTTAAAAGGATATATTTATATCATAAGATAATAAAGGTATTGTATCCCATGGATAGTAACACATATAATAAAAAAAATATTTTGAGGGGAGACATAATGATCTAGAGGGGGCCAAGGATCACAGAAGGTGGGTGTGAATACTATAAGTTCGGAATCAAATCACAGATAGCAATACAAACATATTTTGATACACATAATGAAGTATGATGGAGAATTTATTTACATATGTTCATATCACAACTATCAATTTAATCATATTGGATAAATATATTCAATGTTTTTAGGAAAGTAGGGATACTAGGGGATGTTCGAGATAAAATTAGTGTGGGGTTATTGAGGTAGTCATGTGTGGGTAGTGTGGTAAGCTTCCATGGATGGATGTTTTTTATTTCTCACTTTATTAGTTTATTGTGGTGGTAGGGTTGGTGAGGGATACTAAATATAGGTAGGTGGTGAGTTAGAGATCACTTTTTGGAATTTACACAGTAGTAGGTCTATTGGAAGTTGATGGGCTAGTGAGGTGGTCTCTCTCCATCACTCAATACATACAACAATGTGGTATCCCAAGGAGGTGGTCTCTCCTGGTTCATCCAGCTATATATTAATATTTCCCCTTACTATAATAACTTTCAAATCTAGTAGTAATATACTATTCTATGATTAGTTTCTTCAATTCTCTCCCTATCCTCTCTTGTTAGGAATCAATGTGATAACATTTGGTGACTCCGCTGGGGAACTATCATCATTAGAATTCATGATCCCCAATGAGGAAGTCACTATCAATACTTCTTTCTCCATCCCCTTACTGATTTTCTACTATGGGATCTGATGTGAAACCACTATTAAGATAACTACTATCACTGTGTAGATTTTCAGAATAATAAGATAATTTACAGTGATTAGAGAGGAGAGAATGATTGTAGAAAGATAAAATATGATGAATAACATAGTAGTTATCATTCTATCACCCTTTGAGAGTATACATCATATGTTTATGACTATATAGGATAGTTTAGATAAGTTAAAGTAGGAAAAATCAAGTACCTGTGCTCAGTGAATGTATGGATATAGAAAATTGAAGAAATATCATCACTCTGAATGAATGATAAGGAGGAGAGGCATGTTCCATGTATCTTAAAAAAGTATATTGTTGGGAAATAAGAAAGAACAACTGAAATATGGGTTGTACAAGAGAGGAAGAGAAAATTGGAAGGCATCACACCAAATTTTTCATATGATATATAAATTTCTGTAGTTTGAGACATGTAGTTTCATACATATTTGAAGATGATTTTGCAAAGTCAGACAAGAATAATGTTTATACAGGAGTCAAACATATTTTTTTAGACAATCTCAATATTGGATCTCCCAATGAAGATAGAGATGATATTGGAAGAGTTGGTGTTAGTAGTTTTAGAACTTTCATTAATAATGTTGTATTTGGCTATGAGAGAGAAGGGAGTGTTTCTAAAAGTAGTAGAATAATGAATATGACTTTCATTGTTGGTATGGAGATGCAATTTGAACTGAGTTTCTGTTTCTTTCTTATAGAGGAATAAATATGGGATGTTATTATAGTCTAACAAGTGTGGTGATGGGATGAGTTGGTGGTGCAAGAACCATCATAGTAAATGTAGTTTGGTTGTGTTCTAAACTCTCTTCGTAAACTATAAGTGAAGGATGCTATAGTTAAAAGGGTGGTGTCTCCTGGACATCATTTGATAAGGGTTGGAGTATATCTATAAGGTTCACGGTTAATTTTTGATAAAATTAGAAAATGAATTATTTTGTAAGATTTATTAGAGAGGAATCATTACACCAAAAACTTGGGATGGTTCTTTGAGGAATATTCTGCATTGGTTTTGGCCTTATTAGTTGTAGCGGTGGAAGAAATGCCTTATTGAATTATTGGTTTCTTATTGATTGATTTTGGGGGTTGTGTTGTCCTAAAATATTATTGCGAATTCAGGTTCTACATAGGTAAAATGAAACCACCTATGTTTACCCTTATAGTAGGGATTGTTTGGTGAGAATCTTTATTGTTTTTGGTTAGTACGGTGGGAAGATGATCACAATATTTTGATGAAGATTATTAGTGGCATGTTGGTGCTGTAGTAGTTGGTATAGTGAATTTGCTTCTCATTTATGGAGAGTTTTATTTAAAAATAATAGATGTCCAAAATATTTTGGATAATAGTTCTAATAAATCGATCCATACACTTTTATCTTTGTGGAATAATGGGATGGTATAAAATTATTTTCTCATAGTCACACCATTTCATTTGGTTCATGGATTAAAATAATTACCAGTGTTATTTTTACTCTTTCATTTTATAGAGATCTCTGTGATTTCAATTAAATTGGGGTCGATGTTTTAGTTTCTGAGTTCCATGGAATTTTATTTCATCCATGAGTTCAACATTTTCATTTTTTTCACAACTACCTATGGATCATAATGCAATAAAGCTTTCCATATATGGGTTAGAGAGTAGAAAAGGTGGATTATAGTTATGAATTTTATTAGAGGCTCAAGGAGTGAAACTATTCTTTACAATCTACCTTAGGGGAAATGTGTTTTTAGTATGGGGAAAATTTTTGGTATATGGGGATATTTTGGGTGGTCAAAGATATAGTTATTTTGAAACTATTTAGGAAGTCATGTGTATGTTTTGGTGTTAGCTACTAAGGAGGGTAGTTTTTTATTTCTAAATTTTTTTATGATAGTTGGATTGGAGGGGGATAATAAATAAGGTAATATGGTGGGTTAAATATTTGATATTTTTGGGTTTTAGTTCTATTAGAAGTAGATAGGATGGTGAGGTGGTCTCTCTCTCTAACACTTGACCCATACAACATGGTTAAATCCCATGGTGGTGGTCTCTCCGAGTTCTTCCAATTGTATATATTTCTTTCCTCATACAACTATATCTCTAAAATATAGAATAAATATATAGTTTCATGGTTAGATTCATCAATTATCTCTCTATTCACTCTATTTAACACTCACGGTGCAAATAAAGGCCTTGTTATTTTCTCACTTTGAGTTTATCAATGATTACAAGTGGACTAAGCATAGAGATTTGATGAGTACGAATCTGTCTTGTTTAATGTTTCCAAGTAGTTTTTTGAAGTGCTTAAAAGTAAAAGGTACATTCAAAAATAATTTTCCCACCATAGTGGTTCAAGAAAGTAGAGATAAATAGAATCAATTGATGGAGAATTTAGAGTATGATGTGTAGAAAAATAGAAGACAAAGTATTATTACAGGGTAAGATAAGAAAAAATTATAGGTTTTAACTAATTTAAGGATAGTGAGAGAATGATATCACAGGTTTAAACAAGATTAGGATCTATATTTATTATAGATATAAGGAATAACATATCATAAGTCATAAATGAGGCGATTTTGAAAACTCTATAAATTAGATGATAACAATGATTGGTGAGATATCATAGTAAATGTTACGATTTTTTGTTTTATGGTTTTAGTGCAATGAGGGGTATCATAAAAAATAGAATATTCCACAAAAAGTAATATAAAGGAAAATAATGTTGTAATGAAGAAAGTGTGTTTATAACATGTTGTAATTGGATAAATCATAGGAAGCGACAGAGATATTTGAATATCCATAAGGTAAAAACACTAGCAAACATGAAATCAATGATAATGATAAAAGAATATTGTTTTCATGATAGAAAATAAAATTTAACTTTAATTAAATCCATGTGTAACACATATAGTGATATGCATATATGGCCAAATGAATTGTATAATATGCAACATAGAAGAATTTATTTGATAAATAATATTTTATAATACCTTTGATGTATTCCATGGATCAATGTGTCTTCAGGGATACTTAAATGACACTTGGAGAAATAAAATAAATATGTAACACTTGCATGGAATTTAAAAGTATTCATAGAGGCTTAATGAGATGTTTAAAGTGAAGATTTTCAATTACCTAAAAGTGTTTCATTATCATCATGATATATAGAGAAATATTTTGGATTCAATATTACAAAATTAATGAAGATAGTGAAGTTTGATTAAAAAATATCAAGAATATGGGACATGTGAACTTCATGAATAGAGAGAAAATAAGTATAAAGAAAGAGAGTCATGAGACCATGGTTTCATGGTAGTTGAGAATCATTTAATGATGTTAGTGGATAATGAAAATGACTTGATCTATTATGTTTTATGCAGGATAAAATTTATCCAAATTAATACATAGAACTAATGTAAGATGTATACATATTTTTGGAGCATCGTAGATTTGGTGTGGTTGACTTGGGTTCAATCCACTGCACTCGTAGGTGGGCAGTCTCCTCCCACAGGCCTTGTTGTCCCTCCCCTGCTCTTCTCATTGATCTCAAAGGGGATGAGCATGGATAATGGCTTGCATGGTTTTTCTAATGGGGCATCAAGTCTTTTTAAAATCACGCCCCTTCCTGTTTCCTACTCCCTCCTTGTGATGTTGGGTTGTACCCTATGAAGGAATGACCCCTCGTGCAGGCAGGTTCTCCTCTAACTGTCCATGAGCTCTCTAATATTCCAAAGGAGCTCATCTAGTGTCCAAGGATCTCTGGGTGCAATACTCCACCCAATCCTCAAGATTAGGGTTCGTCTCTCCCCAACACCCTAAGAACTGAACATCCAGCAAGATTGAAGGTGCCTAAGCCTGAGGGTGTTTGCACGCGGTCAAAATCAAGATTCCTAAGGGAGAGACCATCCTCACATTTCATGAAGACCTTTAACTCTGGATCCAATTCCAGAGCTTTGGTTTTCCAATTATTACTATTCTCTTATGAAATTCCCACCGACTTGGTGCCTGGGTTAAGTCAGATTTTATTGCTACAGAAGTCAGAAAACACAAGGACACCATTGTTTCTATTCTAGAACATAAGTAGAAGATCTCAAATATCAAGGACTTTTCTTGGAGGCTCATGTTTCACGGTTCCCTCCAAAAAAACACATCTAAAAGGAACATTTGGATCTTTTGGCACCAAAACTATTCCGTAGAATTGGCTCAATCACATAAAAAATTCATCACCATCAAGGTCACCAAAGGATACATTTTTTCCTTTTGATCGCTGTTTATGGAAGTTTTGACCCCCTTCAAAGGGAGACCCTATGGAGTGACTTAAATTCCTTCGATCCGAGCAACCTTCCTTGTTTTGTTCGAGGGGATTTTAACATAGTGGAAATTTTGGAGGAAAGGAAAGACTGAGGCCACTTTCAGTGGCAAACCAGTAGTTAATTTTCTCAATTTATGGCTGGGAAAGGCTTATGTGATCTAGGATTCATAGGAGATATCTTCACATGGTGAAACAACTGAAGGGGTCTCCATCATTTGTGGGGTCGGTTGGATAGATTCCTATCCAACTCTCATGATTCAACCATGTTTTCCTATACTAAGGTTAATCACTTGGTTCGTGTCACTTCCGACCACTCCCCCCCTGCTGGTGTCAATTTATTCTGGCCAGGAACTTCCGGAGCGGTTTCACTTTTACCAGCAGTGGGTTCATTTCCCATGGTACCTCGACGTGGTTTGTGAAATTTGGGAGATTCTAGTGTAAGGTAATACTTGGGTTTCCATGCATGATAAACTAAGGCACCTCAAGGATCACCTCCTGGCATGGGATAAGGAAATCCCCTCCAGAGACAGTGACTCCATCACCACCATGAAGGAGGTGGAGAACCTTGAGCAACAGCTAAAACAAGCATGGGACGACCACAATATTGAGGAACTCTCTCACAGGAAGGAGGTTGTGGCGGAGCTACTTTTATCCTAAAAACACATGGATAGGGAAATGTTGAGAATTAAATGTCTTAAATAAGGGGATAGGAATTCAGCACTTTTTCACGAATACATCAAAGAGAGAAGGAGACCCATTAGACCAAATCTTCTCCTCAAAGACGGATCTTATATAAATGACAGAGACATCGTGGGAAACCAAGCATATGCTTACATCAAGGATCTTCTGATTGGCCCTTACTCCTAGATGCCAAATGGGTATGCAGGAAGTGATAATGGGATCTTTGAGGTTATTTCCAGAAGGGCTTCTGAACTAAACAATGATAAAATTAGTATCATTCCTAATGAAAAGGAGGTTTATAACGCTATGATGAACCTTAACCCGGACAGTTCCCTAGGACCGGATGGTTTCTCGATCTCCTTCTATAGGGATTTGGGGGTGACGGTGAAATTATATATTTTCTCGGCCATCCAAGACTTCTTCAGGGGTGGGCCTCTACCGCGAGTTTCATACACTACAACCATAGTGCTCTTCCCCAAAACCAGAAATCCCTCCTCTTTGTCACATTACAAACTAGTGAGCCTGTGCAATTTCCCTTATAAAATTCTTGAGATAATCATCAACATGAGATTTTCTGCACATCTTAATCAACAAATCTCTATAGATCATCATGGTTTTGTAAAAGGTGGTTCCATTCAATGAGCTATGGAACTTGCTCAAGAAATGACGAGGGATGTCCACCATAAAACTCACGGATCCAACATTTGTATCAAGATGGACATGAATAAAGCATACGACCGAATAGTGTGGGGTTTCATTAACAAGGTGATGGCAGATATGGGTTTTTCTCCCAGAAATATTGACATTGTCTTTAGCTGTTTCAGCTCAGCATGAATAGAAATTTCGTTCATGGAAAAATATTATGGTTTCTTCAAGGCCACTCGTGGTCTTAGGCAAGGCGACCCGGTCTCCCCAAGAATTTTTCTCTTAGCTCAATATGTTTATAGTTGTCTCATCCATATGAGTTTTAGAAGAGGAGATACTTTGGCATTTTGTAGGACTATGAGAGCGCAGTCCATTTCCCAACTGATGTACGCGGTCGACACCATAATTTTCTCAAAAGCTGGTAGATCCTCAATTTGGATCTTGATCATGGTGTTGGAGGAGTACTGCCATTGGAGTGTCTAGATGATCAATAGAGACAAGATCCTCTTGTATATCTCAAGAAAATGCACATCCAGGAGGAGCATAGAAATCGAGAAAGCCCTCCGTATGAAACGAGGCGACTTCCCTGTGGAATATCTTGAGGCTCCCATCTCCCCGACAGACTCCTTATCTAAGATTTTGACTTTATCTACAACAAGATTGCATACCAAATTCTTAACAAGAAGAACATGTTCCTCTCATTCAGCGGTCGCATTGACCTTATTAATAGTGTTCTCTTGGCTACCCCATTTCATGCCCTCTTGGCTGTTAAAGCTCTGAAGGGGGTTATCTCCAAAATTGAAAAGCTCTAGGCTGCCTTCCTCTTGGATCCCTTCGCAGAGGGTATACGACACTGAGTGTCATGGAGGAAGTTGGATAAGCCAACTGTGAAAGGTGGAATTAACGTGCAATGTCTTGAAGACACCATTAAATGCATGCATGGAAAGTTGGCCAAGTAATTAGTGGAATAGTGCACTCTTTAGGGTAAAACCATGCACGCTTAGCTTGGATTTAAATAGAGTATGGAAGGCCATGGGTCTCTGTTTTGGTCAAATATCTCAAACTTTTTACCCAAAATGTACCAGCTTTCTCAATGGATAATTGGGAAGGGTGATATATCCTTTTGGCACCACAACTGGGCAAGGAAGGTGCTTAGGTTTCCAAGCTGTCCTACCCCTACCCCCAAGTTCAGGGAAGCGAACAAGTATTCAGAATTCATACATGTGGTGATGAATGAGGAGTAGAATGACACATTTAATCTCATCGACCTCTCTACAGGCCCAGATCGGTGTGTGTTCACCCCTCTTCCACATGGTCTTTTAATACCCGGGACTATCAGCACTCGTGGGAGGTTCCAGAAATGGTGGACTGCTGGAATGATACTTTATGTTTCAAACCCGTTCCATTGAAATATAATTTTATTCAGTGGAGAATTAGGAATAGGTCCATCTAAACAGACGACAATGTCAAATGTTGTGGGATTCTGGTTGTGTCGCGCTACTCCTGCTGTGAAGCTGGTGCTGAGGAGAATGATGACCATCTTTTCTTCAGAGGTGACTGCGTAACAGTGGTTTGGTGCTACTTTTGGGATTTTACTGGCTTTCTTGATCGCAACATGGAAGACAATCCTTTCCTTTCAAGTGGTTTCACAGATCAGGGGATAGAGGTATGGAGAAGTTGGCCCACACTTTGATCCTGTATGTGGGGTGTTGGTCGATATGGAAGGCCAGGAACAAACAAATGACTGAATGAGTTAAATCTTCCTGTTACTCAATCATTCTTAAATCATAGAATCTCCTCATTGACATGGATCACTTCTACTACAAATGGTGGGAGGCCCCCTCCCTTCGTTGGATGAGCAGGTCGGCGCAATCCACTCAGCCAAATAGCCACAGTTCAGGCGACCATTGGGTTCAGTGGATCCCTCCATCCTCGGGCCTCAAGCTCAATACAAACGAGTCTTGTAGTAGTGGGGTTGTGTGAGGTGGTGGCGCTATATGGTACTTGCATGGATTGGTGATCCTATCATTTTTTTCTCACATAGGCCATGACACATCTCTTTAGGCTGAAGCCAAGGCTATGGTGTAGGGGTTGAGTCTTTCCCAACAGAAGGACATTGTTATCTTAGGGATGGAAACATAATCAAAAATTCTCCATGATGTTATGCCTGTCCTTTTCCCAATTCCATGTTCAATCATCTATATCAATATAAAAGGTAGAAAGATGATTAATAATAACATCAAAGTAAGGAACTCCTGGAGAGAGGGAAATCCAGTGGCGGATCACCTAGCTTCGCTTGAGTACATTGGACCTGACCCAGTTTTTTTACATAATATGCTCACTCTGAAACCTGAAGGGGTTAATTTGATCATAGGGGATTCCCTCTATCTTCCTTACTTTAGACCTCCTTATACTCTCCCTTTCAGGTAGTCTTGTTTTTTTTGTTCTTGTTTCATGTTTTTGTCCCTTCATTAATAAAAAAATTTAAATGATGATGATGATGAAGAGAACTCAATATTGTCCCTTAAAACTAAAAAATTTATCTAAATGGGTTGTAAGGACTCAATGTTAACATGTTTTTAAAATTATAATAGAGTATCATGCTCTAATTCACCCCCTTGGGCCTAGCACATTGTCGTCTCTCAATCTGAAAAAGTTTTATATTTATTATGGGGTAATGACTATATTTAGTGAATATAAACAATATATAAATATAATACAAGTGTGATTCCATTATCAAAAATTAGAAATTCAAATTATGTTTGAAGTTATAGTTCCACTAAAAATCCAAATTCATAGTGTAATTTCAAATGGAAATCCAAAAAGGAAGATCCTTTGGGAATAAACAAAGTAACTTCCAAAGGAAAATCATAGAGGACTTCTCCTAGAAAAAATTAAAATCCATAATTACATTTTTATTTTCCATGTCTATAAGAATTCCATGAATAAGTTATACTATAAATCATAATCCATGGTTTATGTTCCACTAAAAACATAATAGTACAGGTACTAATGAAAACACATGGAATTTTACTTCAATAACAATTGATTTATATTCCAGTTGTAAAATTTCAAATTTCAATTATATGTGAATTCTAGGTGTAAGTTACAATGAAAATAAAAATCCAGTGTTTCATAGTAAACCAATAATGTATGTTTCATATAAAATCTATGGAGTATGTTCCATTGTAAATCCATAGTAGAACTTCTAATAGAATATCAAAAAAGAATTTACATTAAAAATTGTCCATCCATAATTGTCAATTTATGTTCCATGAAAAAAATCATATGGTTAATTCATAATCAATAATTTTTAAAGTACATGTGAATTTCAAATGGACATTCCATTGGAAATTTGAACCCATAAATGAAATTTTATAGGATATCAACATTGGAGATTCCACTGGAAATCCAAGAAAATATCTAACTGAAAATACCTAAAAGAAGTTCCACTAGAAAATTTAAATAGAAGACCATTTTTTATCGAATGGAGTTTCATCATGATGTTTTTAATAAGACAGTTCATAGTATCCTTTCACTTATGAAAACATTAATAGATGGAAAAATATCAAAACATATTGAATAAATATTAAAATTTAAATGTTTTTGAATAAACTATTCATTATTTTATTCAAAAATAAATTTTATAATTTTAATGTTTTGTGAGTAACCATAACAAACAAACCATTAAAATTTTATTTTATATACGAAAACTTAAAAGTTATCTTCTGGATCATGTTCATATGTGTGAAGGACTTATTTTTTACATCCACCCCCAGTTCCATTCATAGACATTGAACATAATGATTTTCAAATGAGTTGCAACATGAACCTCGTTTTCCCACTATAGACAATGAAAGCATAGAAAAAATTAGTTTCTTAAAGTAATATAAATGTATTAAAATAAACCCACTTTTAGATTGATGAGGATGAATTTTGATATTTTGAGAGGAATAAATGGCCATAAGTATCAGAATGACTATTAAAGAAGAATATCAAGATTCAATGTTTGACTTTTTATGGCCTTCACTTTTTAGATAGCCATATTTAGAATATATTACACTTGACACATACAAAATGTAATCAAATAGTCCAATTACCGTAAAAATTATAAATTATATAAATCCATGAATATTTTTAACAAGAAAGTATTCTTGAATAGTGTAAAAGTAGACCATTATATTAATAATGGAATCTTAAAAAAATTATTATAAACCTTGAATTATCTATATATGAATTTTAATGGGAAGTCAATGATCTAATTTAAAATTCTAAAAAAATGCAGATGAGAATACATTGTATATAACACTCACAGTTAGAATACATTGAATCATCTTCCACAACTAATTCTTAATGAGAACATTTTGGGTAATAAGGTGAGAATTATACATCATTCTTTCAAATCATGAGAAAATAATTTATGAGCCCTTTTATTGTAGGAAACAATTTCCAAAATTAAACAAGTGACATAAATATTTACAAATAATGCATCACAAAATATAAAAATAATAAGAATATTCATATACTCCCAATCTTTTAGAAAAAATGAAATTGAGGTAAATTGAGGAATGATTATGAAGTTTACCTTTCTTAATAATTTTCATGGACCAATTTATATTATGGAATCCAAGTGCCAAGGGATAAAAGAGATAATCAATTGATCATATATAATGTCCATGAAGAATTTGTACTACTAAAAGAGTAATTCCATGTTTGGTACAGAGGAACTTAGGAACATGAAATAAAAATGGTTAAAGATTACTTTGGGTAAACATGAACCAATTCTAGAAGTGGAAGACTACCATAAGGTAAAGGGAAATTCATTTGTTTTATTTATAATGAAACATTAAGTAGAGTTAAATCTCAACTCAAAGTAACTTAAAATATAAAAATAAACTTTAATTCAGGTATTGAAATAATTATAAAACATTTCCAAATGAAAATTCAACTAATACATCCCTATTGGTATGAAAAATAAAAACCAATATTATCTCTAAATTATTCATATTTTTGCTACATATTGTGGAACATTATTATAAATATGTGAAACAAAACTAGCACTCAAAAAATAAACTTAATTTTTGAAAAAAAATCACCAATAAATGCTGTGGGAAATATTTTTTAATAAATAATCAGAAAACAAAATTTTCAAATTGGTTGTTGATGAATGTTTTCCAACCAATTAATAAAGTGTTTTTCTTTTGAAATTTACATGACTATAATTTCAGATACATCCAACTCCTCTATGGTAGGTCAATCTGGCATATTCTCTTTATATCATTAATGTTTTTATCTTGTAATAAAAATATTTTTTCATAGGTTAATAACTCACCACAAGATACTTAACCACCATTACATAAGAAAACTAATAAACCCACAAGATACTTTATCACCACCACATTATGAGTATGTTGAGTAAAAAAGGATTACTTCATCATATTATGATTGAAATCATATATCCAGTAGCCCATAGTGAGGCAGGTATAAAAAGTATATGGAATAAAACTATATTAATAATTAGAAGACAAAAAATATCTAAAATTAAATATAAAGAAACACTAAAATAGGTTTTATTATATAAATACTTCAGAAAAACCATAAAAAATTAGAAATTATAAAGGAATAATAATCACAAAGATTTAATTTTTATATGTCATGATTGAAAATCTGAAACTTTTATTAACAAATAAAAAAATTGGTCACTGACCTTTTAAAGATTTGGTGCAAGGTTGCACTTTGCATCCACTTCATATTTCAAAACCCACACAACAATTGTTTTAATATTATAAAACCACTCTTATATATCACTTTCATTACATTCTTAATTTCATAAACATTTTCATGCATGAAAAAACCTCATTCCGAATTTACATATGTCCATTGATTGGGTTGATATCCTTGTTTGGCATAAAATTTTGAAGAGCTCGCATATATGGTCTATTTAGTCAATTACTGATCTTCTCAACAAGCCTTAAGAGTAAATTGTAAGAGGTGATCACATCTATAATTCTTTACCCACATCATCAAAATGTGGGTTTAGTTTAATTCATCTATTTAACAAACCAATTATATATCCAAGAATTCTAATTTAAGGGGAAGTATCATTTTTCATAAATTCAACCCATTTCATATAAAGTTGTTCAATATTTAAAGAATAAAATAGAATTTACATTCTCATAAATGAAGAAATGTGGGACTTAAATTTACAAAACTCAACTATGATATTTAACACTTTGACGTGATCTTCCATTGTGAATATCAACATTACAATTTCATCATTACACTAAAAACTAAGAGGAACTATATTTACTTTCAATTATGTAGAAATATTCAATGTTGTTTTATTGAAAATGTCCCTTGGTGAAACTATGGGAAAAGGTTATAATATTGGGTATTTGAATACTAATTAGACAACTCTATAACATCAAAATAATATAACACAAATTGGGTTGAATACCAATTCCAACCATCATCTCAAATACTTCTAATAAAATCTTGGGTGTTTGGACATGTTGAAAATGGTCAATGAAAATGTTATAAGTTCAATATAAATTATAGTGTTTGGATTAATATAGATTTAGAAAGTCTAAAAACAACTTATCAAGATCCTCCACATGACATTAACATATAATCGAAAATATGAATAATACCCTTGTAGGTTAATGATTGATCTCTTGTATTTCATTTAAAAGTTCAATAACAATGTTTCCCTAATGATAGAAACATAAAACATGTATTAAGTCAACATACATAGTTTTATCAGCTACATTACTAATTTAAGTGAATTTCTCATGGACCAAATATACACCTTATACTCTAACGGATCTATAAAAAGGTAGAAATAAAACAGTTATAAAATGAAGGACCTTGCTTGAAATTTTTTTTGGTGAGATACCAGAATGAGCCCTTAAATTTAATCAAGTTTTTTCACTCGGAAAAATGCATATGGAAGAAAAGAAAACCTAATCTTACCATGGAAATAGCTAGAAATAACCATAATAATCATACATTGAAAATAGAATATGATTCATCAATACCCTTATAAAATTATTTAACACTTTCCAACATGGTCATATATCATGATGAATGTAAATTTTATTTTGGTAATTCATTTTACTAGAATATATGTTCCTATCACTAAATTGTTGGTAAAAATATTTTTGTTAAATACTATTAATGAAAAAAAATACTTCTATTGTAATTATAATAATACCAATAGAAAATATATATGTTGATTAAAATATTAAGAAACTAATTCATATGACATATTTATGCATTGATAATATTATTAACTTTTGTAAATAATACTAAAAATTTAAAATTGTTTATAAATAAAATTTTAAATAAAATTTTATGTGTAGGTATTCCGATATTTTTTGATAAATTTTTTATTATATTTACTAATATAATATTATTTAATATATCTATTATATTTACTATATAATAATTATAAAATTATCTCATATGAAACTCAAACAAATAGAGTCTTTATTTGAAGAAACATATCTAAACACAATTTAAAAAATGTTAAAACCACAAGAAAATACATAAAGCTACAAACTTGTTTAAACATGATCGAACTCCAAAATAATTTACATAAAACTCCATAAAACTTTATTCCCAATTAGTTTCTCACACACATTAGCTATCACTGTCACTATCATGGTTCACACTACACCAAAGGATCTTGTCCCGTCATAAATGGCTCATTGCGGAAAAGGGTGTCTCAAATATTACCTTTTGCGACAGACCATTGCAAAAAGTTATTATTTGCGACGAGCAATGGCACTATCACAAATAAGTTTGATGATTTTTTTAAAAACTCTATTGCGGCGGGCCAGCCACCCATCACAAATAGTTTTCTCGATTTTTTTAAGAACTTTTTGCAACAGACTGTTGAAAATACTATGGGAAATAAAAAAATGTAAACCCTTTTGCAATGGACCATAATAATTATTCTTTGCAATGGGCCTGTTGTAAATAGTTGAAAAAAATTAAATAAAATAATATTAATAATAATATAATATTAATATAAATGAAATAATAATATTAATATTCGTAAAATAAAATTAATTATGATATAATTAAATAATACTATTATTAATATTTATTAAATAATAATATTAATATTAGTAATATAATAAATTCCTCAGTAATTGAAAAAATATAAAAAATATATTAATTAATAAAATAATAAATAGAATAAAAAATTAAATAAATAATAAAAACAATAATATTCTAGAAAATATAAAAAACACAATATTTTAAACTTTAAATAGTTAATATTAGAAAAAAAATTCATTCAAATGTTTCATTATAAAATAAAAAAGCATCTCTGAAGAGGAGGGTCATCTATAAGAGCTGGAGGAGATGATGGAGGGAACTTCATCCCTAAACTGTGAGTCAGAAATCTCATGTACTTCATTTGCTCATACTCCTGTTGATACCTCTATCGACCTATCTCATCCTACATCTCCTGCAGCTACTGCTGTTGTTGTAGGAACTCTTCCTACTGTTTCTATATCAACTAGAACATCTCCTCTTACTCCTTATGCATAGTCTCTATAAGCTCACTCTAAGTTCACAGTTGCTCCTCATACTGTGCATGATATGTTAATGACTCTCTACGAGCTCATCTTGAGTTGGAACCCAACATCGTAGAGGTTCTATAAAACCCCCATAGGTTAATTGGGAGTTGATACCAACAACTTTCTCCTTCTCAAAGGCATAATGGGTCACCTATATCCATGCAACCTCATCAAATTGGGGGGAACTAATTTCACCATTAGTCTTATCTTGACTCTCACCATGTGTCTGATGTCATAGCCTCATATGAATCCTTCCATTTCAATTTAAAATTAAAATAGTTAAAATATTATTTGTAGTTAAATTTAAAACTCAAAAAGAAGTTATACTACAACAATCTGATGCTTGCGAGCACCTCTAATCTCTCTAGTGGCAATATCACTATACATCCTCTTATAAATGTCTTACTATGTAATATCAGGCTATGAATAAACCTATATTAATATAAAATAAACTATTTACATTTACAATTATATACAATAGTTAAAAATATTTATACTTACCATATGCTCCCTATGCGCATTGAATGTACGACTACCTGCTCGATGTGTCACCTCTTATATCCCTCAATTTTTCCAACCTACTAATGATCTACTTTGAAACCACATTCATAACTGGTGTGTACATAATCCATCCCAAACATGAGATGAAATATAATCAGGTTAGTGGATGCAACATGTCTTATCAAACTTTTCCATTCCTTCTTTCTCCATTTCTTTCCTTCTCAAATTGTGAAATATTTTAATGCAACACAGATGCATATCTCCCTACTATGCCTTCAAGATAGACTCACACATTCTCTCATGAATGGGATACCATAAATTCTACAAATAATTTATTATATCAAGTTATTAATTAAATTAATTTCAATATAAATATTATTTATTTTTGTATGAGCCAATTCTCGAACATGAGGTGTTGGACATCTACGAAAATATTATCCCATGACACCCATGCATCAGAAAAATAATTGCACAATATAGTGCTCCCCTATCCAACAGTTATATGCGTAAAGCTATGAAAAAAAAGAACAATTAATCAAAATATTAGAATATAAATAAGTTAAGGAAAACTAACTAAAATACACAGGTAAACATACCTATGCGTGCGTGGATCAAACCCAAGATGTGGATATCGCTCAGGAATAGGGTCAGGAATCATTAGTCGGGAAAGACCACGCCCTTCCAAGTGCCCCCGGTACTGCCAGTAGTCTGAGGGTTAGATGATCTGACTTCCATCTCGTCCAATGGTAGATCTGCAACATACAACAGATGATACAGATCCTCATCCATCTGAAACATGAAATAATTATTGTTAGCAAATTTTTGAAAACAACTATTATGTATAGATATATATTATATGTGATTAGAACCACTATTTAGCGGTGTCAGTGTCCATCCTCATCCTCATCTTCATAGTTTTTTATGTTAATGTATTCATCTTCATCTTCATTAACATCAATTTCTATATTAGTTTCAGTTTTATCATCTATTTTCATTTCAAATTCAGTTGTAACATCATTAACATCATCATCGCCATCAGCCCTTAATGGTGGGGTGTCATCAATGATATTCATGTATCTTCGTGAAAAATATGGATTCAGAGAAGTATCTTGAGAAATTTCAATTCATTTCACTTTATTGAAACCACATTTTCTTTTAGTAAACTGATTCTCTTGATATTTAAGTTTTATTATGCTCCACCAATCACCAAACTCCTTTAAAGTAACGCAATAATTTTCATAATAAATTTAATGTGTCCGATGAGACAATAAAAATGGTTCATTTACTACAATAATACATTTATATTTAAAATCAATGATTCCATGGATCGGATGAACATGCAACCCTCTTTTAGTATCCAACCACAGACATTTAAACATCATTATGTTATTTTTTCCCAGATAACACAATTCAATGATTTATTCTAGCATATTGTAAAAGTCACCTTCAATTTCTCTATGATGAGATCCTCTTATGAAAACACCACTATTCATTGTTTTCTTTTTATTCCCCATATACACATGTATGAAATCTAAAACCAATCACCACAAATAGATTATATGATTTAACCATTTTTTATTATGGGTTACACAATACACACTTTCGATTTTCAATTTTATTAGCATGTTGAGATTCCTAAAAATTTGTAAAAAAATTATCACTATAACAAGTATTAAATTGATTTTTTATGTGAAATAAAAAATAATTTATGCTACATGTTTTTGAAACCAGTAGGAATTTTTTTGATGATGTTATTTAGGAGAAGCTATTTTAATTTGTGGAAACTGTTTCTTGATATGATTATCATATAACCTACAAATAAAATAATATTAATGTACTGTTATAAAAAATTATACAATAAGTGATATGTTCACTCACAGCACACAGTTGAGTAGAATATATGTATGAGATTTGTGATGTTCATCATCTAAAATCCATCATTAATGAACTCCACCAAAGCTAAGTTTGGGCTGATTGAATAATGATAATTTATTTCTCATGTCATTGTCAAAATTTCCCTCATTATGGATCATGCGGCTGTGTTTTTGTGGATATTCAGATTGAAGGTAATGACTGTATAAAAAAAATATTTCCTCTTCTAAATAATCTTCTACAATTGATCCTTCAACTGATACTTTGTTACGTACTTTTTTTCAATTTCTACATGCATTTCTCAAAAGGGTACATCCATCGAAACTGTATCGGACCTCCACATTTTTTTCAAGTGGAAAATATAATATAAAACGTTCCATTGAGTCAAAAAAACCTGGAAAGAAGATTTTTTCCAATTTACATAAAATTAAAATGAAATATTCTTGTAGTTTTTTTTTACTGAATTGTAATATATTGTCGGCACACAAATGTCTCAAAAAAATATGATATGTCTATTACTACATCCCAAATCATAGGATTTAATAAAACACTTAATCGAATAAGTAGAAGTCCGCCTATTAAAACATGGCAGTCATGACTTTTCAATCCAGTAATATGACCATTTCTACCACATCTGCCCAAATTGGAAGAATAACTACTTGGAAGTCTCAAATCTTAAATCCACTGAAAAAATTAATAACAAATCTATTTGTATAGTGTATAATCTACTTTTGGCTTCATTAACTTCTATGATCTAACATTTTCAAATTGTTCAAGTTCTAGTCGCATTCAAATTTGGTCAATATTTAATCGTGCCTTTACATTATATTTTGTCTTACCTAGTGTATCCAAAACTATATGAAATAAAATATCAAAATATTTATTCTCAATATGAATCACATCTAACATGTGACTTACCAAAAAATCAAATCAATATGTTAAATCCCAAAAAATGCTATATTTTATCTAATTGTGCTCTTTTCCAAATCCATAAATTTTTTGTTGGTTTATTTTTTGTCCCAATGTGATGGGAGGAAATGAAGAGACAATTTATTTTAACTATGTACTTGAGATCATTGTTGTAGGCCCATCTTTTTCAACTTTTCCTTTTCTAAAATGATATTTGTTTCATTGAAAAGGATGATCGGTTGGAATAAATATGTGATGACAATTGAAAAAACAAGGTTATTTTCCATTGACGAGAATAAAAACATTGTTTTATCTCATTCAATATGAACATGACTTTGGACCATGTGTATTTCATCCAGATAACATTCCAAATTCTAGGAATTCACTAATTGTCTATATTAAGGTATCTTTCAGTAGGAAGTTTTGATAGTTCCACTAGGTCGAATACCCTAAAGGGGGGTGAATTAGGGTTTAATAGATTAAAACTTTCTCTCATTCAGATCATGTTTTGTTGTCACAAAAAACTCAATTCTCTCTTCCTCCCGTATAAATATATGAACAGATATGAAATCATGCACATAACACATTGATTTTTACATGGTTCACCCTCACTGGGATATATCCAAGGAGCATACAATGACAATGTGTCGATGTACCAAATTTGCAAAGGATCGCTAAAAATAATGAATACAATGTTTAGCCCAGATCTTCTATACCCAAGCTCACTAACATTACAAGGTTTAGGGTCTACTCACTACATTCCCAAGGGTCACTCCCTATGCTTCTTTCTCTAGCTCACTGCCAGTGAAAATGTTCATCGTCTTCCTCTTCCTTCAATCGCCACTCTTGGAAAGAAATCCACTCACAATTTATTGACTTTTCGGTCAAAAACAGTTTATGGACATGTAGGTCCCTTCATTTTCATGAATTCATACATCCTCTACTATTGGTAGATGCTTTGTTGAAGTTTCTTTTTTACCTGTAGATGAATTCCACCTTCCTGGGTACTACTAGGTACTGGAAAATACTTTCGAAAACTGATTTGAAGCTTTTACAAGCTACCTTGTGGAAATCATGAACCACCTTGTCTATCCCATGTATTGAGTACCAAGTTTAGTACGCAAACCGCATTCTCTGTGAACTAATAACTCTTCCACAAACCTCCTATTTCCATGGACTACCTTTTCTACAAACCTACTCTGTCCATGAGATACCTCTTCTGCGAACCTCCTCTGTCTGCGGACTGCCTCCACCTTCTCTATCATGTACAAATACCGTATACCGACTTCGTGAAACTCCTCTGTGAAACCCCTCTTGTTCGTGAACTGTTCTTTATTCACAGACTTCCATATCGTCTGTGTACCAGAGCTCCTCCTCTACATGCCACTAGCGGAATTCTCTCTCTCTTGTATTGGAGATTTCTCCTCCATGTACCAAGAAAACACCTTCCCCATACTAGAATTCCTCTACCAAGTAATAGACTTCCTATGCGGGTTAAGAAACCTCACAAACACCTTCATTAGAATTCCTTCCGCGTGAACTACTTCAGCCTTCATGAACCACTTCGGCCTTCGATAAATTCCATCAGCCTTTGCTGAAATCCCTGAGCAAAATATGCTTTCTAATGATGTTCCATCTCCATATTAATCGGTGGTATTAGTGATTATTGTATTGGAAAAGGTATCTGCTTAATCCGTTAAATCAAGGTTTACAAAATCTTGATTTGATATAGCCCCCATCGCGTACTGAAATGTCATCCACCAGAAACTGTCACCCATCCATGGACCATTTTCCTACGTGATCCACATACCCTATTTTTCTCTTACATGGTCAATTTCCTCCACTGACTTCATCCCATCCACGTATCGTACTGTCGTTGAGCCATGAACCATTTTTGGTTCTACGAACCACATCTGCGTACTGTTCCCGCTGCCTGGTACGTGGCTTCGTACCCTTCCCAGACAAGGTACACGATTCATGTCCTGGGATCCTCATTCCTCTTCCTTTTTGGATTTCGTTCACCATTATTCACACAAATTCCCGATTTTGAGGCCCCCATATTTGGAAAACACTGGGAAACTAAGCCACATTAAAAACCTGTCTTCGAAAAACACCAACCATTCTGATTTGCGGTCATCTGGATTTTTCAACAAATACAACCACACCCAAAACATACAGAGATGATTCATTGAGGTATTTTTACCCAACAAGTTTTATTTCATAGCAAAATCATATTTACTGACATCATTACTCCACAGTGAATTTAACTCATTAATCGATGGTTTTAAATAAACATAAATAATTTTGTAAGATGATCGGGAATTAATAAAGTCAAAATGATATATGGATTTATCATCAACATCCTTGGAGGTAAATTTTACTTAGTTATAAAGACTGGACAATATGAATACTGACTACCGGAAGAACCAAATGGATAGAAACCATCAGTAGAAAGACCCAATTGCAAATTTCTTCCTTCTAAAGAGAAATACGAAAGCACAATGTCAAAATGTTTCCATGAATCACCGTCATAGGGATTATATAATATTTTAATGGTTAAAATGTTGGTCTTGTGCCATGATATCAATGATTTTGTGTTTTGATACATATATTAACACTGCAATATGGGTGTGAGCGGGAAATATCTCAATTGTTTTACAATAATAAATCCAGATTTCCCCATTTGAGTTTCTTTATACCTTGATTTTCCGCATGTAGGAAAACTATCTAAGGACTCATTGTCACCTTAATATAAGATGCAATCATTTGAAAATGCATGAATCTTCTGATAACCAATACCCATATTACAAACCATCATCTTTCTATCATAGAAATTTGTATGCAACACATTTCCTTCAGGTAGTAGTGTTTTTAACAAAGAGAATATCTGATCAAAACCACTTTTTGACATTCCATTATCTGATTTAATAGCCCTAAATTTAGCAACTGCTTCAAACTTGCTTATCTTAAAACCAAGATATAAGGCATCCTCAACATACCTAAACAACTTATATAAATGATATGGTTCCAACTCATGGGTTAAATCAATATCATTCTATGTTTTAGTTTGTTGAAAAGACATACCTTCCACATGATGTAATAAATTTTGAAATTGTGATGGATCTGGAACCAAATTGTTAGTATCTTTTCTAGAACTATGTTTACCATGTTGATACTAAAAAACAAAATCTGGTTGAAAACCAAAACACAATAAATGACCACCAAAGTTTTCAAATGTGTTATATGTCCTCATAGTAAATTTTTTACAAGAAAACTTAATTGTCCCTTCTGAAACAAATTTTGTTTGTGATGGTGCAAATTATAATAAAGTTTTAACACCCTAAATATATAAAAGATTTAATCCAGAACTGTTTGGATTCTTGAACTTATTTATCCAAGAACGATCATCTAATAATGACTATTGTCGACTTCCTGGTTCCATATTTTTCTAGAAAATATGAAATAATTAGTTATTTTTTATAATTACATATAAGATAAACACTATCCAAAAAAGGGAAGACAATTAAATTATTCTTTCTAGAAATGTCTAATAATTTCTTTTATTTTATAATTATTTATACTATTTTAATCCTTTATACTAATATATACTTATTTAAAAATATTTATACTAATTAACACCAATTATTACTAATTACAAGTATTTTGTACTAATTATTCTTAATTACCAACGACGTAATTTTCAATGGATTAGAAGAATCTATTTTGCCTGACAACTCATCCCTTGAAACTCGGTGCGACTAAAATCACTATGAAAAGTTTTCTATGAAGTATGAATATCCATTTTCATATGTACATTGATGCCAGGGAGGCCTCATCTAGTTTCTCTCTATGCTGATGCATACGAAAATGGATATTTGTACGTCGAAGCAGACCTTTCATAATGATTTTAGTCGAAGAAAGTTACAAGGGGATGAGTCGTCATGTAAAAGAGCATCTTTTGTCCGACTACTCACCACTTTGCATCTCTATACAACTTAAATCACTATAAAAAATCGACTCTGACGTACGTCAGAGAAAATTTTTCATACTAATTTCAGTGGGAGAAAGTTGCAAGCACCTGAGACATTGATCAAAAGGAATGCAGCCAATCCGCATGAAATTGTGCCAATTTATCGATGTTCTCGAATTTATTCTAATTTATTACTAATTAATCGTAATTATTACTAATTAATCCTAATTGTTACTAATTGTTACAAATTGTTACTAATTGTTACTAATAGTCACTAATTCTTACTAATTATTACTAATTTTTACTAATTGTTTCTAATTGTTACTAATTGTTACTAATTGTTACTAATTATTACTAATTGTTAATAATTGTTACTAACTATCAATAATTATTACTAATTGTTACTAGTTGTTATTAATTATTA
The DNA here is from genome assembly GCA_963277665.1 of Viscum album. Taxonomy (NCBI): domain Eukaryota; kingdom Viridiplantae; phylum Streptophyta; class Magnoliopsida; order Santalales; family Viscaceae; genus Viscum; species Viscum album. The sequence goes on from OY728161.1 coordinate 1,614,621,204, forward strand.
ATAATTTTTATTAATTGTTACTAATTAATCTTAATTGATACTAATTAATCCTAATTAATCCTAATTATTACAAATTAATTATAATTACACATAATTATTAGAAATTGTTACTAATTATTACTAATTATTACAAATTAATAATGATTATTATTAATAAATCATAATTATTACTAATTATTACTACTTATTACAAATTATTACTACTTATTATTAATTTTTACAATTTATTACTAGTTATTACTAATTATTACTAATTATTGCAAATTTTTACTAATTATTAATATTTATTAAAATTTATTTCTAATTAAAACTAATTAATACTCATTAATACTGCTTAATACTTATTAACACAAATTATTTCTAATTATTTGTAATTATAACAATTTATTACTAATTATTTCTAATTATTTATAATTATTTATAATTATTTATAATTATTACTAATTATTATTAATTCTTTCTAATTATTAATAATTATTACAAATTATTACTAATTATTACAAATTATTACAAATTATTACAAATTATTACTAATTATTACTAATTATTACTAATTATTACTAATTATTATAAATTATTACTAATTATTACTAATTATAACTAATTATTACTAATTATAAGTAATTATTACAAATTATTATTAATTATTACAAATTATTAGCAATTATTACAAATTATTACTAATTATTACTCATTGTTACTAATTATTATAATTTATTACTACTTATTACAATTTATTACAAATTATTACAAGTTATTACAAATTATTACAATTTATTACAATTTATTACAAATTATTACAAATTATTAAAATTTATTACTAATTATTACAATTTATTACTAATTATGACAATTTATTACATGTTATTACAATTTATTACTAATTAATCCAAATTTTTATTAATTAATACTAATTGTTACAAATTAATCAAAATTATTACTAATTAATCTTAATTTTTACTAAGTATTACAATTTATTTATAATTATTACAATTTATTAATAGTTATTAAAAAATTACTAATTATTTCAAATTATTACTAATTATTTCAATTTATTACTAATTATTTTAATTTCTTACTAATTATTTCAATTTATTACTAATTATTTTAATTTATTACTAATTTTTTCAATTCATTAATAATTATTAAAATTTATTACTAATTATTAAAATTCACTACTAATTGCTAAAAAAAATTACTAATTATTTTAATTTATTGCTAATTATTACAAATTATTACAAATTATTTATAATTAACACTTAGACATAATTATTCATAAAAACAAATAATAAAAAAATAAATATCTAATTCTAATTTAATTTCATTTCATTTAACTAACAAAAATTTTAAATAATTTAAAATAACATAAATTAAATAAACTATAAGGAATAGATAAATACCTTGAAACTAAAGATTTAAGAGTGTAAAAGCCAAAAATTATGCACTGACTTAAAAGTTTAAACTACGAAAAATTTTAGAGGAAAAGTTTTCAGAATAGATACAGAGAGAAGTTGAGAAAGAAGTAGAATGAGAGCGAAAATGGATGGGCGTATATATAGGTTAGAATATTTGTGACAGGCTAATTTGTAACGATAAGCATGTCGCTAATAGTGGCATTTGTGATGGGTCCCATCGCTAATGCTTGTTGCCCACATTAATTACAGTCAGTCGGGAAAAACAATTTGTGATGGGTCCCATTGCAAATGTGTACTTGCCGACATACTATTTGCGATTGGACAAGTATCCCGTTGCAAATACTAAAAATCTCCATTGGGCATTTGCGACGGGAATAGGAACCCTTCACAAATACCCATGCCCACGGTTTACACGTATTTGGCACCAAACCTTTTGCGACGAGTCCTAACCTCCACCCCCCCCCCCCCCCCCGATGTAAATGACTATATTTGTGACAGGCCCCACCCTTCGCAAATGGACATTTTTTCCGTAGTGAGAAGGCCTATTATTTTTCAAGCTGTGACTACCCCAATCTCAACTCCTATAGGTCAATGGATGGTTATTAGTGATGGACAAGAACAAAAAAAACACTTGGGAGGCATTAGATTTAGGTACTTTTACCCATAGAAACATCTCCAAGACCATACAATGATGAAAGTGAATCACAACTTATACAAACATAGGAATACAAATATATCCCCAAACCATATAACAACAGAAGGGTGATAATTAAAAAAATAAGTTATGAAGGGGTTGTTACACTACATATAGGGAGATACTCACTGATTTTGGTAATAACATTCTCATATGACACATAACAGAATATTTTATATCAAAAAAATAATATAAAAATACTAATGTATAGTAATATGGAAGCTTATGCTTGAAAAATATTTGATATGCACCAAAAAAATATATTATTGGTGGAATCACATAAGGATATGAATTAAAAATTGGTATTGGTGCATAAGAAAACAATCCGGTTAAATTTTTATTTTGTTATCTAGATAAAAAAATTCACCTTAATTTAACGGTGAAGTCACATCAAACCATCTGTTAAAAATTACAACAAGAATGTTAAGCTACAAATAAACATGCATATCTAACTATAATTTATATGCGGAAGCATATGTAATAATTTAAGAAACTCTTAGAACTATAAAAATCCAATTCACCTAATAAAAAACTATTTCATTTGAAAACAATCAAGTGAATCTGGTTAAATTGAAAAATTAGGAAATCTTCACTCAAATCTGAAAACCCCATGGAATATTTCAATGCATCTTAATGATAGGTTCATCCTAAAAAATATATAATAAGTGTGAAACAACATACACCACAATCGATCTCATGTGTATCTCACATTAATTTAGGGTGATGTAAACTTTGATACCACCTTTATAAACTTACAAGTGACTCAGGGTATATCACCACATTCCATAAAAAATAATAAATATCAATCTAAAAATGAAATAATATATTTTAACAGGAATGTTTTTTTTATTTAAACCCCTTAAAAGACATTATTATACTCCAAGTAATTAACAATTACTGTAATCTGTAATAGTTTAAATGAAAATAAATGAAATTAAAAAATTTCTCGAAATATCTTACAATGTAACACATGGTATATCTAGTTTGACTTCAATGTGACCCTCAAACAAAAAAAATTATAAAATTTGGAGGAAACTAATTTATATTATGATCCAACTAATACCTCATAACCAATTAATCCTAAATTAACAAGAAATACTATCAATGATATTTATAAAACACAAAGTAAAAAAATTAAAAAATAATGGAATGTGATGATGCTTACTCAATAAGTCTTTGGAGATTTTATATGTACCACACAATTTCAAGAAAATAAGTAAATAGAAGTAAAAATTTCATCATTATATGCACTAAAAGTGTACTTCTTCCAAAGATACATCATTCATATGATGTTTTAAATGGAGAAATATTCTATGAAAACATTTATCTATGATAGTCTGATATCGATTCACCACTTCAAATTGTTCATCATGTTCTGATTTAAGTCAAATGTCACATCTTTATTCTCTAGTTAATAATTTCAGATAATACAGTGCAGTCTTTAAGTATTTCCTATTACATATAAAAATAGTAATTTATTTGCGTAATTCAATTTATTAAGTGTAAACATATAAAACTAGACTTAATTAGTTTTCACCACATGACATTTATTCTTTTATTCAAGAAAACACTTCATTTTATATATAATTACACACTCATTCAAATATCAAATAGAAGAAGTACCATATTTTAAAAACAACTATAATCATTCTCAAAATATTTCCAAATAGGTATCATAACATATATTAACATGGCTTGACCTCTAACTATGCACACATTATCAGCATTAAGTCACTCATAAAATTGTTTCTTTGTTTCATTTAATAATAGTAAGTAATTTATGATATCTATGTATTATATGTAGGTTATAAAAAATTATTATAAAATATGAAAACTCTTATAAATATAATATGTAATTAATTAAAAATATAAATACATATATTCACCAAAATATCATTTCTAATTATGGACTTACAAGATGTCTTAAAAAATTATCTTCATAGAAAATTTTAATCATTTAAAGCCACTAATTAAGAGTGTACTCAAATGGTGCTAAGAAAAAGTTTAATTAAAAATGATTATTGTTTTTTATGATGTCAAGCATTTTCAGAATATATGTATTTGTGATTTTGATTGAAAATTTATGTCGTTAAATTATAGTTTAATTTTTTGGTTTCACAATTGTATTTGTATCTACATAGTAATAAAATCTTATAGAAAATATATTATTCTTGGTGTGATGGTTCTGAAAATATTTCATTAGAACACACCCATCCATTTCACAAACATACACAAATTCAAATTATTAAAATAACTAGCTAAAAAATGAAATTTCCAATCACAAAATGAAAAGAAAACCACCTTTCCATTATTAAATAATTAAAGTTATTTATTCTAATAATAACATGATGCTTAAAAAACTATCATTCCTATAAAAAAACTTATTTAAAAATTCTCATGATAAAACATAAATATTGATACAATTAAAAAAAATTGTCATTAAAAGATTCTCTACATATGATTATGGTTGAGATAGACTGTTTTGATTACTGGGTTCCTGGAGCAAGGTTAGGGAGTTGTATTCCCATATGTTAAACAAAATTCTATATGAGTTGATGAGTGGATGTATGTGAAATCTATTCCCTAAAACTCATAGGATGCTAAATAAGAATAGCGTTCATAGAGATATTAGGCACTCTATGTAGTACTACACAAATTTTATGTGTTCTACTGGTCCATGTTGAATACTTGGGTGGGTGGGGTGAGATGAGAGAGGCATCTTGTTGGGTGGTAGGGGATGCGAGATGGGGGAAGCATCTAGCTGTCAGTGAGGGGGTCAGAGTTGGTCGAATAAAAGAAAATAAAGGAAACAATGGGGGCAGAGAGGAAGGACGAAGGGATATGAGACTGATGCACAAGGAGATTGTGGGAGTGGGGATCTAGCTGTAGAAATCAAATCTACTGATAGATTACTGTATAACTCACATGTTTCCCTACAAAACAACCAACAAAATAACTTAGACAATTCAATTTATGTGGCTAGATCTCCTCTCCCCCACTATCTTCTAGTGCATCATCCTCATATCCCATATAAAACCATCTTCATCCCTCCTACGTTTCCACCTTTATTTTCAACTCATCAACTGACTCTGACACCCCTAAATGATGGTAGTATTCTACCTCTATCTTTCCTATACTTCCATATATCTAGATGTCAGCTACCCCAATCTCTCCTCCCCTACCACCCAAGGATTAAACACACACCAGCAGCACATACAAAATCTTTGCAGTAGTACATGAATAATCCGAGATCTCTATGCACACCATTTTTATTCAATGTCCTTTGAGTTTCATCATGTAGATTTGACGTGTAGTAATTCATCGACTCCAATGACCTATTTTTTAACATCATAGAATACAAAACCTTCACCTTTCTCCTAGAACATAGTTTGCTAAATAATTTTTTTGTCACTAATTCTATGTAGATAAATCTATGCATTCAAGAAATTTTAAACGGTATTAACATACATTATATTTTCAAAAAAGTATTTTCATTTGAGTCTTCCTGTTTCTATGAGTGATACATTTTTTAATTTTTTGGGTTTTTATTAGAATGGATAACATTTATCATTATTTTATTGAAAGGTGAATTTTTTTTATTTTTGACTCTAATTTTCTATGTTTGACTTGTTATTTTAATAATTTTAATTAGTGTATTTCTTTGAAATGTAGAGGCATGTTCTAATGAAATATGTTCTCATCCATCACTCCAAGAATAATATATTATCTATAAAATTTGAAAAAAAATTAGATAAAAATATTATTATGCAATAAAAAAAATTAAAAAAATATTGGCATAAATTTTCAATGGAAATAACAAATCCTTATATTCTAATAATGTCTGGAATTGTTGACAACATTGATCATTATAAATTGTTCCTTATCTCAGAATATTTTGAGTTGACTATTAAGGTGCGGTTTCAAAAGAATAAAATATTGTATGAATATAATTTTTCATCCAACCTGATAAATCTATAATAAGTTGTGATATTTGAGTTAGTATGAGTTGTTATAGTTTCATTATTAACATATTACATTTATATGAGTTTTATATTTATAATTAGTTTTTATTAATTACATATAATATAGAGATATCATAAATGACATACTATTCTAAAATGGACCAAAGAAACATTGTCATAGAAGACATGATACTGAAAATGTGCGCATAGTGGGAGTTTAAACTTAGATAATGAATATTGGACCCCCAGATTACAATGATATCGAGCATGATAATAGTTGTTTTAAAAGAATAGTACATTTTCTATTTGAAATTCAAAAGATCATTATTTTAGATGAGTTAGATTATTTAATAAAATATGTGAATAAATTTCATGTGGTGTAAGATAATTAATTCTTGTTTTATTTCTATATTTTATAAATTTAATTACTAAAATAGATTTTATATATATATATATATAATATAATATAAAATACTTACAATCTACACTAGCATCTAACATTGTTAACTAGAGAAGAAAAATGTGGCATTTGACTTATATCAGAACACAATTAAAATTTTAACATGGCCAATATTTTTCAAAATATCATGGATAGATGTTTTTGTATGATATTTTACTCTTAGACATAATGTTTGAATGATTCATATTTAGAAGAATAGTTTCGTTTTAGTTCATATAATGATGAGAAGCCGATTGAATTTTTTTTATTTTCTATAAATTATTTGGTACATGTAAAATCTTCAAGGACTTCTCGAGTAAAAATCATCACATTTCATTTTTATTTATTTTTTTACATCATGTTTTATAAATATCTCTGATAGTATTTATTGTTAATTCATTATTTATTGGTCTTGAGAGATTTTCTAGATCATAAATTAAGTTAGATGCATCCAAATTTAATTATGTTATTATTAGAATTCCGAATTTAATTCAAACTAAATATTCCATGTGTCACACTATAATATATTTGTACATATTTTATTGTTTTTCTTATTCTTATATAATTTTATATATATTAATTTAATTATGAATTACTTAGAGTATAATAAAGTCTTTCCTAGGGTTCAAACACAAGGGAAAAACATTCCTTCCAAATTTTATTATTTTATTCATTAAATTAATATTAATTATATGTTATAGAATGTGGTGATAGGCCATAAGTCACTTGAATGTTTATAAAGGCGGTATCAATGTCTACTATCCACTAAATTAATGTGAGATACACATGCGTTGGATTTTTGTGTATGTTATTTCACACTTATTAAATGTTTTTAGGATAGATCTGTCTTTGTGATACATTAAAATATTCCTTGTTTTTTCATATTTGGCTGAAAATTTCTTTATTTTCCAACTTTACCAGATTCATTTGATTTCAGTTAAATGAAATATTTTTATATTATCTGAAGTGTCATTTCCCAGTGCTAGAAGTTACTTAAATTGTTTCATCTTATTCTAAATATGAATTATTTTTAGATATGCATGTTCATTTATAGCGTAAAATTATTTTTTTACTTTTTAATAGATAGTATATTATTATTTATCCAATAAATTAAGGAGAAATTTTTTTTTATACATAATAGAATAAAAAATTTAACCTAGGTGTTTTCTTATGCATCAAAGCTAATTTATAATAATGTCCCTATGTTATTCCACTGTTACTTTTTTTTCTATAGTGCATGTCACATCCTTTTCAAGAATAAACTTGTATTTTAAAATATATTAGTATGAATTTATATATTATTTATTAGATATAAAATATTCCATTATATGTTGTATGAAAAAGTTATTTCCATAATCAGTGAATATGATTGTATATGTAATATAGGATCCTTTACATAATTTCATTGTTAATTATTTCCCTTCAGTTTCACTATTTATTGCATATTCACCAGAGTTTGGTGACCTAGTGATTAATTTAAAAAAATGTTGGACAAACCTTTTTATGGTTAATAGATCTGATTATTTTTTGAAAGATAAAAAATAAGGGAAAGGATTGACAACATATTAATTTTTTTAATTCATTAATTTCTATTTTGTTTCTTTTTTTAGGTACATCATATAACAATGATTTGACAAGGCATTAATAATTTATTTAAATAATTATTTGATGAATTATTTTATTATTAATAATTGATATTATGCTATATATTTTTATTTCTTGAATGCTCGTGGATTATTACTTATTGTAGCAGTATTTAGATGGAGTGGGATTTTATAATGTCCTGAAATAGTTTGAGTGATTATGATCACTATTTTATTTTTTAACAATAAGATACAATATTCAAGTATAGATTGAGTCTGAATTTACCCCCTCCTTTATGGGTTTCTCTACACACTCTTTTTCAGCAAGTTGGTTTCTCTGATCTTGATCTTTTATCGTGAATAAAATATTTTTTCCATGAATATAAAATAACCAAATGTATTTTTAGGAATTTGGGTTGGGATCTCGGTGTATGTAGGTGTACACCTAATATTATGGGGAAGGTTGTAGTGTGTAATTACCCAAGGAAGATTTTCAATTTCATTTATTATTTTTTTGGGGTTAGTTGTAGAAAGTGGGAGATATTAATAAGGGGTTTTAGTAGTAGGTGGGGTAGGATTTTATTAGTTTTCCAGAGCCAGCTTCTCAGTGGTGCAGTCCCTTTGGAGGTGCTAACATTTGTATTTGGGAGGAGTGGTATTCCTCCAGGGGTTTCTTCTTTTCATCCTCTTGTTCTCTACTGTAACCCTATTTCCTAAGCATAGTGCAAGAAATAAAAAGTTTTTTTACTGTTTGATCTCTTATTTCATTAGTTCTATAGATTTTATACCATTTTTATGGTGGGAACCTAACAATTTGGTTCTCTTGATAATATTTTATTGACTATAAAACTCAGGAAATATGTAATTTATTGTTGGGGTTGTGACTTTACTGTGAAATATGATCCTTGGGGAAGCATTAACCACTAGGTAAGCATTGATTGTTGGAGAAGTGTATGTCACAAAAACGATCGATGTTGTTCATTCCTAGAGAGTTTAAATCAAGAATCGTAATGAAACATGAAGAGATTCGGGATTATGATAAAATAAGTTGATGTAAGGAAGAGATGATCGTCAGGTGTGGGTGCTCAAAATGGAGAGAGTTTTTGAAATGAATCTACAACACTGGATGCAAGTTCAGTAAGCTATGTTGTAGGTGCTTCAAAATTCTGGGAAAGTATTTTCTATGTTCCATGAAAAACATGCAAGGTGTAAATGAGGATCCTTAAAGAATATGTGGGAAAAACTCTAGGAACATAGGGAGGAATCTATTACACATTCATCCATGGTGGATCACCATGAATCATGACCCAAATAGCATGAAGAGGTAACTAATTTTATTAGTTCATGCTTCAAAAAATAGGAAGGGGAATTCTGGAGGCATGACATGCTCCTAGAAAAAATTATAAACCTATTACTACAGATGTTAGGAGTCTGAGGCTTCCTCTAGTTGCATATGAAGGGTAGCCAATAGAGATGATCATCTCACCTTTTGTATTTATGATAAATAAAACCAACTCGCCTTCTATTTCTCAGGACATATATAATTTTGTTGTAATGTCTCAGATTTTCCATTTATTATTTTTAAATATTATATGGAATTATTTCAAGACCGGGCACGAAGACTGCACATCATTCCGAGGTCCAGTGAGCCCAAAATGTTGGTTTGAACTTTTTTAAGTTAAGTAAGTCGACACTTGTGCACGGTTGTGGAAGTATCCAAACGGATGCCCGGATTAAGAATCTGAGCACACCGTTGCGTCCGGGACAACGACTTTACCTAAGAATGAGGCTAACCTCGACAGGCACGGGCTGAGGGAAAAAGTTAATTTTTGGACGTTTTAATAGAAAAATAAAATAAAATAAAAATCTAAATGTTTATTTTATTTTATGGAAACAACCATTGCAGTGCGGAAAAAGGGTAGTTGTTTCCTTAATTAAATGTTGTGGCTTAATGAAAAATAAATGGAAACTTGGACTTTTTAATACGCAGCGACGGGACGTATGTTTCCTTAACTAATGGCGCATCATAATTACTCAAGAATATGTAGGTAGGAGTCATTAATATCGCCGCGTAATAAAGATCCAAACTTCTTTCCCTTTTTAAAGGGTTGAAAAATTGTTGATCATTGGTGACGTTTGAGTGGAACCTTTGCCGAATCCGCGGCACATTGGAGTAAACTCTTGGTGACGAACGACGACGGATCGAAGTCGAGAATCGCTACTCCAACAACGTTGAAGGATCTCGACGACAACGGTGGTGCGATGCCTTCTTCAATGATCGATCCTTTCGAAAGGTAGGGGTTGTTATTTTAATTTCCTTTCCCCGCATTTGAGTTTAAACGACAAACGCGGATCAACCACGAACAAGTTGATCTGCGGATTCATACGTTCTTGTGGGAGGGATTTTCTTTGGGAAGATTATGGGGAAATTGATCCAATATTTATGTTTTTGTTGATTCTTGCTTCATTTAAGCCTATTAACGGGAGCGGATCAACGCCTTGACGAACGATGGCGGAGGTTCGTTCCTCAATTTGTTTATTTGGATTTCTTCCTCCTTCCTTCCTCGTGCGTTCTTCGCGTTCTTCGTGGGGTGACGAACAACGGATCATTGTGCATCAGTTATACAATGCAACGATCCCAAATCGAAGGTTTGACACCATAACGACCTTGTGGAGGTGTGGAGACGATGGCGGATGATGAATCGGACCGGATCGGAAAGAGCTTTTTTCGAGCGTTCTTCATGCGGGATGATCGGAACATGATTTTGGAGCCGATTGGAGGCCTGAAAATGACAGAAGAGGCTTCGTGGTTTCGGGGAAACCAAAACCTGGAAGTTTTACAGCGATTGAATAGCCGGATCGATGATCGGAGAACCACGGGAGGCGCACCGGTGAAGGGCGTTGTTTCTGGAAATTGTCAGAATACACTGCGTGTACTTCTGAAGAACAGGCCGTGTAGTACTAGCAGCAATGGATAGGGTTTCGGGGTCAGAGAAGAATCACACGGCATGTGACCCCGGTCACACGGCATGTTGGACCTTCCCCGAAGCTCGGCGTGTACTTTGGGTAGTACACGGACATGGGATGATCTACATGGCTTCAGCCGACATGGCGTGTACAACTTGGCAGAAGCGGCTACGCAGGACTCGGCATGTATCTCGGGGCTATGTAGACACAGGATGGAGTACACGACCATGTACTCCATCACACGGCTAGGTGAGGCCAGCAGCGCAGGTCACCCCATGTGCGGATTACATGGGTCGGAGTACACAGGTTGGTGACCGTGTATGGGAACACAGACATAGTACACAAAGCCAACCCTAGTTACCCAGACATGGCATGTTCACCATACTACACGCCATGTACTTAGTTTTTTCTACACGACCAGCCTCATGACACGGGCCGTTGTACACGGGCAGTACCCGGGGTCAGACAACACGGCGTGTATCATTTCTACACGCCGTGTACCTTTTGGAAAATGACTTGGTCCTTTTGTTCATTGTGCCTTGGACATCTTTCGTTTGGGTTAGTGCCCCTTATTCTTGTTCCCCTGAAGGTCAGGCATCATTCCCTCATGCAGGAGGAGTATGATCCCTTCAGCAGGACTTTCTGTGATAGAGTCAGGCATCCATCCGAGAGGCCCGAATCGAGATCCTCTATCCAATCCTGACCCTAGGTAGAGTCAGGCATCGATGTGACCAACCTTACTGGGCGTTGATCCTCTATATATCTGGTGAATCTAGATGAGTCGTGGTATCCTCCATGGCCCTGGCTGTGATCCTCATCTGTGTATCAAGATCTTTCCCACTCAGGAGTGTGTCTCCCGTAATGAGTGCATCTATCTAATGATCCTTTCCACTCAAGAGTGAGTCTCCTGTAATGAGTGTAGCTATCTCTCATGACGGTTCCCTATTAGCATCACTTCTCGGACGGACATCATCAGAGCTATAAGAATCGTGGATTGTGTTCTCCCGGAACGAGTGCATCACAGAATCTTTGAACTGAATCCCTAATGGGGGTATGCGGTTGTGTGACTTGTCTCTAAACCATGGGTCTAGGTTTTGAGTATATCTGGTTTGTTATATATGTTCTGTAGACATATATTGTGCATAGCTGACTGTACCTTTACTTTGTGTACTGATTTTTGGTTTCCGGGGTCCTCTACTGAGTATTGTTATACTCACCCCTGCACGGGATTTGCATGCACGTCTGGTGTCTTGTGCAGACGAGCACCTTTCGACTGATTCCAGGTCAGACCAGGACAGGACGGAGATTTCTGAGTTCCCTACAGGTCAAGGCATTCCTACGGCTATGAGCGGCAGACACAGTACCTTTTTGTGCTTACAGGTGGGACTTTTCAGTTTTCAAACTCTTGTTTTTGGTGGGCTTGTATTCTGGCCCTGTTTACTTTTACAGTACCCTACCTTTCATCGTACTATGTTGGTTGGGTTTAGTTGTATGCATGCATTCTTTTTCCTTAGTGGTTTTTTTACATTTCTTCTTTTTGTGGGCCTAGAGATGTGCGCGTGTGTACAGGTACATAGGAAATTCCTCCCATGTTAGTTATGCCTACTCGGTGCTAGTCACCATCCCCTGGCCTATTGGAGGCGGGATTGGGGAGTCACGGCGTGGGCCCCACTAGGACGGGTCGTGACAGAGTGGTATTAGAGGTGGTCGGTTCTACCTTAGGACCAAGAGTTTGTGAGTTTGGTTTGGGGAAACATTTTTGAGTGTTTCGGGTTCAACTTTCAGGCCAGGGACCCCAGTGTTGGTGCGGTGGCCGATGTATCCATGCACCAAGGCTCTGATAACCTGTTTTTCGACTCGGTACACAAAAACACTGGTTACGGGGAAATGAAAGGTACATGCATCATATAGTAATGGGTTGTGTTATCCATGTCCTTTGTGTCAACTATCCAGATATACTCATTGACCAGAGTACATCTTGTTTGTTTACAAGATGCCTCCGCGATGAATACCCGCTAGGGTTCAGCAGCACGATCACGAGGATGACCCCTTCAGTGACAAGACTTCGATACTGGGACCATCTCCCCAAGCGTTGCCACCAGGTGGTGCACCTGCTATACCACCACCAGTGGAGTAGCCAGTGGTACCCACGGTACTGACCAGCGAGGAACGTAGGCTCAGCGCACTCCATGAGTTCCAGAGACAGAGAGCCCTCAAGTTCCAAGGCGAGCCCGACCCTCAGGAAGTTGAGGACTGTCTTGAGGTGGTGACTAGAGTTTTCCGTCTAGTGAGGACACCTGCAGACCAGATGGTGATCCTAGGAGCGAGCCTTCTTCAGGGTTCGGCAGGACGGTTGTGGAGTCTGACCACGCAGACTCACGACGAGGAGACTCTTTCATGGATGGAGTTTGACCAACTCTTCAGGGAGGAGTTCTCTCTGATTACGCTGAGAGCTGTACACATCCAGGAGCTACTCCAGCTCCAGAAAGGTGGTATGAAAGTGGCTGACTATTCATCGAGGTTCACCAACCTCGCCAGGTACTCGATGGATACGGTCAGGGATCAGTACTTCAGCACTCGTACCTTTGAGTGAGGTCTATGGTGAGACATATGAGCTAGTGTTGTGCCCCTATGCATATCGACTTATGTTATAGTGCTCGAGCGAGCCTTGGTGATCGAGATTTTCTCGGAGGAGCAGAGACAGCCGCAGGTAGTCAACAGCAAGTAGAAAGGTGCGGAGACACCGGCAGTAGAGAGCCGGTGTCAGACAAAGGGATATGGATGTGGGAAACTTCATAGGAGGACCCAAGACAAGGGATCGATATTCTAGGGCTCTCAGGCTGGATCTAGTCATCCTTGGGAGAATTGATGCTATGCATGTGATGGTAGGGGACATCTCGCTAGATATTTCCCGACATGTCGAGCTACTGACAGGGAAGTGGTGGATGGACCACTGAGGTAGAGGCAGAGAACAGAACAGGTAGACCCGCCAGGTGGTGGACGTGGCAGAGGAGTAGGGAGAGCTACAGGTGGTGTAAGACGCTTCGAATTACTTCTACCACCACCCCCAGGAGGTCCGCACTAGGCTCAGGGAGCTGGGGGATAGGGGTGGGGACAACTGCATGCAGTCGAGGCATACGACCCAGGGGATCTAGGGATAATTTGAGATACAATCTGTGTCTTTTCTACCGTAGATGTCATACTCATAGACATAGGTTCCAGTCATTCCCTTATAGCCGCATGTCTTTTACAAAACCTTGAGATTCTGGTAGAACCATTGACTTGATCCTTACACTTAGAGACACCTATGGGAGGAGACTCGATGATCACTCACTATTGCAGCCAGTGTGATCTTACCCTCAAAGGAGAGAGTTTTAGTTGGAACCTCTTGGTGGTAGTGTCGAGGCCTTATGACTTAATTCTTGTTATGGATTGGTTATCTTCAGGCCATGCCTAGATTGACTGTTTTTGGAGAAGGGTACGGTGTGTCCGCCGTGATGGAACGAGGTTTTTCTTTGTCGGAGAAAAGGAAACCCAGGTAGCACAAAATGGACTCATGCATAGGAGGGTGCAGCCAATCACTCGTGAGTTGGATAGCCTTACCCTCATAGAAGTAGATGTTGTGAACTCTCAATTCCCAGCAGTGGTGGTAGAATATGACAACGTATTTCCCGAAGATGTTCCAGGATTACCTCCCCGCCGGAAAATTGACTTCTATATTGACTTACACCCTAGGACGACACCGATTTTCTCGTCGTAATATCGGATGGCTCCCACAGAGCTTCGTGAGCTGAGGGTGCAATTGGAGGATTTGCAGATCAAGGGTTTTGTGAGACCTAGCATTTCACCCTGGGCGGCCCCAGTCTTGTTTCCCAAGAAGGCAGACGAGAGTCTGAGGTTGTGCATGGATTACCAGTGCATGAACTAGGTGACGGTGAAGAAAAAGTATCCACTATCGAGAATAGATGACCTCTTCGATCATCTAAGATGGACACAGTGGTTCTCGAAGGTTGAACTTAGATCAGGCTATCACCAGCTACGAGTGCGGGATGAGGATATACTGAAGATGGCTTTCAGATGCCGCTATGGTCACTATGAGTACTTGGTGGTGCCTTTTGACGTGACGAATTCCCCTGAAGTGTTCATGGGAATGATGAACCGGATCTTCTAGCCGTACTTGGACCGGTTCGTAGTGGTCTTCATCAACGACATCCTTGTGTACTCAGCGTCATAAGAGGAGCACGCAAGACACCTGCGGATGGTTCTGGACGTACTCCGGGAGCACCAGCTTTATGGGAAGCTCTTGAAGTGTCAGTTCTAGATTCAGGAGGTCCACTTTCTAGGACATGTCATCTCAGAAGATGGAGTAGCTATGGACCCAGCCAATGTGGAGGCTGTGTTAGCATGGGAGCCACCTTGTAGCGTGACGGAGGTGCGGAGCTTCCTTGGGTTGGTAGGATATTACCAGAGATTCATTCCTGATTTCTCCCAGATATCAGCACCGATGACAGCCTTGACCAGGAAGGGGCAACCCTTTGTGTGGACAGAAAAGTTCCAGAAATATTTTGAGTAGCTGAGACAGAGTTTGACGAGCGCCCCAGTCTTGAGATTGCTGGAGGAGGGTGTTGAGTACATAGTTTTCTACGACGCATCAGGGACCGGGCTCGGCTGTGTCCTGATGCAGCGGCATTCAATGATTGCTTATGGTTCGCACCACCTTAGGACACATGAGCAGAACTATGCAAACCATGATCTTGAGTTGGCAGTGGTAGTCTTCGCATTGAAGATGTGGAGACACTACCTTATGGGAGATCAGTTTATTGTCTACTCTAACCACAAGAGCCTCAAGTACATACTCTCACAGAAGGATTTGAATCTGAGGAAGAGGCATTGGCTAGAGTTCCTCCAGGACTATGATTTTGAGATCCTCTATACTCTTGGAAAGGGGAACAAGGTGGCAGATACCCTTAGCAGAAGGTCAAGCTCACAGCTGTTGAGTGAGGCGAAACAGCAGTTAGTGGTGTTATAGTTATCCTTTGTGGATGGAGAGGATACAGCTTACCTACAGTCGATGGTCGTCACCCCTCCACTCTTACAGCGAGTTAGGGAGGAAAAACTTGCAGATGCCGACTGTGTGGATTTACGTTCTCAGTTATCCATAGGACATGCTCCTGATGGATGTTCGCAAGGTGGGGAGCACATAATTCTTTTTAGAGGACGCACTGTTGTACTAGTGGCGATCCAGGAGGAGGTCCTGAGGGAGTTTCATAAATCCCCTTGGGCGGTACATCCTGGAGTGGAAAATATGTACCTGGACCTCCAACGACAGTTCTGGTGGTCAGGCATGAAGAAGGCAGAAGCAGAGTTTGTTTCTCGATGCCTCACATGCCAGCAGGTGAAGGCTGAGCACCGGGTTCTAGTGGGATTAGCTCACCCCCTGGAAGTCCCAGAGTGGAAGTGGGATGGGATATCGATGGACATCATGGCATTCTTACCACGGACGTCCAAGGGGAATGATTCCATTTGGGTGATCATTGACGGACTCACCAAGTCGGCCCACTTCCTAGCTATCAGGGAGTAGAGTTCTGTAGTGAGCTTGGGACACCTCTATGTGTAGGAGATAGTTCAGCTTCATGACGTCCCTTCTACTATAGTATCATACTGAGATGACCGCTTCACATCCTGGTTGCGGAAGGGATTGTAATAGGCGTTTGGGACTCAGCTATGCTTGAGCACAACATTTCATCCCCAGACGGATGGTGAGACGGAGAGGACTATTTAGGTTCTGGAGGATATGTTGCGAGACTGCATCTTGGACTTTGGTCACAGTTGGTAGGACCACCTACCACTGGTGGAGTTTGTATACAACAACAACTACCACTCCACCATTAATATGGCACCATTCGAGGCATTGTATGGGAGACCCTTCCAGTCACCGCTTTGCTGGACCGACCCCGGAGAGTCAGCGCTCATGGGTCCAGAGTTAGTGCGAGCTACAACAGAGAAGGTGCAGATCATCTGGGAGCAGATGAATACTTCCCAGAGCCGGAAGAAGTCTTATGCTGAAATATGATGAAGACCTTTGGAGTTCAATGAGGGAGACCACATCTTTCATCGGGTCTCACCTCGACGAGGGTTGCGGAGATTTGGCCGAGGCGGCAAGATATCTCTGAGGTTCATCGGACCTTTCCAGATTCTGTGCAGATTTGGTGAGGTGGCGTACCGCCTAGCTCTACTGCCACAGTTGCATCGTGTACATGATGTCTTCCACATGTCGCAGCTGAGGAGGTACGTGCATGACCCATCGCACGTCATCGACTGGGGCGAGCTGGACATCGAGGATGGAGGGACCTTTGCTGAGTACCTGGTGGAGATCGAGGATCGGTAAGAGAGGATCCTTCATGGGAGATCGATTCCCTTGGTGCACGTCCGGTGGTATCATTAGAATCTTCAGGAGAGCACGTGGGAGCGGGAGGCCCAGATCCGTGCCCAGTACCCTCATCTTTTTGAGTAGCCTTTGTTTTGGCTTTTCGAGGATGTAAATCCCCATGGTGGGGAGAATGTAATGTCTCATAATTTTTATTTATTATTTTTAAATATTATATGGAATTATTTCGAGACCGGGCACGAAGACGGCACATCATTCTGAGGTCCAGTGAGCCTGGAATGGTGGTTTGAACTTTTTTTAAGTTAAGTAAGTCAACACTTGTGCGCGGTTGTGGTAGTTTCAAAACGGATGCTCGGATTAAGAGTTTGAGCACACTATTGCGTCCGGGGCAACAACATTACCTAATAATGAGGCTAACCTTGACCGATACAGGTCGAGGGAAAAAGTTAATTTTCAGATGTTTTAATAGAAAAATAAAATAAAATAAAAATCTAATTGTTTATTTTATTTTATGGAAACAACCGCTACAGTGTAGAAAAAGGGAAATTGTTTCCTTAATTAAATATTGTTTCTTAATGCCAAATAAATGGAAAGTTGGACTTTTTAATACGCAGCGACGGTAAGTCTATTTCCTTAATTATTGGCGCATCATAATGACTCAAGAATAGGCAGGTAGGAGTCATTAATATCTCCGCGTAATAAAGTGTCAATATTGTTTCCCTTTTTAAAGGGTTGAACAATTGTTGATCGTTGGCGACATTTGAGTGGAACCTCTACCGAATCTGCGGCGTGTTGGAGAAAACTCTCAACGACGAACGACGACGGATCGAAGTTGAGAATCGATATGCCAACAACGTTGAAGGATCTCGATGACAACGGCGGTGCGGCACCTTCGTCAACGATCAATCCTTTCAAAAGGTAGGGTTTTTTATTTCAATTTCCCTTCCCTGCATTTGAGTTAAAACGACAAATGCGGATCAAACACAAACAAGTTGATCCGCGGATTCGTACGTTCTTGCAGGAGGGATTTTCTTTGGGAAGATTATGTGGAAATTGATCCATGCATTATGTTGTTTTTGATTCTTACTCCATTTAAGCCTATTAATGGGAGCGGATCAATGCCATGATGAATGACGGTGGAGGTTCATTCCTCAATTTGTTTATTTGGATTTCTTCCTCCTTCTTTCCTCGCACGTTCTTCACGTTCTTCAAGGGGCGACGAAAAACAGATCGTTGTGCATCCATTCTGCAACGCAATGATCCCAAATAAAATTTTCGACACCGCAACGACTTTGTGGATGTGCGGTGACGATAGAGGATGACGAATCAGACCAGATCGGAAAGAGAATTCTTCAAGCATTCTTCGTGCGGGAAGATCGGAACACGTTTTCAGAGCCGATCGGAGGCCCGAAAACGATGGAAGTGGATTCATGGTGTCGGGGAGACCAAAACCTATAAGTTTTGTGGTGATCGAACAGTCGGATCGATGATCGGAGCACCACGAGAGGCGCGTCGGCAAAGAGCGTCATTTCTGGAAATTTCTAGAATACACGGCTTGTACTTCCAAAGAACACGCCGTGTAGTACTGGAGGCGGTGGCTAGGGTTTCAGGGTTAGATAAGAATCACACGGCGTGTGAC
The DNA here is from genome assembly GCA_963277665.1 of Viscum album. Classification (NCBI taxonomy): domain Eukaryota; kingdom Viridiplantae; phylum Streptophyta; class Magnoliopsida; order Santalales; family Viscaceae; genus Viscum; species Viscum album. Next base: position 1,614,640,291 of record OY728161.1, read on the forward strand.
CCCGGTCACACTATGTGTTGGACCTTCCCCAAAGATCGACGTGTACTTTTGGTACTACACGGACACGGGATGATCTACACGGATTCAGGTGACACGGCGTGTACAACTTGGAAGAAGTGGCTATGCGGGACTTGGAATGTATATCGGGGGTACGCGGACACAGGATGGAGTACAAGACCGTGTACCCCATCACATGTCCAGGCGAGGCTAGCAGCGCGGGTCACCCAGCGTGCGGATTACACGGATTGGAGTACACAGGTTGGTGACCGTGTACGGGCACATGGCCAGAGTACATGGAGCCCACCCCAGTTACCTAGATATGGAGTGTACGCCATACTACATGTCGTGTACTTAGTTTTTCCTACATGACTAGCCTCACAACATGGGCCGTTGTACACGGGCAGTACCTGGGGTCAGACAACACGGCGTGTATCATTTCTACATGCCGTGTACCTTTTGGAAAATGGCTTTGTCCTTTTTTCACCATTCCTTGGACATAATTCGTTTGGGTTAGTGCCCCTTCTTCTTGTTCCCCTGAAGGTTAGGCATCATTCCCTCACACAGGAGTATGATCCCTTCAGTAGGACTTTCTGTGATAGAGTTAGGCATCCATCTGAGAGGCCCAGATAGAGATCCTCTATCCATTCCTGACCCTAGGTAGAGTCAGGCATTGACGTGACCAACCTTATCAGGCGTTGATCCTCTACCTAGCTGGTGTATTACCTAACTGGTGAATCTGGATAAGTCGTTGTATCCACCATGGCCTTGGTAGGGATCCTCATCTGTGTATCGAGATCTTTCCCACTCAGGAGTGTGTCTCCTGTAATGAGTGCATCTATCTACTGATCCTTTCCACTCAGGAGTGTGTCTCCCGTAATGAGTGTAGCTATCTCTCGTGATGGTTCCCGACGACCAGCACTTCTCGGATAGACGTCATCATAGCTATAAGACTCGTGGATTGTGTTCTCCCAGAATGAGTGCATCATGGAATCTTTGAACAGAATCCCTAACGGGGGTATGTGGTTGTGTGACTTGTCTCTAGACCATGGGTATGGGTTTTGAGTATATCCGGTTTCTTGTATATGTTCTGTAGACATATACTGTGCATATATGATTGTACCTTTACTTTGTGTACTGCTTTGTGGTTTTCAGGGTCCTCTACTGAGTATTGTTATACTCACCCCTACACGGGCTTTGCCCGCACGTCTGGTGTCTTGTGCAGACGAGCAGTCTTTCGATAGAGTCCAGTGCGGACCAGGACAGGACCGAGCTTTCTGAGTTCCCTACAGGCTGAGGAGTTCCTACGGCTATGTACGGCAGTCCTAGTACCTTTTTTTTATTACAGGTTGGACTTTGTAGTTTTCAGACTCTTGTTTTTTGTGGGCTTGTATTCTGGCCCAGTTTACTTTTACAGTACTCTACCTTTTTTCGTACTCTGTTGGTTGGGTTTAGTTGTATGCATGCATTCTTTTTCCTTAGTTGTTTTTTTACATTTAATCTTTTTGTGGGACTAGAGATGTGTGCTTGTGTACATGTACATCGGCAATTCCTTCCATGTTAGTTATGCCTACTCGGTGCTAGTCACCAGCCCCTGGCCAATTGGAGGTGGGATTGGGGAGTCACGGCATGGGCCCCACTGGGACGGGTCGTGACAGTTGTGAGGTGTAGGCTAGTTTCCATTATGATATTTTACTCACAAAAGTTCATAAGGAAATAAATGAACCTATTGTTCTGGATGACTTCAAAGATGGTACTGTACAGGAAGGTGTTGCAGATACAGGTAGTGTTTCTTTATGCTCAGTGCAGATGGGTGAGGTGTAAGGGATACCTGAACCTGCTTATGTGATTCTAGAACCTATATATTATCAAGGGGTGGATAAATACTGTATGATTCATGATCTTAGAAAACGAGTTTTATGGGGAGAAAATAATCACATGCCTAGAATGCGTTTGAATTCTCTAATAGAGGAAGTTGATAGTGTGAGAGTTCTACCAGCTGTACATGAGTGTCATGATGTTAGTGTGTATTTCCTTGAAGTAGGTGTACAACCAATAAGAACTAGAAAATAAAATATAGAAACTTGATTTATAGAAATGAACATGAAATTTATGGTAATGATTTAATTTGAAAAATTTTAGTTACATATACATCATGTTAGTTATTATTGTGGATCCTTTGAAAGAAGCTATGTTGTTGGATGAGTACAAGGAAGCTAATGAGTGTTTAGAAGAGTTAGGGTTTCTTAGTTCTTTTTTTTCTGGTGATGGATCTTGTCATAGAGGTAGTGTAGCTAAAGCCATCTTGAGAAATGCAAGGGTGTCATCAACAAGACTTGCTATATCTGGAAGAGAAGCATATGGATGTTTAGAATGAGGTGAAAAGCTACAACAAGGGAGATGAATTTAACAAGATACTTTGGACATTTGGTTTACCTATAAGATCAGTGCACAATACACATAGAAAATTTCAAGACTATTGGTTTATGGCATAGATTACAGGGGCTCCATGGTTAGAAGAGGTTAAGGAAGTATTGGAGGATGTAGGGTAATTTATTAGGAATCCTAAAATATATGTGATTGAGGTTTTATGTCATATTCAAGTGGCCTAGTTGATTAGTAAATTGGTCTTTTAAATATTGAGAACTAAATATTTCTTCCATGAAATACTAACACGGGAAATGAAGCTGTTAGAAGACTTTTTGAAGTGTCTTATAGAGAATAAACATAAATGTTGCACAGGCTAGGAGGGAAATGGAAATCATTTTCACTTAGAGAGTGATGTAAGGTCCAGGAAGGTGTTGTTTTACTTATGTATGAGATATATAAATGTTGAAATAATAAGAGAGTATTTATTTGATTTTTTTATGTTCATTTTTTAATACATTTATTTTGGACCCAATTAACGGGTTTCCCTTCTTTTAACATTAATAATCAACATAAAGGACTCAGTAACTGATCTATTGTGTATCACCAGTGATGGTGGAAGTCTTGGTGTCCTAACTGAAATTTTAACATTTTCTATATGATACATTAATAATGGTTTTATTGATGAAATAAAAACTAATTATTTTTTGTTTTCATCGGGTCATACTTAGGGCCTCATATAGTAGATTATTGAAGAAAAATCAACATGCATAGAGTGAGATAAAAATGATGAAGTACATAGTGATCTTACAGAGGGGTAATTTGACATCATGACACTAGAAAACGGTTCTACTAATATTGATTTGAATAGGATGAATGAGCTGGCTATTTCCATATACAAAGAATAGTTTGATATTGTGGTTGATGTTTTTTTTTGGTTGCACAATACTTGAGAACAAAAAGATGAATCAATAGTTAAAAAGGGCCTAAACATGGATTTTTTATATTGTAGGGTCTATTAATTCAATGGAAATTAATGAATATATATTTCAGAACTTAACCATTGAATTTGGGCTAATTAGTATGTTTGTGACAATCAATATTCAGCATGTTTTTAGAGTGAGTTCTTAGGACAGTTAAAGTTGTGGAATGTGTCATGCTAGTAGTATTGATGAGACAAAGGCTGTTGGAACTAAAAAGGGTGGTAAGTATTACTCAACCCACAATAGGCCACCTAGAATACCTGAAGGACATGCCAAAGAGATGAAGGAAGGAAATATTGTTGACTTTAGTGATGAGGAAGAGTTTTATCTACCAAGAATGATGTCGGTGATAAAACAAGTATACCACCAACTGCAATGTAAATCCTACCATTATAGTGATAAAAAGTTGAGGCACACTTAGGAGAACCACATGGAGGGCATGGTAGTTTTTTAAGAAGTTGATCATTGTTATGAATGTGGGGTGGGGTTATCTATAAGTCTAATTGTATGCCTAAGAGTAAGGGATAGGTGGTCATGCGTAACTTCCCCAAGGAATATTTTCCATTTCCTTTATTAATTTTTGAGGGGTTGGTTGTAGAAAGTGGGAGATATTAATTAGGGGATTTGGATGTTAGTGGGGGTATAATTTAATTAGTTTTACACAACTAATTGTTGGGAGGTTAGTTTCCTTAGAAGGTGCCACATTTTGGCTTTGGTAAGAGTGGTCTTCCTCTGGGGGTTTCTTTTATATTATATCACACCTCTATTATAACCCTATTTTCTAAGCCTAATACTGAAAATAAAAGTGTATTTATACTATTAGATCTATAATTTATTTAATTATATTGATTATGTACCATTATTAGAATGGAAACCTAACAGCATCCTTGAAGATGAAATTGTATTCATTGTAAATATGGTAGTTAGAATTTAAGTCAATGTGTGCCGAATGTGGGAAATGGAGAAAGAATAAAAACAATAAAAAAATTGATAAGGTTATGGATCCCTATGAAGTCTTCATTACTACAATTTTCACTCTATACTTGTCTGTTTATTTCTTTCAATTCACATATATTTATCATAAATGTCATTTTGTAAATAAAATGTTGACAAGAGATGATTTTATGTTTGTAATGTTTTCTTTTGAGATTCGATTTACTAGTAATATGTTGTTTTTTTATGGATTCTGATGAAGAACTATATCTTAGAGACTGCACTTCTATGGATGTGGATCACTCTTAATTTCTAAAACACTATGGGTAGATGTCGTAGGAATGGGGAAACATACCTTTTTTATATGGTAACATTAACCATTATAGGGGATTCCAGTTCCTTACTGAGGTGTGTGGGGTCCCTCAGCATGCTTTAATAAAGAAACCTACTCAGCTCGGGAATTTTGAAGGAGAATGGGTGGTTTCCTTTTTTATCAATAAATGTGACCGACTTTCCAAATGCATTCTCAATTTTTAGTTCTATATGTTTTTCTCTGATTTTGGGCTTGGAAATCTTGGTGATTTAGACTACCCATTCAGGACTCAAGGTGGGTTTTTTCACAATATCTTAAGTTAATTCCATTTGTTTTCTATGAAATACTGTAATGTTTTAGTTTTTTCTTATCAAATATTCTTTTTAAATTTTTCATATTGAAGTGAAAACATAGTTCCATCAAGAACTAAAGCTATTTATGTTGGATAAATTGAGTCCTCTTTCTTTCTCTTATGCATTTTTTGTTTGGAGAAACTTTCAATTTCAATTATAATTATTTTTGTTAATGGTTAATAAATTTTAATTGTATTTATGTGTGTTTATGTGGTGTTGGGATCAAAGATAAATGCATTTAATAATTGACCATCAAATCTACCAGTCAAAAAAATGATACTACGGTGTTTCACCTCAATAAAATTTGAAAAAAGCATTCATATTATTCATTGTTTTCTTTTTTTATTATTTTTTTCTCTATCCACAATAGGATTTATTGTCATTTATGGTTATAAAACAATGAAAGTGTATGGATCAACCATTAAAAAAGTTTTTCATCAAATTTAGATGAAAAAACTGGTTGGACAATATTTCATAATGAAGAAACTGGAAGGTTTATTGTCAATATATTGTCCAACTTGTCATAATTTTCAACCAATTTTAAAATAGTTGGATAATTGTCAAACTATTTTATTCTAAAAAAATTATTGTCAGACTAGGGTACTACAAATCTAGTATTCATGGTATATTGGATGTTTTATATAATTCAAAAAGGAAATGGACCAGTTTTGGCATTATCCAACCCCTATTACACAAACCATTGGAATAAAAAACTCATTATACATGGACAAGACCCTTTACTTTTCATCACAACCATATTATAAATTACTCATTCATTTTATTACTTATAAAGTATTCTAATGTCTTCTGCAATTACATCACACATAAAAATTGATATAAGGTCACACAAAAAATATAATAGACTGATCGTACATGAAATACATCATATATTGTAGCAGTAGAGTGACACAAATTGTACTAAACATAGAAATTGTATATGAATTGTGACTCCTCCATTATTAAATCACAAACAAAAATGTTTGTTTATTAGTTATAGAGTCACAGACAAAGTGAAGTAGACTAATCATATTTTCAATACATCATATATTGTAATAGAAGAGTCAAAAAAAGATTGTAATACACTCAGATACGATATATGATTAATGATAGATTCTACTTCACACATAGGCGTCGGTTTCTATTTCACACAAACTATATTATAATTTGTCTATTGTAGATTTTGTGTGACCCTATAATATTACACATGCTGAAATATAATTTTATATAAATGTTTTTCTTACTACCAGTGTGATAGTAGAGAGGAACAACAATCCTCTAGAAGTGAAATAAAAAGGACTTGCTAATATAAGTGGGGATAATCTCCTTCTTCTAGCCACCTACATCCCAAATTGTGGATAACCTGCTTCTTGCCTCTAATTTAATTTTTCTTTATGTCTTTGCGAGTATTCATGCATTAATTTTCACATTGTAAGTGTTTGAAAATAATATACTTTCATTTATTCTATCATCTATGGGTTTATTATGAAATAATTGATTTTATATGTTGGAGACTGTGATTACTTATTTTACTTAAGAAAACAACAGTGTTTTATGATCTATTTATTTATTTACTAATTTTTATGGTAGGATATAACTGACTATGATCATATTTTTGGACTATCTACCAACTTTCTCAAAGAATACAGATTTTGATGAATGTAGAGAGTTACCCAACCACACACACTCTTATATGTATATGGTCGTTTGGTTCTCATGGGTCTTGTTCCAATAGAATTTATATTTAGTCTTAATGTAATCTAGTGGATGGTTGGGGTTGTCTCTCTAAGAATAGGGCATGGTAGTTTCACTATCTTAATCAATTATGTATTTTTCAATATTTTGAAATAGGAGAGCAGTGAGGGCTTGTTGTTTTGATGAATTAAAATAGGAAAAATGAAAATGTAGGATGAAATGGTTGAAAGAAAGGGAGACACCCATAGATTCAAATTTTTGATCCTTTTGTAACATACTTAATCCTTCAATTATATTCCATATTTCTTCTAATCAGGAACATACAGTATTAATTCTTAAATTGTTTCAATGAACATTACACTCAAGGAGAAACTCCTATGTGATTAGCTCATCACTCTCTTCAATGGGTCACAACTATGACGCATCTTCCATTCAGATCACTTCTCTCATCATACATTACTTATTTGAATATTGGTAGGGGAATGAGTGTTCAGAAGTATGAAAGAAAACAAGAAAGTGAGTGACATGAGGTATGATCGTCTCATTGGCCTCTCACTATCCAGAGATCCACATAACAATATAGAATAAATCAAGCCAGGTTTTTGGATTCTATATCAATGGTTTGCTCTGATGGGTGATACTTATGTTATCCATTATAACAATCTATACCCTAGTAGTTCATATCCATTTCCATACATTATGAAATTGGTATAGATACAAATTTTGAATTCTAAAGGACCAATCAAAATAACAGTCTTTGAAAATAGATTACATACATGAACCTTACATCACAATTCAAAACATAAAATTCATCATAGATAATACTTTTATAATTTCATTAATCTCCTTGATTAACCCGACATATAATTCATAATAAACATCTTGGAATCATTGAAAAATAAAAAAATAAGAGAGGGGTGATCTCAGATGATCAGTAAGGGTAAGTGTACATCAAAATCTATTATATATAAATAATCATAAACCTTAAGGTAAGGTTTATAACAGAAGCCCTTTAAATATAATCATTATCATAATATGGAAAGAATAAATATTACCATATAAAATAATCACATGATCTAGAAAACATAACCATGGATATTCTACTAGTTTAATAATGACAACGAATATCAATAACAAATCTCATAATGAGGGAATTCATAATGTCGGACATCATAAACATCACTTTAAGTCTTCAGCTAATAAGTCATACATAAACAGGTAAAAATCCAAACTAGTTTGTCTCATGAGACCTACCGATGCATCGGAGGGCTATATCAGGCCCCACCTATCATCTAAAAAGTTCAATTCATTCCTCATGTAAAAGAGTGAAACCCAACCAACATAAACATCCATATTAAATCTAGCATACAAAATGTTTACACATTAATCATAAACCATGAATGGTATAAAAATAGAACATCCACAATAAAACATATCATAACCCCTTCAATACCATATGGTAAATTATATCATAATACATCCACCTCAATAGTCATAAAATATAATAAAGGATGTTGACTAATATTATAATAATCTAATAAAATAATTAAAATTTTCTTGAGAGAAATTACGCTTTTTAATTTGAAATAATTTAAATGTCACAAAATTATAAAATAAAAAATTCCCTTTGAAAATAACATTGTAATATTTTAATGGATTATCCAAAACATTAAGGTTTCATGAGGGTAGAAAAAATCTACTCATGCCATATAAGTTAAAAAATATCCCTTTCATTGAAAAAATACATAAAGTACATCATTTGAAAAATGAAAAAATATTCCTTTAAAACCATTTCATAAATAGTAAACCATGGTTAAAAGACTTTAAACATTTGTAAGATAATAGTAATAAAAAATTTAAAACATTTTTATGAAACATGAATGTGTATGATAAATATTCCCCAGTAGATACTTACATATAAACAATCCCGAATAAAAATGAGATTGCAAAATTAACCCTTACCTCATACTTTACATTAGTTGAGGTTAAATTAAACTAATTTATAATGATTAAATCATGTTATTAAATTATACTAGAACACAATCCATATTTATGATATCATACATGATCCTATTATATCATTTTATTAATAATACTCCATTATTACCATTGTTTTGGGTGTTAACTGTTTCATTTTCTAAGGTTCATTTTGTCATGTAAGTCATATTTATTATGAATATAATATACTTTATTCGTATAAAAAATGATATTAAGTTCATGAGTATTATATTTATTCATTGTATAAATTTTTATAATAATTCATAAATGGTTATCATGGAAGATGAATCTGATTGTGTTCTAGAGACGGAAGGTTGTATGCACGCATGAGTGAGGGAATCATCCCGTAATGATAATAGGAAAGGAATTTTATGGAATATTAATTATAAAAAAATCAATATAATTCCATATTTGTTAGTTATTTCCATTATATTAATCATTATACTCATCCAAATAAAGTGATGATGAAAAGAAAATCACTCCACAACGTGGAGACGGTAAGTCGTACGTACGCACACATGGTGATGTAGTTTTTTGTAGGATGGATAAAAGGATGAATATGGTTGAACAATAATCATAATAACACCTCATTACATATATTATACTTTAGTTATTACTTTAGTATGGAAACTTCATTTTAAGAGGACGTAGAAGAAGAAAATAACTCGAATGTGTTGGTAAAACAATTACCTCTTCTTCGATGGAATTCATTTGGTTCTCCTCTTAGGGACACTAGGGGTTGTCTATTTAGAATAATACGACCTAAAACACTTGTATAATAAGGTTTTTAAGAGAAATGGTATGTTTTTGGTCAATAAATAAGGCTCAATGTGGTGTGTGTAAGTGAGGAATGAGGTGCCTTTTTATAAGAGAGGAGATGGGAACTCTTGGAATACTTTAAAATATTAAATTAATATATATTTATTTTTGATTTAAAAAAGATAAAAATTTATTTATTTCTAAGATAATATTAGGATGGATAGAAATCCTATAAAATATTAATTTTTAAACATTTTTAGGTAAAAATATTAACCTTATCTTTTGGCTTTAACCCTTAATTAAACTCTTCAACTCTTACCATAAAAACGTGGATTTTTAAACGTTAGGGTTAATATAGTTACTATAAAATGAAAAACTAACCCCAAATGGATCATTTATGACCTATTTATCATTATTATAGTAATTTGGACAAATGTTATATTTTTATGAATTTTTTATTATTTAATAAAATATTATTTATTTTAAATTATCATTTATGTCAATTTTGATAGTATTCATTATTTTTATTTTTAAAAAATATCATAACAACATGATATCATCAAAAAAACACCTCAAATGTATCACTAACATGTCTAATTTATCTATAAAATTCTTGTATTTCATTAATTATTCCAAATTATGTTTATTGTAATATTTTTATATAATTTATTTGATATATCCATTGATTAAACAATTAATGCATCATTATTATGAAAGCCTTTAATTAAATTATTTATTCTCTAAAAATTAACAATAAATTATCATAATGAAGATAAATTTATTATATTTAAAAGTACGATTTATAGTTGAATTTATCTTCTGTATAATTATTCATTAAAAATGTAGTACTTATTAAAAACATGAGTATGAAATTTTTAACTTATCTTTAAATAAAATATTATAAATGTCATATTCATTCCCAAGTCACTGAATAATATTATAATTTTAGAATAAGTTCTATTTTGGTCAAAATAAACTTATCCAATGAAATTGGGATAATTGTAAAGGTAATTTTATCATATTTTTAATATAAAATTTTTCCTTTAATTTCCTGATTTACCCATTACCATGGTAATAAAAAATATTACTCAAGTTACCATTCATATTCAAAAAAATAAAAGATTCCAAATTACATAATTTGGACCCAATTATTCTAAATATGGAATAAATTTTCATAATTCAATATACTGAAGTTGTAGTAGTTGATTTAAAATTAATCTCATTGATTGGGTGAGAAAACATATTATTAAAGTTTAAACATGAAAAATATTGAAATGTTTTTATATATAAATTAAATGTAAAATTGATGCTAATAAACTATATTAGATTTAATGATTATAAAATAATATATTTATACTTTAAAAACAATCATAAATATAATTTTACACTATGAATTATGTTGACGAAAATGTTGTTTTCAATTAAAAATTAGTATTTTTCACAATTTATTAAAACATGAAACTTATCAGAAAAATCAAAAAAATTAAATCAAATTAAATTTTTATATTCAACTTTAAAATAAGAAGATTATTTTTTTTCAAATATAATATATAAAATTGTTAAAGTTTTTATTTAAAATAGGTTCTTCTTTAAAAGTCATTAAAACGGTTTCTTGATATAATTTTTTATATGTAATATTGAGTTTGTTCTTATTTTATGTCTATCAAATCTATTAAGTGAATATAAAATATATTTTATTGAATATATAACATAAATATTTCATTAATATAATTTTCTAGTAGTAATTAATTAAATTTATTAGGATAAAATGACATTGTGAGAATAAAAATATATCTTTATAAAAACATTTCCTATAGATTCAGTTTGTTCCTATATTATTTTATAACTAATTTGTAACCAAATAATTAAAAAAAATACTTTCATAAGTTAGTTAAAAATATTCATAACCAACAAATTAATGAATAATTTATATCCTATTATATTAAATATTAATATTTTAATAATATATTGTTGTTCTGTAAAACTTGGCCTTACATGTTACGCAAGACAACTCATTGTCGTGTGTAGTGTAAGCTTATCATGGAATTGCATACAATGTAAGCTATTAAATAAAATGAATTTATTTAAGAAGAGACATACTAAAATATTGGGGTATTGCATTCTCCCCTCCTTTAATAAATTGTGTCCTCACAATTCGAAATTGGCTTCAAAAACTAGGGTTTTGACTTTTCAAAATATCTTTGTTGAAATACAATATTATAAAAAAAGGATTAATGAGACCAACATATTAAAATAAATAAAGTTAATTATGAAGGTCACTAAAGATAACACATATTAGGGTTATATATAGGAAAACATGGACATGGAATTGAAATCTCCCCAACAAGCTCTGATGGAGAGTGATAGAGAACATGGTTAAGATTAAGTTAACAATCACAAAGCTATAAATCTATGATAATATAAGGGACTGTTTGATTCATAATAAATAAGGAACTAGGATAAAATTTTTGGTTTCAATATCATTTCCCTAGAGTTATATAATTATTTTACTATTTAGATAAGTAATTACTTGATTTCATTCCATGTCATAAGAATAATCTAATGCTTTGGTTATGCTTCGATCTATTTTCGCTTCATCCCTCACACCTGGAAATAAATGTTAAATTTTATTTTTTCATACTTGAATAACTTTTAGGAATCATAAGATCCATTATTCATTCCTTCATCATTTTAATTTTTACTGAAATAAAAATAGTAAGCACTAGGTACCCAAAATGATAAATCATACATTAACCTCAAAAAATAATATACAATGTCAAAATTAATCCAATCCAACATTGAGGCTCATCCAAAATACTTATGTCCAAATTAATAGTCCAAATAGGTCTCTAAATTTCCAAAATCAATCTTAACATCAAATTCCCTAAATAATGGAATTTATTTCTAATTATCACATACCAAATATTTGATCATCTTAAAAACCTTAATAAAAATTTTCATGATTCCAAATACATAAAGAAAAATTAATGCACTACTATCCTTATTTATTTATATATTTCATATAACCAGTAAATTATTGAAAAAATACTCAAATGAAATAATTATTTAATCCATGCATCAATTTTCATCTTTTGTGGTAAGATCGTAAACATGACAATGATGCATTATGTTCCTTTAAGGAATATTCCATTGATGATTTGGAATTCTCTTTCATAGTACCCCATATCCTTACTGTTGAAGCATTAATGATTGTAAAATTATTTCCTTCCCTTGTAACCATGAGAATGGTGGCCTTTTTCTCCATACTTGAACTAAAATCCTTTTACTCTCAATAAAATATCTAGGTGTCTACATCCAAAATTATCACATGTGGGAAAATACTTCTTTCCATTTAACTCTTTATCCATCTTTTCCCCTGTCATCCTCTACAATGCATGCTTCCTTCCAAACTCATAATTATTAGAAAATTCATTCTTTTCCTTGTTAGAATATGATATTATTTCATTATACGATGAGAATTTTTGGGATACTAGTTCTCTTCAAAAGATTGGATTAAGCTCAGAGACGATGTTATTATTCATATTCTTTATATCAAATGCATTTGTGAGGTTTTCATTCCTTCCAATAGGATCCATTTCTATATAATGGAATACACTTTATTTGGTTATAAATCATAAAGCATAATTTATAACAAGAAAAAAACTTAACATAAATTAATTTTTTTTCATAGTTAATCTCGTAATCATAAACATGGTTTCTTTGGGGACATATTTACTTTTAAATATTTCATAATGGGTGGTAATGAAAATTTGAATTATCCTAAGCATATCCCCCCAGAGTGTCAAACCAGATGTGCAATAAGGTTCATTTTTGTTTACCATGTTACGCTAAGTCAAGCCCGGCACACCTTGTTTGAGTTGTTACCCCTAGGTACATATAAGCTAGAACTATGTCCACTTTTTGTATATAAAAAGCGATGTATTTCTAGAAATACCCACATAATCTCTATTTACCAATATTTTTTTATGTTCTTATATACTTATTATCAAAGTCTATCTTAGGGTTATATTCCCTAATCTTTGGTTTTCTAAATCTAGTTTCCAAGGATGATACTAAACTTACTCTAATACCAACTATAACAACCCAAAACCTAGTATCCTAGAGTCGGTGCCATACATTCTTACATTATCATAGATACAAGTGTCAAGTTCCAAAGGACTGGTCAATTTTTTCATCTTGAAAAATATATTACATACATGAACCTTATATTATATTTCATAACATAAAATAAAACATAGAAAATCCTTTAATAAAATCATTAATATTCAATATTAACCCTACATATCAGTCATAATACATATATTGGCATCCTGGGAAAATAAAAAATAAGAAAGGGGTGATCTTAGATGCTCAGTATACATAAGCCTATAGGGGAAGCTATTATGAATAAATAATAATAAACTTTAGGGCAAGGTGTATAACTAAAAAACAATCCCTTTAAACATAATCTTGATCATAATATTGAAATAATAAATAATACCATAAAAAATCCCATGAACTAGAAAACATAACCATGGATATTCTACTTGTTTAATAATCACATGCAATATCAATAGAGGATCTCATAATGATGGAATTCATAATGATAGACATCATAAATATTCCATCAAGGATTCAACTAAAAAAACATACATAAACAAGTAAAAACACAGAGTAGTTTGTCTCATGAGTCATATTGATTCATCAAGGGGCTCAAGAAGGCCCCACAAATCACATACTAAGTCCAATACATTCCTCGTATTAAAAGGTTGAAACATAACCAATATAAATATTCGTATTAAAACTAGCATATGAAATGTTAATACATTAATCATAAACCATGAATCATATCAAAATTTCACATCCATAGTAAAACTTATCATAAACCCGTAAAATAAAATATGGTAGATTGTATCATAATAAATAAACATCAATTAAGTATGAAATAAAACAAAGGATGTTTACAAAGATGAAAATAATCAAATTAAATCATTAAAAAAGTGACAGAATTTATTATATTTATATTGAAATAATTTAAAAGCAAAATAATTATAAAAGAAAAAATTCCCTTTTAAAATAACCTCATATGATTATAATGGATTCTTATAAACATTAAGATGTCATGACAATTGAAAAATCCACTCTTGCCATAAAAGATAAAAAAAACATTCCTTTCATCAAAAAAACCATAAAGTACCTCATTTGGAGAATGAAAAAAAGATTCCTTTCAAACCATTTTATAAAAAGTAAAACTTGGGTAAAAGGATTTAAACATTTGTTGGATAAAAATAAAAATATTTTGAAAACATTTTTAAGAAATAATGAAATGGATGATAAATATTTCTGAGTAGATACTTATATATAAACAATATTGAACAGAAATGAGATTGTGAAATTAACCCTTACCACATACTTTTCTTTAGTTGAGGGTGATTTTACCTCTTATATAATGTTTAAATAATGTTATTAATTTATACAAGAACCCTATACATATTTATTATATCATATACTATCCTCTTATATCAATATGTTAATAGTACTTCATTATTACCATTATTTCAGGTGTTAACTATTTCATTTTCCGATGTATGTTTTGTCATGTAAGTCATATTTCTTATACATAGAATATATTTTATTCATATCCATAATTATATTATGTTCATAAATATTATATTTATTCATCATATAAATTTTTATAATCATTTTTAAATGGTTATCGTGGAGGATGAATCACATTGAGTCACGGAGATTGTAGGTCGTAAGTATGCACGAGCGATGATGCCATTCTATAATGATAAATGGTAAGAAATTGGATGGAATATTAATTATATAGAATCAATATCATTTCGTATTTATTATTTATATCCACTATATTCATCATTATACCGATCAAAATAAAGTGGAGATGAAAAAAATTACACCACAACGTGGATATGGTAAGTCATACGTACGCACGCATGGTGATATTGTTTTTCATAGGATGGATAAAGGGAGGAATATAGTTGTTGCACAATCATAATAAAATCTTAGAATATATATGATACTGGATTTATTACTTTATTATGGGAACATCATAGAAAGAGGAAGTATAACAAGAAAATAAATTGAATGAAATGGAAAAAAATGACCACTTCATTGATGGACTTCCTTTGGGTCTCCACTTGGGGAAACTAGGGGTGATATTTTTATAGGATCAGGACCTCCCAAGAATATATAAAAATATTGCGAGGATAAATTGGTAGGGTTTGGTATCTATAAGGCTCAATGGGGTGCGTGGAAGTGGGGAAGGAGGTGCCTTTTTATAGGAGAGGGGAGGGGCACTTTGGAATCCTTTAAATTATTAAATTAATATAAATTTATTTTCTATTTAAATTGATAAAAAATTATACATTTGGAATATAAGATGAGTATGGGTATAAATCCTCTCAAACAATTATTTTTATTCATTTTTAGGTCTCCATATAAAACTTAGCTTTCGACATTAACCCTTAGTTAAACAATTTAACTCTAACTGTGACAACTTGGGTTTGTACAGTTTAGGGTTAATACATTTACTATAAAATGCCTAAAAAACACCAAATGGATAATTGATGGATTTTTTAACCTTATTCTAGTTATTTGGACGAATTTTATATTTTTATAAATTTTATATCATTTAATAAAATTTTATTTATTTTAAAGTATCATTTATGAAAATTTTGAAACTATTCATTATTTGTCTTTTTTAAAAAATATCATAACCAAATGATAAATTTAAAAAAACTTCTAATATATCACTAACATGTCTATGTTATCTATAAAATTAATCTATTTCATTAATTATGTCAAATTATATTTTTTATATTTTTAATATAAATTATTTGATATTTCCATTGATTAAACAATAACTGCATCATTATTATGAAAACCATTAATTTAATTTTTTTATATAAAATTTAAAAATAAATTATCATAATGAAAATAAATTTATTATCATTAAAAATAGTCATTATAGTCTAATTTATCTTATGTATAACCATGTATTAAAAGTTTAATACTTATTAAAAACATAAGTATGGCATTTTTAACTTATTTGTAAAAAAATATTATAAATGTGGTATTCATACACAAGTTTCTTAATAATATTATAATTTAATTTTAAGGTGTTTTTTGTATCAATGCACTTATCCAATGAAATTAGTACAAGTGTTAGTGTAACTTTATAATATTTATAATAAAATATTTAAATTCAGTTACCTGATTTACCCTTAACCGTGGTAATAAAAAATATTACTAAAGTTACTATACATATTCCCCAAAATAAAACAAATCTATTTAAATAATTTGGACCCACTTATTAAAAATATGGAATACATTTTAAAAGTTCAAAACATAGAACTTGGTGTAATTAATTAAAAATTAATCTCGTTGATGGGGTGAGAAAATAGGTTAATAAAGGTTAAAAGTGCAAAAGATTGAAATTTTTTTTTATCTAACTTCAATGGAAAATTGATAACAATGACCTATATATTATTAAATTATAATAAAATAATCTATTTATACTTTAAAACGAATCAAAAATTTAATTTAACACTATGAAATATTTTGATGAAAAAAGTTGTTTTCAATTAAAAATTAGAATATTTCATTATTCATCAAAACATAAATCTTATCATAAAAATACAAAAAATATTAAAAAAATATAATTTTTATATTATGATTTAAAATAATATGTTTATTTCTTCAGGAATAATATATAAAAATATAAAAAAATTATATTGAAAATATATTCTCCATTAAAAGGTGGTAAAACTATTTTTATAAAAAATATTGGTTTTTATGTGTAATATTGAGTTTCTTCTTATTTTATACCTATAAAATAAATTATATAAATATAAAAAATATTTTATTGAATATATAACATATATATTTCATTAATATCATTCTCTAATTGTAATTAATTTAATTTATTAGGATAAAATTACTTTTTAGCACAAAAATAGTTCATTATAAAAACATTTCCTTTATATTCAGTTGGTTACTGTATTAATTTATAATTATGTTTTAACAAATGAATTCAACCATATATTTTAATAAGTTAGTTAATAATATTAAAAAAAATCAACTTAATAGTTATGTTATATATTATTATATTAAATAATTATATTTTAATAATATATTTTTGTTCGGTAAAACTCGGTCTTGCATGTAATGCAAGAAAGCTCATAATTGAGTGTAGTGTAATCTTATCTTGGTGTTGTGTAAAATTTAAGATACCAAAGAAATTTAATTTATTTAAGAAGATACATATTGTATAATCTTGGGGTGTTACAACCTCTCATCATCATTATATTGAGATATCATATGACTTCATAGTGGTTGAAAAAAACAAAGAACAGAGGTAGAGAAAGAACAACACAATTGAACATAATGAAAATGTAATGAAATTGAAATTTTTTAAACAAATTATATAATAGACTATATGTGATTAGTAGGTGTTGAATCCTTTCAATGTGGGGAATATTAGAATTATTTATGGACAGCAACATTCTTCTTCCTTTCTTTTAGTGTAACGAGTTTCTCCTTCCTTAGATGGGTTCTATGTGCACAAATTCAAGGATCATGAGTAGTTGAGAGAATCTAAGAGAAAATTCATGTTGAAAAATTTTATCCCATGATTGAATCTATAAATTTATGATAAAAATTGAAATAGAATTTTTTATTCACTTTACGGATCCAGTGGAACTCTTTGAGAATTTTCCTAGCATATGTGTTCACAAGTGAAGTGATAAATACTATTTTTTGACATCAGAGGATGAATGATTTTATCATTTAAAATGATGGAAAGCGGGCACATTTTGGATTTATTTTATGTATTCATAAAACTTATTGAACAATGTCTTGGATCGAGAACTTGATCGGTGTTGCACTGGTCCTTAGTTCTACACATCTTGAGCTTAATGTTTCTGAACTCAAATTCCATTTGATAGTTGATATTGTTAGGTAGTTTGGATCATCCATAATCATTTCTAGATTTTAAGGTTTAGTACAAGGTCATGCTGATTTGGAAATGCAAATAAAAGTGTAAAGGAGGATGATCAGTGCCTCTTGGTTTAAACAATAGTTTTTCGGGATTATTGGGGAAATTGATCAAGTAGTTGGTGTGTTGGCGTCTTCACACTTATGAATGGTGAGTGGAGATATCACATGGACCCTCCATTTTTATAATACCTAAGCAGGATCATAATAAATATGCAAAAAAGAAAATTTTCAGTTTTGTTCGAGCATTCTTAGGTAGATTGACTGGGGTTTGTTAGTATCTTTAATCATCTTTGTTGAAGATCTACTGGGGATGGTGCAGCTTTTCTTCAAGATTGGTTGGCTTTAGATCATCTTCCTCCTAAATGGTACTATGGAGAAGCTCTGTATTTATGGTTTTGTATTAAGGGATTCATCTTCAACTGATGGCTCTGGCGGGGGTTCAGTTCTTGTAAATTGTGGCATAGGGTGGCATCGCTTCGGTATTCTCCCGAGATTTGGTCATGGAGTTAGCAGTGAGTATTGGTTGTAATAGGGTGGTCCGGTCAGCTTCTACAGAGGCCTTTAGTTTATCTTCAATAGTGAGATAACTTCATTTTAATATGATGTGTTTCTTCTTCTCTGAACATCTTCATCGTGTGGCTAGCTTCAGATATGATTCACACCCAAGGGTTCGGTATTCATCAACTGGTGGAAAAACTTTTTCTCAGTGAGATAGGGATTTTAATAGGTTGGAATGAGATTCATGATGGGTTCATGGTACAGATGAGTGTGAGGGTGTGGGTTTACTATTTTATTTATTATCACATAAGTGACTATGGAGAGGGGATATATGGTCGATTTTGTGAAAAACCCCACAATAGGTTGGCCATGAGCCAGTCGTCACTTAAACAATTTTCTAAGCATGGTCCCTTGTATTAAACACACAAATTTAGCTAAATTTGATTCTAACAGTCACTTGAAAATTACACAAGCGTTCAATTTTTAAGTATGGTCACTTAAGTGATTGTGATTCCTTTATGCGGTCACATTGAGAAAGTTTTATTTCAAACCTTCATTTCAACAATAATTTTCTTTAGGGAAACATTTTTTCCAATTAATAGTTTTTAAAATAAAAATGATAAATTCATCATTCAACCAAATAATTTGAAATTCATTTCATATTCATTTAAATTAGTAAATTTAAAATCGTGTATTTTCAAAATAATAACAACTTCAACAATTAAAACACTCTATCTAATCTTAATTGGAAATTGGAATTTATAATTATTTTTTAAAAACAATTTCAATTTCAATTTCAAATAAAAAAGACATCATAATTTATATAAAAAGTTAATAAATCATTAAAAACCAATAACTGAGTCATTTTTCAATTATATTTGAGAATTTAAAATTCCCAAAAAAATCACAATTTTCCCTAAGCTTTGGATGAAATTATGGGTATATTCAATGAATAAAAGACAAAATATATTGAAATTTTCAGCTCACATCAACCCCCCACACTTGAATAATTACACTGCTAAAAAATATTATCATTGAATATCATTTATTGAAAAATAAAAATCAAGGTTCATCTTATGTAGATCTAAATATATATCCAGAGAAAAAATAATCACATATTCATGTAGTGTTTGAATTGTCATTCCTCGTATGTGATTTGAATTAAGTCTTCAATGAAATTAAATAAGAGTTTTAAGTCCATGATTGGATCAAAATATATTTAAGTGGAATCAATGTTTTAACAAAAAGAACTTCCATTCATTTTCTTTATCCAAAGTTTCTATTTACAAAGTTAAATGTTTTTCTTAGTTGACCCAGCTCAAATGAATTTTTTATAAGTCAATTATCTGATTTTTCATCTGGGTTCAATATTCCTATTAATTGAATGAATTCATGTTTGGTTCCTAGAAACATATTCATATTTTTTTTAAAATAATTTTTCCCGAACATGGACATGAAAGGAACTTTTAAAATCAGTAATTGAAATATGTACAGAGGGATTTACTCACACAATCAGTGCCTAATGTCTCATAGATTTACCTTCGGAACTCAATTGTCTATTTTACTCCATGTTCAAAAGACTTATATCAATTTATTTTTATCTGGAAAGCAAAGGATATATTTTTCATAGAGGAAAAGTTTCCATATATTATTTTCAAAATTTTCAGTGACTTGAAGTTATAATTTTGATTCCATAAAAAACTTTTCAGTCAAACTCTATTTTCCTAGTTATAAAATCAAACTTCTTGAAAAATAGTAACCAATTCATTCAGCATTCATCTATGTATTAAAATTTTAGAATCAATGAATTCTTCAACTATAGCATGGTATTATCAAACTAATAAAGACCACATTTAAGTTCAAATAAAAATTTTATAAATAAAACAATAAAATATACAAAATTTGGTAAAATATTTACGAACATAACATTTTTTTTGTGTGAATTTTTTCTCTTTTATGGAATTTGTTTCATAATAGATTCATCAAAAACAATATATATATTATTATTTATGGATTATAAAAAAGGATCCTAAAAAGTAACATAAAAATATACATAAAATTTTTTTAATATATTCCCCCGCACTTTTTTCAAATTGTAGTGAATAAACATTGAAAAAGGGTAGACACAATCTTGTGTTTTTTTATAACAGGGTTGAGGTAACCTCTCTCATGGGTTCTTGTATAGAGCCTTGATAAATCCTCTAATGTTTTGTCCATTTAGGAAAAAAATTATAGAAAAAAATAATTAAACACATAAATTTTTATTAAAACACAAACTAAAATGGGGGGAGAATCTTGGGGTGTGCTTCCCAAAATGGGTTGTAGTTAGACTATCCATGGTTGGATAGTGTTATAAAAATCCCTGATACATAAAATTATGGGGTTTCTTTGATCATAGGATTCCATGATATAGTTTCTTATGTTCTTTCCTTTTAGGTAAAACATATAGTAAAATTAATTAAACACATAAATGTTTTATTAAAACACAAATGTAGAAAAAAAGAGTGGAAGAGAATCTTGGTGAATCCTTCCCAAGAGGGGTTGTGGTTAGTTTGTCAATGGATTAACAGTATTATGCTGATCCATGATCCATTGGGGGGTTATATGATTGGAACCTCCACATTTTTTTCCTTCCAGATCTACTCATCCCTACTTCTCCTTGTAGGTCCCTATTGATAGAGTACTACATGTCCACCCTCTGAGAATTATGGTGTATATAACAAAGTAGGGTGGAAGTAGAATGTATGAGGCCATTTAAAGTTCTTCCATAGTATTCATATCCTTTTCTTATCCCAGTGGAAACTCCATTAATTCTATTTCATGGTATTCATCAAAGGGAGATTCGATAAATAATTCATATTAAAAAATCAAAACAAGTTGAGTTTAATTAAAAATGTGTCCCTTCATATGCTTAAACTTCTTTTATTTCTTCATGAGGGACCACTGGGAATTATTCTTCAACTATTGTGTCTCCGTCTAGTTGATTTTCATTTTGATTTTTATGGGGTAATTAAACCTTCATAGGTCCCAAGACATATTTATCTTCTTCTATAGTATCCAATTCTCAGGTGTACTTATGCTCACTTTATAGGGTTAGTTATCTAAATTGTTCTTAAAATTTGTCAATGTCTTGGTCTTTTCTAAGATGTCTAACCACGAGTGTATCATCTTTTAAAGAATATATCTATATATAGTTGAAAAAATATCCATTCAACTTTTCTTCTTTATCATCCTGGGCATGTCAAAGTAGTGTTGAATTAGTAGTGTTATGAGAAGGGAATTTGTAATGAAATTCATAAAAATTTGATTGAAAAGAGATCATGGTAATGAAATATCCGTAAATTATCCCACCATATTTTCTTAATCATTTGATACACGTTGGAACCCTACTGATAAGAAATTTTTTACTCTTGGAAGTAGCTTATCGTATAGTTTTTCTTAAGAGGACTACTCAATGTTTAGTTAGTGGTATTTTCCAACTCACTCTTTAATCTCATCATGTCGTCAAAATGTTTCTTCCATTCCCTCTCCAAATTGAAGTTTATTTATTCCTCCATATTTTTCATCTATGGACTGTATTATACTTTCTAATTTTTTTATACAAAACAAGGGTGGTCATAATATTGTTTAGTTTTAATAAAATATGAGAAATAAAATTCTAGTAAAGAGTCTCCACCAATGATTTCAGATTTTAATTCCTCTACAATGTGCAAAGACACTAAGAAAAAGAGTTCATGAGTGAACATGGGTACTTTTTCCATTTCTTCATGCTCTCCTCATTCCATATCCACTATAGTTTTCACGATAAGTGGGAACATTCATTCAGATTCATCTTACACTACCTCTTGATAATATTATTCTTATTTTTAATCCAAAAGATACTAAAACGTAGTTTTGATGTCAAATTTTAGGTTCTCTGATTCTTCAATGTTTAGGGGTTTTTCATTCTTTTCTTCTTGCACCGGGGAATCTTTGTTGATATGGTCTAGTTTACCCATCAATTATTGTATATAAATATTTCTTTTCTCTTATTCTTGGCTTATTATTCATCCAATATAGTTTCTCATTGGTTTTCATCTGTGTTGCACCTCCCAGGGAACCTATGGAACATATAAAATGATAAATTGGTTAGAAAATAATGTGCAATTTGTGGGTCCCAGACTTCATTGATTCTAAAAATCCCTTTAATATGGCCATAAAATTTATAATCCATTATATAGGATAGTAACCCTTACCTTATTGTCCTTGAATGGAGAAATTAATAAAGAAATAATTTAAAACAAAGAAAAACATGGAAGAATGCTAATTAAAATTGTGTTAAAGATAGTTATAACTCAACACTTCTCCCTAAGTAATGGTGCTAAGTTTATTGAGCGGTTGTCACGAGACTCAATTGAACAGAATTTATATCTACTCCTAATGTATCCTAGTTTATGGAAAGGGTTGTCTCTTAAGGATTAAGGTGTGGGAGTTTCACTATCATAATTACTTTTGTATTTTTTTATGTTTTGAAACAGGACAGTAGTGAGGGATGGTTGTTCTAATGAATGAAAATGGGAAAAATAGAAATGAAATATGGAATGGATATAGGAAATAGTGTCAACCCTACACTAAACGTTGTGATCTTTTAGTGTATCACAACCTTGACCCTTTAATTCGATTCTCTATGTGTTCTAATTGGGTATACACAACCTTACTGCTAAAATTGTTTGAATTAACATCACATCCAAGAAGAATATTCTATGTGACCAGATCAAGACTCCCTCAAATGGGTCACAACCATGATCGATCTTCTATTCAGATCACTAATCCCACAACATAAAATTGATCAGAACAACGGGAGAGGAAATATTATTCAATGATATGAAAGAAAATTAGAATGTTAGAGACATGAGGTAGTATCATCTCCTCATCCTCTCACTATCGATGTTGCCTCATAATAAAGTAGAAGAAATCAGGTAGTGTGCATGTACTTTTCATCATTGGTTTCATCTGAAGGGTGATCCTTAGGTTATCCTCTCATCATTGAGACCTTAAGATATAATATCACTTCACAGTGTGAAAAAACAAAGAACACATAGAGAGAGAGAAACAAAATTTAACAAAATAAAAATGTACTAAAATTGAAATTGAATTAGAGGTGATCAGCAGGTTCCAAATCATTTGAATGTGGGAATAGGATAATTATTTTTATAAGTTTTCCTTCTTCTTCCTTGCTTTCAGTACAGAGAGAATCGAGCTTCTCCTTCCATTGATGGGTTCCATGTACATATATTCAAGGATCATGATAGATTCTGTTGAAAGAATATGAGTGAATATGTTTTTGGAAAAATTCCTCCCATGATTGATTCCATATAGGTAAGAGAAAAATCAGAGAAGAATTGTTTCTACATTTTTCATCTCTAGTGGAACTCTTTGAGAATTTTCACAACATATGTGTTCTTCAATATCACAGGTGTAGTGAAAAAGAGTTTTGTTCGATGTGATCTTATAATTTCACATACAAGAAAGGAGGCCCATTTTAGATTCATGTTTTGGATTCATGTAAACATATAAAATAATGGATTGGGCTGGGAACTTGATCAGTGATGAATTGGTTCTTAGTTCTATGCATAATGAGATTAATGTGTATCAACTCAAGGTCATGTTAATGGCTGATGTTTTCATGTTGTTTGGATCAGCCATGAGTATGGGAAGTTGTTAAGTTTTAGTACATAGTTGGAATGGTGCTGCTATAAAAAATTATATATGAAGGAGGATGGTCTGTGCCTCCTGGTTCGAACAACATCTTATTAGGATTATTGAGAAAATTGATCTAGTGGTTGGTGTGGAGGATTCTTTGAAAATGTTGTTAGTGTGTGGGTAATTCTTGTGGATCTATTATTTTTAGAATACGTGCATAGAAGCATAGTAAATTTCCAAAAAATAAAAATATTAGTTTCACTCCAACATTCTCTGGAATATTGACTCAGTTTTGGTGGAATATTCAATCAACTTTGTTCTAGGTCTAGAAAGGATTATGAGGCTTCTCTCCTAGCTTGATCAACATCATATCCTATTCCCCCTATGAGATCTGTGGACAGGTTGATGGATATTTCAAGCTGCTACCCACCACTTCTGAAAAGGAGGTTGGTGCACCAAATCCATCTACTATTGTTGGTGGACACTATGGGAGAAGTCCTGGGGAAGTGGTGAGGGGATTTGTGGGAGTTGTGTCAAACATGACACTTCCCTCCAAGAATTTAAAAGGAGGGTCTGGGGAGACTTCTAGGATCGTCAATCAGAGCTAGGAGAGCTCTTCCATTCTTGAGAACCTTCAGAGCTCCATTTGAGAGAAAGAAATGGAGGTGTGGGAGGGGTCCATTTTAACATTTTTGGTTTAATAAATGTTTGATTTCCTCTCACATTTATCTCTCTTCATGTTTATAAAACCATAAAAAGTGGAATCTGAGGGATTTCCAGTACAATAGTGGTGAGCGTTAGAGTTTTTCATGTGACCAAAAAAATCCAGTTACTCAGAATCCTATTTTGAAGGTTGATTATGAAAGCTCATGGAGAGATGATTTCAATAGAACAAATGGTTTCGAAAACAGAGCCAAGATGATCTCCCTAGACTCAGTCAAAATTCGGTCAATCCTCAGGTGCTATAGGACCCCTTGCTAGAGAATAAGGTACTATTTCGACACTGAAGAGTTTTTCAGTATGTTTTCATCAACTGGTCTAGAATGCCACATCAACATCATGTCAGCACCACATCATTAGTTCATCTCAGCTATTAATACTGTATTGATACTATCTTTATCAATCAGTGTTTGATTTTGATGATCCAAAAGTCAATTCAACCATTTTAGACCATTCCAAACTCATTAGTGAGATCTATTTTTCCATATTCTTTACCAAATTTTTCAGAATTAAAATTCAATAGAGGGATCATCCACATAAAGGGTGACCATGTTGACTTATTATAACTACTCCACTTGGATTTATCAAATAGAATATATACTCAACGCTATGGATATTTTTGACTCCATTTAGAATGAGGGAGTCAACCCTTATTCCACCAAGGAAGCAGAGTGGAAAAATCTAAACAAGAAGATGATCCATCAAATATGCCAATGGATCGATCATAGCATTTAACACCAAGTTTCTCAAGAGACTGGTGCATAAAATATTTGGATAAAGTTGGAAAATACATACCAGTCAAAGACCACTTGAAATAAGATCCTCTTGTTGAAGTAGTTGATAAATCTTTGACTATAGAGTGCTATCTATATAACCAAACACACCAGTCAGTATCAAAGCATGTTGAACCAGTTGGTGGATGTCGGTAACACTCTAAATTATGAAGATCAGGCAAAAAACTTACTCTGCACACTTCCAAATAGCTGGGATATGATTGTTTTCCAACTCAGCAACTCGATGCTCATAGGAAAACTTACTATGTCGATGGTAAAGGATGCACTATTCAACAAGGAGGTCCGAAGGGAGGATGCGAGTTACAACCAGATGCAAGCACTCATTCTAGAGAAGAGAGGGAGACAACAAAGAAGAAGTCATGGGGTAGGAACCAGAGGCCGAAGAAAGAACAAAGGAAGGTCCACAGATGGTAGGAGGACAACATACAAATGCTACCATTTTGGCATAGAGGGACACATGAAGAAGAACTGCCAAATTTTTCTACATGAAAAGGGTGAAATTAGAAACCATCAAAGAATAATTGGATATGCACCTATAACCATAACTGGAGAAGTTGTTCATTTCTCTAAAGATTAAGAAGATACATGCTTTCATACATCACAGAAAAACACAAAATGGGTGGTCGATACTACAACATCATACCACGTGACTCTGCTTTGTGAGTATTTATTGACTTATCCAACTCGTGTCTTTGGTGCATTCAAGATGGGGAATACCGGTTCAGTGTAGATTGTTGGAATGGGTGATATCCAAATCAAGATGAAAATTGGATACACAATCACCCTGAAGGATGTTCATCATGTTCTAAGACTTCGGCTCAACTTTTTATCAAGTAGCCTTTGATTGACAAGGTTATGAAAACATATTTAGTAATGGAGGATGGAAGATGATAAAAGGATCCATATTTATCTCCAGAGGACACATATTTAGTAAGTTGTTCAAAACACATGTGAAGATATGTGCACAAAGCCTCAACATGGTGGAAGGATAATTTTCTTCTAATATGTGGCATAGGAGACTCATCCACATGAGTGAGAAAATGTTATCTACCCTGATGAAGAAGAAGAAAATAAGTATTGGAAAAGATGCATCACTTGATCTTTATAAATAATGCTTATATGGGAAGCAACATAGAGTCTCATTCTATACTGATTCATCAAAGAGATCAGAGTTGCTGGATCTATTACACTGTGATGTATGTGGTCCCATGGATGTGGATTCACTCATAGGTAAGAAATATTTCCTATCTTTTATTGATGAAACATATTGAATGGTTTGGGTATTATTATTGAAGACGAAGGATCAAGTATTGTACTACTTCAAGATGTTCCATTCCATGGTGGAGAGTGAAATTTGAAGGAAGCTAAAATGTCTTCATTCAGACAACAGAGGAGAGTACACATCCAAGTAATTTGATGCCTATTATAGGAGTCAGGGAATTTGACATGAGAGGATGGTCCCACACACCCTACAACACGACGGAGTTTCATAAAGGATGAATAGAACCCACATGGAGAAAGTCATAATCATGATGAGTTTTTCTAAGCACTCTAAGTCGTTCTGTTGAGAGGTTGTTCAGGTTTGATTCTACCTCATCAATAGATCATTGTCAGCCCCACTGAATTTTGAGATTCCATATAAGAAATGGTCAGGTAAACATCCCTCTTACTCTCATCTTCGAGTTTTAGAATGATTATCATTTTCAAATGTATCTAAGGAGCTCACAAAGAAGCTAGATTGGATATCTACTATGTGTGCCTTCATTAACTATGGAGATGAGGAGTTTAGATATAAGCTTTGGGACCAAAAGGAGAAGAAGGTGATCAGAAGAAGAGATGTCATGTTTCATGAGAACCATACAATTGAGGACAATAAAAATACTTTAATTTCTTTAAGGGAATGTTTCAAGGAATCAATTCATGGTCCAAAAAATGTACCAGTACCACCTATCAATGAGGACGAGGAGGTGCAAGAAGACTCATCGACAGCAGGCCAGGAGGTAGTGGAAGTGGATATTTAGCAGGGGGATACTTGATCCTCTTCACAAGAGGTTGCAGAACCATTATAGAATCTAGGCGATGTTGTGACTCTCAAACCTAGAATTTCATAGGTTTGAAGATCTTCACGAGGAAGGATTCCATCAACAAAATACTCAGAGTAAGAGTACATTTTTTTAACTAATGAGGGGGATCTTGAAGGATACCTAGAGTCATTGTCTCATCCTAATAAACTCAAGTGGATGCATACAATGGAGGGTGATATGGTGTCTTTGATAAAGAAACAAATATACGATTTAGTGGAATTACTGAAAGGTAATAAGGCACTAACAGACAAATGGGTGTTCAGGTTGAATAATGATGACAACAAAAAGAAGGTGAAGCATAAATCTCGGTTAGTTGTCAAGAGATTAATTTAGAATAAATTAGATGTCTTTGACAATATCTTTTCACCCATGGTGAAGATGGATTCAATCAAAGTCATTTTTAGATTGGTGTCTAACTTGGACTTGGAGCTTGAACACATGGTTGTGAAGACAACTTTTCATCACAGTGACCTCTTTGAGGAGATCTATATGAGGTTTCCTGATGGATTTTTGGTTTCTGGATAAGAAAACATAATTTGTAAATTTAAGAAGAGCTTGTATGGACTGAAAAGGCTCCTAGGAAGTGGTACATTAAGTTTGAAAAATTCATGGTGAGTCATGGATACAAGCATACAAAGGCGAACCAGTGTGTCTACATCCAGATATTTCAGGATGGTAACTTTGTTTCCCTTCTACTTTATGTTGAT
Source organism: Viscum album (assembly GCA_963277665.1). NCBI lineage: Eukaryota > Viridiplantae > Streptophyta > Magnoliopsida > Santalales > Viscaceae > Viscum > Viscum album. Next base: position 1,614,669,192 of record OY728161.1, read on the forward strand.
GAAATGTTGATAATTGGGAAGTATGCAGCGAAGATTAGCCAATTGATGAAGGATTTGTCCAAGTCTTTTGATATGAAGGACTTGGGAGCATATCAATAGATTTTGGGGATTCAAATCATTCATGACAGAAAGAGTAAGTTGTTATGGCTATCTCAGGAGAAGTATGTTGAATGTGTTCTAAAACGTTTGAACATAGAAATAGTTAAACTAGTGATCATTCCACTTCCAAGCCATTTAAAGTTGATCAAGAGTTCATGCCCATCATCCAAGGAAGAAATATAAGAGAAAAAGATGATACCATAATCTTTAAAAGTTGGAAGATTGATGTATGCTTTGGTTAGTATCAGACCTGACATTTCCCATGCAGTGGTAATCATGAGCCGGTTTCATTCCATTCTCAAGAAACAACATTGTGATACAATCAAGTGGATTTTGAGGAATATAAAAGTAACATCAAAGCTATGTTCATGATATGGGGGAGATGAACCTCACTTGGAGGGATATACAGATGAAAATATGGTCGTAGATCTTGATAGTAGGAAATGTACATTAGTATACATCTATAATTTTGTTTGAGGAGTTGTATCATGGAAATCAAGGTTGTATAAGTGTTTCAATTTATCCAAGATAGAAGCAGAGTTCATTGCTGATCTGGAAGATGGAAATGAGATATTGTGGCTATATCATTTTCTCCAGAATCTTGGATTCATCCCAAAGAAGTACATGGTTCATTGTGATAGTCAAAGTGCTTTAGACTTGAGAAAAAACTCCATGTACCATTCCTATGATAAGAATATCAACATTTTGTATCATTAGATATGCGAAGTGATGGATCATGAGCTTTTGTGACTTGTGAAGATCCATATGAATGAGAATCTGGATGATATGTTGAAAATGTGGTTTCTCGAGGGAGGATAGACCTTTGTAGATTCTCTAGTGGATTGCAGTTGGAGGGGGATAATTGATGGAGATTTTGAAGTGCTTCCCACCACTTCTTAAAAAAAGGTTGGTGCAACAAATCCACTTACCTTGGTTACTGGTAGCCATTAGAGAAGTACATGGTAGGTGGGGGATTGTTGAGAGTTGTTTCAAACTTGACACCTCCCACCATGAATTTAAAATGTAACGCCCCGACCCTAGATTCCCAGATTCGATGCATTATTTTAATACATTGGCATGATTACAATGAATCAAGTCTCGAAAGACCATTCAGTTTAGCAGTCTTGGAAAATAGATTACACACATGGACCTTACATTACACTTTAGAAAATAAAACACAACATAAATGATCCTTTGAGAATTCCATTAATCTCCTAGATTAACCATGTTTATCAATCATAATGCACTTCATGGAATCCCGACAAAATTAAAACATAGAAAGGGGTGAGCATAGATGCTCAGTAATAATAAAAATATAGAGGAAACTTTCATAAATAAGAATAAACATTTAAGGCAACGTATAATACTAAAACAAAAGCCTTTTTAAACATAAACTTCATCATAATATGGAAAAGATACAATAAAATAATTCCATTTACTTATTCACATGGATATTCTACTAGTTGAATAATCACATTAAATATCAATAGCCACTTTCATAATGATGGAATGCATAATGCCAGACAATCATAACCACATAGTCAAGGCATTGTGCCAAGACTAAAAATAAGATTTTGTCAAGACCTTGTTCCAAGACAGTAGTTTGTCTCATGAGACCTACCGATGCATCAAGGAGTTATAGTTGGCTCCACCCGTCACTTACTAATTCCAATGCATTCCTCATATGAAAAGGTTAAACATAACATAAGCATTCGTATAAAAACTAGACTATGAAATGTCAATATTTTACCCTTAAAACATGAATGGTATAAAAATAACACATCAACAGTCAAACATATCACAAAACCTTAAATACAATAAGGAAGATTTGTATCATAATAAATCAACTTCAAACAATTTTAAAATCCCCTAAAGGATTTCGACATAGATGAAAATGATTTGTAAAAATCTTTGAGAGAAATATCCATTTTTTCTGAAAACATTTAAAAGTCACAAAATTTAGAAAGGAATACATTTAAATAAATTTTTTAATCAAAGTGTCCCACACCACTTTAATACTTTTGAAAGTAATTAACATTTTAAAACATTCATGTCCATTTAAATAAATCCTTAAAACCATTTTGAAAACATGGACATTAATGAGAATGGTTTAGAAGAGTAAATCTTTAAAACATTTAAAATGATGTTTTAGTGAAAAGTACCTTAAAATATTCCCTTTGAAAAATATTTTATCAAACATGGAATCGATAATAAATATTTCCCAGTAGATACTTACGTAAAAACAACCTCGGATAATAAAGAGATTGTGAAATTAACCCTTACATTACACTTTCCTTTAGTCGAGGGTAAGTTTAACCTCCTGTATGAAGATCGTAGTATGTTATTAAATTATATCAGAACCATATTAAAATTTATCATATCATACATGATTCATTTATGACTTTATATTACCCATTTAATAATAATTTCCATGTTAAATTAACATTTTAGGTAATAATCGCTTTCTTTATCGTACGTGTTTTAACTTGTTACTCTTGATTGTATCACTTAAATCAAGATTTAAATACTTTCATAATATAAAACATTATTTATATATCATATATATATTTAGAATATAAATATGTATAATATACATATATATATGAAATGAAAAACATTGTTTATGGAGACAGTAGTCCGTATGTACACATAAACGCAGTTTCCGTTTTCATATCGTATTGAACAAAATTAATTGAATAAGATATATATAAGTAAATATATATATATATATATATTAGTATTATTATTTCATATATTACATACTTATTAGTGATATATGTTTTTATAATCATCGATGAATGCTGATCGTGGAAATAAATCTCATCGTGTCGTGGAGACGGTAATCCGTACGTATGCACGAGAGACAATATCATTTTTTAAAGGTGTGGAATTGGATGGTATATTAATTTTACAGAGAAATTAGAGTGTTATTTTTTTTATTTATATACATATTACTCGTCATTATATCCATCCAAATAATATAGTGTTGAATAACAAATTACACTACAACGTGGAGACAGTAAGTCGTACGTACGCACGCATGGTGAAATTATCATTCATAAGATGGATAGAATAATGAATATAGTTGTTCCTTATTTATAATAACATCATAGTATATAAAATATAATGAATTTTTTATTTTATAATGGAAACAACAAATAAAGAGTAAGTGGAAGAATAAGAGAACTTGAAAGAGGGTGGTGAAATCATTATCTCTTCTTCGGGTTCTTCCTTTTGATTTGATCAAAAGGGCTCATTAGGTTGGCTTTCTGACCAAAGGAAGGCCTCTAGGATAAAGGTAGGATAGTTGGGACGATATTTGGGCAGGGGTTGGCCAAGCCAAATGGCTTTGAGGTATTGAATTAGAGAGGAGGGGGAGTGCCCTTTTATCAGAGGGGTGAGGGGCACCTTAGGAAAATCCAGAAATATTATTTTATAATAAAATCATTTTCGGTTTATAATGGCTCCAAAATGAATTATTTAAATTATATGGTGGGGATGGGTCAAAAAAATCAACCAATAGGTTTTAGACAGGTTTAGGTTACGATATTAATCTTAACTTTTAGATTTAACTCTTAGTTAAATAGTTTGACATTTATCATGTCTCTTTGTATTTTTATATTTCATGGTTAATAAACTTACTATAAAATACCAATAGAACCCCAATTGGTTCATTAATGTCATATATATTATTATATAAGTCTTTTGGCCAAACCATAGATTTTTAGAACTATTATATCAATTAATAATATAATATTTGTTTTAAAAACTATTTTATGACAATTTTGACACTCTTTGGTATTTGTTTTTTGATAAAATAATAACAACATGATTAATTAAAAAAAGCACATTGAATAAATACTAACATGTCAAATGCAGCTATAAAATTCGTGGATTTCATAAAAACTTTGAAATTATATTTCTTTTAATATTTATAATACCATTTATTTGATTCTTTCATTGATAAGGGAATTACTGCATCATCATTGTGTCCTTAATAAATTTAATTATTTAATATCTAAAAATTATAATTAAAATACCATTAGGCAGGAAATATTTTTATATTTCTAATGAATATTTATTGTCTAATTTATCTTATATATAACTCTATATTAAAAATGGTTTACTTATTAAACTTTGATTTTAACTCTTTTAACTCTTCTTTAAATAAAATTATAATAAATGTCTTAATCTAATCCAAGTGGACCTAAAGGGTAATATTTTATTCTTAAGGTTGTTTTTGGTTGAATTACACTTATCCAATAGAATTAGGACATGTGTTAGGGTAATAATAATATCATTTTTACCCTTAATTACCCTATTTACTTTTAACCGTGGTAAATAAAAGTAAAAAAGTTACTATTCACCAAAAATTATTTTTATCTTATTGAACCACATTTTACTCCTTGATATTAACCAGGTCTCTTAGATTTTTGAAATTTAACTCACAGAAGCAGTAAAATTACATTTTATGTAAATTTGCAAATGCTCCTAGGAGGTGGGTAAAAGACAGTAAAAAAGTTCGATAAAATTTTTATATATTTGAAATTATTATAAACTGACTCAAATAAATTACATTGAATTTATATAAGTTTTATGTATCTATTTTGGCCTAAAATAAATTTAAATAAAATAAATAATTATTTAAATAAAAAGCTGGTTTTAAACAATAACTTAGTGTTTCTCACTATTCAACAAAAATTGAAAGTTTTTAGAAAAATACCAAAAAATCACCCTAGGCTAATTTAGATATTATGAATCCAATAATGATGTATATTTTTCCAAATTCAAAACATAGAATTTTCATTTATTAATTTAAAATTAATTTCAGTTGTTAAAACCAAAAGGCGTATTTTTAAGAAATAACAACTATCAAATGATTGACACTTGTTTATGTCCAATTTCAAAGTAAAATTACTTACAATGACCAGAATTGGATTAACTGGTAGAAATATAATCTAATTATACTTCCAAATCATTAAAATTTATAATTTAACACTATAAATTATTTTTACTAAAAAAGTTTTTTTCATTTAAAATAATGTATTTTTCACTATTCACCCAAATATGAAAGTTATCAGAAAAACACCAAAAATTTATTAAAACTAAATTATTGGGTCCCGATTCTAAAGAAGAAGTTTATTTTGTCAAATTTAAAATATAAAAGTTTCAAATATTGTATTTAAAAAGGGTTCACCATTAAATGGTGCTAAAATTGCATTTTTTGAAAAATACTTGTTTTATCTGAAAAAAAAATGTATTTTTTCTTACATTGTGTCTAAGAAACTCATAATATGGATTCTAAAATTATAAGGATTATATAAAGTTAAAAATTCAGTTAATAATATTCAAAACTTCTTTTGAACAGCTAATTTGGTAAGTCATGGTGCACTTGAACTCTGTGTTGCGTGTAGTGCAAGTGATTGAATTGCTTTGAAGAAATAACGTACTATGAAATCTTAGGGTGTTACATTCTTCCCTCATTCAATATATTGCATCCTCGATATTTGAAATTGTTCTTTGAAAATAAAAGGCTTAAAATAGAAAATACCTTTGTGGGAAAACCCATATTGGAAATTGGGTTAATATAATTTAGTCTTAATAATAGGAAAGGGGGAATGAAAAAGTCACCACCAAATTATGATCTCGATTAGGACAACATTGGTGGAAATTAGAGACACATAATTGGAGGGAAAATGTAAATATGTATATGGAGTGATTAAGGTCATCAGTCACAAACAATTATATAATTGAGGGCTTCAAAGCCATCAATATATAATGATCAGTTCAAAAAAACATAAGGTATTGGGATAACACGTTTTTTGTTTTAAGATGCCTTACCTAAAGTTTAAGAATTTATTTTTTCATAGAATAAGAGAAGAAGAATATATATATATATATATATATATACTTGACAAGTATAGTTCCATATTTTAACTAATTTCTACCACAAACTCATCTTTCACTCTAAAAGATAATACAACTTAAAAAATATTTTCTATTTATTATATTCGTTTAGGGTTCCAAAAAAATTAATTTATAATTCACTTACCATACCCTTTAAAAATACTACATTATTCAATCTATGACATCACATGAGTTATTTATAGGTGATTCACCCTTGTCTCCCTTGGGATGCGGGTTCACGTCTCGCGGCCTTGCTGGACGCGACGAGTTGCTACCTGACCTCCGGGTTGTCCTTTTTATAGAAATCCAAAAATAACATTAACAATAGTATCCAATTTCGAACTTAATCCATTCCAACCTTTATAATTTTCCAAAATACTTATATCCAAACTCTCAGTCCAAAATTTATAAGGAAGTTAAACATAATTAGGATCCTTTTTTCTAGGTAATAACATGTGAACGTCTTCATCATGTATTCTTTTACAACACTGCAACATCCGGAATTACAAAAATCAACCATCTCTTATTCCAAAATCACTACCTCATTATTAGTACCATACTAAGGATTGCCTTTCCTTTTAACTATGTATTTTTTAAAAAGTGTAGCTTATTATTATGTCACTTTTCTTATAACCGTATAATCTCAAATCCTTAAATAAATAGTACTGCAACACAATCCTTATTTATCTCCATAATTCATGTAACCAGTATACTGTAGTTACAACACTCAAATGAAAATATTCTATAATAACAACATAAGAACACTAGTCATTCCTCTTCATCTGAGGTAGTATCATAACTTTATAATTATCCAATAACATCATTTGCAGTATACTTTTATGAATGGGACACTGATTCGTGTAGTGTCTCAACACCTTGCAGATGAATCATTTTACATTTTAAAACTTTTTCTTACCTTTAAAATCACGTACTTGGAGTCCTTTTTCTCCACACTTATAACAAACTCCCATTCACTTCAATCATTTACCAAGGTGAATCATTCCACATTTATTACATATTGGAAAATCCTTCTTTTCTCTCTTCCCTTTATCCATCATTCTCTCTTTCATAATTTTCTTCTCTTGCTTCCCTTCAAAGCCATAGGACTCCGAGAATTCTTTACTTATCTTATTAACACATGATATTATTTCTTTATATGTTGAGAATACATGGTAGACTATTTCCATTATAAATTTTCTCTTAATACTATGAAAGATATGATCCTTCTTACTCTTTGTATCATACGTATTGTTGGAGTTCACATTATTTCTACCGGGTGCCATTTCTATACAATGACATGCACTAGGTCAGTTTATGAATTGCAATGAATAATTCCATACTTGTAAAATACCTAACATAAATTGAAAAATTTATGGATATAATCCATAATAATATTTTCTTTGAGGAGGTATATACTTGTAAATCCTTCATAATGATTTGTAAAGAAAATGAGAATTATTGAAAGCATATCCCCGGTGAGTGTCATAACCAAGAGTGCAGCAAGGCCCGTTTTCGTGCAACAGTTCCAATTCAAGTCTGGATCAAAGCTATGTTTTAGGGTTTTACCCCTAGGTACATCTATTCTAGAGCCGCCTCTACCTGATCGTATCCAGACATGGATGTATTTTCTTGGAAAACTCACAAAATCTCTAAAATACCAAAATTTAAGTAAGTTCTTCTATACTAATCCTCAAAGTCTATATTAGGGTAATGTGCTCTAATCAGAGTTTATTTAAATCTAGTTTCCAAGGTTATTGCTAAACATCCTCTGATACCAACTGAAACGCCCCAAGCCAAGATTCCCAGAGTCGGTGCATTATTTTAATACATTGGCATGATTACAAGGAATCAAGTCTCGAAAGACAGATCAGTTTAGTAGTCTTGGAAAATAGATTACATACATAGACGTTACATTAAACTTTAGAAAATAAAACACAACATAAATGATCCTTTGTTAACTACATTAATATCCTAGCTTAACCCTACTTATCAATAATAATGCATTTCTTGGAATCCTGAGAAAATTAAAAGATAGAAAGGGGTGAGCTTAGATGCTCAGTAAGGATAACAATATAGTGGAAACTTTCATAAAAAAGCATAAACATTTAAGGAAATGTATAAGACTAAAACAAAAGACTTTTTAAACTTAAAATTCAGCATAATATGGAAAAGATACAATAAAATAATACCATTTACATATTCACATGTATATTCTTCTAGTAGAATAATCACATGCAATATCAATAGCCACTTTCATAATGATGGAATGCATAATGCCAGACTATCATAACCACATTGTCAAGGCCTTGTGCCAAGACTACAAATAATATTTCGTCAAGTCCTTGTGCCAAGACACTAGTTTGTCTCATGAGACCTATCGATGCATCGAGGTGCTATAACAGGCTCCACCCTCCACTTACTAAGTCCAATGCATTCCTCATATTAAAAGGTTTAAACATAACATAAACATTCGTATTAAAACTGGCATACGAAATGTCAATACTTTACCCATAAACCATGAATGGTATAAAATTAACACATCCATATTCAAACATATCACAAAACCTTCAATAAAATATAGAATATTTGTATCATAATAAATCAACTTCAAACAAGTTTAAAATCCATTAAATTATTTTGACATAGATGAAAATGATTTGTAAAACTCTTTGAGAGAAATATCCCTTTTTCATGAAAAATTTTAAAAGTCGTACAATTTAGAAAGGAAGACATTTAAATAAATTTTTGAATCAAATTGTACCATACCAATTTGAAACTTTTAAAAGTAATTAAAATTTTAAAACATTCATTTCCATTTAAATAAATCCTTAAAACCATTTTGAAAACATGGATATTAATGAGAATGGTTTAGAAGAATAAATCTTTAAAATATTTAAAATGATGTTTTAGTAAAAATTATCTTAAAATAATCCCTTTGAAAACTATTTTATGGAACATGTACATGGATAATAAATATGTCCCAATATATACTTACGTAAAAACAACCTCGGATAATAAAGAGATTGTGAAATTAACCCTTTCCTTGCACTTTCCTTTAGTCGAGGGTACATTTAACCTCTTGTATAAAGATCATAGTATGTTATTAAATTATAACAGAACCATATTAATATCTATGATATCATATATGATTCATTTATGACTTTATACTACCCATTTTATAATAATTTCCATGTTAAATTAACATTTCGTGTAATAATTGCTTTCTTTATCGTACGTGTTTTAACTTGTTAATCTTGATTGTATCACTTAAATAAAGATTTAAATACTTCCATAATAGAAAGAATGATTTATATATCATATATATATTTATAATATAAATATTTATAATAGACATATATATAAGAAATGAAAAACACCGTTTATGGAGACAGTAGTCCGTACGTACGCATAAACACTATTTCTGTTTTCATATTGTATTGAACGAAACTAAGTGAATAATATATATGTAAGTACATATATATATGTAAATATATATATATATATATATATATATTTAGTATAATTATTATTACATATAATAAATACTTATTAGTGATATATATTTTTATAATCGTCGATGAATGGTGATCGTGGAAATGAATCTCATCGCGTCGTGGAGACGATAATCCATAGGTACGCACGGGAGACTATATAATTTCCTTAAAGGTGTGGAATTTAATGGTATATTAATTTTACAGAGACATTATCATTTTTTCATTATTTATATACATATTACTCATCATTATATCCATCCAAATAACATAGTGTTGAATAATAAATGACACCACGACGTGGAGACGGTAAGTCGTACGTACGCACGCATAGTGACATTATCATTCATAAAATGGATAGAATAATGAATATAGTTGTGCCATATTTATAATAAAATCACAGTATATAGAAGATACTATAGTTATTATTTTAGAATGTAAACAACAAAGAAAGAGTAAGTGGAAGAATAAGAGAACTTGAAAGAGGGTGCTGAAATCATTACCTCTTCTTTGGGTTCTTCATTTTGATTTGATCAAAAAGGATCCTTAGGTTGAATTTATGACCAAATGAAGGCCTCTAGGATGAAGGTAGGATAGTTGGGAGAAAATATGGTCAGGTTTTGGCCGATCCAAATGGCTTTGAAGGTGTGAATTATGGAGGAGGGGGAGTGACCTTTTATAAGAGGGGTGAGGGGCACCTTAGGAAAAGCCAGAAATATTATTTTATTATAAAATAATTTTCGTTTTCTAATGGCCCCAAAATGAATTATTTAAAATATAAGGTGTATATAGGTCGAGAAAAACTCAATCAATAGGTTTTAGACATGTTTAGGTTACCATATTAACCTTAACTTTTAGATTTAACTCTTAGTTAAATAGTTTGACATTTACCATGTCTCTTTGTATTTTTATATTCTATGGTTAATAAATTTACTATAAATTTACAGTAGAACCTAAATTGGTTTATTAATGTCATATATATTATTATATATGTCTTTTGGAATAAACATAGATTTTTAGGACTTTTATATCAATTAATAATATAATATTTGTTTTAAAAACTATTTTATGTCAATTTTGACACTCTTTGGTATTTGTTTTTGGATTAAATAATAACAGCATTATTACTTCAAAAAAATACATTGAATCAATCCTAACATGTAATATTCACCTATAAAATTCTTTTATGTCATAAAAACTTTGAAATTATTTTATTTTAATATTTATATTACCATTTATTTGATTCTTTCATTAATAAGGTAATTACTCCATCATCATTGTGTCATTAATAAATTTAATTATTTAATCTCTAAAATTTATAAATAAAATATCATTAGGTAGGAAATATTTTTATTTTTATAATGAATATTTATAGTCTAATTTATCTTATGTATAACCCTATATTAAAAATGGTTTAGTTATTAAACTTTTATTTTAACTCTTTTAACTCTTCTTTAAATAAAATAATAATAAATGTCTTAATCTAATCCAAGTGGACCTAAATGATCATATTTTATTCTTAAGGTTGATTTTGGTCGAATTACACTTATCCAATATAATTATTACATGTTTTAGGGTAATAATAATATCATTTTTACCCTTAATTACCCTATTTACTTTTAACCGTGGTAAATAAAAGTAAAAGGTTACTATTCCCCAAAAATTAATTTTATCTTATTGAACCACATGTTAATACATGATATTCACTGTGTCTCTCAGATTTTGTAAATTCAACTCACAAAAGTGGAAAAAATAAGTTTTATGTAAATTTGAAAATGCTCCTAAAAGGTGGGTAAAAGATGGTAAAAAAGTTTGATAAAATTATTATATATCTAAAATTATTATATACTTACATCAATGAATTAAATTGAATTTATATAGGTATTATGTATCTATTTTGACCTAAAATAAATTTAAATAAAATAAATAATTATTTAAATAATAAGCTGGTTTTAAACAATAACTTAGTATTTTTCACTATTCATCAAAAATTGAAAGTTTTCAGAAAAATACCAAAAATTCACCCTAGGATAATTTCGATATTCCAAATCCAAAAATTATGTCTATTTTACCAAATTAAAAAATATAAGTTTCATTTATTAATTTAAAATTTATTCCGATTGTCAAAACCAAATGGCGTATTTTTAAGAAATAATAATTATCAAAAGATTGTCACCTGTTTATGTACAATTTCAAAGTAAAATTACTTACAACGACCAGCTTTGGATTAAATGATAAAAATATAATATATTTATACTTACAAATCATTAAAATGTATAATTTAACACTATAAATTATTTTTATTAGAAAAACTGTTTCTAGTTAAAATATAGTATTTTTCACTATTCACCCAAATATGAAAGTTATCAGAAAAATACCAAAAATTTATTAAAACTACATTATTATGTCCCAATAAGAAGTTTATTTTGTCAAATTGGATATATAATAGTTTCAAATATTGTATTTAAAAAAGGGTTCGCTATTAAAAGGCGGTAAAATTGTATTTTTTGAAAAATACTTTTATCTAAAAAATGCATTTGTTCTTACATTATGTCTAAGAAACTCATAATATGGATTCTAAAATTATAAGGATTATATAAAGTTCAAAATTCAGTTAATACTATTTATAACTGCTTTTGAACGGCTAGTTTGGTAAGTCGTGGTGCGCTTGAACTCAGTGTTGCGTGTAGTGCAAGATATTGAATTACATTGAAGAAATAATGTACTATGAAATCATGGGGTGTTACATAAAAGGAGGGCCTGGGGAGCCTTCCAAGATCATCAATCAGAGTAAGGAGATATATTCCATTCTTGAGAGCCATGAGAACTCCTTATGAGAGAATGAAAGGGAGGTGTGGGAGGGGTCCATTATAAATAAAAGTTTAGTTTTCTCTTCCATTTATCTCTCTTCGTGGTCTATGAACCACAAAAAGAGCATGGTGGTTCAGTTTTGGAATCAAGGGATTCATCTTAAACTCACAGTTTCGGTGTATGTTTGGTTCTTGTAAATCGTGGCATTGGGAGGTATGGAATCGGTATTCTCTCAAACATTTGTTGAGGCATCACTAGTGAGCTATGGTTGATACAAGGTGGTGTGGTATGCTTCTACAGAAGCCTTGAGTTTTTCTTCAATAATGGGACGGAATCATCAAAACATGCAATGTGGCATTTTCTCTATCCTTATTCATCATGCACCTAACTTTAGATCTGGTTCACTACACAAGGGTACGGTCTTCAACAACCAGCAACATTGTTCCTTATTAGACAACTTGGGATTTTTAGTGTGATGAAAATCACAGTAGGTTTAGGTATTGAGGAGGGAGGGGGCACCAGAGCAATAGGTTATACCAAGTAGAGCGAACATGGGATACCTTTATTATTAATGTCACATGGAAATTACAATTCTCATCAATTGTTACACACTCTATTTAAATGATAATGTTTAAATTATGAAAACGCTTTGAGAATGTCACATTTTCAATCTGCATTTAGAAAACCCTTTTTATAGTATTTTATCCAAATAATTTCAAAAAAAAATATAAATCATAATTTCATCATTCAACTAAATAATTTTCAATTTATTTAAAATTCATTTAAATCCACCAATTTGAAAACTGTTTTTTGCAAAACAATAGTGACTTCCATAATTAAAAAAATCACTTTTATTCAAATTAATGATCAAAATTCAGAATTATTTTCTTAAACAATTACCATTTCAAATTTAAAAAATGTTTGGATTCTTAATTTATATAAAAACAAATAAATAATTAAAAACCAATGATTGATTCATTTATCAATTATGTTATAGAAATTATAAATTCCCTCAGAAATCATAATTTTTTCACAAGGTTTGGATAAAATTTGGGTTATTTTCAATGAATAAGAAAAAAATATTGAAATTTTAAAATCATATTGTTATATATATATATTCTCTATTTATTCATGATGTTCTTAGTTTATTTATTGATTTTTTAGAAATATTTCCGTGTACAAGTATTGATCAATTTGATTATTATATATCTATCTCACATTAATAGTTTAGGATATACTATTTACCTTAAATATTTTTTTGTCACAAGGCATCATTATAATGACATTGAGAAATTTAGAGTTTTATTTTGAAAAAATAAACTCAATTAAATACATATTGAAAATTTTTAAATTAGTTACTTGGTTTTGTTTTCATTTCTAATTTCATTTTCTCTTAATCTGTATTTTTTAAAAATTATAAAACTCTGTTTCTTTAAATAAATAATCAAGATTATCAATCATTTATTTCTGGTTTTATAAATCAGATAAGTATTTAAAAAATGTTTTTGTTCTTTTGAATGAGAGGATATGTGGAAGGCGATTCCTTTTTGTAATCATATTTTATTAAAAACATTGAGTTGAATGATGTTAAAAGTTAATTAAATATTTTTTTAATGGATGTGATCTTTTCATTCTTGAATCATACAATTATTTTATAATAAAGGGGTATTATGTTTTTCTTGTATATTGATTAAGAAAATGATTACGGGTTATGATTTAGTAAAATCATGTTTACATGCGGCTGAGTAACATTGTTTTTTATGTATCATGGATGATGTTTGCTTTAATGGTTATTAATTATCCATATAATGAATATGTAGCGTGATTATTAATGCATTTCAGATGAATCATTGAATGATGATAAATTTTGATTCCCGTATATTTTAAAAAAATACTAAGGTGGCTTTTTCTTATTCATTATTCATTCTTCTATATGGTATGATTTTTAGATTTATTACAATAAAGTACATTGAACATTTAGTTAATCATTACTTTATTTCATTAATAGTAATATTAAATTGGATTATTTTAATTTTCACATACATGTATTGGAAAATATGAACCTTGATGGAAGACTAACACTATATTAAAATAATTTCAGTGTCACATCAATGAAAATGTTATGATATATTTGTGTTAATGTTTTGTATCAAGATCCATGTAACCAAATTAGGACATGTGAGTGACTATTCTAAGGCCTCCTCTATTTTCAATTATAGTTGTTTTCAAGCAGGTTTAACTTTTACTGGGGATATCCTTTGGTGCATTTTAAACCATGATGGTGACTATGAGAGTTAATATGTGAGATAAACATACTTTGAATATAGTTTTATCGAGTTTCATGTAATTTAGTTTGGAGTTTGATCATATTTAAACATGTTTAGAGCTTCATGTTTTTTCGTGGAGCTTAAAAAAATTTAAATTATGTTTTAACATGTTTTTTCAAATAACTGAAACTCATACCGTGTGATCGCATGGGTTTATAATGTAAAGAACCCAACCCTAGTTGGACTAATCCAAAGCCTTTATTTATTACATTGGCATGGATATAAGATCCAAATCCCAAATGACTACTAAGTTTAGTAGTTTTGGAAACCAGATTACATACATGAATCATAAATTACAATTTAAATTATAAAATATAATATAGTGATTCCTCTGAGAACACCATTACTCTCATGGATTAACCCTACATATCAGTCATAATAATCTTCTTGACATCTTAGGGGAAAATAAAACAAAAGAAATGACTGAGCTCAGATTATAAGTAAGAGTATACATATAGTGGAATCTATCATAAATAATAATAAACAATTATGGTAGGGTAAATAACCAAAACACATGAAATTTAATCAACAACATTAAGGTAATATGGTATTATTAAAATAAGATCAAATAATTCCATATGAAAAATCACAAGAGAATGAAAATTAACCATGAATATTCTACTAGTTTATTAATCATATGGAATATAAATAACTAAATTCATTACGAGGGAATGCATAATATAGGATGTCTAAAACACATCATCAAGGACTTGGCCAAGAAGTCTACATAAATGGGTAATTTCTTGGCAAAAACCTTATCTAGTTTGTCTCATGATACATAATGATCCATCGAGGGGTTATAGTAGGCATCGACCCTCACTTAATAAGCTCAATGCATTCCTCATTTGAAAGGGATGAAACATAATCACCATATACATTCGGATTGAATCTAGCATATGAAATGTTAATAACAATCCACAAACAATAAATATAATCATAAACCATCTAGTATAATATGATTAATGCTATCAAATTAGCACATCCACAGTAAAAATAATCATAAACAATTTAATCAAATATGATATATGGTATCATAAGAGATCAAAATAAATTAAGAATAAGATCCTATAAAGGGTATTGATGTATATTAAAATATTATAATAAAATCATTGATTAATTCTTGAGAGAAATACCAATTTACTTTGAAATGATTTATTTAAAAATTTGGGCAATTATAAAAGAAAAAATTTCTTTGAAAATGACCTTGAAAAATTTTAAAATATTCTTGGAGACATTAGGTCATCATTAAAGCATGAAAATATTCTAATTCAGTATAAGTTAAGAAAACATTACTTTTAAATTTTGAAAAGGAATATTTAAAGGAGTATTTTTAAAATAAAGTGTGAGAGTTAACCAAATTAATTAGTTATGTGTATCGAATATAAATCCTCATATATCAAGTGTAAATAAAACATAAGATAATAAAAAGTAATTTCACACATAATCATAGCATGACATTATCAATGGAGTATAATTTTAACCCAAATAATGTAAATTGGGATAAGAACTATCTTACCACTTTGTAATCAGTCGAACCTTATGCCTAATAAAATTAATGATCATTAAAAGAAACATAGAATGAAATTTAGATAAATATATTCATGATATTATATATAAAAGGACATTACATACACCATACACATGAAATAATGGTTGAATAAGGAATATATAACATATAAGTAAAAGTGTGATGAGAAACCCTTACCTATTTTTTATCAGTCGAATTATATGCCCCATAAAAGTAATAATTATCAAATGAAGCATTGAATACCACGAAGATAATGAGATTTATGATATGATATATCAAAGGTAATTTTTTACACCATTCATAATAAATTATGGTTGAATAAGGAATATATCTCACATAAGTAAAAGTGAGACAATAAAACCCTTACCAATTTGTAATTAGTCAAATCGTATGCCCCATAATAATTATCAAATAAAGAATTAAATAACATAAAGATATTTATATTCATTATATAATATATCAAAGGGAAGTATACACAACCCACAAAATAAATTAATGATGAATAATACATATTTCCTCTAGAAATAAAAAGTGAGAATTGAAACCCTTACTTTATGTCTAAAAGCGTTTTTCACTTGTACTTAATATCCCCTTGAATATCGTCTCCTTGGGAACCTCGACACCTGGATTTGTTCTTTTAGTAAGACCAAAAGGTAGTGTATGTGGGTAAGAATCTTGGCACTAGAATTGGATAGAATCTATATAATCCTCAAGGCATAGAAGTTGAGAGGAGAATGGGTGGTATTTATAGGGGAGGAGAGGGGTGTTTTTTATTATCTTATTCATTTGTTTATTATTTTTGGCTCAAGACTATCAATAGTACTAATTCCCATGACTAAATATTGTAACCAGAGAATTTGAGTTCAAACCAATGGGTCCTTACATCATCCATACATCATCCATGACTCAATAATTTCTTTATTTACATATAATGTTAAATATCATAAATTACTTTATTTCACTATTCAATAAATATTCAACTATTTTAGAAAAATCCCAATACATAAAAATAACCATTTTGTCAACATGAATATTTAAAAATTGGAATCCATTTCATGAAAAATATTTTCTAAATATGTGAAATTTAATTTCTAATTAAAATACTCATTTATTCGAAAAAATACAGATTTTAATATTATAACTGATTTTACAACACTTTTAGAAAATAATTATGGTCTCATAAAAATATCTTATAATCATAATGAAACAAAATACTAATTTATGAATCTATTTTATTTATTTTTTAAAGAGTTATATCATTTATAAAAATTTTAATAAACATTTACAATTCAAAAAAATAGTAACACTTAATTTTACATTTTAAAAACATTTATTTACTTATTCCATGATATAAATATATCATAATTTCATTTATGAGATACCTAAATTTTATTTATACTTTCATAGGCAATGTTATTATTATATTTTATAGATTACTATTCTTAATTATCACATTACTATTCCAATTTTCATGTTAATATTTGATAATATATCTTGGTTCATTTAATCTTTATGTTGTATACTACATAAGATGTTAAATAAATTTTATTTATTTAAGAAGATGATTACTGTAAAATATTGGCATGTAGAATTCTCCACTCCTTCAAAAAATTGTGTCTTCACAATTTAATCATGTGATTTCTAATCATGGAGATTTCATTTTAAAATACATTTGTGCAAATCCCACATCATCAACCACATTAATAAATCTTACTATTAAATAGAGTTAATGGGAAATGTGAAAATCACACAAAACTATATCTCCATATAGGAGGACATTTGTGGGAAGTGAAAATATGATCATGGAAAATAAATCTAACTGTTATTTTTTGATGGAGAGTGATAAAGAAAATAGTAATTAGAAATTCTACCATCACAAAACCGTAAATTTGTTATTGGTTAAAAGACCATTGATTTCATTGTAGGAAAAGTAAACACATAATTTTTTTGTTCCAAAATCTATTTCCCAGAGTTGAGGGATTCTTTTACTATATATATAAGAACTTATGAAAATAAACTCACATGATTTATTTCCATGTCATAATTATAATATCATCATTTTTTTGTGATTTAATTCATCACCACTTCATTTTTTAAACCAAAAGATGGATATTCCAGATGAATTTTTATGCCCAGAGCACATTTATCAAACGATCCAAAAGTCATTCCATTGGTATTTAAATATATACCAAAATAAAAATGGTTAGAACATGTTACCCAATATGATAAATAATACTTTAATAAAAGTTAAAATTAATCCATTCCATAAGTATTTACCTTAAGACTCAATCAAAATATTCCAAATTCAGAGTCCAAAAATATAGAAGGTCGCTATATTTCCAAAATAAACATAACATTTGATTTCCCAAAATAAGGTAGATATTATTATCACATACACAATATATTAATACCTTAATATCATTTAAACCAATATGAAACATGTATTCTTCCAAGAGTAAAATATCAGGTCATTAAATATATTCTTTTAATCTAAACATCTAATATTTCCAGTATAACATAAACCATAAAATCACTAACCTTATTCATGGTAACAAATATTACCCATTAAAAATCTATTTATTATTATATAATAATCAATCACATATTTAGGGTTATATTTCCCATGTACTGTGTTTAAAAAATTATCAACTTACAATAGAATCACTTCTCTTGATTACCAGTGTCATTTACCACATGATTCCAATTTCTTAAAGAGGAAGTATTTCAATATAATCCTTATATATCAAATGATTATTATAAGATGATAATTATAGATAAAATACTAAAATAAAATAATTTTTGAATTCAAATACATTCATATTAACGACTCTTTTTCATTTGTGGAAGTATCATAATCTTGACCATGATCCATTTTCCCCTTTTGGGGTATATTCCTCTAACACTTGTGATATTGATTTTCATTGTGCCTCATCCCCTTTCAGTTGAATCATTTAACATTAGAAACCTTTTTATTAACCTTTCAATCCAAATCATAGTGTACTTTATCTCCACACCAGTAGAAAATTCCCATTCATTTTAATCATGGAACATGGTGTTTTCTTCCAAAATTATTACAAATGAGAAAATACTTCTTTTTGTTCATTCATTTATCCAAATTTTTATTAGTACTCTTGTTCTCGTGATTCCCTATGAATCCATAATATTTAGAAAAATTTTTCTTTTTCTAATTAGCATGTGATACACATACTCATATGATGATAATATTTGGGATACTTTTCCCCTTGAGAGTATTGGAATAAGACCATAAAATATATGATCCTTCTTACTCTTTTATTCTTGTACATTAGAGAGGTTCCAATTCCTTTTGTGAGGGTCCATTTCTAAATGATGACTGACACTAAATTAGATCATATCATTATGAAACATAATGTATAATCACAAAACTAGTGTAATACTTAACATAAATTGACAATTTTATCTGTAGATCAACTCATAAACATGGTTTTTTGGGATGTTCTTATATAGTTACCCTCAAAGTCTATCCTTGGGTTATGTTCTATAATATATGTTTTCCTAAATCAATTTTCTAAGGTTTAAACTAAACTTTCTATGATACCAACTGTAATGACCATGACCCTAGTATCCCATAGCTGATTCCTTACTTTATTACATTGAAAAAGAAACAAGATTCAAATATCAGAAGATAGATTAGTTTAGGAGTTTTCCAAACTAGATTACATATATGAATATGACATTAAAATTTATGATATAAAATACAATATATTTAATCCTTTGATAAAACCATTACTTAGGTAGAATAATCATATAAATCAGTCATAATAAACTTCTTGAATTCATGGGGAAAATAAAACATAATAAATTGGTGAGATCAGATGCTCGGTAAGTGTATACATACATTTAAAGATACCATAAATAAGAATAAATTATTATGGAAAGATAAATAACCAAAACAAATTAAATTTAATCAATAAATTGAGCATAATATGGTAGGAATATAGTTGATCAAATAATTCCATATAAATAATCACATGAGAATGAAACCTTATCATGGTTATTCTAATAGTCAAGTAATCACATGGAATATCAATAAATAATATCATAATGATGGAATACATAATGAGGGGAATCTAAAACATACCATCAAGGCCTCATCCATGAAGTAAATATAAATTTGTAAGGCCTAATCCAAAACTCAGTCTACTTTGTCTCATGAGATCTATCATTGCATCAAAGGGGTATAGTGGGCCTCGACCATCACTTACTCGGTTCAATGCATTCTTCATATAAAATGAGTGAAACATAATCAACATATAAACAAATATTGAAAATGGGATATTACATTTTAGTAAGTTTCCACAAAAAATAAACATAATCATAAACCATCATGTTTAATATGATGAATGGTGTCAATGTAGCACATCCACATTCAAACTGATCATAAAATATTGTAGATGGTATCATAAGAGATCAAACACAATTATCAATATGTTCTAATAATGGGTGTTGACATAGATGAAAATAATCTAATAAAATCATTGAGATATTATTGAGGGAAATTCCACTTTACTTTGAAATCATTTATTTAAAAAACAGTTCCATTCCAAAAGACAACGTTTTCTCTAAAAATAATATTGTAAACATGTAAAAGATTCATTAGTACGTTAATTAGTCATGAAAGTGGTAAAATTTTCTCATTATTTATATGTTTATAAAAACATTCCTTTTCATTTGTTATAATGAAATATTTAAAAAATTATTTTTAAATGAAGTTGTTAGAGTTAACCAAATGAATCAATTATGTGTATCAAATATAAATCAACATAAAAAAGTGTAAATAAAACATAAGAAAATTAGAAAAAATCACATGTAATCATAGAATTATGTAATCAAAGGAGTAGAAGTTTAACCCAAAGAATGGAAATTGGGTTAAGGATTACCTTACCACATTGTAATCAGTCGAACCATATGCCCAAAAAAATTAATGATCATAAAATGAAACATTGAATGACATTCAAATAAAGAGATTAATGATATGATATATTAATGGAATTTTTTTACACAAAACAAAATAAATAAGGGTATAATAAGGAATATATCTTATAGAAGTAAAAATGAGATGATAAATCCTTACCACATTGTAATTAGTTGAATCATATGCCCCATTAATGTAATAATTATTAAATAACGCATTGAATACCATAAATATAATGAGATTCCTGATATGATATATCAAAAGCTAATTTGAACACAATACACAATAAACAAGTGTTTAATTCTGTATATATCTCATATAAGTACAAGTGAGATGAGAAAACCCTTACCACTTTGTAATCAGTCAAATCATATAGCCCATAAAAGTAATAATTATCAAACAAACCTTTGAAGAAAATAAAGATAATAATATTCATGATATGATTTGTCAATGGGAATTATATACACGACATAAAATAAATTAACAGTGAATAGGATATATTTAACAAATAAATAAAAAATGAGAGGAGAAACTATTACCTTATGTCCAAAAGCGTTCTGCGCTTATACTTAATGTCCTCTTAAATATTTTCTCCATTGGAACATTCTTAAGATTCTTGGAATTGGTCTTTTGGTTAGAACATAACGTCTTAGATGGGGGAAGTATATTGGGAAGGAAATTAGGAATAATTTAGACTTTATTTAAGGCATGGAAGGTGTGAGGAGAATGGGTGGTGAGGGGTAGTATTTATAGGTGTGGAGAGGGGTGATTTTTTATTATTTTATCATTTGTTTATTATTTTGGCTTAAGAATATCAATCTTTTCGATTACCATGACTAAATATAGTAAATAAAACACATGGGGTTGAAGCAATGGGGTATTACCTCATGGATACATCATCCAAGACTAAATAATTCATTCATTTATCTATAATGTTAAATACCATAAATAACTATATTACACTATTCACAAAAAATTACTATTTTAGGAAAATCAAAAAAAAATAACCTAATCATTTTTTTACTTGTAGATTAGAAAATTAGACTCCATTTTATGAAAATATTTTTCTAAATATGTGAAATTTAATTTCTAATTAAAATCATCATTTATTCAAAAATGATGATTTTAATATTATAACTGAATTTAGGACAGTTTGAAAAAGTTATTATGATCTCATAAAATTATCTTATAAATATAAAAAAAATTAATTTATGAATATGTTTTATAAATTTCTTTTAAATAACTATATTAATTATAAAAATGTAAATAAAAATTTATGTTTCACAAAAATACAAACACATAATTTATCATTTTTGAAACAATTATTTACTTATTCTGTGATATAAATATATCATAATTTCATTTATGAGATACCTAAATTTTATTTATAATTTCATAGGTGAGGTTATTATTCTAATAGATAGGTTAATACTTCTAATGTTCACATTACTATTCCAATGATCATGTTATTATTTGATAGTATATCATGGTTGGTTTAAGCTCTATATTGTATACAATTTAATCTATAGAATAAATTTAATTTATTTATGAAGATTCATACCATAAAATATTGGGGGGTTACTGATAATTCTATGTTTAATTTTTACCAAAGAATCAAATTTTTGAAAGTTGATAATTTAAATGCATATTGAACAAATCTAAATAAAAAATAACTACAATATAAGTTAAAAAAGTTAAAATATTTTGAATATATGAAGAAAAATTCATAATGTAAAATTGTATTTATAACCAATACATAATAAAATATATATATATATATATATCTAGATATCCTTGGTAAAAAATAATTCCAAGGAAAATAACTTTATATGTAAAATGGAAACAAAAGTTTTTATAAACAATTTCATTATTTACACAGTACATTTATTAATACATCTTAAAAAATAAAATGGTTTAGAAATCATATCATGTATATCATTGATATTTTAACATAAATAAACAATTATTCCATAATTTTTAGGAAAATATTGCTCAATAAAGTTTTGTAATAAAATCCTATGAAAAGCAAAAAAAATATTATAATAAATAGTAGTGAGTACGTAGAGGACAACCAAATAATCATGAAATATGTGAATAGAGGGTTTTATGTTTATTAGTGTGTGTCATTGGTATCCAAGTTGAGGAGTTGCGTGGTTGAAATATTTTTTATTCAAATCCATATATTTTTTGAAATTTTTCAAAATTTATTGAACATTAAAACTATTTTCAAGTAAATTGTGATGATTTTGGATGTTGTTTTCTGAAATCTCCAAGTAAAATAACACTATTTAGAATTTTAACAGACGAAACTCTTCTAGAAACCCAAACTCATAATTTTCCTTCAACATACAGCTAAATAGCCATAATACATTTTTAATGAAATTTTAAATATTCAAGCATTTAAATTTAAATAGATACCTAAAAAACATATCACTATTTTCAGTGGCGGGTTTTGATACTAGCTACATAACATGTTTATAAAAAAGAACCACTAAATTCATTCCACCATCTTTAATTATATTTTTTGTAGCACTATTAAAAAACTATAAGTAAATTATTTATTAAAAGAATTAGAATAATGTATTTTGGTATAATAAAGCTGCAAAGTATTATTCAAAATAATTCAAAATAATATGTTAGATATTCTATGTAAAACATTTAAAAAAGAATAATAGATTTTATTTCTTAGATAATCATTTTAAAAAAAACAGATAAATCAATGGTGTTTGTTCTATAAATCGATGGTGTTTACTAAATTAATTAATATAGAAAGAAATAATTTATAATACACAAATCTCATTAGTTTTATAATTCTATAGTTAACAATGTTTATCTACCAATATCTGGACACAACAGTTGGAATATATCAATATACTACTATTAAGAAAGAATATATTTTTAGACAACTAATCAAACTATGTAGCATGAAGGACCTTTCAAAAAATTACCTGGTAATGTGCACCATCATCCATTGCAATTAAATTTTTTTGATTATGATACATTGGGATTCTGAAAGGTATTTCAGAACAACTTGGGAAAAAGGAATTCAAGGACACATGTTAAAATGAAAAATGTATGGTTTACACCTAAAATAAATATGAAAATTAGGTCTATTTTCTTAAATAAATTTTAATTTTCTACTACTATTATTTGAAAATAATTCCTTGGTGGAAACCTTGCACCAACATTCTAAATTTACTTTTTTTAATTTGAAAAAAATGCAAAGTACTAAAACATAGAATGTAGAATGAAAATTAAAAAAAATACAAACAACATTTGATAGTAAATTTATAATAGATTAAATTCCATATATTAAAAATAATACAAATAACTCTGTTTCAAAAACTATATGGAATGTAATGTGATTAGAAGAGGAAAACTTCATATATAAATTAAATTTTAATGTAAACCAAAGAATGAGAAAAATGAAAATGAGTTTATACCAGTTTATCAAATAGATTTGAAAAAAGAATATTTTTAGAATAGTTATCACCTGCAATTTAAAATTGGGTGAAAACTTTAAAAATCCATTTCTATACAAATTTATTTCCATGATGTGTGGGAGGCAGTGGACCCTGAAAAATTGCGAAAGACTCCCAAAAGAGGAAGTGAAGGAGGAAATGATCAATGAGATTGGGAAAATCATGAGGAGGGAGTTTTTAATACATCATGGTAGGGTTATGATACTGAAACAAAAGCACCATGTCCTAATAATCATTCCTTGAATTTGAGAAAGCTTATATAAATATTAGAATTGTTTGTGGAACAACTAAATTATTATTGAAGAATGAACAAATTATAGTTCAATAAATTGGAAAACTATTATAATATGAGTAGTGTAACAAACAAGAAAAACAATTATATTCATCCATAATCTACATGGTTCAAGAATAATCCCTATGTCCACAAAAACTTATAAATATAACTGTAGTCAGGAGGAATAATAACAAGGGGAGAATAATAGTTTCACACCCAAAAACCCAAGCTTGAAATGGAATAATAAAGAGGATAAAGAATGGTTCCATAAACCACATAGAAAAGCTATTATTTTATAGTAAATGTTGGGTGGAATTCCACACTTCTACAATGTTGAGGCCACCCAAGTCCATGTTTCAATAGTGTATGGTGACATAAAGCCCGACAAGCTACAGTAATATTGTTTCTAATGTTTGAGCTGCTACAATAGTTGTGCCAATGTCGGCACTGCTAAATTTCCCTATTGGTGTCATCCAGTCATCTCTACTATAGTCAGTCAGATTTGTTTTAGTTCCTCTGAATTTGGGATGGGATACTCCATCCCCCATACCCCTTGAAGAGGGGTATGTTTTCCCCTAAAACCCCCCAATGAGATCACCATGGGGAAAGACCCGTGAGAGTTCCAGCTTGGTGTTCAATATGGGCCACTATCATTTTCCCCAAAATAATTCAAAATGGATCAAGAAACATCAAACTAACAACATTATACATAAAATAATATATAGTACATACCAAATTTTTTTTATACATCATTTATATCCAAATAATATTCTAAAATAAAATATTTATATTTAGAATAGCATTTTAAATATTTAAATGTAGTAGACTTAGACAAAAAACAAATTCGGAATATTAATAAAAAATTATTGTTTGAAGATATTAAATATTAACAACTATTATAGGTTTTTAATCAATGAAAAATAGATCAAATATAAAAAAAACATACATAAAAAATTTCTAAAATAATATAACAGAGAAATAAAATAATTGTTTATTTTAAAGTTCCATTAGATATTATATAATAATGTCTATAAATAAAGTAAATTGAACCTATGAGTCCAAGGGAGAGGAAAATTTAACATCAAAGCTAAAAATATTAAGTGGGAAGAGGGAAGTGAACTTGTGATTCTGAAGGATGAAGTTCAAGATTTATAATAATAACTCTGGGTTCTTTGACTTTTCTATATTAGAAAATTTGAATCATCTATTTAATAAAATAATTCTATAAATTTAATGAACTATTTATGATCTACACACTCCCAGGAAATTATAATATGCATATAAAAAATATATGGAATTTAAAACTAATATTCTTATATAATATAAAGAACCAAAATTAATTCTAATGGAACATGTAAAACATACATGAATAAATAATATATATTATGAAGAAATATATGAATAATAATAGTTAATATACAACACTAATATGGATTCCTAAAATATATAATATGAAAAAGAATTTAACAAGATTTAACAACATGAATGTGGATGCAATAAATATTTCTCAAAATATTTAAATGTATAAAAATATGGTGGAGAAAATAGGCAAGAAACATAGGTCTTACTACTACATCAGCCGTAATTCTCAGGTCATCTATGTGAATTTTGAATCTGCATTAAATCCAAGAACCTAGAAACAATAATGAAAAAATTTAGAATTAAAGATTTAGTTAAAATTTAGATAAGATACTTCAAACAACTAAGAAATGAATTTTTGAATCCTATGACATTAAAAATAAGCATGTTGATAATAAATAACATGGATAATAAAGAATATATTGATAAAAAATTATATAAAATAAAAAATTCATAGATTTAATAATGTAACATTGTACAATGAACCAATATGCAATAAAATGATAATCCAGTAGGAATTTATAGAGTGAATATATACACAAAAAAAGAGTTTTGTTTATGAAAATGAATACAGTGAAAATATCGAGTTAAAAAATATTAAGTATTACAAAATGGAAATATATGTATTTTTTTATAGAAGTGTGTCCCTGTGATATATAAGATATAATAGAAAATAATTAAAAGGTTCTTAAAAGATTTTAGGGATGTAAAATAATGGGGAAATGAAAAAATAACCATAGTACATAGAACCAGAATAAAATCAGGGTTAAATAAATAATGTAACAGAAGAGGAAAAACTATAGAACTTAGAATCTTAATTAAATCATGGATATAAAATGATCATTGTATCATTTGATGTGTAACGGAAGATAACCTTGAAAAATTTTAAGAACAATGTGGAAAAACATATAAGGAAGAAGAAAAATAAAAATAGGTATGTATGGATTTGAAGAGAACCTATCGTGAGGCTGATAAATAGGTTTCTAATGATATAGTACAAAAGTAAAAGTAGAAAAAAATGAATAAAATATTGGAAAATTTATCATTGAAGGAAGGATTGATAATATCATAAATTATAATGATGAAGTGACAATAAGAATGCAAGAATTGGGGAGTTAAAGATGAAGGGGATATTACCGCACCCTAAAGAGAACTCAATAGTGAGAGGCCATAAATGGGAAGGAAATATTTATGATGAAAAGGATATTATGAAATGTAGGAGGGTGAAGTAAAACTGTCATTGAAGATAAGAATATGACATACACAGAGAAATGAAGATGTAGAGACTTGACTATAAGGTGGTGTCAGGGAGGAGGTATGAAGATAGAGGTGGAGGTGCAGGTACGGTGGGGTGGGATTGGAGAGGGATGTTGGGGAGGGTTTTCAGGAGGAAGGTGAAGATAGAGAGGGGACTGAGGGAGGGAGGGGTTTGGGGGGAGGTGGAGGAGTGTAGAGTTGAGCAGTGGATGGGGGAAGCGGGGTATCAATTAGGGAGTGAACAAATGAGTTGTAATCTTGAAACATGAAGGAAACACATGGTATCTGGAAAACCCAACTTATATATATATAGTATAATACTCTATTTGTCGGAGTTTTATATAATCTAATTCTATAATTATTATATAATAAATAAAATAGATATATTATATATAATTGGATATTTAAATATAATATTAAAGTTTTGCAACAAATATTAGAATACCGACACATGATATTATATTTTAAATATAATTTATAAATAGTTATTAATTTTTTGTATTATTTAAAAAAGTTAATAATATTATCAATACATAATTGT
This sequence comes from Viscum album, assembly GCA_963277665.1. Lineage (NCBI taxonomy): Eukaryota > Viridiplantae > Streptophyta > Magnoliopsida > Santalales > Viscaceae > Viscum > Viscum album. The sequence continues at coordinate 1,614,697,222 of OY728161.1, forward strand.
TTTGTATTAATATACTCCTAAACATTTTGACCAACATATATATTATATATTGGTGTTATTATAACCGTAACAAAACTATTTTATCTTCCATAATAATATTTAACAAAAGAGATTTTACCAACAATTTATTCATACAAACATAGTTATTGGTAAAACTCATTACAAACAAAAAGTGCACCTTTACTAATATATATTACCATACTGGAAAAATTTAAATATTTTATATGGGATTATTGATAAATCATATTCTATTTTAAATGTATGTTTATCATGGTTATTTCTGGTTATTTCCATGGAAATAACCTTTTCAATTATTTTATATACCATTTTCCAAGTGGGAAAGCTTGGTGAAATGAATGAGATCATTCAGGTATCTCGAGATAGAATTTTTAATCTTGGTCCTTTAATTTAAAACTTGTTTATTTCTACCTTGTATTAAATGAGTAGATTATATGGTGCTTATATGATCTATGGTAAATATAATCAACCAAAAATGTTTTCTATAAAACCATATATGTTTACTTAATACATGTTTTATGTTTCTACCCTTAAGGAAAAATTTCTACCAAATCTTTAAATGAAATATAGGAAAACATATATTACTCTACCATGGAATTATTAATATATGTTATTAGTTATTTATGTTAAATATAGGATCCATAACAGCAATTTTTTTAATTTATAAATAAATAGTAATCCCAACACTATCATTTATATAAAAATTATAACATTTTCATTGACCAATATCAACATGTCCAATGACCCATTCTTGTATTAGAAGTATTTGAGGCAATGTTTGGAAGTTTTATTAAACTTGATTTGAGCTATGTTATTCTGTGGGTGCAAAGCTATCTGATTAGTAGTCAAATCCCCAATGCTCTAACCTTTTTCCTAGTTTGACCAAGTGGGAACCATTGAAAATAAATTGTATAATACCATGATTATTGGGAATTTAAAACTTCCTAGAAAGGAAAAAACATATAATATGTTTAAATAAGTGAAATAAAATAAATCACCTCATAATGTTTATTATTATAAGATAATTATAAGGTTTATGTTCTAAATTGAAGAGTATGGTAAAGTCCTTAATATCATAGTTGAGTTTTATAAATTTCAATCACACATTTATTCCTTTATCGGGAATACACTTTTATTTTTCTAATTAAATAATGTAATACCTTATATTAAATGATTTGAATTTATGAAAAATGATTCTTCTCCATATATTACAATTATCAGCTACCTAATTGGTTGTTTATCTGGATGAATGAAACTAAAACCACAAATTGAGAGTGTGTATAAAGTAATAGAGTCATGCTTATCTTATAAAATTTACTCCTACAACATGTTTAGAAGATTAATCATCAACCAAATGGACTATGTGTGCATGCACTTCAACATTTTATGCCAAAAAGGTCATAAACCCAATCAATGGATATATGGGAATTCGGCATGGGTTTTTTTAGAATGAAAATGTTTATCAAGTTATGAGCCTAATGTAAGAGATACCACAAAGAGGATTTATTAATTTTAAAACAATTACATGGTGGATTTTGAAATTGTAAGTGGATTCAATCGTGTATCTGCAAAGAAAGATTTAACAGGTATGTTGACTAATTATTTTTTATATGTTAATATATTGTTCATTATTTTCCATCATGACACAAAAAAAGTAAATTGGTGTAAATATTATTCATTTATAGTTTAAAATTTATATTATTTTACTAAATTATTTATATAATAAAACCTATTTTTGTGTTTCTTTATATTTTTTTGATCTATGTTTTGTATTCTCATTCTCAATATAGTTTCATTCCCACTATTTTTTGTATCGGCCTTTCTATGGTTTGAAGTATATATGATTGAAATCGTAATATATTTCATGTACTACTTATTTCCAAGACACGTTACTTATGTTTTTGTATACAAGTATCATTTGTTTTTATGAGTTTCCTTTTGTGGTGGTGAACATGCGCCTTGTAGTGAGCTATTAACTTTTAGAAAAAGGGTTTTAATAAAAGATAAAAAGATTGATGATGTAAAGTGAAAATGTAAGATTAACTTCTCATAGAGGTGTTGGAAGTGTCTAAAATTAAACTGACATGTATTTTGGAAGAAAACCAGTTGAATAAGGGAAAAGAAAAAAATACAATAATCAATCAGGAAATGGTGTTTTGAAATTATTTATTAAAAAATATTTTCCCCCACATTTATTGTTTTTTTATTTAAAAGAATATGCTCAAGTATTGGGTAATGGTTTTGTTTCACATATTTTAATAATGTGCCTCAGTATAAAGAAAAAATGTAAATAAATTAGGGATGATCGTGGTTATAATATTTGCTAGAGATATGGGAGTGTTATATTATTTTCATTTAGAAATGTTTTATAATAATAATTTTGGTAGATTTATTGGAGTTTATTTTTTAATTCAAAGTGTATTTGAGTTAATATTTAATTATACTAAATGTATCATTATGAATAATACAAATTCCTTTTCTTTTACCACATGGAAGTCTTAATCTTTCAGAATTAGTGCACATTTACTAAAAGTATTCCTTAACCATTTCCATCTCCCATTACCAAATTCTTCTATACAAAACATGGACTTTCTATTTTAGTTTTAAAAATACTTATTAGACCATCCATATGATCAATTCCTTCAAACACTCATCCATTTTTTCCATTGTAACATGGATTCTTGAATAGGCATTAGTATTTGAAAATATTTAAGTAAGGTGAACTTCAAAATTATTCCTCAATTTAACCCAATTTCCTTTTTTTGGAAAATTGTGAGTATAAGAATATTCATGTAATTTTTCCTATTCTTTTATTCATTATTTGTGGATATTTTTTTCACTTTTGATTCATTTTGGAAAAAAATTCTAATAGGAGATGCAGAACTTCCCAAGCAGAGAAAAAAGCAACAACCTAGGAACAAATCAGAGGGGAAAATGATAAGTGAACTAGTGAGGAGAAAGCACTGTCGGCGCCAATCATTCTTGCATCCAAAATATGCATCGAGGTATAAGCACTAAAAAATTTCAACAATGACCCTTCCAAAATCTAACTCCAGTAAACTCAGCTATCCATGGAAGAGCATTGGAACAAATATAGCATTCATTCATGAGAAACGTCATCGACCAATCTCCTTCGAAATGAGAGCGGTCATTAGGGAGTCATAAATTGGAACATGCAAACCCACAAAGAAAATATCCTTCTGAGTAAGATAAGAGATTTTTTTTATCCATAGATATCTCTTGGTGCGATGAATATTCCATTGGACTATCGATCGTTCAAGAGCACACCAACGTACTGATGCATGCTGAATTGACTGACAATAACACCGGGAAGAAGCACAGTGCCCAAGGGAGGGAGGGGATGAAGGTGATAGAAGCCCTAAGAAATATTTTACATGGAACTTCCTCATATATATTCATTTTATAAATATTTATAACAGTATATTACATATATAAATATGAAATGGAATACACCGTTCATGGATACGGTAGGTTATACGTACACATGAACGTTGTTTCCATTTTATTTTCGTATTGAAAAAAAAATTAAATGACATATATGTATATATATAATATCATTCCAGTAAAATTATTATGTCATATATTTAATTTTAAAAAACACATCCCTAATAAATTCTATGTAAATTGTGAATGAACCACATCGCTTTGAGGAGGTGGTTTTCCACGTGTCCACAAACAAAGTTATCGTATTTACAAAACATGGAAATAATGAAGGTATGTTTTATATAATAATTAGATAAGTATTAATAAGAAATAAATAACATTAATATCATATAAAAAATAGATTTTTCATTATAATAACCACCAATGAGATGTGGTAAAGGAAAAAATGAACAATATCATTTCGTGAGGCGGTAGTTCATCGCACACACGAACGATAAGTTCGTTACACATTAGATGATAGTGTGTATAAGTGTAGGATAAAAACCTAGAATAACAAAATATATGTATATTTATGATATTGGGATTATTATATAATCATTTGAGATGAATATTTTAGGTGGTAGAAAATGAAAACAAAACAAAGGAGCTTGAGGAAGGATGCTACCTCTTCTTTGGGTAACTCATCTTGGTTTTCACCAAAGGGATTCCTTGGTTGGATTTCATCCCAATGAAAGGATTATAGGATTATGTTTTTGTAATTGGCAGTATATTTGGGTAGATTTATATTGAGATAAATGGCTTTAGTGGTGTTAATAAGTGGTAGGGGTGAGTGCCTTTTTATAGCGGAGGAGTGGTTTTGTAGTAATTTTTTGAAAAGGGAGTTCCACCCACATTTTTACCATGTAAAGTTGATCCAATAATGGTATAAAATATATTAAATGGATTATAGGGTCAAAATAATAATATCCAATAGATTTTTTACAAGTTTATATTTTATTTAGGGCCTTACTCATAAGGTTTAGTCCATTGTTAAGCTAATTTTTATCTTAATCACTGTAATTCATTTTAATCACATTCAATAATATTTTTGGTTAAAATATAATTTTACCTTATTAGAAATTAGAAATTATAATTATTAAAAATATAGAAATCATGTTTTCTAAATTATAATCAAAAAATTATACGAAATTAATTTAAAATTAATCCCATAGACGGGATGATAAAGCAGATTTTTAAAGTAAAAACATTCAAAACTTTGAAATGTTATTATATAAAATTTCAATGTAAAATTGATTCTATTGAATTAAGTTGGAGTAATTAATATAAAAATTATCTATTTAAACTTTAAAACCAATTCAAAATATAGTTTAATCCAATGAATTATTTAGATGAAAAAATAGTTTTGAATATAAATTCAATATTTTTCAATATTCATCCAAAAATGTTGTTTTTCAAGAAATTCCAAAAAATTAAACATATGATAATTTTGAAATTATGAATTATTTTATTAAATTAAATTTGTAAAATTTTCTAAAACTAATTTTATTATTGTTCATTGAATTACATAAAAGGCAGTTCATTTGAGAAAATTGTATTTTCAAACATATAAAGTCTTTACCAAAAATTTGATGTTTTATTATCAATATGTTTTATTTATATAATACCAATATATTTAAAAAATATTTATTAATATTTATATTACTATATTCAATGGATTGGTTATAAATATCCAATTTAAATAATTATATTAATAGAAATATGTTTCGTATAAACTCAGTGTTGTGTATATCGCAAGCCAAGTCGGTGTTGTGTATAGTGCTAGATTAACTTAATGTAGTATATAATGAAAGTATGAATTAGTATAGAATGTGATGTAGACATAAAATAAAATGATTCTAATTGAGTTAATGGTTCATAAAAAGTTTGGGTGTTGCACTAGTAGCTTCTATACATTCAAAAAAAATCATGCCCTCCCTCATAAAGTCGTCATCCTATTTATGAACACTAACTAAACACTAAAAACCCGAAACACAAACTAATAAAGAAAAGACCAAGATTCCATTGATAGTTAATACACATACCTAGTAGGAGGTGAGTTTTTTAATTCTGATTTTGATAATTTTTGTGAAGATAATAGTTATGATCATAACTTTTTACATCTAACACCCATATAAAATGGTGTTGTGGAAAGAAAAAAAATTAACTATTCGAGAAATTGATCAAAATATGGTTAATAAATGTAGTTTTTCTAATTATTTTTGGGAAAAATATGTTAATAATTATTATTATGTCTTGGGTAGAGTTTATGTTAGACTTTTTTTTGAAGAAAACCACTTTTTAATTGCTTAATGGTAGAAAAATGAATCTTGGATATATTAAAATTTTTGGTTGTAATGTTTTAATATTGAATTTGATATATAATTTAGATATGTTTGAAACTAAAAGTGTTAAAGGTATATTTATTGATTATTCTTCAAATAGTAAAGTTTAAGGTTTTTTTAATATTCATACCATGACTGTAGAAGAATATATTCCTGTAAAATTTGATGAAACTTATTATGTTCAAAAATCAATTTTGGAAAATGTTGAGGATGATTTCAGGGATTTCAATTTTAGTGGAGAAAAAAATCTAAAAAATTTATCTATTGATGGGAAGAAAAATGTTTATCAATTTGATCCCATAACATGGAGGATTTTTAAATATCATCCAACTGACAATGTGATTGGTAATGATTGTTCTTTCATGAAAAAAAATATTGGCTTTAAACTTCATTGTTGACTATGATTTGTTTTCTTATTATGTTCCTAATAATTTTATTGATGATTTAAATGATCCAAATTGGATTATTTCTATGAAATATAATCATAATCAAATTTTTAGAAATAATGTTCAGTCTTTAGTAAAAAAATTGAAAGATAAGAATATAATCAAAACTAAATAGATCTTTAAAAACAAGATGGATGAATCTAGACAGATTTGAAAAAAATAAATCCAGACTTGCTCAGGTATATTCTCAATAAAAACGTATTGTTTTTTATGATTCACTGTGTCTATCGTCATGTTAAAGGTTATTATAATATTGTTATTGTTTTTTTATTTTCAAGATTTTATGTTATATGAAATTTATTTTAAAAGTGATTTCATAAATTGTTTTATATATAAATAATTTTATGTTAGTAAAATCTTGGATTTTGAAGATGATGAATTTTCTAATCCTGTTTATATGTTATCTAAATATTTTTATGGTCTCAAACTAGAACCACATGCTTTTTATGAGAGGCATTCAATGTTCCTTTTTAATTATTTCATGAAAGGTATTTTTGACCCTACCCTTTTTAATAAAATAGTTTCTAACGATATTTTAATTACGAAAATTTATTTTGATAATATAGTTTTTGGTTCTTTTAGTAATTTACTTTGTAATGATTTCTCTACTTTGATGCCTTCAGAGTTTGACATGATTTTAATAGAAGAATTAATTTTATTTATTGTATTTCAATCTTCTCAAAGGAATGATGAGATTATTCTTAATTAATCATAGTTAGCTAAAGAGTTGGTGAAAATAATAAGTCTTAATTCCTTTAAATCTATGAAAAATCCTATGAGTACTAGTTGTAAATTAAATATTGATGCTTATAGTAAATAGTAGTATGTTAATGTTTTTTGAGTTATGATGGGTAGTTTGATTTATTTATCTAAATCTATACCTGATATCATTATTAGTGTTTGTTTAAGTGCAAGGTTTCATGATGACCCTAAAGTGAGCTATATTAATGTTGGGAAAAGAATAATTATATATGTTAAAGGAACTAATAACTCTAGTTTATTTTATTATGGGCATAATTTTTTTAATTTAATATTGTGTCCTGATTTTGAATTTTTAGGGTGTTGAATTGATTAAAATATCACATTAGGTATGTGTCATTTTCTTAGAAAAAGTTTAATTTCATGGCCTTCTAAAAAGCGATTATTTGTTGTTTTATATACTAATAAAGATGAGTATATTTATATTACTAGTTTTTTATCTCAATTTTTATGAATTAATATTTTTTTTATTTTTTTTTACTTACATAAATTTCTTATTTATTATCATAATAAATCTGTAATTTTTCTTTCTAAAAATCCATCACAACATTCTATAAAAGAGCATATCGATGTAAGATTTCATTTTATTAGAGATCATGTGAACACGGGGGATATTATTTTAAATTTTATCACTACTAAGAATCATGTTGGTGATATATTTACTAATCCTTTATACTTTTCTTAGTTTGAAACAGTTAAATTATAGTTTCATATGTTTGAACATTATTTGTTCAATCTGTGCATTTTTATAGGGGAGTTTTTGTATTTTTTTGTTTAATTACAAAAAAGGGGATAGAATAAATGTTTTTGATTTTTCATATTTAGTTTTTTAATCAAATAAAAGGTGAGAAATTGTTTGTTTTTTTTTTGATTACCTGAATAGATTTTTGTGCATGTTATTTAAATATTCAATGTCTTCATTTTGTTTCATTACATTAGTGCTTAAAATATTTAGTGTTTTAATCTATTTAATTACATTTCATCACATGAGCTCTGATTTGACTTTATGTGATTCATTTGTTTAATTTATGGCATATTGGACTATTTAATTTGATTATATAATAATTATATACCATACGTTTCTAATAATATTTTATTTGTGTTTAATAATGTTCTAATGTTTTAATTTTAGATATCATGTGTTAGATGTTTATTTTCATATAAATTTATTGATAATGTTAATTTTAAATTTATTATATTGTTATTTATAAATTTATACAACCCTTATTTATAAATTCAGGATACCGTCAATTATGAATTTCTTTTATTTTTAGTTATAAATTTATACTACTATTTGTTCAAAATGTCTGCTCACTTTAATTCAAAATGTTTTCTACCATTATTTCAAAAAAATTACTACTATTAGTTAAAAAAAATAACCTTTGGTTAAAAAAAATAGCCCACCATAAATTCAAAAAATATGCTGCCCTCAGTTATGAATTGTGCATCCGTTCCGCATGTGATGGTGCCAGAAAATAAAAGGTTATTTAATTTCTCATATCGTTCCCTTGTCTAATTTTTTTATTTGAAAATTATTTTCATACTGTGTTTTTCATGTTTTCATTTTTATTGGTTTCTAAATTAATTTTATATTATTTAAAACTTAAATGAATTAATTTTAGAACATTTTAAATTATATTTAGTGATGGTTTAATACCTGTTTCTATCTTCGTGGAAAACATTCACCACAAGTTTTATATACATTTTAATATATATTTTGTTGCATGTTTTTTTTAAAATCCTATATAATTAATGTTAAAAGATTATGAACATGTTCAATGTGTTTTTAATGCCTTAAAATTATATTTATTTTTTCAATATTTAATGCATGAATTTAAAATATATTTTTACATAGTCTACTTTTTTGTGATATTCATGGATTTACTTGACTCGGTATTACAAAATTAGTTTGAACGTTTAAATTTAAAATTGTTTGACTTTTTTATATTTTTCAAATGATTCATTTAAATTAGTTTTAATTATTTCAATATTTCTATAATATGTTTCGTCTCCGATAAAACTAGTTGGCTCTGTTATTATTATTTAATTACTTTAATCATTTACACAAGTTCTATTTAGATATTGTAGATTGGCAGAATCAATAACGGACTCAAAGGATATTGGGAAGAGATTAAATTATGAAAAAATCATTACATATGAGTACATATGACTCAAAGCGAATAAAATTTCCTATACTCTACAAACCTCCAAGTGATATTGTGTATTGTGTTTACCATTGCTGACGATCTCTCAACGATGGTAACTAAACTACTTTGACTTCTACAACCTTGATGATACGAGATGGTCTAATACTCAAGAACCAGTACCTATACTTATTTTTTTATCTTTATATTGAATTCTAGTATCTTCGATCTGTAAGATTTCTTCTCATCCATCACACGTGCTTTCTCTGTCATCTTATTCTTTGCCCCAAAAAAAGTGTTAGTAATGTGGGTTGTCTGTGTAACTGAAGGGAAAGTGATGTACTTTCATTCTTAGTAGTAGTTAGGTTGTGGTAGTTGTTTGTTGACGGATGGAAGGTGGGTTATTAAATATCGAGGCAAATATGTGAGAGGGGAAGAAATTCATTTTGTGTCGTCTCAGCCTAGCAGCCAGAGGATTTCGGTCCTTTTGAAGATCTATTAGGGATTTAAGATAGTGGTCTGGGAAAATATCTTCCTATATTCCTTCTTCATCTTTAGATTTTACTTTTCTATGGAATATATAAATTTAGGAGTATTTTTTCATCTCTTATCCATTATTCAGTTGTACAAACATTGTTAGTAGAGATTTATAATAATATTGGTGATTTCATTTAGTTCTTGGACGTTGTGGATGCTACGGACTACTTGAATATTTTCATCTTCCTTCTTGGATGTTAATTTTTGTTAGAGACCCTTCTAGGGAGGAAATAAAGAAATAGATTATTGATTTTTGGATGTCATTCAAGGATACACCATTTTTGGGGAGATGGCCAAATTGTTTTTTGGATGACATGTGCATTGTAGAAGTGCATTTTATAAGTGTACGTGTGCACTCTGTGGAAAAATGGTGTAGTCTAGAATTATAAAGGAAGTCACGAATTCAATGTTATTACTAAGTTAAGAATCATCACATTGAGTGGTTTAGATGCTAAGAGGAAGACGTACATAGCTAGTGGTAAGACAATGGTTGATTATCCTTTGTTACCTCTAGGGCACGCCGCTGGGGTACAACTTATGAGATCACGATATCTAGAGAAAACGTTCTTGATATTTCATGATTGTACATCACATTAGGCCTATTTACTTTTCTTCTAAATTATTTTGAGTTGATCTAGAGAAGTAAAATCTTGATTTTTGAATTCAAGGAAAGAGATGGAGACGACTAGAAATCCTGATCACAGTAACAGGTTGGGTTTGCTGGGGAATTGCCTTCTGATTGTGGACAGTTTGGGGAAAGTGTGATCCATTTTAATTGACCCAATTATTGGAATGAATGTTCTTACTGAATGAATTTTAGGTGAGGTTTACTTGGATCTTTTATGTACTGGATTTCTATTTATTGTGTCACGATCACTGAGACCGAGGCCAGCATTATAAGGGGGAAGCAACTACTAGTAAGGTTGGGAACACTGTCTGGGAACACTTTTTAAAAAAATAGAGAAAAATAAAACTACTATGTATTTTACATCCATGATGAATATGGCTAATAGTAAGAGAAATATTATGGAGAGAGTGGAGATGACTATGTTTTTAGGGGAGGATCCATGGTGTTGTATCAAAAAAGAAGAGGAATACTTTCTAATAAATCAAGCTAGATGACATGAAGAAAATATGGGTAAAGTTGGGTATGGAGTACTGGGTTAATATCTAGGTTTGGATGTGGCAGTTTAAAAATATCGGTGCAACATGGGTGGTGTTAAACATGCACTAATGGTGAATTTTTGGGACTAGGAGTGGTAGGTTCTAGCAGCACAAGAGTGTCGAGGATTAGAGCTAGCGGGACCTGAGCAGCACCCATGATTTCTAGAAGTGTGTAATGAGGTGTGGGCAGGGGGGGACTAGTAAAACTGGTGTATGTTTAGTGGATCTGGCTGAAGGGGTATTACAACCAAATCTTACTCAGGCGTTGCTAGAGGGAGCTAACAATATATGTCTCCAAGGTGGATAATATGTGCAAACTAAATTGGGCCTGTAAAATTTTGAGGGATCTAATCATATTACAATAGTTACTTTATAAGGAGAAGTTATACTTATCTAAAAAGGCACAAAACAATAATGGTTTGATTCTTTTTCCTGTGATATGGTGGTCATTGAGGTTGTGTGGGAATCATTTCTTTAATTTCTGGAAACCAGTGCTTCATCCCTAGCTGCAGTGCATAAATTTATTGTTTCTCGAGATGAACTTCATACTGCTCCACCCCCACAAGGCATGAATGGTAGTGGTAAAATTGCTCCGCTATCTCGGTTCTTTTTCGAATAGGAGTTATCCACTTGGGTTGAAAATCAGGCCTCCACCAGAGGTTACATTCTGAGGTTGGGGAGCTGCTCTTCCTATGCTATTACAGCCCAGCAGAGTTATTGGAGGTCTACCTTGGGGAAAAATTATTTTTATGGAGGGTGGAAATTTTTATGAATGTGGGATGTGCATGCAACTTCCAAGAGGTAGTGATGTATTTTATTCTTAGTATCTATTAGGTTGGGGTAATTGTGGGTTAAGGGTTGGAAGGTGAGTTATTAAATAAAGGGTCTAGCTATATGATAAGGGAAGAAATTCATTTGAAGTTTTCTCATCATCAGCCCTTGGGATGACCATCCAGGGCTTCAGGAGAGTGGTCTTCTATGAGAGAATATTGTTCTCTATTCATTATTCTTATTATTATTATTATTTTACTTTGCTACTGGAATATAGAAATTTCTGTGTTTTTTCTTCCATTTATTCTCCCTTACCCTACTGTGAAGACATTTTTAGGAGAGTTGTAAGAGTAGGGGTATGACATGGTATTCATGGTGGTTAATTGGCTGAGAAAATATGCACATTTCCTACATCTTAATCAATAGTTTACAACAAAAAATAGATCTTAGTGCATTCCAATTCTAAATCACATAGTTCCATGGAATGTCACGAGTGATAGTAACCCAGACCCAATGTTTTCTGGAATTTTCTCGCACGAGTTATTCAAATTATAAGGAAAACACTCAAAATGATCTCTTTATATCTCGATGCACCTGTCTCACCTGGGAGACTTCGGATCCGTGACATCGACACACTCTGCACCAGGGTTTCTGATAAAGTGTTTAACTGGAAAAACAAATTCTTGTCCTTTGGTGGATGTATTGCCCTAGTGAACAGCGTTTTGGTGGCATCTCTGATCCACGGTCTGTCCTCCATCAAAGTCATGAAGGGGGTTATTAAAAGGATCGACAGGATCCTTGAAAATTTCATTTGGGATCCACTTTCAGAGAGGTATAAGCACTGGGTTACATGGGGGAAAATGGTGCGGCCCGTGAATGAAGGAGGTATTGACATTCGTAATCTCGTGGACACCCTTTACTACATGCATTCCAAGATTTCATAGAGTGTAATGGAACGACGGACCCTATGGGGGACTACCATGAAAGCGTATACGACGTGCCTCTGTGACTCGGGAGAGAGGAACCATTCTGACCTGTGGTCAGTGATAGCTCGTATTATGGATATGCTTCATCCCTTCTCTCAATGGGTGGTGGAGAAGGGGGATATATCTTTTTGGCATCAGGATTCGTGTGGTACTGTGCTGGGATTCCCCGGATGCCCGACTAATGATATTTCGTTCAAGGAGGCCATTTTATTCCCCAGCTTCACCCACTCAGTTTTGGATAAGGATCAACATGAGTGATTTCAACTCATTTATCTTAATGAATAGGAGGAAAAATGTTTATTCACGGCCTCCCCCTCAGGCCTTCTCACTTAAAAGGATTTCTGTCGCATTGTTAACAGACAGATCCAGGCAGAGGGTTGGGATGAGGTCCATTGGGTGAAAATCATCCCCACTAAGATCAATTTTCTCACCTAGAGAATTTTTAACAGAGCCCTTCTGACTGATGACAATATCCACAGATGTGGTATCTATCTTGCATCCAGGTGCTTCTGTTGTAGTATCCCTAGTGAGGAGAGCTCCGCCCATCTTTTCTTCAGTAGTGAATGGGCATGGGAGGTGTGGAAGGTCCTGGGGGAGTTATATGCTCCCCTCCCCTGGGATGGTTCTACTCCCGCATTTCTTATTAAATGGCTCTAAGGCTCAAAGGGAGCAGGGATGGAGAGGGTGGCCCATGCGGTGCTACTGCATGTGGGGTGTTGGACCATATGGAAGGCGCATAATTAATTGAAACACGAGGGCGAAGGGGTGTCGTCTCGCATTATTATTTTCTGGGAGAAAACATTGCTACTGGACCTAAACACGTAAATGGGGACCTAGAAGGCCACTCCTACTCTCTGCCAATTCCAAGTGACCCCCAATGTGGACGAGTCACAGAGAATAAGGGAAGGAAAATGGGTATGCTGGTATCCTCCCGCTGTGGGATTGAAACTCAATACGGATGGCTCGTGCATCTAAGGGAACATTAGTGGAGGAGGATTTGTCAGGGACCACAATGGTTCAGTGTACTTAGCTTTCTCTTCCAGATTGGGACTGGTCTCTTTTCTGCAGGCGGAGGCAAAGGTGATTCTCACCGGGATTAGCCTTTTCATGCAAAAGGACCTGGAAATCTATGAAATCGAAAATGACTCCTTAATTGTGCACAACTCCTTGAAAGGGTATGGTGAACCCCCATGGTCGATTAGAAATGTCATCAAGAAATGTAGAAAAATTATGAGTTCTAATGTGACTATCCATCGCACATGGAGAGAGGGGAACAAGGCCGCAGACCACTTGGCTTCGGTGGACTTCAATGGCATGATGGAGGTGTTCCTTCACACAGCGGGTAGTATCTAACCCAATGGAATTGAATGTATCAAATGGGATGCACTCGGTCTTCACCATTTCAGACCTCCTTAGATTCCTCCTTGGAAGCGGGGGGGTATCTACCCTGGTGTCTTTCTGGTTTCTTTTCTTTTCTTTTCCTTTTAGCTATTTTTTTCCTCATTGTACTCATTTCCTTCTTTCAATACAAAATTACATGATGATGATGAATGTAACAGACACCAAAGCAAGAATTAACTATAAAATAGCTTCCCAATATTATGAAAATTTTTAATTTTAAGGGAAAGTGGGATTTGTCTGTTATTGACTTACCTTACCAGACCACAGTTGGACACACCTATTTTTCTATGAGTCCCAATTTTACAAAACTTTTAGACCACACTGCATCACTAGTATTCTTCCCATTTCATTTACAGATGATGGGAAACATCTAGAGAAGGGTTTGGTAACCCAACATTTGGGAAACATTCGTTAGTGGATGGTTTGATGTAAAGGAAGAACGACTGAAGAAGAGACCTAGGAATATAGCATCATGATTTCTCCCAAGATCCCAAAATTCTACCTTGAGGGCAAGGTATAAAAACAACGGGCATGTATTGATATGAATGAGGAGGATCTTTGATGAGAAAAAAACTATCCAAGGGACCTGAACACCTATTCAGTTTACCAATGGAAGGGGGTATCATTTGAGGGGAAAGGTATTGGGGGTCAAGTGTTTTGTTTTTTCTGGGGGATTTATTGTAAATAAACAATTGAATAGATAGACGAGATGTTATAAATGGTGAAGAGAGAGTTCATTGGAAATAACTGGGTAGTTGGTTGTTTGATGGAATCACCCATGCCTGAGGAAGAGTTCTCTTTTGGGCGTGTCGATTATATACCAAAGAATTCCGCCTTACTGGGATAAAAAATTGTGGCTCATTTCTTTCTCTCTCGGTGATAGAGGAAAATGTGAAGTCTATATATGAAAACATATCTATCTAGGATAGTGATTGGGTTGTTATTTGGTAAAAATTAAAATTCTTTATTTCATGAGAACACTACAATGAGAGATATCAGTGGTAAAAATAGAATATTCCATAGGAAGAAATATAGAGGAAATGTGATACATTATATATAAAGTTTGGTTGTCACATAAAATAAAAGAAAGATCCATAG
The DNA here is from genome assembly GCA_963277665.1 of Viscum album. Classification (NCBI taxonomy): domain Eukaryota; kingdom Viridiplantae; phylum Streptophyta; class Magnoliopsida; order Santalales; family Viscaceae; genus Viscum; species Viscum album. The sequence continues at coordinate 1,614,712,332 of OY728161.1, forward strand.
GTAGCATTAGAAAAACCACGAAAATCAACAAAGACATAATGCTTCCGAACTTGAAACCATGTAAAGTGATAAGAACATAACATTGTTCTCAATAGAAAATAAATGTTTAATTGAAAACTTATATATCACAGTGAGTGATATGGATATATCATTGGATGTGTTTTTTATGAGACAAAGATGGGATAAGTTGATATGGAAACATAGAGAATATCTCTGATGAATTCTATTAATCATAGTATTATCAAAGATCATTAAATAAATCTTAGAGAAATCAAAGAATCATGAAAAGGTTGCATGGGAGGTCAAGGTTCTGAGAGTGGCAATGTCGAATGTTTCAAATAAAGTGAATATATTTAGCTTTATAAAGGAGGAACACAATCTATATGATACATGAAGAAAGACCTTGGTTTCCATGTTCCACAAAAAAATGTGATAGATGAGTTCTGTTCTAAATTGTAGAGAACCCGGGGTAGGTGGTCTTTACACATGGATGGAGAATGGTTGCCGATCAGGAAAATCATGAGATCATGGGTTTCATCCAATTAAGAAACATTTATTGATGTTAGTGGATCCTGGAAGTTTCTTGATCTATTATATTGTATAAGAGATGTAAGTTGTCATGATGAACACATGGAATACATGTAAGATATATGGATATCATGGGAGCATCATGAAGAAGATGTTGTGATCAAGTTACAACTCACTGACCATGAAGGTGTTGGTGATTAGATAGGGTCTACGAGATAGGGAGGTTAGGGTTGAGCATAGATGAATCTATAAGTATCCAATAGAGATAATAATAATCAAAATGTGGACAATGATGTTGTACTAGCAAAATAGAAGGTGGGTGGAGCATACAATAAGTTAGTAGAGATATGAGGTGGCTCCAATTTGCGAAATCTATTAGCCATAGTAAATATGCCACCATAAATGGTCTTCGGCAAGAGAATATATGTGAGGATTTAATAGTAGGATATTATGTTAAGAGAGTAGAATGGGAGGATACCCATGAGAGAATGAAACACATTGGGATATCCTAGATGTACCCACCATAAGTGATAGAGAAGATAAAGGAAATTATTGAAAATATGATTACCACTCTTTGTGAGTGGGTAAAGGAAAATAGTTTGATCATTACACATTCATAGAATTCAAGTGTAGGCAGGACAACAGAAGGCAACATGCTGATATTTTGGGCCATCAAAATCATGCATTATGTCTCTGGGTCTGAAAAATTGATATTTTGGGTCCACAAAATAAAAAAACTATATGTCTTGGTCTTTCAAGTCTGAACAATTTTGTTCCATATCACTTAGAGTTTGGGTCTACAAAACCAAGAATCATATCTCCCAGCATTTTATATCTGTAGAATTGGGATTCATTTAACTCGGGCTTTTTGGTCTATAAATCAGGCACCAATTCACCTGAAAATCTAAAGCCCACTCATCAGTCACCAATTCATCTGGAATCTTTATCAATGATTTTAATTAGCATGGGAGTTCTATGATGATCATTTCTTATACACTAACAAATTTTATTTCTAAATCATTTCATTCATGATGAGTTCACACATAGGAGGTTAGAGAAAAATAATTAAGTGATGCATACAATAATTTTCTTCTTTATTGTATTATTTTTTATGTATCAATCTAAGCATGTCTTTCTTATAGGGGAGTACTATGAGAGACATTAATTTCAAAATTTGGGTAATTATACATTTTGATATGAGTTAGTGGTCAAAGGTTTGGCTAGGTCAGTGGGATGACATGAATTTATGTTATAAATATTTATCATCATTTATAAATTAAACAACTAGACATTTCTCCAGGGAACAAATTCTGGGTATTCTTATTCTAAACTATGGATCATAGATTATTCTCTATTGGATGAACCTCTCTCAATGACTCTTCTATATATTTTCCTTCAACAAGGTGGCGTTAGTACACCTTTACATAGAAGAGGTCTTATCTAAAATGTAACACCCCAAGGATTTACAAATAATTTTAATATATAATGTAATGTACACAACACTAAGTCTCCCCAAAACTACACTTTGTATTATAATTATTTAAATAAGATAGTTATAATCTTTCCATTAAAATTAATTTTTCCACTTCTCCGAATTGAATTTCAAAAAATGTACATACACAGTTATGATAAGTAAGAAATTTAGAGTCTGACATAACCAACTTAATTTTTTAGTGCATAGTAACTTGACCCTCTTGAACAGAAATAAATAGTAATATGACTCTTATGAATAGTAAACCAGTCAAATAAATGGTAACCTCACTCATAAAAGCATAAATAAGATTTAGGTATCTTATAAATGATGGTATGATATAATTATATCATAGTGTAATTAAATAAATGTTATAGAAATTAGTAATTAAGTACTAGTATTTTTATAAAACATTAATGTTTATTTTAAATTCTATAATTAATATAATGATTCAAAAGAAAATTTATTTTAATAAAATATAATCATAATTTAATATTTTTATTCTTTATGATTATAATATAATTTTATGATACCTAAGTTAATTTTTCAAAGTGTCATAAAATCAGTTATAATTTTTAAATTAGTATTTTTCAAGTAAATTACGATTTTAATTAAAATTTTAATTTATCATATTTAGAAAATTATCTTCATTAAATGGAGTTCATTTTTGAATTCTACGCATTCCAAAATAGTTGGATTGAAATTTGGAGATTTTTTTTAAATAGTATAATTTTTTACTATTAGTAAATAAATTAGTTTTTTATAAAATATAGTATTTTTCGTGACATCGTCAAAAAATTATTATGAAATAAAAATTTATTTAAACTATGTAATAACTAAATAATTATATTCTAAGAGAAATATTTTAAAAAATTAATTTAGAACATGAATTTTTTTTCAAGATAATTATAAAAATCATTGTCAGTGTCGTCATTGTGCCTACATAACGCTAGAAATGTCAAAATTGTTAACTTATATATAAAATAACTGAGTGATAAAAAAATATTTTCATGCCTTTTTTATTAATTATTGATATTTTTGGTTTTTATTTTAAAATTTTAGTGTGATATAACATTATCCTTATCAAAATGCATGTGCAATGCTTGTCCATGATAAGAAAAAAATTAACAAATTAACAAATTTGTTTTCATATAGATATGTATAATTAAAATTAATGAATGAATATAGAATTTTAATTTGAACCTAATTTATTTATTTTAATTATATTAATTTATTTATAATATTTATATATTAAAAAATTAACATTAATGCTTATGCAAGGCTTGTGCAAGCAGAAGAAAAAAATAAATTATTTTAATTAAATTAATAAGAATACATAATTGACCCATATACTATATAAATTTAATTGGATTTATATAATTCATCCAATATCTCTTTTTTATTCAAATTGGAGAAATTTTGGACCCCCATGGATCACATTAGTACCTTTATATTATTTTATTAAAAAGAAAGACAACTTGTACAAACTATATTTTTCAATCATTATACTATTTTTAAATGAGTTTTTTGAAAATTATTTTTTGAAAAACAATAATATTTGGAAATATAATATAATTATATTTCTCATATAATTTTATTTTTAATTTTTAGGTAATAAATTTTTACATTAATGGCTTGAGAAATTATGTTGTCATAAATATTTAATTAATGAATAAATCAAATTATTGATTTTAAAAATAGTGAAATAAATATAATTTCATATTTTAAATCAATTAAAGATTTCTATAGGTAATTAAAAAATTTATATGATATAATAAATTATTTAATTCGAATTGGAATTTTTTTGTTCTTAAAGTCATGATTGTGAATAGTTTTTAATTTGACAAAATTATTTTTTCATGAATAAAAAATTTTATTAAATTAATTTAAAAAAATCATGAAAAATGCCAAAAATGTTAACATTCCTTCTCAAATGAGATATCCTATTATTTCGAGGTTTTGGAAGTCATAAACCCTATAATAAATTCTTTATATTTTTATAATTTGAGTAATTCTTATATTACCCCTCACCTCAATTATAAAAGTAGGTTCTCCCCTTCACAAACTCCCATAAACTTAAGCCTTATTTCTAAGATGAACTCTGAAAAATTCCCTCTTCCTCATCCCTTACCAAATTCTAGATCTTCTTTTCTTAAAAAAATACCACTTCCAATAGCCTTAAGGAGGTCTTCAAAGAGAAATTTTCAAGAGGTAAGATTCCTTCTTCTCTTTCAAATTCTTTATCACTTCTACCTTATCCCAACCTACTATAAAAGGATTCATGACAACTCCAGTATAATATATATACTGTAATTTTATTTTATTTATGGTAAAATCATCATAAAATCTCTCATCGTCTCCTTTTATTCTTAAATAAATGAAATCGTTGTCTTTGATGCGTCAATTCAATGCTTTCGTGGACGATGATTCATTGTTTAACTTTTACTAAAATCAAGAAAAGTTTAAATTCAAATGTAATTGTTTAAAATGAAATAAATATATATTTTTTATCACTTCTGAATTATTATTTCTTTTTAACAAGAAACACCAAAATAAACCGACCTTGGAAACCATGAATAGAACACACCCGAAAAAATAAAAATAACAAAATATTATAAATAAATGGGTAGAAAATGTTATAATAAGATTATTTAAGGTATTATAAACATGATTTTAGTTCATTAATAATTTATTAACACTATTATAACAATTATTAAAGAGATTTGAACAAATTTTAAGGAATTCAAACTCAGGGTAAGGGATATCTTAACTCAATTTCCATTTATTGAGTTAAACATCTATTTCATTGGTAATGTTTTTAAAATATTATGCTTGAATGATATATGATTTTTTTATAGTGTATATAAACTTATATTTTGTGGATTTATATTTTTCACACATAATTACTTCATTGATTTATCTGCACTCTAATGATACGATCTTCGTAAGGTTTTCCTACCCGAACCACCATTTTATTTCAGGTTACTCATTTTTTATCTTTACCTAAATGAAATTATTAATTATTCTTATTTACTCATCATAAATTATGTTTAATTGTTATGTATATATGTACCAATTAGAATAATTCTTTATTCCTTTGGTATTTACATGTTTTAAAAGGATCTTTCTCAAAATCTTCCCAATAAACAAGCCTGATTCAAGGGAACTTATCAAATTCTTACCTATTTTCAAGTGCACTCTATAATATCTTATAAGGTGTGATTAGTTTTATAAAATCATTCATTTTATTATTAAAAAACTATCTAATTTCACTTCTAGCTTTATACAAATATTTATCCAAAATAACTCTTCTTTGAAAAGTAAACGAGTATTTCTCTCAAGTATTACTCGATGATTTTATAAGAGTATTTTCATCTATTTTAGCATTCTTGTTGATTATTATGTTTAATTGGTATTAATATTTTATGACATTATCAACCATATTTTATTGAATGGTTTATGATGAGTTTGACTATTGATGTGATATCTTGATACCATTCACCATATTTCTCTGAATTATTAGTGTTTATGTTTACTAATTTGGGAAAGTTATTTATATTTAATATGTTATTTTCAATATGAATTTATATGTTTATTATATTTCACCCCTTTTATATGAGGAATTCATTGGAATTAGTAAGTGTTACGTGGGGCTTAATTTTCCCCTCAGTGCATCAGTAGGTCTCATGAGACACACTAGTTTAGGTTTTTTACCTATTTATGTATGGTCTTGGCATGAGGACTTGACAGTATGGTTTTAACATCCCACTTTATAAATTATCTCATTATGGAAATAGTAATTGATATTCCATGTGATTATTCTACAAGTAGAATATCCATGGTCGTGTTTTATTATGTCATTATTTATTCAGCTTTTATTCCAACCATATTATGATCAAGATTAGGTTTTAATGGCATGTGTACATTTATTTATTCACCATGACTAATTACCTATTCTTAAACTGTATTACTTACACTTATAGTTCATCTGAGATCCCCCTTTATTATGATTCCTTTACCCATGTTATGAAGAATAAAACCATGAATAAGCCTTAAAATATGCAGTTTATTTCATTTTATACTGTATAATGTGTTATTTTATTTTCCCAATGTATTTTGGGTATTGTGAATGTAATCGGGTCTTCGAAAACTACTAAATTGATTAGTCCTTCAGGATTTGATTCCATGTAATCATGCCAATGTTATAAAATATTGAACCGTCTCTAGGCTACGAGGGTCAAGATGTTACAGATGTTATTAGAGAAAGTTAGCGGCAACCTTGGAAACTAGATTTAGAAAACATAGATTAAAGAACATAACCCTGTGAAAGAATGTGAGAATAAGTATGGAAGAACATCCTATAATTTTGGTATGGTAGAGATTATGGGGGTCTTCCTAGAAAGATATCCTTTTCTAGATACTACAAGGGGATGTGGTTATGGAATAGATGTACCTTGGGGTGACAACTCCAACAAGGTGCCCCGAGCCTGACTCGGGGTAACCTAGTACCTGACAACATGGCATACTATGCACCTAGTTTGACACTCCCTAGGGATATGCTTAGGATAATTCACATTTTCATTACAAACCATTATGAAGGATTTAAATGTAAACATTTCCTTAAAAAATCCATTTTTATGAATATGAGAGTAGCTATACATAAATTTATTTCAATTTATGTTAAGTATTTCACTAGTATTGGGATTATACATTATGTTTCACAATTTTATAATCTACTCTATTATAGGAAATTGTTTAAAAATGGCACCTACTAGAAGGAATGGGAACTGTATCAATGCACATGATTCAAAGAGTAAGAATGATCATTTATTCGATTGATTTAAGTCCATATATTGAAGGGAACTAGTCGCTCAAACATTGTCATCATATGAGGAGATAGTATCATGTCCTAAAAAGGAGGAGAACAATTTTTTGATGTATTATGGCTTCAAAAGGAAGTAATAAAATAAGGGTAAAATGGGTAAAATATAGATAAAGGTAAGGGAAAGAAGAAATTTCCCACATGTGATAATGGTGGAAGGAAGAATCTTGGTATATGCTTAAAAGGAGTGGGAGTTTGCTACAAGTTTGGAGATAAAGTCCACCATTTTTGTGATTTCAAGGGTAATAAATAGTTTTCCAATGTACAATTCTTCAACTGTAAAAACATTGGACACTACACAAATCTATGTATCATGTATTAAAGGAATATACACCAAAAAAAGAAAATGGATCATGGTCAAGATTTTTCTACTACCACGGACAAAGAGAGATGATTAATGTTCTTATGTTTAGATTCAAGAATTATGACTTTTGAGTTTTTTGATCAATGATGTACTAGTTATAAGAATTGTAGATTATATAATGATTTTTCTATAATGTATTAAGGATTTCATGTTTTATGATGAATGGTACCAAGGAAAAGTGACCCATTAGAAAGTTAAACTTTTGGAAAATATATGGTTGGGGTAAAAAAAACCCTTAATATTTTCATCAAACCGAGATATCAATTTCATTATAAAGAGATGATTGATTTGGATAACATACATTAGATAACACTTACTATTCTTGGATCTAGATAATGGATTATCAACAAAGTGGCAGAGTCTAAAACATTATAGACTTAAGTAATATCTCCAAATTCCTATTTTTTACATAAGTAATAAATAAGAATGAACATATTCAATAAAGTTTTATGGAAATTCAAGTTATTACTATGCGTTGGGAGAATACAAGGCGAATGTACTCACAAGTTTGTATATTATGATTAAGAGACACTTCATGTTTTTTAATAATTTAATTATGGAAATTCGATAACCTTATTTCAAAAGCATTGGGTAATTATATTTTGGAGAAGGTAACCATTTATGAAATGGTTTAATTTGACCTTTGGACAAGGTTTTAGGGATTATTATACCCTATGATACAACTTGTTCCATGAAATGATGTAGGAATAGTTAAAGGCACAACCAAAGGATAATATTGTGTTTATAGAAATATATCAAGTACTCATATTTCCTTAAATTAGTATATATTGAAATACATTCTCAACTTTAGTGAATGGAACTTGAAACAAAAAAAATTATCCTAGTACCTTTTTTCTGATGGGAGTTTTTCAAAAAGGTATTTTCTAGTATCGAACATTTTTTCTTTTTCGAAGTGAAATTTCAAATTTTGAGCACATAATTTATTAAAAGAGGGTATAATGTAAAACCCAATGGATTTAAAAATAATATTAATATAGACTGTAATGCACACAACACTCAGTCTCTGCAAAACAACACTTTTTTATTATAATTATTTAATCAAGATAGTTATAACCAAGCCATTAAACATGATTTTTCTACTTGTGTGAATTTAATTTAAAAAAAAGTACATATATGGTTGTTATTAGTAAGAAATTATGAGTCTGATATGACCAACTTAATTTTTTGGTGAATAGTAACCTGACCCAATTGAATAGTAATTAATAGTAATATGACCCTTATTAATAGTAAACTAGCCAAATGAATAGTAAAAGCACTCATGGAAGTATAAATAAAATTTAGGAATCTTATAAATGAATTTGTGATATAATTATATTATAGTATAATTAAATAAATGTTTTAGAAATTAATAATTAAGTATTAGTATTTTTATAAAACATTAATGTTTACTAAAATTTTATAATTAATATAATGATTCAAAAGAATATGTATTTTTATAAAATAGTATTATATGTTAATATTTTTATGTCTTATGATTATAAGATACTTTAATGAGACTATAGTAAATTGTTCAAAGTGTCAAAAAATTGGTTAACATTTAAAAATTAATATTTTTTGAATAAATGATGACTTAAATAAAAAATTAATTTATCACATTCAGAAAATTATTTTCATAAATTGGAATTCATTTTTTAATTGTACATGTTGAAAAATGGAAAGGATGAATTTTTTTCATATTTTTATGAACTAGTTTACTTTTCGGTAAATAGTAAAAAAATACATTTTTTCAAAAAAAATACAGTATTTTTTGTGAAATAATAATTAAATTATTATGATAGAAAATTTTATTTAAACTATGTAATAAGTAAATAATTATATTATAATTTTAATATCGTACAAAATTAATTTATAACATGAAAATTATATTATTTTCAAGATAACAATAATAATCATTGTCACTGCAGACGTAGTGCCTGTACACCACTGAAAAAATCAAAATTGATAAATTATATATATAATAATTTAGTGATAAAAATTATTTGGATGACTTATTTATTAATTATTTACATTTCTTTGTTAATTTATAATTTTATTTTTATATAAAATGGTTCTATCTAAATGTATATGCAATTATTGTGTAAGGCAAGAAAAGAAAAATTAACAAATTAAGGATGTTGTTTTGATATAGATATGTGTAATTAAAATTAATGAAAAAATATAGAATTTTATTCTGAAACTAATTTTTTTATTTTTAGGGTAGTAATTTATATTTAATTTTTATACATTAAATAATTAGAATTAAGTTTTATGCAATGCTTGTGCAAGCGGAAGAAAAAATAAATAATTTTTTTAATTAAATATATAAAAAAAACTTAATTGACCCATAAACTACATAAATTTACTTGGATGTGTAATAATCGTCCAATAAATCTTTTTTATTAGAATTGGGAACATTTTGGGCCAACATGGATAACATTATTTCCTTTATATTATTCTATTAAAAAGAAAGACAACTTGTTCGCACTATAATTTTCTATTAGTATGATATTTTTATATGAGGTTTTCCAGAGGTATTTTAAAAAAATAGTTTTTTGAAATAAAATATAATTATATTTTTCAATGAATTTTATTTTAAAATTTTAGGTAATAAATAATTACAATAATGTCTTGAACAATTATGATGCAGTAAATATTTAATTAATGAATAAAAAAATTAATGATTTTATAAATAGTAAAATAAATACAATGTTATATTTTTAATTTAATATAATATTTCAATAGGTACTTATAATAATTATATGATATAATAAAAAAATCAATTCTAATTGGAAAATTTTTTTCAACGTGCATAAAGTCATGATTTTGAATAGTTTTCAATTTGACAAAATTATTTTTTCCTGAATAAAATATGTTATTAAATTATATAAAAATAATTAAAATCACAAACAAGGAAAATATGATAATATTACATCTAAAATGGGATATAATATGATTTTTAGGCCTTTTGGAACTCTTAAACCCTATAATAAATTTTTTATATTTTAATAATTTTAGTAATTCCTATGTCACCCCTCAACTCAATTATAAAAGGAGGCTCTCTACTTCACAAATTTTCATCATCATAATCCTTATTTATTGGATAACCTATAAAATATTCTCTCCTCCTCATCCCTTACAACATTATAGTGCTTCCAACCTCATGAAAATACCACTTCCAAGAGCCTTAAGGAGGTCTTCAAAGAGAAATTTTAAAGAGGTAAGATTCAATCTTCTTCTCTTTCAAATTTCTTCTCACTTATACCTTATCCCTAACTCTTATCCAACGATTCATGAAAACTAAAATATAATATATATATACTATAATTTTTTTTTGTTTCTGGTAAAATCATCCCAAAATCTCTCACATTCTCCTTTAATTCTTAAATAAACAAAATCATTGTCTTTGGTACGTCAATTCAATGCCTTCGTGGACATTGATTCTTCATTTCCCTTTTACCAAAATCTTGCAAAGTTTAAATTAAAATATAGTTATTTAAAATTACAGGTATATATGTGTGTGTGTGTGTGTGTTATCACTTATGTATTATTATTTCTTTTTGAAAAGGAAGGCCATAATAAACCAACCTTGGAAACCATGAAAAGAACGCACATGAAACAATGGAAATAACAAAATATTGTTAATAAATGTGTGGAAAATGTTATAATAATATTATTTAAGGTATTATAAAGATGAGTTTAGTTCTATAATAAATTATTCACACTATTAAAATCACTATACAGTACTTTTGAACAAATATGAAGGTAGTCGAACCTAAGGTAGGAGATATCTTTAATCAATTTCCATTCATTGAGTTAAACATATATGTCATTGGTTATGTTTTTCGAAGAATATGTGTGAATGAAAAATTATTGTTTTATATAATATATCCAATTATATTTTTTGGTTTTATATTTTTCACACATAATTATTTCATTGATTTATCCACACTCTAATGATATGATCTTTGTAAGGGTTTTCAACCTAAACTTCCATTTTCTTTCAGGTTACTCTTTTTCTCTCTTTACCCTCATGAAATTCTTAATTATTCTTATGTTCTCCATATAAAATATTATTGAATGTTATATATATATGTACTAATCATAATCATTTTTTATTTTATGGGAGTTACATGTTTTAAAATGATATTTCTCAAATTCTTCCTAATAAACAATCCCAATTCAAGGGTACTTCTCATATTTTTACCTATTCTAAAATGTACACTATAATATATTTTAATCCATCATTTTTTTAATAAATTCACTCATTTTATTATGAAAAAACTATCTTTTTTTGGTAATGGTTTTATTGAATTTTTTTTACAATATAACTCTTCTTTGCAAAGTAAAAGAGTATTTATCTCAAGATTTACTCGATGATTTTATAAGGGTATTTTCATCTTTTTCAACACTCTTTTTGATTATTTAGTTTAATTATAATTAATATTTTATGATATCGTCTACCATATTTTGTTTAATTTTTTATGATTAGTTTGACTTTGGATGTGTTATCTTGATAAAAATCACCATATTACCCCGAATGGTAAGTATTTATGTTTACTGATTGGGGAAAGTTATTTACATGTCATATGTTAGTTTAAATATGAATTTATATGTTAATTATTTTTCAAACCCTTCATATTAGGAATTAATTGAACTTAGTAAGTGTCTCATGGGTCCCACTAGAGCCCCTCGGTACATCGATAGGTCTCATGAGACAAACTAGTTTGTATTTTTTACCTATTTAGGTTTGGTCTTGGCACGAGGAATTGATAGTATAGTTATGACATCCCACATTATGCATTACATCATTATGAAACTATTAATTGATAGTCCATGTGGTTATTTTACTAGTATAATATCCATGGTTATGTTTTATTATGGAATTATTTATTTGACTTTTATTCCTACCATATTATGCTCAAGATTATGTTTTAATGGCATGCATAATTTTATTTATTCACCATGCCTTATTCTTATGCTTTTGTTGTATAATTTACACTTACTGGGAATTTTATCTCACACCTTTCTTATATTTTCTTTTCCACAAGTTACGATGATGAAAACATTGAATAATCTTTAAAGGATGTAGTTAATTTAATTTTATATTGTATCATTTATTATTATCTTTTCCTAATGTATTTTGGGTATCATGAATATAATTTGATCTTAAAAGATAGATAAACTAATTGATCCTTTTGAGTTTTATCCTTTTAATCATTCCAGTATAATAAAATAATGCAATGACTCTGGGATTCTATGGTTGGGTAATTACAAAAAGATTAGTGATTTTAGTAGATGATGAATATATTTGGTAGAAAGAGCTTGTGGGTTACGCCTAGTGGGACTCAATTAAAATCCATGTTAGAAAATATCACAAACATTAATAGTGAGGTGTGCTTATTTTATGGTTTTATTAATTCATATCTTTGATAAATCTCTTAGTTTATCTTGGAATGGGTTTTGTGTATTCCTATAGTATACGAGGGAAAAGTGGTGTCCAATGAAACCCATCAGTTTTATCAGATCCAAGGCTAATGATTAATTGGTATGATGAATTTTTATTTTTTTCATGAACTAGGAGACTTCTAACCCTTCCTAACCCAATCAACCCAACTAGACCTGACTGGGTTGGGTTGGGTTATACACTTGATATGGATGGATTGAGTTATTGTGGGATAGGTTGGGTCGAGTTATGGGTTGGAAAAATAATGAACCAATAAAACCAAGATAATCATTAATTTATTGATTCTGGGTGTTGGGAACTCCACTTCCCAATTAACACCACTTAGACAGGTAATTTTTATTGAATTTAATAGTGACATGTAATGTTTTGTTTTCTCAATTAACAATAAAATATACAAATGAAATTAATTTAATTTAAAAACAAATTCAATAATTTTTATTGAATTTGTTGGCTGATAGAAATGTTTTTTGAATATTTTTGGATGCATTATATTTGAATTTATGTTTTGTTTATTTGATGATACATCTTTTAGATCATTTTATAGTCCATGCCTAATTTATTAGGAAATTAAAAACACATAATGTTTTTAGGTTGATAAAAATGGATTTAGTGCTCCATGTGATGTTGTATTTCTTATTTTTATAAGAAAAATTCTTTAAAATTTTGAATTTAAGTTAATGGGGATTGTTGGTCTTTTTATTTTTAGAGGATCCTAAATGTTGAATTTTTTTTAGTTTTTATTTAATCTATATTTTTACAGATTTTTTATTATTATTTATTATAATTTTTCTTTATTTGACCCAAAAAATCTGATCTGACCAACCTTCGGTCAGGGTTGGTCGGTTCATTACAAAAAATATTTATGCCCTGACCCAACCTAATCCCACTACTTTTGATTAGGTTGGGTTAATATTTTTCCAAAAACCAACCCAATCCGACAAATGAACACCCATATCAAGAATTGTGATCTTGGTTATATAACCATGTCATAGTATATGATGATTTTCCTCAAAATAACGTGGTTATCTGATCACCATGTCATAGAATGTTAATATTTATAGGGAAATGCAATGGATTAAGGGAATATTTCAAGGTTTCTCTAACCATAAATCAAGGTATCATATTTTAAATCACCATGATGTGGTTAGCCAAGGACTTCATCATGGTCAGATCTACCATGAGGGTCAACCATGTTGTGGGGGATGTTAACATGTTTTTATTCTTAGTGAGACCATAAAATCAAAAAGTCATGTAGATATACATTATGTAATTGCTCATTTGAGGTATGCATTGTCCAAAATGGTTTGGATAGTTCTACCATGTTGTGGTGAAAATCCATTCCTTTTCAAAAAATAACTTTTTATTCAACACCTGAAAAGATTGATGAGGCCGAGTTGGAAGCAAAGACACAACCAAAATTGTAAAGGTCCATAAAATAGTGATTTACAATTTAACCTCAAAAATAACTTCAATTTTTATGATTGATAAAATACATATTAGAGTCTAAACAATAGGATCTTCATAGAAAAAATAAGGTATGTCATCTCACTGAGTAATACATTGTAAATCCTTTTAGAGGTCATTTTCTCCTATACACTATACTCTATCAAGTTTAGAATCATAAGAAATATTGTCCTTCAGCTTACTAAATTTTTCACAAATCGATCTTGGATCGAAAATTTCATTATCAGAGTACTAAGAATGAGAGGTGTTCATCCCTTTTCCTCACTAATCATATTTAGTTATTATAACTCCTTTATTTGTTTACTTCTACAGTCAAAGGCGTTGATGAATTAGAAGGATTTTCTAATCAGAAATATCAACAACAAACTGTTTTTCTACCTGTACATACTATTGTTACTAAAGATTCTCACATGAATGTTTTATCTATCATTGATATTGAATTTTAATGGTAGTATTCACCTCCTGTCACTGCTGCAAATATGGCCTTTATCAATGCTAGAAAAGGGCATTAACAGCGCTAGAAAAGTGATGATAAAAAGGTCCTTTATCAGCGCTTTTTTCGCGCTGATAAAGGACAAATTTTATCAGAGCTTTTTATAAGCGCTGATAAATGTAAAAAAAATAATTTTTTAAAAAAAGAATATATAATGTGGGGGGAGATTTTAACAACACTTGTGTAGAGACCCGTATCTTGACGTAAATGGACATTACATTACATTTGCGGAATACTTAGTACATAACAAAAACACACACACAAGGACCGTAATACTTTAATGTCTTTGGAAACTCGGAATATAATCTTCTAATCGTGGTGAAAGATCTTCAACATCTCCCATAAAGATCTTCTTTTTTTTATACCTAAAACCTTTCTTTATATCCTGGGGAAAAGAAAACATAAAAGGGTGAGCTCAAATGCTCAGTAAGGGTAAACAAAAGAAATATCAATCACATCATATACATAAGCACATAACTTTTGGAAATCTTAACCTGCAAAAGAGATCATAATTTCATAACATGGGGTAAATCATGGCAGTGAAATGTAATCACAATAATCATAACATAAAACATGAAACTTTGTGGCATTCACACATAATCATAGAGAATCATTTCTTGTTAGTCAAGACTCATTGCCAAGACTATCTTAGTGGACAAAGTCCCTTTCTGAATCGAGTAACCCTCGTTTCAGTCCTGTTTCACTGAACCGGTATAACCTACCATTCCAGCCATGTCTATCTCATGAGATATAAAATCATTACCCAATGCATTGGAGGGAGATATAGGTCCCACCCATCTCATAATGATACCATTCTTATGTGTGCCACAAAATCATAAATCATACATCATTTCATAACCCATGTAATAAAATGGGATTCTTAAACATCATGCCATCATAATCCATAAACAATTGATATCATTTCATCATAAGAAAACTGAAACCATTTAAATCATAGAGACATTTTACTTGAAACATACATATCAAATAACGTCATCTTAGATGGAAAAATAGTTTTAAAAAAAACACTTGAAATGAATTCTTGAGGAAAATATCCTTTCTTCTTTAAAAACATTTTTCCTTTCTTAACATGTCATAAAACTTTAAATTAAAAGAAGTTGATTAAAAATAAACTTGAAAACTTGTAAAGTAAGATTCTTGGAAATAATGTTTTAAAAATCCATTCATGTCGTATACGTTAAAAAAAACATTCTTAGTACTTTTGTCGGAAAAGTCAAAAAGTACCTCGTACGAAAAAAACGACAAAAGATTCCTTTCATATCTTTTACTAAAAACTCAATGAAGGGTAAAATTGGATATAAACTATTGTAGAAGGATGGAAATAATATTACATATTGAGGGAACATGGATTTGGATGATAAAATACACCCCAGTAATTACCAAAGTAAAAACAATCTCGGATAAAAGTGAGATTGTGATATTTTCCCTTACCTTAGGTCCGATTTGCTTTGTTCGTGTCCGAAGCTCCTGTATAATGGTTTAAATAATGTTATTGACTTATTACAGAATCATACATATTGATATGATATCATATATGGTCATATTATTAGCTTCTTGTTAGTAATATTTCATTGTTACTTGTTACTCGGGTCTTTATAACTTTTTGTTCTTATGCGTGTTTTGTCGAATAAATTCTTATTTTTATCTTTAGGTTATAGATAATTCATTTACAGAATGTTATTAGTGTAGTATATACCATATTCATTCATTCAATTCATTTATATAATCATTATGAAATGAAGATCATGTAGAACGAGTCGCATCACATCGTGGAGACGGTATTCCGTACGTACGCACGAGTGATGATATCGTTCCTATGATCGTGGAATTGTATTGGAGTATATATATATATTATTTCAGTATCAATATTAATTCATAATAATCATATATAGTTACTCATTACACCATTATACCCATCCTTGTAAGGTGATGGTGGAAAAATAGATTACACCACGGCGTGGAGACGGTATTCCGTACGTACGCACGCGCGGTGATTTCATTTTTCCATAGGATGGATAGAAGGTGAATTAGGGTTGTTTCATATTTATAATAACATATCAGTATGTAAGTAATACTGATGTTATTACTTTATCATGAAACAACTAAAGAAGAAGAAGTTGAAGAAGAAAGAAATTGAAAAGATCGGTAATGGATATTACCTCTTCTTTGGAACGCCTCTTTGAATCCTCCACTTAAGGAACTAAGATTGGTCTTTGGAGAAGACCAGGACCTCTAGGATTATTCTAGGGAAGTGGAGAGGAGAAAATGGCAGGGGTTGGCCGAGCTTGAGTGCTCAAATTGGTGTGAGGAGGAGGGGGAGGAGGTGTCCTTTTATAAGGGAGGAGAGGGGCACCTTAGGAATATCTCAAAATATTATTTTATATTAAAGACAAAATCGGTTTATAATGGTTCCAAAGGGTCTTATTTTGAAGCTAAAGTGGGGATGGGTCGAAATCCTATCAACCAATAGGATTTAGACAAGTTTAGGGTATTATTTTAACCTTATCAATTAGATTTAACTCTAAGTTAATTAATTTAACTTTTACCGTGTCTTTTTGTTTTCTTTCACTATATGGTTAATACACTTACTATAACATGCCAAACGAACCCCAAATTGTTTATTATTAATATACATATCTTTATCTAAGTCATTTGGCCGAACCTTAGATTTTTAGGAATACAATAACAATTAATAATATAATATTTGTTTTAAAAACTATTTTGTGTCAATTTTGACACTATTTGATATATGATTTTTGTGAAAGTCATAACAGAATTATATGTTCGAACCAAGTTGATTAAATAAACATTAATATATCATAGTAACCTAGAAAATTATTTGAATTCATAAAAAGTCTCAAATTACATTCATTTGAGCATTTATAACATCAATTATGTTAATATTTCCTTAAAAGGGTAATTACTGCATCATCGTTGTGTCATAAATAAATTAATTTATTTAAAGTCTAAAAATTATAAATAAAATATCATTATGTATGAAATCGTTTTATCTTTCTAATGAATATTTATAGTCGAATTTATCTTATGTATAACCCCATATTAAAAATGTGTTAGTTATTAAACTTTGATTTTAACTATTTTAACTATTCATTAAATAATATAATATTAAATGTCATAATCTAATCCAAGTGGACCTAAATGGTCATATTATATTCATAAGGTTGTTTTTGGTCGAATTACACTTATCCAATATAATTAGGACATGTGTTAGGGTAATAGTAATATCATATTTACCCTTAGTTACCCTATTTACTATTAACCGTGGTAAAAAAAAGTAAAAAGTTACTATTCACCAAAAATTATTTTCATCTCATTGAACCACATTTTACTTACTGACATCAACCGTGTCTCTCGGATTTTTGAAATTCCATTCACAGAAGCGGTAAAATTAAGATTTATGAAGAAATTAATTTTTTTTTAACTACCACTTAGTAGTTTCACTATTCATCAAAAATTGATGTTTTTCAGAACAATGCCAAAATTTCATCCTAAGCTATATTTCATATTCCGAATTTAAAAATTAAGTCTATTTTACCAAATTCATATCATAGAATTTGCATTAATTAATTTTATAATTAAATCCCGCTGTTAAAACAAATAGCGTGTTTTTAAGAAACAATGTCTATCAAAAGATTGACACTTGATTATGTCTGGTTTAAATGTGAAATTACATCCAATGACCAGCATTGTATTAAATTGTAAAAATATATTCTAAATATACTTTAAAACCACTCAAATTAATAATTTATCACTATTAATTATTTCGATTAAAAAAGTTGTTTTTAATTATAATTTAGTAATTTTCACTATTCATCAGAATATGAAAGTTATCCGAAAAGTACCAAAATTTCACCTTAGGCTAAATTCGATACTCCGAATCCAAAAATGAAGTTCATTTTGAAAAATAAGATTTACAGAGTTTTAAAAAGTGGTTATTACTATTCATAACGGCTAGTTTTAATAATATTTTAATAGCATATCGTTGTTTAGTAAAACTCGGTATTGCGTATTACACACGCTATCGAGGAAGGTCGTGATTGCGTGTAATGCAAGGAAAGTCAAGGATGCGTGTTGTGCAAGCTCCTTTTGGTGTAGCATACAACACAAGACTTTAATAAAATTAAAAAGAATATTTTTTTATAAAATCTTGGGCTGTTACATTCTACCCCCCTTAAAATGAATTTCGCCCTCGAAATTCGTCGGGGTTATAAATGGTTTACTATTCGAAAAGTTTCTTTAATAGAAACTCACATCGTAAAAATGAATATCAAAACCAATCTTTAAAAATAAAAGTATGAAACGAAACGGTTACCCAAATAAACTAATCATTGGGTTTCCACATAGGTGAAAATATGGATATGGAAGAGAAATCTAACCATCATGTTCTGATGGAGAGTGGTAGAGAACATGGCTATGGAAAAGCCAGTAATCACAAATCCATATATTTGTGATGATATAAGGTACCATCTGATTCATCAGGTATAAGATCACTAGGACAACATTTTTGGTTTTCAAGATCATTTCCATAAAGTTGAAAATTTGAATTAGAATAAATACTTACTTTATTTTGGTACAATCTCACTGTTGTTCGTGCCTTGAACAATTTCCACTTCATCTCCTAAATAAATGAAGTTGAATTTGTTATTCATGAAGTGTTAGCAGATCATGTGATAGAATTACGGGTCATTCCATCTGTCTCAAACAAAAGGTTAGCAAAAATTATATGCATAAGTCGATCTATAGTGAGATTAATCATATATGGTTCCTAAAATGGACTTATACTTCATATATCATACTGCTTAATATAATAAAACTAGTTTCTACTAAACAGGGACTTCCTGTAGGCCAGTGGTAGGCGATAAAGGCCAGTCGCACTTCGGTTGTGGGTTCGATTCCCACAGCCTTGTCCGAAGCGATGGGTTGTCGCCCGTCCTGCAGGTTGTCCTTTTTCCAAAACTATATAACATCCCATCAATAATATCGAAAAAACAAACAATACTAACTTATGTCCAACATAATCCATTCCAATCTTTTAGGCTTATCCATAATACTGCAATCGACTCTCATAATATAGTGAAAATGATTACCAGAGATTTAACACCATCATCGATCCCCATATATCATAAGATATGTTTTGTTGGTCACATTCCAAACATTCAAAGGCCTTAATCTTGTACTCTCTTGAATACCCATTGAACCTTAGTGAAAACTTGAATGCAGTTAAAAGTTAACACTTTCCACATACCAAAATCCTCAAAATTCTATATACTCAAACCATGATATCACTTAGTCCTTATATCAATCATGAGCTCATGAATACTGTTAAACATTTCATTTTCTCGTTTTCCCTTCATTATGCGCATAATATCTCAATCACTTTGAATACCACATTAGACCAATACATAAATATTCCAATATTCCAAGATACAACATTATTTTGGAATCCCATTACATAAAAACTTAATCATTCCACCACATCGTTGTCATATTCAACATTGCCAATAGTGATCGCATGTGACTTCCCTTTGTCCTTTGCCTTAAGCGGTTGCTCATGTCGATCATCACTAACCCTTGGATTAGGGTATTTATTGGCATAATGTCCCATCTCCTTGCACTTGAAGCATTGAAGTGTTGGTTGTGCATTCTCTGTAGTGTTTGCTTTATTCACTTCATTAGAATCCCTTTTTCCATTACTTCGACACTCAGCTGCTCGATGACCTTCTTTTCCACACTTAAAACATTTTCTAGTCCCTTTAAGACAATCTCCACCATGCTTCTTTCCACACTTTGTGCATAAGGAAACATTCATCTTCTTTTCACCATTATTCTGAGATTTCTCCTTGAACTCCATCTTTCGTTTCTTGTCAAAACCATGAGATGGATATGTAACACCAACTTCCATTTCTACCTTGATAGCACAACGCACAATTTCTTCATAGCTACTGAAGTCTCTTATAGCTAATGCCCTTCGAAGACTTGGTTTTAAGCCACTGAAAAATCGATCAACTTTACTTTTAGGTTGGATGATAATGCCAGATGCATACCTTGCAAGTCTTGTAAAATTCGCTTTGTATATACCAACAGATTCATCATCCTTTTGCTTTAGTTCAAGAAACTCCTTCTCCATCTTTGTTCGGAGAATATGAGGGAAGTACTTATTGAAAAACAAGTTCTTGAACTCGTCCCATTCCATGGAATCAATTTCATCTCTTTTCCTCGTATTCTTGATAAGATTCCATCATTGATCAGCTTCACCTTCCAAACGATATACTGCTAAGATGACTTTATCATGTTCAGAACATTGAAGAACTGAAAATATCTTTTCAGTAGTACTAATCCATTGTTCAGCAACTAATGGATCAGTAGACCCACTGAAAGAAGGCGGACGCTGCCTCATGAAGGATTCAACAGAATGTTGCTCCTTCCTTTGCTCGTTTGGAAGTCCTTCATGATTCATAGCTTGAGAAAGTTGTGTGAGCATGGCTACAAGATTTTGCATTCCAGCTCCCATATCGTTTGGTTGCTCAGGGGGACAATCATTGCATTGTCCATTGCATTGATCAACACGGTTCCTTCGGGTTCCAGCCATCGTCTAAAACCCCAAAAGAATAGTGTGAGAGGCAAAAATCATGCTAGGGAAAACAACATAATAAAGGGGTAGTAACCTCAATATCTAACATCTTAGGTTAAATTCTAAGATCGTTAGAGCAATTCTAGGACTATAACCTATACGTATACTTAACCTTAGAGACATCCCTAGACATACCTTAGAAATATATCTAGGGATCTCACTAACGTTTTCGCATCCTAGTTTCCAAAGGTTGACTAAAACTTTCCTCTGATACCAACTGTAGAGACCCGTATCTTGACGTACATGGACATTACATTACATTTGCGGAATAATTAGTACATAACAAAAACACACACACAAGGACCGTAATAGTTTAGTGTCTTTGGAAACTCGGAATATAATCTTCTAATCGTGGTGAAAGATCTTCAACATCTCCCATAAAGATCTTCTTTTTTTTTATACCTAAAACCTTTCTTTATATCCTGGGGAAAAGAAAACATAAAAGGGTGAGCTCAAATGCTCAGTAAGGGTAAACAAAAGAAATATCAATCACATCATATACATAAGCACATAACCTTTGGAAATCTTAACCTGCAAAAGAGATCATAATTTCATAACATGGGGTAAATCATGGCAGGGAAATGTAATCACAATAATCATAACATAAAACATGAAACTTTGTGGCATTCACACATAATCATAGAGAATCATTTCTTGTTAGTCAAGACTCATTGCCAAGACTATCTTAGTGGACAAAGTCCCTTTCTGAATCGAGTAACCCTCGTTTCAGTCTTGTTTCACTGAACCGGTATAACCTACCATTCCAGCCATGTCTATCTCATGAGATATAAAATCATTACCCAATGCATTGGAGGGAGATATAGGTCCCACCCATCTCATAATGATACCATTCTTATGTGTGCCACAAAATCATAAATCATACATCATTTCATAACCCATGTAATAAAATGGGATTCTTAAACATCATGCCATCATAATCCATAAACAATTGATATCATTTCATCATAAGAAAACTGAAACCATTTAAATCATAGAGACATTTTACTTGAAACATACATATCAAATAACGTCATCTTAGATGGAAAAATAGTTTAAAAAAACACTTGAAATGAATTCTTGAGGAAAATATCCTTTCTTCTTTAAAAACATTTTTCCTTTCTTAACATGTCATAAAACTTTAAATTAAAAGAAGTTGATTAAAAATAAACTTGAAAACTTGTAAAGTAAGATTCTTGTAAATAATGTTTTAAAAATCCATTCATGCCGTATACGTTAAAAAAACATTCTTCGTACTTTTGTCAGAAAAGTCAAAAAGTACCTCGTACGAAAAAAACGACAAAAGATTCCTTTCATATCTTTTACTAAAAACTCAATGAAGGGTAAAATTGGATATAAACTATTGTAGAAGGATGGAAATAATATTACATATTGAGGGAACATGGATGTGGATGATAAAATACACCCCAGTAATTACCAAAGTAAAAACAATCTCGGATAAAAGTGAGATTGTGATATTTTCCCTTACCTTAGGTCCGATTTGCTTTGTTCGTGTCCGAAGCTCCTGTATAATGGTTTAAATAATGTTATTGAATTATTCCAGAATCATACATATTGATATGATATCATATATGGTCATATTATTAGCTTCTTGTTAGTAATATTTCATTGTTACTTGTTACTCGGGTCTTTATAACTTTTTGTTCTTATGCGTGTTTTGTCGAATAAATTCTTATTATTATCTTTAGGTTATAGATAATTCATTTAAATAATGGTATTAGTGTAGTATATACCATATTCATTCATTCAATTCATTTATATAATCATTATTAAATGAAGATCATGTAGAACGAGTCGCATCACATCGTGGAGACGGTATTCCGTACGTACGCACAAGTGATGATATCGTTCCTATGATCGTGGAATTGTATTGGAGTATATATATATATTATTTCAGTATCAATATTACTTCATAATAATCATATATAGTTACTCATTACACCATTATACCCATCCTTGTAAGGTGATGGTGGAAAAATAGATTACACCACGGCGTGGAGACGGTATTCCGTACGTACGCACGCGCGGTGATTTCATTTTTCCGTAGGATGGATAGAAGGTGAATTAGGGTTGTTTCATATTTATAATAACATATCAGTATGTAAGTAATACTGATGTTATTACGTTATCATGAAACAACTAAAGAAGAAGAAGTTGAAGAAGAAAGAAATTGAAAAGATCGGTAATGGATATTACCTCTTCTTTGGAACGCCTCTTTGAATCCTCCACTTAAGGAACTAAGATTGGTCTTTGGAGAAGACCAGGACCTCTAGGATTATTCTAGGGAAGTGGAGAGGAGAAAATGGCAGGCTTTGGCCGAGCTAGAGTGCTCAAATTGGTGTGAGGAGGAGGGGGAGGAGGTGTCCTTTTATAAGGGAGGAGAGGGGCACCTTAGGAATATCTCAAAATATTATTTTATATTAAAGTCAAAATCGGTTTATAATGGTTCCAAAGGGTCTTATTTCGAAGCTAAAGTGGGGATGGGTCGAAATCCTATCAACCAATAGGATTTAGACAAGTTTAGGGTATTATTTTAACCTTATCAATTAGATTTAACTCTAAGTTAATTAATTTAACTTTTACCGTGTCTTTTTGTTTTCTTTCACTATATGGTTAATACACTTACTATAACATGCCAAAAGAACCCCAAATTGTTTATTATTAATATATATATCCTTATCTAAGTAATTTGGCCGAACCTTAGATTTTTAGGAATACAATAACAATTAATAATATAATATTTGATTTAAAAACTATTTTGTGTCAATTTTGACACTATTTGATATATGATTTTTGTGAAAGTCATAACAGAATTATATGTTCGAACCAAGTTGATTAAATAAACATTAATATATCATAGTAACCTAGAATATTAGTGTAATTCATAAAAAGTCTCAAATTACATTCATTTGAGCATTTATAACATCAATTATGTTAATATTTCCTTAAAAGGGTAATTACTGCATCATCGTTGTGTCATAAATAAATTAATTTATTTAAAGTCTAAAAATTATAAATAAAATATCATTATGTAGGAAATCTTTTTAGATTTCTAATGAATATTTATAGTCGAATTTATCTTATGTATAACCCCATATTAAAAATGTTTTATTTATTAAACTTTGATTTTAACTATTTTAACTATTCATTAAATAATATAATATTAAATGTCATAATCTAATCCAAGTGGACCTAAATGGTCATATTATATTCATAAGGTTGTTTTTTGTCGAATTAAACTTATCCAATAGAATTAGGACATGTGTTAGGGTAATAGTAATATCATATTTACCCTTAGTTACCCTATTTACTATTAACCGTGGTAAAAAAAAGTAAAAAGTTACTATTCACCAAAAATTATTTTCATCTCATTGAACCACATTTTACTTACTGACATCAACCGTGTCTCTCGGATTTTTGAAATTCCATTCACAGAAGCGGTAAAATTAAGATTTATGAAGAAATTAATTTTTTTTTAACTACCACTTAGTAGTTTCACTATTCATCAAAAATTGATGTTTTTCAGAACAATGCCAAAATTTCATCCTAAGCTATATTTCATATTCTGAATTTAAAAATGAAGTCTATTTTACCAAATTCATATCATAGAATTTGCATTAATTAATTTTATAATTAAATCCCGCTGTTAAAACAAATAGCGTGTTTTTAAGAAACAATATCTATCAAAAGATTGACACTTGATTATGTCTGGTTTAAATGTGAAATTACATCCAATGACCAACATTGTATTAAATTGTAAAAATATATTCTAAATATACTTTAAAACCACTCAAATTAATAATTTATCACTATTAATTATTTCGATTAAAAAAGTTGTTTTTAATTATAATTTAGTAATTTTCACTATTCATCAGAATATGAAAGTTATCCGAAAAGTACCAAAATTTCACCTTAGGCTAAATTCGATACTCCGAATCCAAAAATGAAGTTCATTTTGAAAAATAATATTTACAGAGTTTTAAAAAGTGGTTATTACTATTCATAACGGCTAGTTTTAATAATATTTTAATAGCATATCGTTGTTTAGTGAAACTCGGTATTGCGTATTACACACGCTATCGAGGAAGGTCGTGATTGCGTGTAATGCAAGGCAAGTCAAGGATGCGTGTTGTGCAAGCTCCTTTTGGTGTATCATACAACACAAGACTTTAATAAAATTAAAAAGAATATTTTTTTATAAAATCTTGGGCTGTTACAACTTGACCCCTCCCCTCCCCTTTAACAACGCTAGGCAGAGCCCCCTCCCTCTCACTATGTGGTGCCTTTTCCCACGCTACACCATCCCACTTGCACTTGCGCGCCCTTTTCTTCTACCAGAACACAAACCCAAGACCACCCCCCTTTCATGCCTACACCTTTACCACTAATCCATTTAGTTTTTTTCTCAATTTAATGAAATATGTTTATATATATATATATATAGTTATATTCATTTGTATATTAATATAGATTCATATTAATATAAATATATTTAGTTATATTAATACCTATATTTGTATTCATATATTAATATATATTTATTCTTATATTAATATATATATTTATATCTATTTATATAAATATATATATATAGTTATAATTTTTTATCTGTAAATTTATTTGTATATTAATATATATTTATAAATTAGCTTTAAATACATTTATAAAATATGTTTTTTATGCATGCTTAAAAATAAATAAATAAATACATACATACATATATACAACACACACACATACATAGACACACACACATAGACATATATATATTTATGAATAAATACATATATGTGTGTATCTAAAAAGCTATATAATGTTAAAACGACCATAACTTCTAATCCATAAGTCTGTTTCTACTCCACAACCATTCAAATCGAAGAAAATGAAACAATATTCAATATGATACATGGTACAGGCCTAGAGGACATCTGAATCAGAAGTTATACTTATTTGAATGTTAAAAAATTGGATAATCCTGACTAAAAACTCAGTTTTGGAGGCCTTCTAGGCCTTTTTGGGCATACAAATATATTATAAAAGGTTCCATGTACATATTAACACATAGATCTCATCGCAAGTTTTGATTTGATATGTTGTAGAGCTCAAACAGACACCTGAATCAAAAGTTATGGATGTTTGAAGTTTGAGTTACATTTTCAACTTATTTTAG
The DNA here is from genome assembly GCA_963277665.1 of Viscum album. NCBI lineage: Eukaryota > Viridiplantae > Streptophyta > Magnoliopsida > Santalales > Viscaceae > Viscum > Viscum album. Next base: position 1,614,738,859 of record OY728161.1, read on the forward strand.
ACCTTTTATTAATTTTTTTTCTATTTTTAGTGTCTTCAAATTGTTATTAAAAGATTATTAATCGATGATAATTAAAAAATTATTAATTAATAATATTTTTTTAAAATATTTTAAATCCATTTTTACTAAATTTTATATATATTAATTATAATAGTCTATTTATACTTATATAAAACATATTTAGAAAATACATATTATATTTATATCAATATAAATATACTTATATAAGAGTATATTATTTTTTATGATTTTTTCTAAAAATTTATTAGCTCTAGGAAAAAGTGTTGATAAAGCCCCCCGTAATCAGCAGTACTAAAAAAAGCGCTAATAAAGGGGGCCTCTTTAACAGTGCTAAAAAAGCACTGATAAAGGGGGCCTTTATCAGCGCTGAAAAAGGGTCCCTTTTAAAAGTGATTTTTTAGCACTATTAAAAGGGACATTTATAATCACTTTTTTTAGCACTGATAAAGGGTCCCTTTTAACAACACTTTTTTAGCGGGGTTAAAAGGGACCTTTATCTGCACTTTTTTAGTTCTGATAAAGCCCCCACCCCCCCCCCCACCCCCCCCACCCCCTTTATCAGCATTTTTTTTGCACTGAAAAAGGCCGGTGCTGCAGAAACCTAGTTTTGTGGTAGTGCATATAAATTATTTGTGATTCTACCCCCAATCATTCTACTTTTTAAAATCATACCCTTGCATCAGGTGAACTTGATGGAAGCACAAACATGATAGGACCATAAGTGATTGTGTGAGGAAAAGATAAGAATATAAGAGGGAAATATAGAACAAGGATTTAGAATAAACTATAAACTCTATATAGATAGTAGTGGTATATACAATTCTATGATAAATAGAGGAATAAGATTAACATCACTCTGAAAGAGAATATTCAATGTGACTAGATCAAGACTCCCTCAAATGCATCACAAACATGATCCATCTTCCATTCAGATCACCAATCCCACAACACAACATTGATCTTAACAATGGGAGAGTAAATATTGTTCAATGATATGAAACAAAATCAGAATGTAAGATACATGAGGTATGATCATCTCCTCAGCCTCTCACTATAGAAGGATCCTTAGAATAATGTAGAAGAAATTTGGTTGTGTGAATGGACTTTTCATTATTGGTTTCATCTGAAGGGTGATCCTTAGGTTACCCTCTCATCATTGAGACCTTGAGAGATCATATCACTTCATAGGGAGAAAAAAAACAATGAACATAGAGAGAAAGAAAAAAAAATTAACAAAATAAAAATGTACTGAAATTGAAATTGAAATAGATGTGATCGGCAGGTGCAAAATCATTTCAATTTGGGGAATATGATTATTATTTATAGATGGTTTCCTTATTTTTCCTTGTTTTTAATACAGTTAGCATCGAGCTTCTCCTTCCTTTTATGGGATCCATGTTCATAGCTTCAAGGATCACGATAGATTCAGTTGAAAGAATATGAGTGAATATTTTTTTTGGAAAAATTCCTCCCATGATTGAGTCCATATAGGTATGAGAAAAATAGGAGAAGAATTGATCCTAAATTTTTTTAACTCTAGTGGAACTCTTTGAGATTTTTCACAATATATGTGTTCTTCTACATCACATGTGTAGTGAAAAAGAATGTTGTTCAGCATGATCTTAGAATTTCACATACTAGAAAGGAGGCCCATTTTAGATTCATGTTTTGGATTCATGTAAACATATATAATAATTAATTGGGCCAAGAACTTAATCAGTGATGTATTGGTTCTTAGTTCTACACATCTCAAGATTAATGTGTCTCAACTCAAGGTCATGTTGATGGATGATGTTTTCATGATTTTTGGATCAGCCATGAGCATGGATGGTTGTTAAGGTTTAGTACATTGTTGGAATGATGCTGCTATGAAAATTCAGGTATAAAGGATGATGGTTTGTGCCTATTGGTTCGAATAATAAGTTGTTAAGATTATTGAGAAAATTGATTGAGGGGTTGGTGTGCAGGAGTCTTCGCACTTTCTGTTAGTGTGTGGGGATGTCTCGTGAACCTATTATTTTTAGAATACCTTCACAGAATCATAGTCAATTTCCAACAAATAACCATTTCAGTTTCACTCCAACATACTATGTCATATTGACTCATTTTTTGTGGAATCTTCAATCGGCTTTGTTCTAGGTCTAGCAGGGATTTTACATCTTTTATCCTAGCTTGATCGACTTCATATATTATTCCCCATATGAGATAATATGGAACAGATTATGGATATATCTATCTACTACCCACCACTTATGAAAAGGAGGTTGGTGCACCAAATCCACCTACCATTGTTAATGGAAGCCATGGAAGATATCTAGGGTATGTGGGGGGGAGGTTAGCGGGATTTCTGTCAAACGTGACACCACCCACCATGTATTTAAAAGGAGGTTCTGGGGAGACTTCCAAGATCATCAATCAGAACTAGGAGAGCTCTTCTATTCTTGAAAACCTTAGGAGCTCCATTTGAGAGAATGAAAGGGAGGTGTGGGAGGGGTCCATTTTAACCTTTGTTTTGGTGTAATAAAAGTTCAATTTCCTCTTCCATTCATCTCTATTCATGGTTAGCGAACCACAGAAAGTGGTATCAGAGGGATATCTAGTACAATATTGGTGATCAAAAGAGTTTTTCCAGTGACAAAAAAATTCAAGTTACTTAGAATCCTATTTTGAAGGTCGATTCTGAAAGATTTTGGTGAGACGATTCCAATGACACAAAGAGTGTTGAAAATGGATCCAAGATGATCTCCCTAGACTCGGTCAAAATTTGGTCATACCTTGGGTGCTACAGTACCCCCTTGCTGGAGAGGAAGGTAATGTTTCGACATTGAAGAGTATTTTGGAAAGTTTTCAGCAACTGGTCTAGTGTGCCACATCAATGCCATGTCAGTGCCACATTATTAGTTTATCTTGGCTGTTAATACTATTTTAATCATATCTTGATCAATTGTTGTCCAATTTTGAGGATCCAAATTCTATTCAACCATATTCAACCATTCTGAACGCAACATTGAGATCTATTTTTCCATATTGTATACCAATTTCTTTAGAATTAAAATTCAATGGAGGGATCATCCACAGGAGGGATGATCATTTTGACTTATTCTAAATACTCCATTTGGATGTCTCAAATGGAATATATCCTCAATGCTAAGGACATTTTTTAATCCATTGAGAATGATATATTCAACCCTGATTCTACCAAGGAAGTGGAGTGGAAAAATCTGAACAAAAAAATGATCGGTCAAATCTGCCAATAGATCAATTACAACATTTACCACCATGTTCCTCAAGAGACTGGTGCATACAAACTTTGGATAATGTTGTAAAATACATACCTATCAAATAACAATCGAAACAAGATCCTCTTGTCGATGTAGTTGATAAATCTTTGACTACATAGTAGAAGCTCTATAGCTAAACACACCAGTGAGTATCAATTCCTGGTGAACCAGTTGGTGGTTTTTGGTAACACTCTAAACAATGATGATTAGGAAAACCACTTACTCTTCATAGTTCCAGATAGGTGGGATACGCTTGTCGTCTCACACAGTAACTTGATTCTTAGAATCAAACATACCATGTCGATGGTAACGGATGTGTTGTTCAACAAGGAGGTCCAAAGGGAGGATGCGAGTTACCACCAAACGCAAGCACTCATTCTAGATAATTGAGGGAGACAACAAGGAGGGGGTCATGGGGAAGGAACCAGAGGCCGAATCAATAACAAAGGAATGTCCAAAGATGGTAGGAGGAAAATATACAAATGCTACCATTGTGGCATAGAGGGACACATGAAGAAGAACAACCAAAAGTTTCTATATGAAAATGGTCAAAGTAGCAACCAGAAAAGAATAAATGGAGATGTACATGTAATAATAAATGGATAAGTTGTTCATTTCTCTAAAGATGAAGAATTTAAAAGCTTTCATGCATCAGGGAAAAACACATAATGGGGGGTCGATACTACAGCATCATACCACATAACTCCGCATTGTGAGTATTTATTGACTTGTCTAACTGGTGACATTAGTGCAGTAAAGATGGGGAATACCAGTTTGGTTTAGATTGTTGGAATGGGTTATATTTAAATCAAGATGAACATTGGATACACAATCACCCTGAAGGATGTTCATCATGTTCCAAGCCTTCAAATCATCTTTTTATCAAGTATAACCTTTGATCGACAAGGTTCTGACAACATATTCAGTAATGGATCATGGAATATGATGAAAGGATCCATCTTCATCACCTAAGGACCCATATGTGGTAAGTTTTTCAAAACTCATGTGAAGATATGTGTTGAAAGCCTCAACATGGTGGAAGGAGAAACATCTTCCAATATGCGGGATAAGAGACTCTACCACATGAGTGAAAAAAGGTTATCTATCCTGATGAAGAAGAAGTAAATAAGTATTGGAAATGATGCATCAATTGATCCTTATAAATAATTATTATATGGGAAGAAACATAGTGTCTCTTTCTATATTAATTCATCAAGGATATTAGATTTGTTGGATCTAGTACACTCTGATGTCTGTGGTCCCATGGAGGTGGATTCACTTAGAGGTAACAAATATTTCATATATTTTATTGATGATGTATCTTGAAGGGTTTTGGTGTTATTATTGAATACAAGGATCATGTACTAGACTACTTAAAGATTTTCCATTCCATGGTGGATAGTGAAACTAGAAGAAAGATAAAATATCTTCGTTAAAACAACAGAGGAGAGTACACATCTAGGTAATTTGAGGCCTATTATAGGAGTTAAGGAATTTGACATGAGAGGACAGTCCCATGCACCCCACAACACAATGGAGTTATATAAAGGATAAACAGAACCATCATGGAGAAGGTCAGAATTAGGATGAGTTTTGTTAATCTCCCTAAGATGTTCTAGCGAGAAGTTATTCATGTTGAATGCTACCTCATCAATATATCATTGCCGGCCCTGCTTAATTTTGAGATTCCATAGAAGAAATAGTCTCGTAAAAATACCTATTACTCTTATTTACATGTATTTGGATGATTATCATTCTCACATGTATCTAAGGGGCCTAGAAAGAAGCTATATGGGATATCTACTCTGTGCTTCTTCATTGACTATTGAGATGAGGAGTTAGGATACAAGCTTTGGGACCTGAAGGAGAGGAAGGTGATCAGAAGTAGAGATGTCATGTTCCATGAGAAACAAACAATCAAGTACATCATAAATACTATAATATCTCAATGGAATTGTGTCAAGGAATTAATTCATGATCCAAAAACTTTACCAGCACCACCAACCAATGAGGAGGATGAGGTGCAAAAAAACTCATCAGCAGTAGACCAGGAGGTAGTGGAAGGGGATATTGAGAAAGGGAGACTCAATCATCTCTGAAAGAAGATGCAAAACCATTATAGAAGCTAGTTTATGTGGTGACTCTCAATCCTAACATTTCATAGGTTCGAAGATCTTCACGATGAAGGATTCCATCAACAAAATACTCAAATTTGGAGTACATCTTTTTAACTAATGAGAGGGAGCCAGAATGATACCTAGAAGTAGTGTCTCATCCTAATAAACTCAAATGGATGCATACAATGTAGGATGGGATGGAGTCTTTGATTAATAACCAAACATATGATTTGGTGGAATTACCCAAAGGTAAGAAGGCACTAACAAACGAATGGGTTTTCAGGCAGAAGAATGATGACAACAAAAAGGAGGTCAAGTAAAAACCTCAGTGAGATTTCTAGCGATTACTTTCGAAGAAAGGTTTTGACATTGATGAGAAATTTTCACCATTGGTGAATATGGATTCAATCCAAGTCATTTTCAGATTGGTGGCTTTCTTGGACTTGGATCTTGAATATATGGACGTGAAGACAACTTTTGTTCATAGTAACCTCTTTGAGGAGATCTATATGAAGTGGCCTGAAGGATTTTTTTTTGGATAAGAAAACCTAATTTGGAAATTCAATAAGATCTTGTATGGACTAAAACATGCTCCTAGGCAGTGGTGTGAGAAGTTTGAAAGATTCATGGTGAGTCATGGCTACAAGCGAACCAGTGTGTCTACATCCAGAGATTCCAGTATGGTAACTATGTTTCCCTTCTACATTATGTTGATGAATTGTTGATCATTGGGAAGGATTCGGTGAAGATTATCCAGTTGAAGAAGGATTTATCCAAGTCTTTTGATATGAACGACTTGAGAGAAGCTCAATAGATTTTGGGGATGCAGATCATTCATGACAGAAAGAGGAAGTTGTTATGGCTATCTCAGGAGAAGTATGTTAAATGTGTTTTGAAACGTTTGATCATGGAAAAAGACAGACTAGTTATCATTCCTCTTCCGAGCCATTTCAAGTTGAGAAAGAGTTCATTTCCATCATCCAAGGAATAAATATAATTGAAAAAGATTATACTATACTCCTCAATAGTTGGAAGCTTGATGTACTCTAAGGTTAGTACGAGACCTGACATTTCCCATGCAGTGGTAATGATGATCCAATTTCTTTCCATTCTTGAGAAGCAACATGGGGATATAGTCAAGTGGATTCTAAGGTATCTAAAAGGTACATCAAAGATATGTTTGTGCTATGGGGGAGATGAACCTCTCTTGGAGGGCTATACATATGAAAATATGGTCGAATATCTTAATAGTAGAAAGTGTACATAAGGATACATCTATAATTTTTTTGTAGGAGCTGTATCATGGCAGTCAAGGTTGTAGAAGTGTGTCACTTTATCAACGATAGAAGAAGAGTACATTGCTACTTTAGAATATGGAAAGGAGATGTTGTGGCTATATCATTTTTATAGGTGATCAGATTCATCCAAAAATAGTACACGGTTCATTGTGATAGTCAAAGTGCTTTAGACATGAGAAAAAACTCCATGTACCATTCCAAGATGAAGCACATCATTATTTTCTATCATTGGATACATGAAGTGATGGATCAACAGTTTCTAAAACTTGTGAGGATCTATATGAAGGAGAATCTGGTAGATATGTTGACAAAGGTGGTTTCTTGGGATAGGATAGACCTTTGTAGATGCTCCAGTGGATTAGAGTAGGAGGGGGATAATTGATGGAGATTTCGAGTTTCTTCCCACCACTTCCTAAAAAGAGTTTGGTGCACCAAATCCACCTGTCATGGTTGGTGGCAGCCATTGGAGAAGTCCATGGTAGGTGGGGGGATTTGTGGGATTTTTTTCAAACTTGAAACCTCCCACAATGCATTTAAAAGGAGGGCCTAGGGTGCCTTCTAGGATCATCAATCAGAGTTGGTAGATCTCTTCCATTCTTGTAATCCATGAGAAATCCTTTTGAATGAATGAATGGGAGGTGTGGGAGGGGTCCATTCTAAATAAATGTTCAGTTTCCTCTTCCATTTATCTCTCTTCGTGGACTGTGAACCACAAAAACAACTTGGTAGTTCTAGTTTAGCATCAAGGGATTCATCTTAAACTCATAGATCTAGTGTAGGTTTGGTTCTGGTAAATCATGGCACAGGATGTTGTGGCTTTGGTATTCTCCCAAACATTAGTTGAGGAATCTCTAGTGAGCTTTAGTTGCTATAGGGTGGTGTGGTCCGCTTCAATAGAGGCCCTGAGTTTGTCTCCAACAATGGGATGGCATCATAAAAACATGCAATGTGGAATTTTCTCTAGCCATCTTCATCATGCATCAAGCTTTAGATCCAGTTCAGTGCACAAGGGCATGATCTTTAACAACCAACAACATTGTTCCTTCTTGGAAAACATGGGATTTTTAGTGTGATGAAAATCACTATAGGTTTAGGTATTGGGGAGGGAGGGGGTTCCAGAGCAGTAGGTTATACTGAGGAGAGGTAACATGGGATACCTTGATTATTAATGTCACTTGGAAATTAAAATTCTCATAAATTATTACACACTCTATTTAAATGATAATGTTTACTTTATGAAAACACTTTGAGAATGTCATGTTTTCAATCTGCATTTGGAAAACATTTTTTATAGTATTTTATCCAAATAATTTCAAAAAAACAATATAAATCATAATTTCATCCTTGAACTAAATAATTTCCAATTTATTTTAAATTCATTTAAATCCACCAATTTGAAAATTGATTTTTGAAAAACAATACTGATTTCCACAATTATAAATATCACTCTTATTAAAATTAAAGATCAAAGTTCACAATTATTTTCTTAAACGATTCTCATATCAAATTAAAAAATATATAGATTCTTAATTTATATAAAAATGAATAAATAATTAAAAACTGATAATTAATTGATTTATCAATTATGTTTTAGAATTTACAAAGTCCACAAAAATCATAATTTTCCTCTAGGGTTTTCATAAAATTAGTGATATTTTCATTGAATAAGAAAAAAATGTTGAAATTTTAAGATCATATAGTTATATATATATTCTCTATTTATTCATAATGTTCATAGTTTATTTATTGATTTTTAAAAAATATTTTTGTGTACAGGTAATGTTCAATTTGTTTATTATATATCTATAACACATAAGTAGTTTGTGATATAATATTTACCTTAAATAATTTTTCGTCACAAGGCGTCATTATAAAGACATTGATAAATTTAGAGTTTTATTTTGATAAAATAAACTCAATTAAATATGTACTGAAAATTTTTAAATTAGTTACATGGTTTTGTTTTCATTTCTGATATCATTCTTTCTTAATCTGGATTTTTAAAAACATTATAAGACTCTTTTTTTAATAAATAATCATGATTATCAATCATTTATTTCTGGTTTTATAAATTAGATAAGTATTTTCATTTTTTTTGTTCTTTTTAATCAGAGGATCTATGGAAGAAGATTCCTTTTTTAATCATATTTTCTAAACAACTAAGAGTTGAATGATGTGAAAAGTGAATTAAATGTTTTTTTTACAAACTCTGATCTTTTAATGCTTGAATAATACTGTTATTGTAGGATAAGCAGGAATTATGTTTTTTCTTGTATATTTATCAAGAAAATGATTATGGGTTATGATTCAATAAAATCATGTTTACATGTGGATGAGTAACATTTTTTTTATGTATCATGGTTAATTTTAGCTTTAATGGTTATTAATTATCCATATAAGGAATATGTAGCATGATTATTAATGCATTTGAGATGCAACATGGAATGATGATAAATTTTGGTTCCAATATATTTTAAAAAATATTAAGGTGGAATTTTCTTATTCATTATTCCATATGGTATGTTATTTTTATTTAATACAATAAATTATATTGAACATTTTTTTAATAATTCCTTTATTTCATTAATATCAATATTAAACTGGTTTATTTTAATTTTCACATACATGTATGGGAAAAGATGAACCTTGATGGAAGGCCAACACTATATTAAATGAATTTCAATGTCGCATCAATGAAAATGTAATGATATATTTGTGTTAATGTTTTGTGTGAAGATCTATGTAACTAAATTAGGTCATGTGAGTTACTATTCTAAGGCCTCCTTAATTTTCAGTTGTAGGTGTTTTCAAGAAGGTTTAACTTTTATCAGTGATATCCTTTGGTGGATTTTGAACCATGATGGTGATTGTGAGAGTTAATATGTGAGAGAAAAATACTTTGAATAATGATTTATAGAGTTTCATGTAATGTAGTTTAGAGTTTGATCATTTTTAAACATTTTCTGAGTTTCATGTATTTTCCTAGGGCTTTAAAAAAATTAAATTATGTTTTAAAATGTTTTTTCAAAAAACTAGAACTCTTATCATGCAATCACATGGGTCTATAATGTAAAGACCCCAACCCTAGTAGACCTAATCCAAATCCTTTATTTATTACATTGTAATGGATATAAGATCCAAATCCCAAATGACTCCTAAGTTTAGTAGTTTTATAAACCAAATTACACACATGAATCATAAATTAAAATTTAAATTATAAAATATAATATAGTGAATCCTTTGAGAACACCATTAATATCCTGGATTAACCCTACATATCTATCATAATAAACTTCTTGAAATTTTAGGGAATAATAAAACATAAGAAACGGGTGAGCTCAGATTCTTAGTAAGGGTATACATACAGCAGAAGCTATCATATAAAATAATAAACAATTATGGTATGGTAAATAACTAAAACACATGCAATTTAATCAATAACATGAGGGTAATATGGTAGTATTAAAATATGATCAAATAATTCCATATAAATAATCACAAGATAATGAAACTTAACCATTAATATTCTACTAGTTGATTAATCATATGGAATAAAAATAACTAATTTCATAATGAGGAATTCATAATGCAGGATGTCTAAAACACATCATCAAGGCCTTGGCCAAGAAGTCTACAGAAATGGGTAATGTCTCAGCCAAAACCTTATCTATTTTGTCTCAGGATACTTACCGACGCATCAAGGGGCTATAGTAGGCCTCGACTATCACTTAATAAGTTCAATGCATTCCTCATTTGAAAGGGGTGAAACATAATCAAGATATACATTCAGATTTAAACTAGAATATGAAATGTTAATAACATTCCACAAACAATAAATATAATCATAAACCATCTAGTATAATATGATGAATTCTATCAAAGTATCCCTTCCAGAGTAAAAATAATCGTAAAAAAATCAATCAAATATGGTATATGGTATCATAAGAATTTAATATTAATTAAAAATAAGATCCAATAAAGGGTATTGATGTATATTAAAATATTCTAATAAAATCATTGATAAATTCTTGAGAGAAATACCACTTTTCTTTGAGATAATTTATTTAAAAATTTGGACAATTATAAAAGAAAAAAATTCTTTCTAAATGACCTTGTAAACTTGTAAAGGATTCCTGGAGACATTAAGGCATCATGAAAGCAGAAAAATATTCTTACGCAGTATAAGTTAAGAAAACATTACATTTAAATTTTGAAAAAAAATATTTAAAGGAGTATTTTTAAAAGAAAGTGTGAGAGTTAACCAAATTAATCAGTTCTGTGTATCAAAATATAAATCCCCAGAAATAAAGTGTAAATACAACATAATACAATCAAAATTAATTTCACACATAATCAAATCCTGACATTATCAATAGAGTATAATTTTATCCCAAATAATGGAAATTGGGTTAAGAACTCCCTTACTGCTTTGTAATCAGTCGAACCGTATGCCCAATAAAATTAATGATCATTAAAATAAAAATTGAATGTAATTTAGATAAAAATATTCATAATATTATATATGAAATTGCATTATGTACACCACACACATGAAATAAGGGTTGAATAAAAATATATCACATATAAGTAAAAGTGTGATGAGGTACCCTTACCAGTTTTTTATCAGTCGAATCATATGTGCCATAAAAGTAATAATAATCAACTGAAGCATTGAATACAATAGAAATAATTAGATTCATGATATAATATATCAAATTTAATTATTTACACCATTCATAATCAATTAGGGTAAAATAAGGAATATATCTCGCATAAGTAAAAGTGAGACAATAAAACCCTTAACACTTTGTAATTAGTCGAATCATATGCCCCATAATAATTATCAAATAAAGCATTAAATACCATAAAGATCTTTATATTCATGATAAAATATATTAAAGGGAAGTATACAAACCCCACAAAATAAATTAATGATGAATAATACATATTACCTCTAGAAATAAAAAATGAGAGTTAAAACCCTAAATTTATGCCAGAATGTGTTTTTCACTTGTACTTATTGTCATCTTGAATATCACCTCCTTGGGAACATCGACACTTGGATTTGATTTTTTGGTAAGACCAAAAGGTATTGTATGTGGGTAAGAATCCTGGTAAGGGAATTGGATAGAATTTATAAAATCCTCAAGGAATAGAAGGTGTGAGGAGATGGGGTGGTATTTATAATGGAGGAGAGGGGTGTTATTTATTATCTTATTCATTTGTTTATTATTTTTGGATCAAGACAATCAATAGTACTAATTCCCATGACTATATTTTGTAACCAGAGAGTTTGAGTTCAAACCAATGGGTCCTTACCTCATCCATATATCATCCATGAATCAATAATTTCTTTATTTACATATAATGTTAAATATCGTAAATTACTTTATTTCACTATTGACCAAATATTCATCTATTTTAGAAAAATCCCAAAAAATAAAAAAAAACCATTTTTTCAACACGCATATTTAAAAAATGGACTACATTTTATGAAAAATATTTTCTAAATATGTGAAATATAATTTCTAATTAAAATTATCATTTATTTGAAAAATACATATTTTAATATTATAACTAATTTTACAACACTTTAAAAAATTAATTATGGTCTCATAAAATTATCTTATAATTATAATGAAGCAAAATATTAATTTATGAATCTATTTTATATTTTTTAAAATAGGTATATCAATTATAAAATTTTTAATAAACATTTATGAATCACAAAAATACTATCAATAAATTTTGAATTTTTAAAACATTTATATACTTATTCCATGATATGAACATATCATTATTTCATAAATGAGATACCTAAATTTTATTTATACTTTCATATACAAGGTTATTGTTATAATGGAAAAATTAATATTCTAAATTATCACATTACTATTCCAATGTTCATGTAAATATTTGATAATATATCATAGTTCGTTTAAGCTTTATGTTGTATATAACATAAGCTATTAAATAAATTTTATTTATTTAAGAAGATGTATACTATAAAATATTGATTTGTATAATTCCCCACTCCTTCAAAAAATTGTGTCCTCATAATTAAATAATGTTATTTATAATCATGTAGATTTCATTTTAAAATACATTTTTTGAAATCCCACATCATCAATAACATTAATAAATCTTACTCTTAAATAGAGGGAAAGAGAAATGTGATATTCATACAAAACTAGGTCTCCATATAGAAGAACATTTGTGGGAAGTGAAAATATGATCATGGAAAATAAATCTAACTATTATGTTCTGAAGGAGTGTGATATAGAAAATAATATTTAGAAATTATACCATCACAAAACCGTAAATTTTTTATTGGTTAAAAGACCATTGATTTATTTTTAGGAAAAGTAAATACATAATGTTTTTATTCTAAAACCTATTTCCCAGAGTTGAGGGATTATTTTACTATATAGATAAGAAATTATGAAAATAAACTTACTTGATTTATTTCCATGTCATAATCATAATCTCATCATTTTTTGTGCTCTAATCCATCTCCACTTCATTTTTTAAACCTAAATATCGATATTCCAGGTGAATTTTTATGCCTGGAGAACTTTTATCAAATGATCCATAAGTTATTCCATTAGTATTTAAATATTTACCAAAATAAAAATGGTTATAAACTGTTATCCGATATGAGAAATAATACTTTAAAAAATGTTAAAATTAATCCATTCTATAAGTAGTTACCTTAAGACTCATTCAAAATATTCCAAATTCAGAGTCCAAAAATCTAGAAGGGCACTATATTTCCAAAATAAACATAACATTTGATTTACCCAAATAGTGTAGATCTTATTGTCACATACCAAATATATTAATACCTTAATATCATTTAAACCATTATGAAACATGCATGCTTCCATGAGTAAAATATCAGGTCATTGAATATATTCCTTAAATCCAAACATCCAATATTTCCAATATAACATAAACCATAAAATCACTAACCACCTTCATGGCCACCAATATTATCCATTAAACATATATTTATTATTATATAACTATCAATCAAATATTTAGGGTTATATTTCCCATGTACTATTTAAAAAAAATCATCAACATACAATAGAATCACTTCTCTTGATTTCTGGTGTTATTCACCACATGCTTCCAATTCCTTAAATAATAAGTATTTCAATATAATCCTTATATATCTAATGATTCTAATAACCAGATAATTATTGATAAAATACTAAAATAAAATAATTTTTGAATTCAAATACATGAATATTAACCACTCCTCTTCATTTGTGGTAGTATCATAATCTTGACTGTGATCCATTATCCTCTTTTGGGGTATATTCCTATGACACTTGTGACATTGATTTTCATAGTGTATCATCGCCTTGCAGTTGAATCATTGAACATTGGAAACCTATTTATTACCCTTTCTACCATAATCATAGTGTCCTTTCTATCCACACCAGTAGAAGACTCTAATTGGTTTTAATCATGGACCTTAGTGTTCTCATCCACAATTATTACAAATGAGAAATACTTATTTTTGTTCTATCACTTATCCAATTTTTTACTAGTAATCTTGTTCTTGTGATTCCCTATGAATCCATAATATTTATATAATTATTTATTTTTCTCGTTACCATGTGATAAACATACTCATATGATGATAATGTTTGGGATACTTTTTCCCTTCAGAGTATTGGAATAAGACCATAAAATATATGATCATTCTTACTCTTTTGATCTTGTGAATTAGAGAGGTTCCAATTCCTTTTGTGAGGTTCCATTTATATATGATTACTAACACTATATTAGATAATATCATTATGAAACATAATGTATAATCGCAAAACTAGTGTAATAATTAATATAAATTGAAAATTTTATGTGTAGCTCAACTCATAAACATGGTTTTTTGGGATGTTCTTATATATTTATCCTCAAAGTATATCCTTGGATTATGTTATATAATATATGTTTTCCTAAATCAGTTTTCTATGGTTTCAACTAAACTTTCTCTGATACGAACATTAAAGACCATGACCCCAGTATCTCATAGCCAATGCCTTACTTTATTACATTGACATAGAATCAAGATTCAAATCTCAAAAGATAGATTAGATTAGAATTTTTCAAAACTATATTACATAGATGAATATTACATTAAAATTTATGATATAAAATAATATATATTGAATCCTTTGATAAAACCATTACTCTCCTAGAATAACCCTACAAATCAATCATAATAAACTTCATGAATTACTGAAGAAAATAAAACATAAGAAAGGGGTGAGCTAAGATTATCAGTAAGTGTATACATACATTTAAAGCTACCATAGATAAGAATAAATTATTATGGAAAGATAATTAACAAAAACACATTAAATTTAATCAATAACTTGAGCATAATATGGTAGGAATAAAAGCTGATAAACTAATTCCATATAAATAATCAAATGAGAATGAAAATTTATCATGGTTATTCTATTAGTCAAGTAATCACGTGTAATATCAATAAATAATATAATAATGAGGGAATACATAATGCAGGGAATCTAAAACATACCATCAAGGCCTCATCCAGGAAGTAAATATAAATTGGTAAGGCCTCATCCAAAACTCGGTCTAGTTTGTCTCATGAGATCTACCGATACATCAAGGGGATATAGTGGGCCACAACTATCACTTACTAATTCCAATGTATTCTTCATATGAAATGATTGAAACATAATAAACATATATATTAATATTGAAAATGGAATAATAAATTATATTAACTTTCCCTAAAAAATAAACATAATCATAAACCATCATGTACAATATAATGAATGGTAACAAAGTTGCACATCCACAGTCAAACTGATCATAATCAATTCAATAAAATATTCCAGATGGTATCATAAGAGATCAAACTCAATTATGAATATGTTCTAACAATGGTTGTTGACATAGATGAAAATACTCAAATAAAATCATTGATAAATTCTTTAGGGAAATTCTACTTTACTTTGAAATCATTTATTTAAAAAACGGTGCCATTCTAAAAGACAACATTTTCTATGAAAATAACATTGTAAACATGTAAAGGATTTCCCAGTACATTAATTTTTCATGAATGTAGAAAAATTCTCTCATTATTTATACGCTTATCAAAACATTACTTTTAAAATTTTAAAACGGAATATTTAAAAAAGTATTTTTAAAAGAAGTTTTGAGAGTTAACCAAATGAATCAATTATGTGTATCAAATAGAAATCCACATAAAACAATTGTAAATACAACATAATATAATTAAAAAAAATCACATGTAATCATAGCATGATGTAATCAATGGAGTAGAAAATTAACCCAAATAATGGAAATTGGGTTAAGGATTCCCTTACCACTTTGTAATCAGTCGAACTGTATGCCCCAAAAAATTAATGATCATCAAATGAAACATTTAATGACATTAAAATAAATAGATTCATGATATGATATATTAATGGATTTTTTTTACACAAAACAAAATAAATAAGGGTTGAGTAAGGAATATATCTTATAGAAGTAAAAAATGAGATGATAAATCCTTACCACTTTGTAATTAGTCGAATTATATGCCCCATTAAAGTAATAATTATCAAATAATGCATTGAATACCATAAATATAATGAGATTACTGATATGATATATCAAAAGTTAATATGTACACAATACAAAATAAATAAGTGTTCAATTATAAATATATCTCATAGAAGTAAAAGTGAGATGATAAAACCCTTACCACTTTGTAATCAATCGAATCATATGCCCCACAAAAGTAATAATTATCAAGAAAATCGTTCAATACAATAAAGATAATGAGATTCATGATATGATATGTCAATAGGAATTATATACAGCACACAAAATAAATTATAATTGAATAAGATATATTTTAAAAATAAATAAATAATAAGGGGAGAAATTATTACCTTATGTCCAAAAGCATTCTACACTTGTACGTAATGTCCTCTTAGATATGGTCTCCATGGGAAACTCCTTAAGATACATAGATTTGGTCTTTTTGTTAGACCACAAGGTCTTTTATGTGGGGAAGAATATTTGGAAGGAAACTAAAAATAATTTAGACTTTTTTTAAGGCTTGGAAGGTGTGGGGAGAATGGGTGGTGAGGGGTAGTATTTATAGGGGAGCAGAGGGGTGTTTTTTTATTATTTTATTCATTTTTTTATTATTTTGGCTCAAGAATATCAATAGTTTTGATTACCATGACTAATTATAGTAAATAAAGCACATGGTTTTGAACCAATTGGGGCTTACCTCATGAATACATCATTCCTGACTAAATAATTCATTCATTTACCTATAATGTTAAATAACATAAATAACTGTATTTCCCTATTCACCAAAAATTTAACATTTAAAAAAATCCAAAAAATTATTCAAACCATTTTTTATGTGTAGATTAGAAAAATATACCCCATTTTATGAATATTTTTTTAAATATGTTAAATTCAATTTCTAATTAAAATCATCATTTATTTAAAAAATACAGATTTTAATATTATAACTGAATTCAAGACAATTTGAAAATTTTATTATGATCTCATAAAATTATCTTATAAATATAATGGAAAAAGTAATAAATTATGAATATGTTTTAGAAATTTTTTTAAAATAAATATATTAATTATAAAAATGTAAATAAACATTTACATTTCACTAAAATGCAAACACTTAATTTATCAATTTTAAAACATTTATTTACTTATTTTTTGATATAAATATATCATAATTTCATTAATGAGATACCTAAATTTTATTTAAAATTTTATAGGTGAGGTTATTATTTTAATAGATAGGTTAATACTCTTAATGGTCACATTACTATTCCAATGACCATGTTATTATTTGATAGTATATCATGGTTTGTTTAAGCTCTATGTTGTATGCAATTTAATCTATCGAATAAATTGAATTTATTTAAGAAGATTCATACCATAAAATATTTTGGGGTTATATATAATTCTATGTTTAATTTTTACAAAAGAATCAAATTTTTGAAAGTTGATAATTCATATGCATATTGAAAAAATCTAAATAATAAATAATTATAATATAATTTAAAAAGTTACAATATTTTGAATATATGAAGAAAAATTCATAATGGAAATTTGTAGTTATAACCGCTAAATAATAAAAAATATATATCTAAATATCATTGGAAGAAAATAATTCCAAGGAAAATATCTTTCTATGTTAAATGGAAACAAAAGTTTTTTTAAACAATTTCATTATTTACATAGTATATTTATTAATACATCTTAAAAATCAAATGGGTTTGAATTCATATCATGTATATCATTGATAGTTTAACATAAATCAACAATGATTCCATTATTTTTAGGAAAATATCCCTCATTTAAGTCTTGTAAAAAACCCTATGAAAAACAAAAAAAATATTATAATAAATAATGGTGAGTATATAGAGGACAAAAAAATAATCATGAAATATGTGAATAGAGGGTTGTATGTTTATTAGTGTGTGTCATAGGTATCCAACGTGAGGAGTTGCACGATTGAAATATTCTTTTATTCCTATCCATAGATTTTTAGGAATTTTTCAAAATGTATTGAACATTAAAACTATTTTCAAGTAGGTTGTGATGATTTTGGATGTTGTTTTCAGAATTCTACAAGTAAAATAATACTATTTAGAATTTTAATAGATGAAACTCTTTTAGAAACCCAAACTCAAAATTTTCATAAATGATACACCTAAATAGCCATAATACCTTTTTAATGAAATTTTAAATATTCAATATTTAAATTAAAACAGATACCTAAATAAACTTATCACTATTTTTAGTGGAATGTTTTGATATTAGAAACATGACATGTTTATAAAAAATAACCACTAAAGTCATTCCACCATATTAAATGATCATGAACTCTTAATTTGGTGTAATGGAATGTGTTATTGTTATATAATTACATATAATGCGATTGAAACTAAATCCTCACTTAGCATATACATTGATTTAATTTAAAATAAATTGACAATAGAAGTCATTCCTTAGTGTAGTGGATGATGGAATTACATTTCATGTATGGTTAAAGTTATTTGCATGAAAAATTGAAATATTTTAACACTTTCTCACTTGAGTGAAGTTATGATATAAAACTGGAATGTTTTAATGATGAATAGAGAAACAAAATTATATAGTACTTACCCTTAAAGATGTAAATAATTGTATACTTGGTTTAACATTGATAGATTAATTATATTTTTTACAGCACTATTATAATAATATAAGTAAAGTATTTATTAACAAAATTTGAATAATGTATTTTGGTATAATAAATCAGAAAATCATTATTCAAAATAATTCAAAATAATCTGTTAGAGATTCTATTTGAAACATTTAAAAAAATCCTAATAGTTTTTATTTATTTGATAATAATTTTAGAAAACACATAAATCAATGGCGTTTGTTCTATAAATTAATGGTGTTTACTAAATTAATAAATACATAAAGAAATACTTTATAGTGCACAAATCACATCAATTTCATGATTCTATAGTTAACAGTGCTTCTTTACCATGATCTGGACACAATAATTGGAATATATCAATATACAACTATGAAGAAAGAATATATTTTTTGACAACTAATCAATCTATGTAACATATAAAACCTTTCAATAACTTACCTGATAATGTGCACCATCAACCATTGCATTTTCATTTTTTTGATGACGATACATTGGGTTTCTAAAAGGTATATGAGAACTACTTGGGAAAAGGTAATTCAAGGACACATGTTAAATGAAAAATATATGGGGAACACATCAAAGAAATATGAAAATTAGGTGTATTTTCTTAAATGAATTTTGATTTTCTACTACTACTATTTGAAAATAATTCCTTGGTGGAAACCTAGCACCAATATTCTGAATTTATTTTTTCAATTTGAAAAAAATGCGAAGTACTAAAACATAGAATGAAGAATGGAAATTTTAAAAAATATAAACAAAATTTGATAAGAAATTTATAATAGATTACATTCCATATATTAAAAATAATATAAATAACTCTGTTTCAAAAAGTGTATGGAAGGTAATGTGATTAGTAGAGGAAACATCATATATAAATTAAATTTTAATGTATAACAAAGAATGAGAAAAATGAAAAGGATTTTATACTAGTTTCTCAAATAGATATGAAAAAATATATTTTTAGAGTAGTTATCACCTCCAATTGAAAATTGGGTGAAAAAATTAAAAACCCAATTCCATAAAAATTGTTTTCCATGATGTGTGGGAGGCAGTGGACCCTGAAAAATTGGGAAAGACTCCCAAAAGAGGAAGTGAAGGAGAAAATGATCTATGAGATTGGAAAAATCATGAGAAGGTAGTTTTTAATACTTCATGATAAGGTTTTAATACTGAAACAAAATAACCATATCCTAATAATCATTCCTTTAATTTGGGAAAGCTTATATAAATATTAGAATTATTTATGGAACAACTAAATTGTTGTTGAAGAATGAACAAATTCTAGTTCAATAATTCTGAAAGGTATTAGAATATGAGAATTGTGACAACCAAGAAGAAAAATTATATTCATCTATAATCTACATGGTTCGATAATAATCCCTATGTCCACAAACTGGTAGAAATATAACTATAGTCTAGAGGAATAATTACAAGGGGGTATAAGAGAATCACACCCAAAAACCCTAGCATGAAATGGCATAATAAAGAGGATAAAGAATGGTTCCACCAACCACAATGAAAATATATTGTTCTATATTGAATGTTGGATGGAATTTTACATTGCTACAATATTGAGGCCACCCAAGTCCAATAAAGTATAGTGTCTGGTGACATAAAGCCCGACGAGCTATAGTACTATTGTTTCTAATGTTCGAGATGCTATAGTAGTTATGCCAATGTCTGCACTTCTACAGTTCCCTATTAGTTTCATCCAGTCATCTCTAATATAGTTAGTCTGTGCTGTCATAGTTCCTCCAAATTTGGGATGGGGGTATTTTTCCCCCATAACCGTTGAGCAGGGGCATGTTTCCCCCTAAAACCCCTAACGAGCTCACCGTGGAGCAAGACCCGTGAGAGTTGCGGCCTGGTGTTCAATATGGGCCTCTATCATTTTCCCCAAAATCATTCAAAATGGATGAAGAAACACCAAACTAACAACATTATACATAAATTAATATATAATACACCCCAAATTTTTTTTCTTAGACATCATTTATATCCAAAAAATATACTAAAATAAAAAATGTAGACTTTTAATAGCATTTTTAATATTTAAATGTAGTAGATTTAGACAGAAAACTTATTCAAAATATTAATAAAAAAATTATTGTTCGAACATATCAAATATTAACAACTATTATAGGTTTCTAATCAATGAAAAATAGATCAAATTTCAAAAAAAACATCCATAAAGCATTGCTAAAAAAGGTAATATTGAATATAAAATCATTTTTTATTATAAACGTCCAAAATATATTATATAATAAAGTCTATAAAAAAGTTAAATTGAACCTATGAGATCGAGGGAGAGGTAAATTTAACTTAAAAGGTACAAATATTATATGGGAAGAGGGAAGTGAACTTTTTATTATGAGGATGAATTTCATGATTCATAATACTAACTCTTGGTGCTTTGACATTTCTATATTAGAAAATTTGAATCATCTATTTAATAAAATAATTTTTTAAATTTAATGAATAGTTTATGAACTACACAGTCCTAGGAAATTATAATATGCATATAAAAAATATATGGAATTTAAAACTAAAACTATAAGGTAATATAAAGAACCAAAATGAATTCTAATGAAACATGTAATACATACATGTATAAATAATATATATTATCAAGAAATATATGGAGAATAATTTTTAATATACAAGACTAATATAGATTCTAAAAATATTTAATATGATAAAGAATATAACAAGATTAAACAACAGGAATGTGGATGGAATAAATATTTCTCAAAATATTTAAATGTATAAAAATAAACTGGGGAAAATAGGCATGCAACATAGGTCTTACTACTACATCATCCATATTTCTTAAGTCTTCTATGTGAATTTTGAATCTGCATTAAAACCAATAACCAATAAAAAATAATGAAAAAAAATTATATTTAAAATTATATATAAAATTATATTTAAAATTTAGAGAATCTACTTCAAATAACTAAAAAATGAATTTTTGAAGCCTATGACATTGAAAATAAGCCTTTTGATACTAAATAATTTGGATAATAAAGAAGATATGGATAAAAAAATTATATAAAAGGAAAAATTTAGAGATTTAATATTCTAACATTTTAGTGTGAACCAATATGCAATTAAAAGATAATGCATTAGGAATTTAGAGGGTGAATACATACACAAAAAAAGTGTTATGTTTATGAAAATGAATACAGTGAAAAAATCAAGTAAAAAAATAACAAGTACTACTACATGGAAATATATGTAATTTTTTATCGAAGTGCATCCCTATGATATCTGAGATATAAGAGAAAATAAGAACAAAGTTCTTAAAAGATTTTAGGGATGGAAAAGAAAGGGGAAATGAAAAAATAACCATAGTACATAAAACCAGAATAAAATCAGGGTTAAAAAATAACATAAGAGAAGGGGAAAATCCATAGAACATAGAATGATAATTAAATCATGGATATATAATTATCATGGTATCATGTGACATGTAATGGAAGGGAACCTAAAACGAAACCTATGAATAAAGTGGGAAAACATAGAAGGAAGAAGCAAAATAAAATTAGGTATATATATATTTGAAGAGAACCTATCGTGAGGTAGATAAATAGGTTTCTAATGATGTAGTACAACAGTAGAAGTAGAAATAAATAAATAAAATATTGTAAAATTTATTGAAGAAGTAAGGATTGATAATAGGATAAATTATCATGGAGAAGTGACGATAAGAATCCAAGATTTAGGGTGTTGAAGATGAATGGGATATTACCGCACCTCAAAGGGAACTCAACAGTGAGAGGCCATGAATGAGAATGAAATATTTATAATGAAAATAATATTACAAAACATAGGAGTGTAAAAGAAAACCTTCATTGAAGATAAGACTATAATATACATAGAGATGTGAAGATGTAGAGACTTGACTATAAGGTGGTGTTGGGGAAGAGGTATGAAGATAGAGGTGGAGATGTAGGTTGGGGTGGGGGTGGGATTGGAGAGGTATTTCATGGAGGGAGGTAGAGGAGAGTGGAGTTAGGCAGTGGATGGGGGAAGTGGGGTATCAATGAGGGAGTGAAAAATGAGTTTGAATTTAATAAACATGAAGGAAACACATGGTATCTGGAAAACCCAACTTATATATATATATATATATTATAACCCTCTATTTATTAAATTTTTATATAATCTAATTCTATAATTATTATATAATAATTTAAATAGATATATTATATATAATTGGATAAGTAAATATAATATTAAATTTTTGCAACAAATATCGGAATACTGACACATGATATTATATTTTAATTATAATTTATAAAGAGATATTAATTTTTGGTAATATTTTAAAAAGTTAATAATATTATAAATACATAAATTTTTTGTATGAATATACTCCTAAACATTTTGATGAACATATATATTATCTATTTGTTTTATTATAACTGTAAAAAAACTATTTTATCTGCCATAATAATATTTAACTAAAGGATTTTTACCAAAAATTTTGTGATACAAACATAGTTATTAGTAAAAATCATTACCAACAGAAAATGTGACTTTACCAATAGATATTCCCTTGTTGAAAAATGTTAAATATTTTTAATGGGATTGTTGATAAATCATATCCTATTTTCCAAGTATGTTTATCATGGTTATTTTTGATTATTTACATGGAAAATGATCTTTTCAATTATTTCATATTCCCTTTTCCAAGTGGGAAAGCTTCGTGAAAAGAAGGAGATCATTTAGGTATCTCTTGAGAAAAATTTTAATCTTGTTCCTTTAATTTACAACTTGTTTATTTCTACATTGTATAAAATGGGTCGATTATATGGTTCATATTTGATCTATGATAAATATAATCAAATAAAAAATGTTATTTATAAAACCATATATGTTGACTTAATACATGTTTTCTATTTTTACACTCAGGGAAACATTACTTCCAAACCATTAAATGAAATATAAGAGAAAAACTATTACCCTACCATGGAATTATTTAGAGATGTTATTATTTATTTATGTTACATGGAGGATCTAGAAAATTATTTTGTTTTCAATTTATAAATCAATAGTAATCCCAAAAGATTTATTTGTATAGAACTTATAACATTTTCATTGACCATTCTCATTATTTCCAATGACCCATTATTGTATTATAAGTATTTGAGGAAATTTTTGGAAGTGGTATTAATATTGATTTGAGCTATGTTACTATGTTGTTACAAAGTTATCTGAGTAGTATTCAAATCCCCAATGCTCTAACTTTTTCTCCAGTTTGACCAAGTGGGAAATATTGATAATAAATTATACAATACCATGATTATTGGGAATTTAAAACTTCATAGAAATGAAACAACATTGAATATGTTTAAATAAGTGAAATAAAATAAATTGCCTCATAATGTTTAGTGTTATGAGAAAATTATAATGTTTATGTTCTAAATGAAAGAGTATGGTAAAGTCCTTAATATCATAGTTGATTTTTATAAATTTCAGTCCCACATTTCTTCATTTATTGAGTATTCACTTTTATATTTCTATATAAATAATGTAAAACCTTATATTAAATTATTTGAATTTAGGAAAAATGATTATTCTCCATATATTAGCATTATCACCTAATTAATTGGTTGTTTATCGGGATGAATAAAACTAAACCCACAACTTGAGAATGTATAAAAAGTATTAGAGTCGTGATTCTCTTATAAAATTTACTTTTACAACATGTTGAGAAGATTAATCATCGACCAAATGAACTATGCTTGTGTTCACTTCAACATTTTATGCCAAAAAGGTCATCAACACAATCAATGGATATATGGGAATTTGGTATGGTTTTTTTTAGAATGAAAATGTTTCTCAAGTTATGAGTCTAATGGAAGAGATACCACAAAGATTATTTCTTAATTTTAAAACAATTACATGGTGGATTTTGAAACAGTAAGTGGATTCAATGGTGTATCTGAAACTAAAGATTTAAAAGGTTACTTGAATAATTATTTTTTATATGTCAATATACTGTTCATGATTTTCCATCATGACACCCAAAAAGTTAATTGGTGTCAATATTATTCATTTATAGTTTTTAATTTATATTATTTTAATAATTTTTTTATATAATAAAACCTATTTTTGTGTTTCTTTAGATTTTTTTGAGATATGTTTTGTCTTCTCATTATTAATATAGTTTCATTCCCACTATTTTTTGTACTAGCCTATCTATGGTCTGTTAGATATATGACTGAAATAATAATATATTTATTATAATATATATTTAAAAGACATATTTCATAGGTTTAGGTATACAAGTGTCATTTGTTTTTATGAGTTTTCTTTTGCGATGGTGAACCGTTTGCTTGTAGTGAGCTATTAACTTGTGGAAAACGGGTTTTAATACAAGATAAATTGATTGATGATGTAAAGTGAAAATGTAATCTTAACTTCTAGTAGAGGTGTTGGAAGTGTCTAAAAGTACACTCACATGTATTTTGGAAGAAATCTAGTTGAATGAGTGAAAAGAAAAAAAATCAATAATCAATCTGGAAATGGTGTTTTGAAATTATTTATCAAAAAATATTTCCCCGCACATTTATTTGTTTTTTATTTAAAATATTATGCTCATGTATTAGGTAATGGTTTTGTTTCACATATTTTTAAAAATGTTCCTAAGTATGGAGAAAATATATGAATAAATTAGGGATGATCATGGTTTTAATATTTTCTAGTGACAGGGGAGTGTTAGTTGACTTTTTATTTGGAAATGTTTTATAATAATACTTTTAGTAGAATTATTGGAGATTATTTTTTAATTCAAAGTGTATTTCAGTTAAGATTTAATTATACTAAATGAATTTTTGTGAATAATACAAATGCATTTTCTTTTACCACATGGAAGTTATAATATTTCATAATTAGTGCACATTTACTCAAAGTATTCCTTAAGCATTCCTATCTCCCATTACTAAATTCATTTGTACCAAACATGGACTTTCTATTTTAGTTGTACAAATACTTATTATACCTTACATATGATCAATTCCTTTGAACACTAATCCATTTTATCCTTTGGCACATGGATTCCAGAATAGACATTAGTCTTTGAAAATATTGAAGTATGGAGAACTTCAAAATTATTCCTCTATTTAACCCAATTTACTTTTTTTGGAAAATTGTTAGTATAAGAATATTAAGGTAATTTTTTATATTCTTTTATTCATTATTTGTGAATATTAGTGTCACTTTTTATTCATTATGGAAAATAAATCTACAAGGAGATGTAGAACCACCAAACTAGAGAAAAAATAAACAACCTAGAAACAAATTAGAGGGGCCAATGAGAAGTGAACTGGTGAGTGGAAAGCACTACTGACACCGAGCAATCTTGAATCTGAAATATGCATTGATGTATAAGAACTAAAAAATTTCAACTGTGAACCTTCCACAATCTGACTCCAGCAAACTCGGCCGTCCATGGAAGATAATTGGAACGAAGACAACATCCAACCATGAAAAACGTCACCGACCAATCTCCGTCCAAATGAGAGCAGTCATTTGGGAGTCAAAAATTGGAACATAGAAACCCAAAACAAAATATCCTTCAAAGTAAGATAAAAGATTTTTTTTCATCCATAGATACCACCAGGTGTAATGAAGATTCCATGGGTCTATCGAGCCATCAAGAGCACACCAAGGTACTGACGCATGCTGAATTGACTGACAACAATGTCGGGAAGAAGCACAATGCAGGAGAGAGTGAGGGGATGATAGTGATAGAGACCCTAAGACATATTTTAAATGTTACTTTTTCATATATATTCATTGTATAAATATTTATAACAATATATTATATATATAAATATGAAATGAAATATATTTTTCATTGATACAGTAGGTTGTACGTACGTATGAACGTTGTTTCCATTTTATTGTCGTATTGAAAAAAAAGTAAATGATATATATGTATATATATATTATAATTCTAATAGAATTATTAGGTCATATATATAATTTTACTAAACCCATCATTAATAAATTCCACGTAAAGGGTTAATGAACCACATCTCTTTAAGGAGGTGGTAGTCCACGCGTCCACAAACAAAGTTATTGTATTTACAAGACATGGAAAAAATGAAGGTATATTTTATATAAGAATTAGATAAGTATAAATAAGTCATAAATATCATTAATATCATATAAAAATATATTTTTCACTATAATAACCACCAATGAGAGGTGGTAAATAAAAAAAACAATATCATTTTGTGAGGCGGTAGTCCGCCGCACACACAAACGGTAAGATCGTTACCCATTAGATGGTAGTGTGTATAAGTGTTGGATTAAAACCTAGAATAAAGACATCTAAGTATATTTATGATATTGGGGTTATTATATAATCATTTGAGAAGAATATTTGAGGTGGTGGACAATAAAAACAAAACAAAGGAGCTTGGGGAAGGATGTTACCTCTTCTTTGGGTAACTCCTCTTGGTTTTCACCAAAGGGGTTCCTTGGTTGGATTTCATCCCAAAAAGAGGATTATAGGATTAAGGTATGTGATTTGGGAGTATATTTTGGTTGATTTTTCTTGATCAAAAGGGCTTGAGTGGTGTGAATAAGTGGTAGGGGTGAGTTCCTTTTTATAGTAAAGGAGGAGTGGCTTTATAGTAATTTTTTGAAAGGGGAGTACCACCGACATTTTTACCATGTAAAGTTGATCTAATAATGGTATAAAATATATTAAATAGATTATAGGGTCAAAATAATAATATCCAATGTATTTATGAAAATTTTATATTTTATTTAGGGCCTTAATGTTACGGTTAATCCTTTGTTATGTTAATTTCCCTCTTAATCAATGTAATTCATTTTAATCACTTTTAATAATATTTTTGGTAAAAAAATAATTTTACCTTATTTGATATTATAAATTAAAATTATTCAAAATATGGAATCCATTTTTCTAAATTATAATCACATAATTAGATGAAATTAATATAAAATTAATCATATAGACGGCACGACAAAGTGGGTTTTAAAAGTAAATACATTAGAAAGTTTGAAATGTTTTTATCTAAAATTTCAATGTAAAATTGAATATAATGAATTAATTTGGATTAATTAATATCAAAATGATGAAATGAAACTTTAAAACAAATTTAAAATACAATTTAATCCAATAAATTATTTAGATGAAAAAACAGTTTTGAATTTCAATTCAGTATTTTTCACTATTCATCCAAAAATGATGTTTTTCAAAAAATTCAAAAAAAATCACCATATGATAATTTTTAAATTATGAATTACTTTATAAAAATAAATTTCTAAAATTTTCTAAAATTAATTTTGTTCTTGTTCATATAAATACATAAAAGGCAGTTCATTTGAGAAAATGGTATTTTCAAACATATAATGACTTTACCAAAATTTTATGTTTTATTATAAATTTGTTTTATTTATATAATAAAATTATATTTATAAACAATTTATTAATATTCATATTACTATGTTTAATGTCTTGGTTAAAATTATCCAATTTAAATAATTATATTAATAAAATTATGTTTCGTAGAAACTCAATGTTGTGTGTATCTCAAGCCAATTCAATGTTGCATGTAGTGCTAGAATAAATTTAATGTAGTATATAATGAAAGTATAAATTAGTTTAGAATGTGATGATGAAATAAAATAAAATTAATCTAATTGAGTTAATGGTTCCAAAAAAAATTGGTTGTTACACCAGTAGCTACCATACTTTCAAAAAAAAATGAATCATGCCCTCCCTCATACAGCTATCATCCTATTTATGAACACTAACTAAACACTACCAACCCAAACCGCAAACTAATAGAGAAAAGACCAAGATTCCATTGATAGATAATAAACATTCCAAATAGGCAATGAGTTTTTAAATTCTGATTTTGATAATTTTTGTGAAGATAATAGTTATGATCATAACTTTTTTACTTCTAACACTCTCTATCAAAATGGTGTTGTGGAAAGAATAAAATAGAACTATTTAAGAAATTGATCAAACTATGCTTAATGAATGTAATTTTCCTAATAATTATTTGGAAAAAATATGTTAATACTTCTTATTATGTCTTGGATAGAGTTTATGTTAGACGTTCTTTTGAAGAAAACCACTTTTGAATGTTTTAATGGTACAAAACCGAAGGTTGGATATATTAATGTTTTTGGTTGTAAATTTATAATATTGAATTTGATAGATAATTTAGATATGTTTGACACTAAAATTGTTAAAGGTATATTTCTTGATTATTCTTCTAATAGTAAATATTAAGGAGTTTTTAATAATCATACCACGATTGTAGAAGAATATATACATGTAAAACTTGATGAATCTTATTATGTTCAAAAATCTATTTTAGAAAATGTTGAGGATGATTTCAGGGATTCCAATTTTGGTGAAGAGAAAACTGTAGATAATTTATCTATTGATGGGGATAAAAATGATTCTCAATATGATCCCATAACTTGGAGGATTCAAAAATATCATACAACGGAAAAGTTTATTTGTAATGATTATTCTTGTATGAAAACAAAAAGCATGGATTTAAACTTCTTTGTTAACTATGCTTGTGTTTCTTATTATGTTCCTAATAATGTTATTGATATTTTAAATGATCCAATGTGGATTATTTCTATGAAATATGATCTTAATAAAAATTTAGAAATAATCTTTGGTCTTTAGTAAAATTGTTTAAAGATAAGAAGATAATCAAAACTAAATAGATCATTAGAAACAAGTTGGATGAATCTGGATAGATTTAAAAAAAATCCAGACTTGATCAGGGATATTCTCAATAAAAAGGTATAGTTTTTTATGATTCACTATGTCAGTTGTCATGTTAGAGGTTATTAGAATATTGTTAGTTTTTTCCTATTTTCAAGATTTTATGTTATATGAAATGGATTGTAAAAGTGATTTCTTAAATTGTTTTATATCTGAATAAGTTTATGTAAGTCAAAACCTAGATTTTGAAGATGAAAAATTTTCTAATCCACTTTATATGGTACCTAACGCTTTTTATGGTCTCAAACAAGCACCAAATTCTTGTTATGAGAGGCCTTCAATTTTCCTTTTGAATTATTTCATGAAAGGTATTTTTGACCCTACCCTTTTTTAATAAAATAGTTTCTAACAATATTTTAATTGTGCTAATATATGCTTATGATATAGTTTTTGGTTCTTTTAGTTATTTACTTTTTAATGATTTCTCTACTTTGATGCCTTCTGAGTTTAACATGAGTTTAATAGGATAATTAAAGTTATTTATTGGATTTCAATATTCTCAAAGGAATAATGGAATCATTATTAATTAAACCTAGTATGTTAAAGAGTTGGTGAAAATATTCAGTCTCGATTTATTTAATTCTATGAAAACTCTAATGAGTATTAGTTGTAAATTAAATGCTAATGCTTATAGTAAATAGTATTATGTTAATTTTTTTAGAGTCATGATGGGAAGTTTGATTTATTTATCTAAATTTATACCCGATATCATGTTTATTTTTTTTATGTGAAAGGTTTCATGATGACCATAAAGTGAGATATATTAATGTTGGGAAAAGAATAATTATATATGTTAAATGAACTGATAACTCAAGTTTATTTTACTATGAGCATAATTGTTTTAATTTAATATCGTATCCTGATTCTAACTTTTGAGGGTGTTTAATTTATTGAAATAGCACATTAGGTATGTTTCATTTTCTTGGATAAATTTTAATTTCATAGTCTTCTAAAAATCAATTATATGTTGTTTTATATACTACTAAAGCTGAGTATATTTATGTTGTTAGTTGATGTACTCAATGTTTATGGATTAAGAAAAGTTTTTGTGATTTTTTTATTTACTTACATAAATTTCTTATTTATTATGATAATAAATCTTAATTTCTCTTTCAAAAAACCTATCACAACATTCTAAGAAAGAGCATATCGATATAAGATTTCATTTTATTAGAGATCATGTGAATAAGGGGAATATTATTTTAAATTTTATCACTACTGATAATCATCTTACAGATATATTTACTAATCCTTTATACTTTTATCAATTTGAAACAATTAAATTTGAGTTTATCATATTGGAACCTTAATTGTTCAATCTCTACATATGTATAGGGGAGTTTCTGAATCTTTTTGTTTAATTACAAAAAATGGGATAAAATAAATGTTTTTGATTTTATATATTTAGTATTTTAATCAAATAAATGATGAGAAATTATTTGTTTAGGTTTTTTTGTTTGATTACCTCAAGAGATTTTTGTGTATATTCTTTAAATATTCAATGTCTGTATTTTTTTTGATTACGTGAGTTCTTTATATATTCAGTGTTTTAATCTATTTAATTACATTTCACCACATGAGCTCTGTGTTGTTTTTATGTGATTAATTTGTTTAATTTATGGTATATTGGACTATTTAGTGGGATTATATAATAATTATAGACCACACGTTTCTAATAATATTTTATTAATGTTTAATAATGTTCTAGTTTTTTAATTTTAAATATCATGTGTTAGTTTTTTATTTTCATATAAATTTCTTGATAATGTTAATTTTAAATTTCTTGTACTATTATTTATAAATTTATGCTACCCTTAGTTATAAATTTATGATACAGTAAAATATAAATTTATGCTATTTTTAGTTATAAATGTATGCTACTATTTGTTCAAAATGTCTGCTCACTTTAAATCAAATTTTTTTCTACCATTAGCTCAAAAAATTTAGTACCGTTAGTTCAATAAAAAATTACCTTTGGTTAAAAAAATCTCCAACCATAAATTCAAAAAAAATATGTTTCCCTCTGTTATGAATTGTGCATCCGTTCGGCATGTGATTGTGCCACAAATACAAGGTTCTTTAATTTCTTATATCATTCCCCTGTCTGATTTTTCTTTATTTCAAAATTATTTTCATACTTTGTTTTTCATGTTATCATTTTTTATTGGTTTCTAAATTAATGTTATATTATTTCAAACCTAAATGAATTAATTTTAGAACATTGTAAATTATATTTAGTGATGGTTTAATACCTGTTTCTATCTCTGTGGAAAACATTCACCACATGTTTAATATATATTTAAATATATTTTTTGTTCCATGTTTTTTTTAAAATCCTCTAGAATTAATTTTTAATGTCTTTGAATATGTTAAATGTGTTTTTAATGTCTTAAAAGTATATTGTTTTTTCAATATTTAAGGCATGAATTAAGAAAATGTTCTTACATAGTCAACTTGTTTGTGATATTCATGGATTTACTTGACTCGGTATTACAAAATTAGTTTCAACGTTTAAATTTAAAATTTTTTGACTTTTTTTATATTGTAAGAATTATGTATTTAAATTAGTTTGAATTATTTCAAATTTCTCGAATAATTTTTCTCTCTGATAAAACTAGTTGGCTCTGTTATTATTATTTAATTATTTTAATTGTTTACACAATTTATCATTAGATGTCGTAGCTTGGAAGAATATATAATGGACTCAAAGGATATTTGGAACTGATTAAATTAAGGTAAAATCATTACATATGAGCACATACAATTCAAAGCGATAAAAAGTGACCACACTCTACAAACCATCAAGTGATATTGTGTATTTTGTTTACCATTGCTGAAGATATCTCAAGGATAGTAATTAAACTACTTTGACTTCTACTACCTTGATGATATGAGATGATCTTATACAGAAGAACCTGTTCCTATACTTATGTATTTTATCTTTCTATTGAATTCCAATATCTTTTGTATGTAATATTTCTTCTCATCTATCACACGTTCTTTCTCAGTCATCTTATGATTTTCCCAAACAAAAGTGTTAGGAATGTGGGTTGTCTATGTAACTGAAGGGGAAGTGATGTACTTTCATTCTTAGTAGTGGTTAGGTTGTGGTAGTTGTTTTTTGAGGGTTTTGAGGTGGATTATTAAATATGGGGGTCAACTATGTGTGAGGGGAAGAAATTCAGTTGGTGTCGTCTCAGCCCAGCGGCTAGAGGAGTTCGGTCCTTAGGAGGATCCATCAGGGCTTCAAGATAGTGGTCTTCTCTGGGAAAATCCCTTTCTATATTCCTTATTCATCTTTTGATTTTACTTTTCTACTAGAACATAGAAATTTATGTGTTTTTTTCATTTCTTATCCCTTATTCCATTGTGAAAACATTGTTAATAGAGATTCATAATAATATTAGGGATTTCATTTAGTTATTGGATGTTATGGATGTCGCGGACTGCTGGAATATTTTCCTCTTCCTTCTTGGATGATGATTTTTTGTGGAGACCCTTCTAGGGAGGGAAACAAGAAATTGATTCTTGATTGTTGGATGTCATTCAAGGATACACCATTTTTGGGGAGACGACCAAATTTTTGTTCAGTTGACCTGTGAATTGGAGAAGTGCAAGTTGTAGGAGTACGTGTGCACTCTATGGACAGATGGTATAGGATAGACATACAAAGGAAGTCACAAATTCAATGCAATTACTATGTTAAGAATTGTCACACTGAGTGGTTTAGACGCTAAGAGGAATATGTACATACCTAGTGGTAATCCAATGGCTGACTATCCTTTGCTACCGCTGGTGCACGCCACTGGGGTACCACTAATGAGATCGTGATCTCTAGAGAATACATTATTGATATTTCATGATTGTACATCACGTTCGGCCTATTTACTTTTCTTCTACATTATTTTGAGTTGATATAAAGAAAGAAAATCTTGATTGTTTAATTCAAGGAAGGGGAGGGAGATGACTTGAAGTCACGATCACAGTAGCAGGTTCGGTTTGCTGGGGAACCGCCTTCCGATTGTGGACAGTTTGGGGAAAGTGTGATCCATTTTAATTGACTCAACTATTAAATTGAATGTTATTACTGAATAAATTTTAGGTGACATTGCCTTGGAATTTTTCTGTACGGGCATTCTGTTTTTTTTTTGTCACGATCGATGTAACCCAGGCGAGCATTATAAGGGGGAATCAGCTACTGCTAAGGTTGGGAACACTATCTGGGAACACTTTTTAAAAAAATGGAGAAAACTAAAACTACTGTGTATTTTAAATCCATCCTCAATATGGTTGATGGTAAGAGAAATATTATGAAGAGAGTGGAATGAGGTGTGTACGGGTGGACAAACTAGAAAAACTGGTGTATGTTTAGTGGATCTGGATGAAGGGGTATTACAAAAAAATCTTACTTCGGCGTTGCAAGAGGGAGCTAAAAATATATGTCTCCAAGGTGGAGAAGATGTGAGAAATGAATTGGGCCGGTAAAATTTTGAGGGATCTAATCGTGTTACAACAGTTAGTTTATAAGACGAAGTTGTAGTTCTCCAACAAGTCACCAAACAAGAATGGTTTAATTCTTTTTTCTATGATATGGTGGTCATTGAGGTTGTGTGGGAAGCATTTCATGAATTTCTGGAAACCACTGCTTCAGCCCTAGCTGCAGTGCATAAATCTATTGTTTCTATAGATTACCTTTATACTGCTCTACCCCCTCAAGTCATGACCAGCAGTGGTAAAATTTCTCCGCTATCTCGGTTCTTTTTAGAATACGAGTTATCCACTTGGGGTGAGAATCATGACTCCACCAGAGGTTACATTCTGAGGCTGGGGAGCTTCTCTTCCTGTGCTATTGCAGCCCAACAGAGTTATTGGAGGTCCACCTTGGGGGGAAATTATTTTTAGGGAGGGTAGAAATTGTTTGGAATGTGGGATGTGCATGAAACTGCCAAGTGGTAGTGATGTATTTTATTCTTAGTAGATGTTAGGTTGTGTTAGTTGTGGGTTGTGGGTTGGAAGGTGAGTTATTAAATAAGGGGTCCATCTGTATTATAGGGGAGGAAATTCATTTTGAGTAGTCTCATCATCATCCCATGGGAGGATCATCTAGAGCTTCAGGAGAGTGGTCTTCTCAGAGAGAATCTTTTTCTCTATTCATTGTTCTTCTTCTTCTTATTTTACTTTGCTACTAGAATATAGGAATTTATTTGTTGTTTCTTCCATTTCTTATCCCTTACCCCACTGTGAAAACATTGTTAGGAGAGTCATAAGAGTAGGGGTATGACGTGGTATTCATGGTGGTTTATTGACTGAGAAAATATGCAGATTTCCTATATCTTAATTATCCATTTACAATAACAATAGCTCTTAACGTTTTCATGTTCAAAATCACATGGTAGCATGGAATGTCATGAGTGATAGTGACACAGAACCAATGTTTACTGAAATTTTCTTTCATGAGTTATTCAAATTAAAAAAACACTCAAAATGATCTCTTTTTACTACCCCCAAACTAATTGACAAGTAGATTTGGTCGGCCTTTATTTGGTAGATTACATGTGCTATTTTTCAATAATGCATCATTGCCAGTAGATCAAACGGTTGGATAGGTATGAATATAGTTACAATACATCCTTCCATACATCAACCAGAAGGACCCCATTTGAGGTATTGTATGGTCATAGAACCAAGAATATTATCCATTATTCCAAAGGGGACACAACATAGAAATTTGTAGTTTCTACCTCGATTAACTGAGATGAGTCCCTTAAAATTCTTTGCCAAAATCTCCAAAAACAATAGCATAGTATGATCAAACATTCCAATCATCGGTTACATGAGGTGGATTAAGAAGTGGGGGATCATGTATGGGTGAAACTGTGAATTAATGTAACAGACACCAAAGCAAGAATTAACTAGAAAATAGATTCCTAAAAGTATGGAAAATTTTTAATTAAATGGAAAGTGGTATTTGTCTATTATTGACTTACCTTACCAGACCATAGTTGGATACACCTAGTTTTCTATGTTTCCCATTTTTAAGAAAATGTTGTACCACACTACATCACCAATATTCTTCCCATTTCATTTATAGATGATGGGAAACATCTAGAGAAGGTTTTGGTAGCCCAACATTTGGGAAACGTTCGTTAGTGGATGGTTTGATGTAAAGGAAGAACGACTGAAGATGAGACCTGGGAATATACCAACATGATTTCTCACATGATACCAAAATTCCACCTTGAGGACAAGGTAGAAAAACAACGGGTAGGTATTGATATGAATGAGGAAGAGGTTTGATGATAAAAACTATCCAGGGGACCTGACCACCCATTCAGTTTACCAATGGAAGGGGGTATCATTTGAGGGGAAAGGTATTGTGGGTCAAGTGTTTTGTTTTTACTGGGGGATGTATTGTAAATAAAAAATTGAATAGATAGACGAGAAGTTATAAATGGGGAAGAGAGAGGTCATTGATAATAACTTGGTAGTTTGTTTTTTGATGGATGTACCCATGCCTGAGGAAGAGTTCTCTTCTTGGGAGTGTCGATTATATACCGAAGAATTCCGCCTTACAGGGATAAAACATTGTTGATGATTTTTGTCTCTCTCGGTGATAGAGGAAAATGTGGAGACTATATTTGAAAACATATCTATCTAGGATAGTGATTGGGGAGTTATGTGGTAAAATTTTAAATGCTCTATTTTATGAGAACACTACAATGAGAGATATCACTGGTAACAATAGAATATTCCACAGGAAGCAATATAGAGAAAATCTATGCCATTATGGAGAATATTTGGTTGTCACGTAAAATAAAATAAAGAGTCATAGATAGAATTATAAAAAACATGGAAATAAACAAAGAAATAACGCTTCCCAACTTGAAACCATGGAAAGTGATAAGAGCATATCATTGTTCTCAACAGAAAATAAATGTTTAATTGAAAACTTGTATATCACAGTGACTGATATGGATATATAATTGGATGTGTTTTTCATGCGACATAGATGAGTTAAGTTGATATAGAAACATATATAATATATTTGATGCATTCTATTAATCATAGTATTATCAAATATCATTAAATAAAGCTTTGAGAAATCAAAGAATCATGCAAAGGTTGCATGGGCGGTCAAGGTTCTGAGAGGGGAAATGTCGAATGTTTCAAATAAAGTGAAGATATTTTTCAATATAAAAGAGGAAAAATATCTATATGATACATGAAGAAAGACCTTTGTTTTCATGTTCCACAAAAAATGTTATAGAGTAGTTCTGTTCTAAATTATCAAGAACTCGGGGTAGGTGGTCTTTACACATGGATGGAGAATGGTCGCCAATCAGGAAAATCCTAAGATCATGGGTTTTATCCAATTAAGCAACATTTATTGATGTTAGTGGATCCTAGAAGTTTCTTGATCTGTTATATTGTATGAGGGATACAATTTGTCTTGATGAACACATGGAATACATGTAAGATATATGGATATCATGGGAGCATCATGAATAAGATGGTGTGATCAAGTTATAACTCACTAACCATGAAGGTGTTATGGATTAGATAGGGTCTACGAGCTAGGGAGGTTGGGGTTGAGCATAGATGAATATATAAGTATCCAATAGAGAGAATAATCATCAACATGTGGATAATGATGTTGTACTAGCAAAAGAGAAATTGGGTTGAGCATACAATAAGTTAGTTGAGATATGAGGTGGCACCAATTTGAAAAATCTATTAGCCATAGTAAATATGACACCATACTTAGTCTTGGGAAAGAGCATGTATGTGAGGATTTAATAGTAGGATATGATGTGAAGAGATTAGAATTAGAGGATACCCCTGAGAGAATGAAAGACATTGGGATATCCTAGATGTACCCACAAAAAGTGATAGAGAAGATAAAGAAAATGATTTAAAATCTGATTACCACTCTGTGTGAGTGGGTAAAGGAAAATAGGTTGATCATTAAACATTCATAGAATTCAAGTGTAGGCAGGCCAAGAGAAGGCAGCATGTTGAGATTTGAGGCCCGCAAAATCAGGCATTGTGTCTTTGGGTCTGAAAATTGATATTTTGGGTCCACAAAATTAAAAACTGTATCTCTTGGACTTCAAGGTCTGAAAAATTTGGTTCCATATAACTTAGACTTTGTGTCCACAAAATCAGGCATTGTATCTCCCAACTTTTTGTATCTCTAGAATTGGGCTTCATTTAACTCGGGCTTTTTGGTCTATAAGTCAGGTTCCATTTCACCTGAAAATCTTAAGCCCACTCATCATTCACCATTTCATATGGAATCTTTATCAATGATTTTCATTAGCATGGGAGTTCTATGGTGATAATTTCTTATTCAATAACAAATTTTATTTCTAAATTATTTCTATCATGATGAGTTCACACATAAGAGGTTAGAGAAATATAATTAGGTGATGAATACAATGATGTTCTTCTTTTTTTATTATTTTTAATGTATGAATCTGAGCATGTATTACTTATAGGGGAGTATTATAAGAGACATTCATTTCATAATTAGGGTAATTAGACATTTTGATATGAGTTACTGGTCAAACGTTTTTCATGGTTAGTCGGCTGACTTGAATTTATGTTCTAAATATTTATCATCATTTATAAATGAAAGAACTAGACATTGCTCTATGGAATAAATTCTGGGTATTCTCATTCTAAACTATGGATCATAGTTCATTCTCTATTGGATGAACCTCTCTCAATGACTCTTCTATCTATTTTCCATCAAGAAGGAGGTTCTAGTACACCTTTATAGAGAAGTGGTCTTATCATAAATGTAACACCCCAAGGATTTACAAATAATTATAATATATAATTTAATGCACAAAACACTAAGTCTCTACGAAATAACACTTTGTAATTAGAATTATTTAAATAATATAGTTATAACCTAGCCGTTAAACATAATTTTCCACATCTCTAAATTTAATTTCAAAAAATGTACATACACGATTGCAATCAGTAATAAATTTAGAGTACGATAGGACCAACTTAATTTTTTAGTGAATAGTAACTTGACCCTATTGAACATTAATAAATAGTAATATGACTCTTATGAATAGTTAACCAGTCAAATATATGGTAACCTCACTCATAAAAGAATAAATACAATTTAGGCATCTTATAAATGATGCAATGATATAATTATATCATAGTGTAATTACATAAATGTTTTAGAAATTATTAATTAAGTATAAGTATTTTTATAAAACATAAATGTTTATTTAGAATTCTATAATTAATATAATGATTCAAAAGAAAATTTATTTTAATAAAATATAATCATAAGTTAATATTTTGATGACTTATGATTATAATATAATTTTAGGAGACCTTAGTTAATTTTTCAAAGTGTCATAAAATCAGTTATAATTTTAAAATTAGTATTTTTCTTGTAAATTATGATTTTAATTAAAATTTTAATTTATCATATTTATAAGATTATCTTCATTAAATGGAGTTTATTTTTTAATTATACATGTTAAAAAATAGTTGGAATGATTTTTTGAGATTTTTCTGGAATAGTTTAATTTTTGATGAATAGTAAAAATCATTTTTTTATAAAATAAGGTATTTTTCCTGACATCATCATGAAATTATTATAAATAAAAATTTATTTAAACTATGTAATAACTAAATAATTATATTCTAAGATAAATATTTTACTAAATTAATTTAGAAAATGAAAGATTTTTTCATGATAAGTATAAAAATCCTTGTTAGTGCCGACGCAGTACCTGCACAGCACTGGAAATGTCAAAATTGATAACTTATATATATAATAACTGAGTGATAAAAAATATTTTAATGAATTTTTTATTAATTATTGATATTTTTTGTTGTTAATTTAAAATTTTAGTGTGATATAACATGATCCTTATCAAAATGAATGTGCAATGCTTGTGCATGATAAGAAAAAAAAATTAACAAATTAAAAAAGTTGTTTTGATATAGATATGTGTAATTAGAATTAATGAACAAATATATAATTTTATTTTGAGCCAAATTTATTTATTTTAATTATATTAATTTATTTTTAATATTAATATATTAAAAAAATAACATTAATTCTTATGCAATGCTTGCAGAAGCGGAAAAGAAATAAAGAAATTATTTTAATTAAATTTATAAGAATACATAATTGACCCATAAACTGTATAAATTTAATTGGATGTCTATGATTCGTCCAATATCTCTTTTTTATCCCAATTGGGGAAATTTTTGACCCACATGGATCACATTAGTACCTTTATATTATTTTATTAAAAAGAAAGACAACTTGTACACACTATAGTTTTCAATTAGTATACTATTTTTATATGAGTTTTTTCAAAAGTATTTTTTGAAAAAGAATAGTATTTGGAAATCTAATATAATTATATTTCTCATAGAATTTTATTTTTAATTTTTAGGTAATAAATATTTACATTAATGTATTGAACAATTATGTTGATGTAAATATTTAATTAATGAATAAATAAAATTAATGGTTTTAAAAATTATAAAATAAATATAATTTCATATTTTTAAGTCAATTAAAGATTTCTATAGGTAATTATAATCTGTATATAATATAATAAAATATTTAATTCGAATTGGAAACATTTTTTGATATTCTTAAAGTCAGGATTGTGAATAGTTTTTAACTTGACAAAATTATTTTTCCATAAATAAAATATTTTATTAAATTATTTAAAAATAAATGAAAAATAATGAAAAAGGACAAAAATGGTAATATTCCTTCTACAATGGGATATCCAATGATTTTGAGGATTTTGGAAGTCTTAAACCCTATAATAAATTTTTTATTGTTTAATATGTTGAGTAATTCCTATGTCACCCCTCACCTCAATTGTAAAAGGAGGCTCCCCTCTTCACAAAAATTCATCACCGTAAGCCTTATTTCTAAGATAAAATTTGAAACATTCCCTCCTCATCATCCCTTACCAAATTTTAGTGCTTATGGTCTTACAAAAATACAACTTCCAAGAGCCTTAAGGAGGTCTTCCAAGAGAAATTTCCAGGAGGAAAGATTCCTTCTTCTCTTTCAAATTCTTTATCACTTCTACCTTATCCAAACCTACTATAAAATGATTCATGAAACTACAGTATAATATATATATTGTAATGTTGTTTTTTTATGATAAAATCATCATAAAATATCTCATCTTCTCCTTTTATTTATAAATAAATGAGATCGTTGTAGGCTTAAGTAATATCTCCAAAATCCTATTTTTTAGAGAAGGAATAAAGAAGAATGATTGTATTCAATAAGGTTTTATGGTAATTTATGTTATTAAAATGCATTGGGAGAATACAAGGTGAATGTACTCACATGTTTTTATGTTATGATTAAGATACAATTTATGTTTTTTAATAATTTAATTATGGACATTTAGAAACCTTCTTTATAAATCATTGGGTCATTATATTTTGGAAATGTTAACCATTTATGAAATGGTTTAATTTAACCTTTGTACAAGGTTTTAGAGATTATTATACCCCATGATACAACTTGTTCCATGAAATAATGTAGGAATAGTTAAAGGCACAACCAAAGGATAAGATTGTGTTTATAGAAATTTACCAAGTACTCATATTTCCCTTTATTATTATATATTGAAATAAGTTCTCAAAGTTAGGGAATGGAAATTGAAAAAAAAATTATTTTAGTACCTTTTTTTATGATGTGGGTTTTCCACAAAAGGTATTTTCTAGTATTAACCTTTTTTTCTTTTTCGAAGTGAAATTTCAAATTAGGGGAACATAATTTATTAAAATAGGGGATAATGTAACACCCCAAGGATTTAAAAATAAATTTAATATAGAATGTAAAACGCACAACAGTGAGTTTCTACGAAACAACACCTTTTTATTATAATTATTTAAACAAGATAGTTATAACCTAGCCATTAAACATTATTTTTCTACTTGTGTGAATGTAGTTTCAAAAAAAGTACATATATGGTTGTGATCAGTAAGAAATTTTGAGTGCGATAGGACCAACTTAATTTTTTTGTGAATAGTAACCTCACCCTTTTGAATAGTAAATAATAGTAATATGACCCTTATGTATTATAAACTAGCCAAATGAATAGTAAAATCACTCATGGAAGAATAAATAAAATTTAGACATCTTATAAATGAATGTGTGATATAATTATATCATAGTATAATTAAAAAAAATGTTTTAGAAATTATTAACAAAGTATTAGTATTTTTATAAAAACATAAATATTTATTTAAAATTTTACAATAAATATAATGATTCAATAGAAATTGTATTTTTATTAAATAGAATTATAATTTAATATTTTTATTCCTTATGATTATAAGATAATTTAATGAGACCATAGTAAATTTTTCAAAGTGTAATAAAATCGGTTATAAATTTAAAATTGGTATTTTTTGAGTAAATGAAGATTTTAATTAATAAAGTAATTTCTCAAATTCAAAAAATTATTTTCATAAAATGGGGTTAATTTTTTAATACTAAATGTTGAAAATGGTAAGGATGAATTTTTCCATATTTTTATGAAATAGTTTAATTTTTGGTAAATAGTAAACAAGTAGATTTTTTTATAAAATGCAGTATTTTTCGTGACATCATAATGAAATTATTATGATATAAAATTTTATTTAAACTATGTAATAAATAAATAATTATATTATAATTTAAATATCGTAAAAAATTAATTTATAACATGAAAATTATATTATTTTCAAGATAACTATAAAAATCATTGTTAGTGTAGACGCAGTGCCTGCACAGTGTTGAAAAAATCAAAATTAGTAAATTATAAATATAATAATTGAGTGATAAAAATTATTTTTATGACTTATTTATTAATTATTTACATTTTTTTGTTAATTTATAATTTTATTTTTATATAACATGGTTCTTATCTAAATGTATGTGCAATGCTTGTGTAAGGTAAGAAAAGACAAATTAGTAAATTAAGGATGTTGTTTTGATATAGATAAGTGTAATTAAAATTAATGAACAAATATATAATTTTATTATGAACCTAATTAATTTATTTTTATGATAGTAATTTATTTTTAATTGTTATATATTAAATAATTAGCATTAATTCTTATGCAATTCTTGTGCAAGAGGAATTAAAAATAAATAATTTTTTTAATTAAATTTATAAGAATACTTAATTGACCCATAAACTATATAAATTTAATCGGATGTGTAATAATCATCCAATAACTATTTTTTATTGGAATTGGAAAAATTTTGGGACCACATGGATCACATTATTCCATTTATATTATTTTTTTAAAAAGAAAGACAACTTCTTCACACTATAATTTTATATTAGTATAATATTTTTATATGAGATTTTCGAGAGGTCTTTTACAAAAAAATATTTTTTGGAAATATAATAGAATTATATTTCTCATTGAATTTTATTTTTAAATTTTATGCAATAAATTATTACATTAATGTGTTGAAAAATTATGATGCAATAAATTTTTAATTAATGAATAAATAAAATTAATGATTTTATAAATAGTAAAATATATATAATTTGATATTTTAAAGTCAATTTAATATTCTTATAGGTACTTATAATATTTCTATGATATAATAAAATTTTAATTCGAAATGGAAACATTTTTTCGATGTGCATAAAGTCATGACTGTGAATAGTTTTCAATTTGAAAAAATTATTTTTCATTGAATAAAATATTTTATTAAATTATTTAAAAATAATTAAAATCATGAACTAGGGTAAAATAATAATATTACATAGAAAATGAGATTTCTTAGGATTTTAAGGCCTTTTGGAACTCTTAAACCCT
Organism: Viscum album; assembly: GCA_963277665.1. NCBI lineage: Eukaryota > Viridiplantae > Streptophyta > Magnoliopsida > Santalales > Viscaceae > Viscum > Viscum album. The sequence goes on from OY728161.1 coordinate 1,614,782,466, forward strand.
ATAATAAATTTATTATATTTTAATAATTTGAGTAATTTCTATGTTACCCCTCACCTCAATTATAAAAGGAGGCTCGCTACTTCAAAAATTTTCATCACCATAACCATTATTTCTTGGATAACCTATAAAATATTCTCTCCACCTCATCTTTTACAACATTATAGTGCTTCTATCCTTACGAAAATACCATTTCCAAGATCGTTAAGAAGGTCTTCAAAGAGAAATTTTCAAGAGGTAGGATTCCTTCTTCTTTTCTTTCAAATTCCATCTCACTTATACCTTATCCCTACCCTTTCTCCAATGATTCATGAAAACTAAAATATAATATATATATATATATATAATATAATTTTTTTGTGTTTATGGTAAGATCATCATAAAATCTCTCATCTTCTCCTGTTATTCTTAAATAAATGAAATCATCATATGTGGTGTGCCATTTCAACGCCTTTGTGGATAATGATTCTTAATTTCCCTTTTACAAAAATCATGAAAAGTTTAAATTAAAAAACAATTATTTAAAATTACATAAATATATATATGTTATCACTTTTTTTTTTTGAAAAGGAATACCATAATAAACCAACCTTGGAAACCATGAAAAGAACGCACCTAAAACAATGGAAATAACAAAATATTGTTAATAAATGGGTGAAAATGTTATAATAAGATTATGAAAGGTATTATAAACATGAGTTTCATTTTATAATAAATTATTAACACTATTAAAATCACTATACAATTGGTTTGAACAAATTTGAAGGTAGTTGAACCTAAGGTATGGGATATCTTAAATCAATTTGCATTCATTGAGTTAAACATCTATGTCATTGGTTATGTTTTTTGAAGACTATGTGTGAATGAACTTTGATTGTTTTATATCGTATATCCACTTATATTGTGTGGTTTTTTATATATCACACATAATTATTTCATTGATTTATCCTCACTCTAATGATACGATCTTTGTAAGGGTTTTATACCTAAACCTCCATTTCCTTTCGGGTCACTCTTTTTCTCTCTATACCCCAATTAAATTCTTAATTTTTCTTATCTAATCCTTATAAATTATATTTGAATGTTTTATATATATTTAACAATCAGAATCCTTCTTTATTTTATGGGTTGTTACATTTTTTAAAATAATATTTCTCAAATTCTTCCAGATAAATAATCCCAATTCAAGGGTACTTCTCATATTCTTAGCTATTTTAAAATGAACTCTATAATATATTTTAATCCTTCATTATTTTTATAAAATCACTCATTTTATTATGAAAAAAATAACTTTTTTCACTTATGGTTTTATAGAAATATTCTTACAATATAACTCTTCTTTTCAATGTAAAATAGTATTTCTCTCAAGATTTACTTGATGATTTTATAAGAGTATTTTCATATTTTTAAAAACTCTTTTTGATTATTCGGTTTAATTGGAATTAATATTTTATGATATCATCTACCATATTTTATTGAATGGTTTATGATTATTTTGACTATGGATGTGCTATCTTGATACCAATCACCATATTACCCCGAATAGTAAGTGTTCATGTTTACTGATTAGGGAAAGTTATTTACATATCATATGTTAGTTTCAATATTAATGTATATGTTAATTATGTTTCAAACCCTTCATATGAGGAATTAATTGGACTTAGTAAGTGTCTCTTGGGTCCCGCTAGAGCCCCTCGGTGCATCGATAGGTCTCATGAGACAAAATAGTTTGTATATTTTACCTATTTATGTATGGTCTTGGCACGAGGCCTTGATAGTATAGTTATGATGTCTCAAATTATGCATTACTTCATTATGAAACTAGTAATTGATAGTCAATGTGATTATTTTACTTGTATAATATCCATGGTTATCTTTTATTATAGAATTATTTATTTGTCTTTTATTCCAACCATATTATGATCAAGATTATGTTTTAATGGCATGCGTACTTTTATTTATTCACCATGCCTTATTCTTATGCTTCTGTTTTATTATTTACTCTTATTGGGAATCTGATCTCACACATTTCTTATGTTTCTTTTGCCCATGTTATTATGATGAAAACATTTAATAATCGTTCAAGGATGCAGTTTATTTTATTTAATATTGTATCACATTTTATTATCTTTTCCCAATGTATTATGGGTCTCATGAATATAATCTAGTCTTCCAAGACTGCTAATATAATTGATCCTTTGGGGTTTTATCCTTGTAATCAATAATATATAATAAAATAATGCAATGAATCCTAGATTCTAGGGTTGGGGCATTACAAAAATTTTAGTGATTTTAGTGGATGATAAATATCGTTGGTAGAAAGAACTTGTGGGTTACTACTTGTGGGACTCAATTAAACTCACTGTCAGTAAAGATCATAATCATGGATAGTGAGGTGTGCTTATTTTACAGTTTTCTTAATTCATCTCACTGATAAAACTATCGGTTGATCTTGGAATGGGTTTTGTGTATTCCTATAGTATACGAGGAATTAGTGATGTCCTATGAAACCCATCAGTTTTATCAGATCCAAGGGTAATAATTAATTGATATGAAGAAGTTTTATTTTTTTCAAGAACTAGGAGACTTCCTAACCCATACTAACCCAATCAACCCAACTAGACCTGACTCGGTTGGGTTGGGTTACACACTTGATATAGATGTCTTGAGTTAATGTGGGATAGGTTCGGTCAGGTTATGTGATGAAAAATAATGAACCAATCAAACCCAGATGATCCTTAATTTATTGATTCTAGGGTTTGGTAACTCCTCTTCGCAATTATTGCCACTTGGACAGGTAATTTTTATTGAATTTAATAGTGAAATGTAATGTTTGGTTTTCTTAATAAATAATAAAGTATAAAAATTAAATGCATTTAATGTAAAAACAAATTCAATAATTGTTTTTGAATTTGTTGGATGATAAAAATATTTTTTGAATTTTTTGGATGCATTTTATTTGAATTTATTTTTTGTTTGTTTGATAATACATCTTTTAGATCATTTTATAGTCCATGACTAATTTATTTGTAAATTAAAAAAAAACTTAATGTTTTTTAGGTTGATAAAAATGTATTTGGTTCTTCATGTGATGTTCTATTTCTTATTTTTATAAGAAAAATGATTTATAATTTTAAATTTAAGTTAATGGGTATTTGATGGTATATTTCTATTTATAGTATCCTAAATGTTATAAATTGTTTATTTTTTTTAATCTATATTTTTTACAAAATTTTCATTATTCTTTCTTATAATTTTTCTTTAGTTGACACAAAAAAACTGACCAGGCGAACCTTGGGTTGGTGTGGGTCGGTTCATTACAAAAATATATTTATGCCCTGACCCAACATAATCCCATTACTTTTGATTGGGTTGGGTGAATATGTTTCCAAAACCCAACCCAACCCAACCAATGAACAGCCATATCAAGAACTGTGATCTTGGTTATATAACCATGTCATGGTCTATGATGATTTTTCTCAAAACAATGTGGTTATCTGATCACCGTGTTATATAATGTTAATATTTATAAGGAAATGGCATGGATTAAGGGAAGATTTCAAGGTTTATGTAATCGTAAATCAAGGTATCATATTTGAAATCACCATGAGGTGGTTAAACGAGGACTTCATCGTGGTCAGATCCACCATGAGGATCAACCATGCTGTGGGGGATGTTAACATGTTTTTATTCTTGGTGAGACCATAGAATCAAAATTTCATGTAGATATACATTATGTAATGGCTCATTTGAGGTATGAATTGTCCAAAATGGTTTGGATAGTTCTACCATGTTGTGGTGACAATCCATTCCTTTTCAACATAGAATTTTTTCTTCAACTCATGAAAAGATAGATGAGGTCGAGTTGGAAGCAAAGACAAAACCCAAATTGTACAGGTCCATCAAAACAGATTTTTGCAATTTGAACATAAAATTACTAAAATTTTAATGAATGATCAAATACATATTAGAGTCTAAACAATTGGATCTTCATAGAAAAAATAAGGTAAGTTTTCTCACCTAGTAATACATTGTAATTCCTTTCAGAGGTCATTTTCTCCAACACACTATACTCTCTCAAGTCTATAATATTTAGAAATATTGTCCTTCACCTTACTACATCTTTAACAAATCAATCTTCAATCAAAAATTTCATTATCATGGTTCTAATAATGAGAGGTTTTCATCTCTTTTCCTCACCAATCCTATTTAGTTATTGTAACTCCATGAATTTTTACTTCTATAGTCAAAGGCATTGATGAATCGGAAGGATTTACTAATAAAAAATATCAACAACAGTATGTTTTTCTTCCTATATAGACTATTGTAACTAAGGATTCTCACACGAATGTTTTATCTATCCTTGATATTGAATTTTAGTTGTAGTATTCACCTCCCATCACTACTGCAAATATGGACCTTACCAGTGCTAGAAAAGGGCATTAATAGTGCCAGAAAAGCATTGTTAATCGAGGAGAATTTAGGGGTTCCCTTTTGTGAGTGCTTAAAAAAGTGCTGATAAAAGTAAAAAAATATTAATTTTTTAAAAATATATATATAATGCGGGTGGGGAGATTTTAACAACGCTTGACCCCCCCCCCCTTTTAACAGCGTTAGGCGGAGCCCCCTCCCTCTCATTGCATGGTGCCTTTTCCCGCACTACCCCCTCCCACTTGCACCCACGCACCCTTTGCTTCCACCTGAACTCAAACCCAAGACCTCCCCATTGCACGCCTACACCTTTACCACTAATACATTTAGTTTTTTTCTACATTTATTGATATATCGATTTATTTATATATATACAATTATATTCATTCGTATATTAATATAGCTTCATATTAATATAAATATATTTAGTTATATTAATACATATATATTTATTCATAATTAATATATATATTTATTCTTATATTAATATATATTTATATCTATTTATATATATATTTTTCGTTATAATTTTTTATCCCTATATTTATTTGTATATTAATATATATTTATAAGATTAGTTTTAAATACATTTATAAAATATTTTTTTATGTGTTCTTATAAATAAATAAATACATATATACATACATACATACATAAATACATACATACATACATACATACAACACACACACATACATAGACACACACACACACATTTATATTTATGAATAAATACATATATGTGTGTATCTAAAAAGATATATAATGTTAAAACGACCATAACTTCTAATCCAGAAGTCAGTTTTAACTCCACAACCAATAAAATCCAAGAAAATGAAACAATATTCGATATAATATGTGGTATAGGCCTAGAGGACTTCCAGATCAGAAGTTATACCTGTTTGAATGTTAAAAAATCTGGGTAACCTGACTAAAAATTAAGTTTTATAGGCCTGCTTTGGGCCTAGAAAAATGTCACATAAGGTTCCCTTTTCTTACTAGCACATAGATCTCATCTCAAGATTTGATTTGATATGTTGTAGATCTCAAACGAACACCCGAATCAAAATTTATAGGTATTTGATGTTTGAGTGACATTTTCAACTTATTTTAGATCTTTAATTAATTTTTTTGATTTTTTGTGTCTTTAAATTGTTATTAAATGATTATTAATTGATGATAATTAGAAAATTATTAATTAATAATATTTTTTAAAATATTTTAAATCCATTTTCACTAAATTTATTATATATAAAATGTAATATTCTATTTATACTATATAAAACATATTTAAAAATATATATTACATTTTTATCGATATAAATATACATATATAACTATATATTATTATTCATGAATTTTGTTTTTGAAATTTTTCAGAGCTATGAAAAAGAATTGATAACCCCCCCCCCCCCCTTTATCAGCACTACTAAAAAAGCAATGATAAATGGGACCCCTTTAACAGTGCTAAAAAAAGTACTGATAAAGGGGGGTCGTTATCAGCGCTAAAAAAAGTGTTGATAAAGGGTCCCTTTTAACAGTACTTTTTTTAGCACTATTAAAAGGGACCTTTATCATCTCTTTTTTAGTAGTGCTGAAAAAGGGTCCCTTTTAACAGCACTTTTTCTAGCATTGTTAAAAGGGACCTTTATCAGCTCTTATTTTAGCATTGATAAAGGTCCCCCCCCCTTTTATCAGCGCTATTTTTAGCGTTGATAAAGGATGGAACTGCAGAAACCTAGTTTTTTTGTAGTGTGTAGAAATCATTTGTGATTATACCACCCATCATTCTACGTTTTAAAATCATACTCTTGTATCGATGGAAGAACAAAAATGATAGGACCATAAGTGATTGTGTGAAGAAAATAGAAGAATCTAAGAGGGAAATATAGAACAAGGATTTGGAATAACCTATAAACTCTATATAGATAGTAGTGGTATATAAAATTTTATAATAAATAGAGTAATAATATTATGATAGAGAACTCTATAGGAAATTATCTCCTAGGCCATGTTCATATCCTCCAAAAACAAGTAGGAATACTGACTGACTACCTATCCCTTCTCCCATAACATGATATATATAGCTAAAAACAGAAATAATTTTATAAAATTACCCATGAACATTTTTATCCCCCCTTCCACCAAGAATTCATTTATATAAGTGGACTTTTAATAAAATTATTAATGACGGTCATGCGTTTGATGAAAGGTGATGTTTCCAGAATGGGATTTGATGAAGAATAGTGTTTTAAACTTGGGGAAGAAAACCATATTTGAGGTATTATCATAAGAGGTGATATACCTATATCTTATGTGTCAATAAAACAACATGGAGTAGAGAGTTTAATTGCACTACAAATTAAAACATACAATATGGATGTAACACTACCAGAAACATGCATTATCCCAGATTGCAATAGGGGATTTGAAAAAGAGTAGTGTCTTTCATGAGATGAAAAAAGGATTGCAACCCATGGATAGAAACACATGTGATAAAAAAATTTATTTCAAGGGGAAAACAGAGGTCTGAAGTGGGACTGACGATCTCATATTTTGAGGGTGGATACTGGAAGTTCTAAAACAAATCAAAGATAGCGATATGGGCATAGTGTGCTACAAATAAATAAGTATGATAAGGATTTTATTTACATATGGGAATATTTCAACTATTTATTGAATCATATCATCTAAGGCTATTTGAAGTTAATAGGAATGTGGGGATAGTTGGGTCTATCATAGATAGAGTGGGTGTGGGTTATTAGGGATGTTGTTTGTGGGTGGTGGGGTTAGCTACTGGGGAGGGAAGTTTTTCCATTCTCACTTTATTATTTTTTTGTGATATTTGGGTTGGTAGGTGATACTAAATATAGGAAGGTGGAAATTTAGAGGTAAGTTTTTTTAATTTACATGGTAGTAGGACTATTGGAAAATGGGCATGAGAGGTGGTCTCTCTCTAGCACTTGACACACACAACATGGTGGTAGACCATGGTGGGGGTCACTCCTAGTTCTTCCATGTGTATATCATTATTTAATTTTTCTACTATAACTCTAGAATCTAGATGAAATATACAATGTTGTTATTAGTTTCTCCAATTCTCCCTCTCCCCCCTTTTTATCACTCATGATGCTAACATTTGGTGACTCTACTGAGGAACTGTTGTAGTTGGAAGTCATGGTCACTATTGAGTAATTCACAATTAGAACTATTTTCTCATTACTCTACCTGATTATCCACTATTTGATCTGATGTGTAGCCACTACTAAGAGCACAATGATCATTATGTGGATGTTTAGAACACGTTAAGAATTTAGTGTAAGTAGAGAGGAGTGGATGATCGTAGCAATATGATTGATGATAAATAATAGAGTAATTGTCATTGGATAGACCTTTAAGAGTATATAGTTTATGTTTATGGCTATGTTGAATAGTTTGGATAAGGTGAAACATAAACAGTTGAGAAACTACGGTTGGTGAATGTATGGTTGTAGAAAACTGAAGAAATATTATCACTTTGGATGCATGACAAGGAGGATCGGTTCATTCTTGGACTTTGAACAAAGTATCTTTCTGGGAATAAAATAGGACTGACCAAACTCTCATCAATACGGAATCATCAAGGAATATAGGAATATGCCATACCTACTTCTCCCTATGATGTGGAACTTTCCTTGGTTTGAGACATGTAATTTAAGTGTCATTGAATATGATTTTGCAAAGGCTGGTGAGAATCTTGTTTACACATGAGTTGGACCTATTTTCTTAGAAGTGCACTACATTAGAGACGATAATTATGCTAGATAAGATATTGGTAGAGTATGTGTTAGTAAGTTCACAAATTCCACTAACCATGTTCTACTTGGCTATGAGAGAGAAGGGAGATTTTCTCAAAGTAGAAGAATAATTAATATGACTTTGGTAGTTGGTATGGAGAATAAATTTGAACTAGATTTGTGTTCATTGCTTATGGAAGAATATAGAGTGGATTTTATTCTTATCAAAAAAGTGTGGTGAGGGAATGAGGTGACGGTGTATGAACCATCACATTGAAAGGAATCTTTTTTGTTCAAAATTCTCTTGCTAAAGTGGAATCAAATGATACTATAGTAAGAAGGGTGGAATCTCATGGACTTCCTTTGAGAGGGGTAAAATTATATATGATATAAGGTTTGATATACAATTGGCTGGGAATAAAAGGCCACTAATTCTTAAAACATAGTAGAGGAGGAATATGGATGAAAAATGGAATACATATTTATATTTTTAATGTGGGTATAATTGTAATTTTCAATCTTTCTTTTTTTGAATAATAAAAGAGGAAACCTGAGGGGAGTAGGGGATTATCGGGTATTATGAAAATTAGATCTCCTGCATGTGAGAGTCCTATAGAGGAGTGTCTCTTGATAATATTTATTTTTCCTCTTCATTTGAATAAACAAATTTGTCAATTTTCTATAGATTTTTTGTTGCTAAATAAAAACTTTTTTCTCTATTCTTGTTTGATCTCTAAAATTTGGGTATTTCATTGAGAGAGGTGAACCATTATTTTGATTAATTTGTAAGGGATAAGAAGTTGAGGAACATATTTTGTCACATATCAATATGAATGGAGACCAGAATAGAAGGAGTAGATTTTTTGAATAATAAATTGAAATTTATAATGTAGCTCCATGAAGTAAGATAGTTGCATCATGAGAGTTCACTCTAGTGATTGGAGATAGAAGTACGAGAACTGAATACATCTATTTCCCAGTTAGTCAGATCTTAGTAGAATGTTCATGATTGATGGACAACAAAGTGAAAAGAATTGATTATGAAGGAATAAGTAGTGTTAGAATATAAGTGGTGGATGAGGAATAATGTCGGAATGCATCTGTGACTGAGTCAGGAAGGAGGAGGAAAATACCACTAGATGAGTTGAAAATAGATCTTACAAAACCCGTAGAGATGCCTATATTTTTGGGAGAGGATATTATTTCATTTATAGTAAGAGCAGAAATATACTTCTAAATATAAGGAATAAGTGAGGAAATGAAGGTTCTATTATAATATTAGTGCATGGAAGTCCATGTGTAGTACTAGATTATTTATTTAAAATTAGTGAAAATGAAAATATCATGGGTGATTTTAGAGGATATAATCATAGGAAAGTATAAAAGTGAATATGAGGATGATCCTATAATATTCATGAAATGATTATTTAAAACTATCATAGTGGATGATTACATCAATGATTTCGAATGAGTGGATCTCCCCAAACATGAATTAATGTAAAAATGGTATGTAATATTGTTCATTGGTTGTTTGTATTTGGAAATTGGAAGTAATGTAATTACCCATGAACTAATAACTGAAGCATGATTTATAACACTTTCAAGATGAGTAATGTGGAAAATAATTGTGAAAGAAAATATAAGGCCAATAGATGCACGTGTAAGGGGAGTATCAGCAGAAGTAATGGGGAGGAATGGTTGTCCCAAATCTATGAAAATCATTTCTCCTGTAGTAAAAAGAGATAGGGAGAGAACAAGAGAGTTTGTTCCATGATGGAGAGGTGTTAAAAATTTATCTAAAGAGGAATACGAGGAAAACAGAGTAAAGGGATTATGATTTACTTGTGACCAATTATTCCAGACATAAGTATCTATAAAAAGGATTCACTTTTATGGTTTCGGAATGTGTGGAACCTAGTAATAAAGAATTTAGAGACAACAGTTCGGTAGAGGAAAATTCTAGGGAAGTTTTCAATCCAAGTGATGAATAGTGGGAGATATTTATTCAATTAATTATGAAAAGTGTGGAAATTATGAATCTGGAAAGTGGAATAAAATCTTTGACAATGGAATAAATCATTAAAAGAATTCCAATACTGATTTTAGTTGATAGTAGAGCTGGTCATAATTTATCTTCCAATAAATTATTGATGAAGTTAATGACACAGGTCAATGACACTAATCCTTTCAGTATACCTTTTGGGGATGGGCATCAGGTGGTATCATGAGGGATGTGTAGTCCACATGATGTGTATTTAGGTAATGATGAATTTTAAGTAGATACTAATATTTTTTATACATCTGGTCCTAATTTAGAGATTAGGATCTTCTAGCTAGAGACTCTCAGATATGTCACTTCACACTAGAAGAAGACGACCATGACTTTCTCATGGAAGGGAAGGGTTGTCACTTTTCATGGAATTAGAAATAAGGATAATTTTTCAAAATATTTATTGAAATATATTGGGGAATATGGGATTAAGGGTATGTGGGATACAATGGACATAATCCAAGAAAGAGGATGGGGGTCAGAACAGAATTAAATCTAGAACCGTCAGATCAACTGTAGAAAATCCTAGAATAGTTTGGAACAGTGCTTGAATTTTCTTGTGATTTTCCATGAAAAAGGGATACTGATCATTATTTAAGGTTGAAAAGTGTTGCAGATCCTATAGCATCCCGCCTTTTTATAACATAACTTTTCATTACATTTTACAAAACCGAGGATCTTTAAGGTTTAGTGTCTTGGAAACCAGGAACTTAAAACATGAAAACATAAAACATCCTTCTTAAACACTTGAAAGGCTTATCCTTATGTTCATCCTAGTTTCATTACTGCATCTCATAACCTGAGGACATACATCAAAAGAAAGGGTGATCAGAAGGCCCAGTAAGGGAAACAAGGGAAACATTTTACATGTGAACTTGAGATACATCAACAATGTAATTAAAAAGAGGCATGAGAAAGAAATCATGAGGCATATCATAATAAAAATAACGTATTTCATAACTTGAAGATGTGGTTTCAACATTTAACAAAGAAAATCATTTTCGTTTCACCAAGGTCCATCCCCAAGGTGTCAATAAAAATTACCAAGGTTATTCACCAAGGTATCAGTCAAAATGGTAATCTCTAGATATTAAGTCTTTACCCAATGCATTGGAGCGCTATTAGGGCGCACCCTTAAATTAGCCTTTATTATCATGTGAGACACAGATATCATCATCAATCATTTCATAAACAACCCATATAGCATAAAAGAAATGGGTTTCATTTCATAATCATAACTTTTTAAAAACTACTTTAAAGACAAGATCTTTGTGTCACTTTAAAACCCACAGAAAAGGAAGGTGGGTCACATGTATGTAAATCCCAGAATTTAAAATAGAACATTTTGGTATATATGTGAATACCCTTATAGAAGAGAGATCTTTGAGTATTAAGTTAATAAAATAAAATAACTTTAGAAAAAGATAGAGACATTTTGAGACGGAAATTCTACAGCATAACGACTATGTTTCGGGGTTTTAGAAAACATTGAAAAGAGAGGGGACATGGGTCAAACATTCATAAATGACCCATAAAACAGTATAGGGACAGAATATGAAGGATATATGAACATGGTAATGAAATTTGAAGGACATACCATTTTAAATGAAAAACATGGAAGGAAGACAAAAATTAGATTTCCCTTATGAAAATTCGGCAGCCTAACGGCGTCACTTAAACTTCAACAAAAATTAATTGAAGAGATCAAATAGGGTCTCTCTTCATATGAACATAAAAGATAATTATGATAGATATAGAGATCATACCCCAAAATAATAAAAAGTAACTTGAAAGACTTGACATGAAAGTAGAACTTTGAAAAAAGAGAAAGCTGAAAGAATCCCTTAAAAATTCGGCAGCCTAACGACGTCACTTAAACTTTCTTAAAATGAATTGATGAGAGAAAGAGGGGGTATCTCATCATATGAACATGAAATGGGAAGTAATAGGAATATAAAAGATCATACTCCCAAATAAGAGCATGGAGCATAAAAGAAATGACATAAAACAGATTACTTGAAAAGAAAGAGGGAGGTAGGATCCCTTACCTTAAAACGTAACTCTTAAAACTCAAAGGTTTGGACCTTGAGGGCTTGAGGGCAGCTTGGTATGACTCCTTGGGAGGTAATGAGACCAGAGATTCATTGTGAAAGAGTTGGGAGTGAAAACTAAATGAGGAAAGGGTGGGTATTTATAGGGAAGGTGAGGTGATACATTAATAATTTCAAGGGACACCTCACAAGTGGTTTTCTCAAAATCATGGGCTCTCCCATGGTATTTTCCATGGGGTTAGGCCACATGGGGCCCCCAATAAAATAATTCATCACCTTTTGTCGGCCAAACCTTAAATTATCTCATGACATCATCATGACACAGTTATGATGTCATTAAACATACCGAAACCCTAAAACTGGATTTTTACTATTCACTGAAAATTCATCTTTCTGAGAAAAATCCCAAAATTTCACCTTAACCAAATATCAATGATCTGATTAAAAATATGAACTCCATTTTATAAAAATAATTTTCTAAATATTTTTAATTTAATTTTTAAATAAAAACACTATTCATTGAGAATTCATTTTTTTCAGAAAAAACCCCAAAAATTACCATAACATAATATCGATGCTCTGAGTTCAAAAATAAAGTCTATTTTATAAAAATAATTTTCTAATTATTTTTAATTTAATTTTTAATGAAAAAACACTATTCACCTGAAAAAACTAATACTTGACTAATAATTAATGAAACCGTTATTTACCCACTTTATTGAATCACATTACTTAATCAAGGTGTCTGAATTATATTAAAACTTTCTTTAAGTGATATTACTAATACATTTGGTCACATTACTAATCCTAAGTGTAAAATCACTATTCATAATTTACTATTCATCAAAAATTAAGTTGATCTTATTAGACTTTAAATTTCGTACTGAACATAATTATAGAAGATCATTTTTTTAAAAACATTACACATAATTAGTTATCTAAGGTTTAAATAAATATTTTCAAATATTCTTTTTTCTAGAACTCATCAATAATATGCATACAATATTTATCCGGACATTTGAAAATTCATAAACTTCATCATAAGAAGAAATCAAAATTTTTATTTAAAACAAAGGATTACACAAGGCAGTTATGGTCTCCTTACATAGCCCCTTATCACACCAGCATAGGACCTAAGTGTAAGGTGTGCTAAGGTGAGAGAATCCGAGGGAGGCTCAGCCAACATCGCACGAGTAGTAATTTCTATCACTTTGAACTTCTCGCGAAGGCGATTCTGTTCTAGCTTCACACGATGAAGTTCGGCTTGGGTTTGGTCCAGAGCAAAGCCCAGTGGTGCTACCTCCTTTCCAAGTTCCGTTAGATGGGCTTTGATTGGACCGAGACTACTGGATGAGGACATCGAATCTCCTTTCTATATTAATTAACCAAGGTCACTTGTATTTAGAGACAAAAGTCGCAACATTAAGTTTTCAACGATCATACTGACTAACAGTCATATAATAGTAAAACCCAACAGTCACATTTTTATTATACTCATGTTATCAAATGAAACAGTTTTGTTGAGTATGAAAAATAAAATAACACAAAAAAATAGGAAACAAGATTTATTCAAAATTTCGGGTTGTTACAATCTTCCCCCCTTAATAAATTGCATCCTCGCAATTTTTTAAAATTCGGTTTTGAAATTTCATTGAAAGTCCCACATCGGAAAAAGAGTCAGTAACATTATTACTTTAAAATAAAGAAAAGGAAGTACAAAGGCCACCTGAGTTAACCCATATTATGATTCCATGTAGGAAAACATGGATATGGATGAAAAAAAAGGGTCAAGTTCTGAGGGAGAGTGATAGAAAACATGATTAGGAGAAAGTTAACCACAAGAAAATCACAAAATTATTATGTGTGTAAACGGTCTTTGATTACCCAGTAGGAAACTTAAACCAACAACATTTTTGTTTTACATTCTTTTTAATAATTTTGAGGAATTCATTTACTACATATAATAAAAACATAAGGAAATATACCTACATTCTAGCAGAGTTTCATCCTTTATAAGTTTCTACAAAACCAAATCTTTTCTCCAAACGATGATCATTTAAAACTAATTGGTCTCATCAAAGCACAAGAATCATCTTATAGAGAATCACATAATCCACCAAAGATTAACTATCCATTTCTTATATCTTTAAACATTATCCCAAAAATAGAAAGGGTAAGATAAAACGACTCTTCTAAATGAAAGAACCCTAGAGGAAGGGAAACTAATTTAAATCTTCAAAGTTCCACGGTACTACCCAAAGTTCATCATAGACCATTCCATAAATAACTGTCCTTAAAATTCCTCAAAATAAACCAAACTAAGATTGAAACCAAATTACAAGAAGGATTTGATAACATAGTCTTCCAAAATAAACTTCATTGTTCATCTCCAAACAACATCAACCACTCCTAACATATTATAACAAAAGTACCTAACCTAAACATATTTTACCCGATATAGGTTAATCATTTCCATAAGTAACCTAAATTAATATAAGTCCACCTTAAATTCTTCTATTCATTAAAATATAAGTCAACATTTACTCCTCAAAGAAAATATCGTAGTAATCTATTTACCTCGATCATATAGGGTCCCCAAAATAGTGAACGTCTTCCAAAATAATAATCATATTTTAATCCCATAATCATCTATGTCATATTAATACGGCAATCATCACATTTCCTATCACATATGTTTTTGGGACATTTTCTTCCATTTCCTGCCATTAACAAAGAAAAGAAAGTACAATTAGGGGCTTAAATACTTATCCAATAATCATGAAAAGGAACTTAAAGCATAGAAGGATAACTTGTAGAAGAAAATTATACCCTAACTTGTGATCCCCTAGGTTTCAAACTAGGTTATCCATGATCATATATTCTTATGTGAATCCTTATTTTATTTTATGTTTGTTCCTTTAATAATGGTTCATACTAAGCTTATGAATTTACCAAAGCATATCCCCCGGGAGTGTCGTAACCAAGAGTGAAGCAAGGCCCGTTGTCGTGTACCAGTTCCCATTTGAGTCTAGCTCAAAGCGGTGTTTTTGGGTTTTACCCCTATATAAATCTATGCTAGAGCCACCTCTACCTGCTCGTATCTAGACAGGGATGTATTTGCTTGGCAACCCCTTACTCAATACTCACCAAAATACCAGGAAGATTTCCTATATTTAAACTTTTCTATAGGATTCTTCCTAAATTTTTCATATCCTATTTTCCACAAATAACTAAACCATCCTTTGATACCAACTATAGCATCCCTCCTTTTTATAACATAACTTTTCATTACATTTTACAAACCTGGGGATCTTTAAGGTTTAGTGTCTTGGAAACCAGGAACTTAAAACATGAAAACATAAAACATACTTCTTAAACACTTGAAAGGCTTATACTTATGTTCATCCTAGGTTCATTACGGTATATCATAACCTGGGGACATACATCAAAAGAAAGGGTGAGCAGAAGGCCCAGTAAGGGAAACAAGGGAAACATTTTACATGTGAACTTGAGATACATCAACAATGTCATGAAAAAGAACTTTAAGGAATGAGAAAGAAATCATGAGGCATATCATAATAAAAAAAAATTATTTCATAACTTCAAGATGTGGCTTCAACATTTAACAAATACAATCATTTCCGTTTCACCAAGGTCCATCCCCAAGGTGTCAATAAAAATTACCAAGGTTATTCACCAATGTATCAGTCAAAATAATCATCTCTAGAGATTAAGTCTTTACCCAATGCATTGGAGCGCTATCAGGGTGCACCATTAAATTAACCTTTATTATCATGTGATAAATAGATATAATCATAAATAATTACATAAACAACCCATATAGCATAAAAGAAATGGGTTTCATTTCATAATCATAACGTTTTAAAAACTGCTTTAAAGACATGATCTTTGTGTCACTTTAAAACCCACAGAAAAGGAAGGTGGGTCTCATATATGTAAATCCTAGAATTTAAAATAGAAAATTTTGGTATATATGTGAATACCCTTATAGAAGATAGAGATTTGAGTATTAACTTAATAAAATAAAAGAACTTTAGAAAAAGAGAGAGACATTTTGAGATGGAAATTTTGTAGCATAACGACTATCTTTCGGGGTTTTAGAAAACATTGAAAAGAGAGGGGACATGGGTCAAACATTCATAAATGACCCATAAAACAGTAGAGGGATAGAATATGAAGGATATATGAACATGGTAATGAAATTTGAAGGAATTACCATTTGAAATGAAAAACATTGAAGGAAGACAAAAATTAGATTTCTCTTATGAAAATTCGGCAGCCTAACGGCGTCACATAAACTTCAACAAAAATGAATTGACGAGATCAAATAGGGTATCTCATCATATGAACATAAAATATCAGTATGATATATATAGATATCATACCCCAACATAATAAAATGGAACTTGAAAGACTTGACATGAAAGTAGAACTTTGAAAAAAATGAGAAAGGTGAAGGAATCCCTTAAAATTTCGGCAGCCTAACGGCGTCACTTAAACTTCAACAAAAATGAATTGAAGAGATCAAATAGGGTATCTAATAATATTAACATAAAAGATCAGTATGATATATATATATATATTATACCCCAACATAATAAAAAAGAACTTTAAAGACTTGACATGAAAGTAGAACTTTGAAAAAAGAGAAAGCTGAAAGAATACCTTAAAAATTCGGCAGCCTAACGACGTCACTTAAACATTCTTAAAATGAATTGATGAGAGAAAGAGGGTGTCTCTAATCATATGAACATTAAATGGGAAGTAAGAGGAATATAAAATATCATCCTCTAACATAAGAGCATGGAGCATAAAAGAAATGACATAAAAGAGATTACTTGAAAAGAAAGAGGGAGGTATAATCCCTTACCTTAAAACGTAACTCTTAAAACTCAAAGGTTTGGACCTTGAGGGCTTGGGTTCACCTTGGGATGTCTCCTTGGGAGGTAAGGAGACCATATATTCGTTGGGGAAGATTTGGGAGTGAAAACTAGAGGAAATGGTGGGTATTTATAGGGAAGGTGAGGGGATACTTTAATAATTTCAAGGGACAACTCACAAGTAGTTTTCTCAAAACCATGGGCTCTCCCATGGTATTTACCATGGATTTAGGTGACATGGGGCCCCCAATACAATAATTAATCACCTTTGGTTGGACAAACCTTAAAATATCTCATGACATCATCATGACACAGTTATGATGTCATTAAACATACTGAAACCCTAAAACTACATTTTTACTATTCACTGAAAATTCATCTTTCTGAGAAAAATCCCAAAATTTCACCTCAACCAAATATTGATGCTCTGATTACAAATATGAAATCCATTTTATAAAAATAATTTTCTAAATATTTTTAATTTAATTTTTAAATAAAAACACTTTTCAACGAGAATTCATTTTTTTCAGAAAAAACCCCAAAAATTGCCATAACATAATATCGATGCTCTCAGTTCAAAAATAAAGTCCATTTTATAAAAATAATTTTCTAATTATTTTTAATTTAATTTTTAATTAAAAAACACTATTCACTCAAAAAAACTAATACTTGACTAATAATTTATGAAAACGTTATTTACCCATTTTATTGAATCACATTACTCTATCAAGGTGTCTGAATTATATTAAAACTTTCTTTAAGTGAGATTACGAATCCATTTGGTCACATTACTAATCCTAAGCGTAAAATCACTATTCATAATTTACTATTCATCAAAAATTAAGTTGATCTTATTAGACTCTAAATTTCATACTGAACATAATTGTAGAAGCCCATTTTTTGAAAATCATTACACATAATTAGTTATCAAAGGTTTATATAAATATTTTCAAATATTCTTTTTTCTAGAACTCATCAAAAATATGCATACTATATTTATCCAGACATTTGAAAATTTATAAACTTCATCATAAGAAGAAATCGAAATTTTTATTTAAAACAAAGGATTACGTAAGGCAGTTACGGTCTCCTTACATAGCCCCTTATCACACCAGCATAGGACCAAAGTGTAAGGTGTGCTAAGGTTATAGAATCCGAGGGAGGCTCAGCCAACATCGCACGAGTAGTAATTTCTATCAGTTTGAACTTCTCATGAAGACGATTCCGTTCTAGATTCACACGATGAAGTTCGGATTGGGTTTGGTCCAGAGCAAAGCCCAGTGGTGCTACCTCCTTTCCAAGTTCCGTTAGATGGGCTTCGATTGGCCCGAGACTACTGGATGAGGCCATCGAATCTCCTTTCTATATTAATTAACCAAGGTCACTTGTATTTAGAGACAAAAGTCGCAACATTCAGTTTTCAACGGTCATACTGACTAACGGTCATATAATAGTAAAAACCCAATAGTCTCATTTTTATTATACTCATGTTATCAAATGAAACAGTTTTGTTGAGTATGAAAAATAAAATAACACACAAAATTATGAAACAAGATTTTTTGAAAATTTCGGGTTGTTACAATCTTCCCCCCTTAAGAAATTGTTTCCTCGCAATTTTTTAAAATTGGGTTTTGAAATTTCATTGAAAGTCCAACATCGGAAAAAGAGTCAGTAACACTATAACTTTAAAAGAAAGAAAAGAAAGTACAAAGGCAACCCAAGTTAACCCATACTAGGATTCCATGTAGGAAAACATGGATATGCAAGAAAAAAAGGGGTCAGGTTCTGAGGGAGAGTGATAGAAAACATGATTATGAGAAAGTTAACCACAAGAAAATCACAAAATTATGATGTGTGTAAACGGTCTTTGATTACCCAGTTGGAAACTTAAACCAACAAAAAAAATTTTACATTCCTTTCAATAATTTTGAGGAATTAATTTACTACATAGAATAAAACATAAGGAAATATACCTACATTCCAGTAGAGTTTCATCCTTTAATAAGTTTCTACCAAAACTAATATTTTCTCCAAATGATGAGCATTCAAAACTACTTAGTCTCATCAAAGCACAAGAATAATCTTATAGAGAATCACATAATCCACCAAAGATTAACTATCTATTTCTTATATCTTTAAACATTATCCCAAAAACAGAAAGGGTAAGATAAAATGACTCTTCCAAAAGAAAGAACCCTAGAGGAAGGGAAACTACTTTAAATCTTCAAAGTTCTACGGTACTACCCAAAGTTCATCATAGACCATTCCATAAATAACTATCCTTAAAATTACTCAAAATAAACCAAACTAATATTGAAACCAAATTACAAGAAGGATTTGATAACATAATCTTCCAAAATAAACTTCATTGTTCATCTCCAAATAACATCAACCACTCCTAACATCTTATAACAAAAGTAGCTAACCTAAACATATTTTACCCAAGATAGGTTAATCATTTCCATAAGTAAACTAAATTAATATAAGTCCACCTTAAATTTATCGATTCGTCAAAATATAATTCAACCTTTACTCCTCAAAGAAAATACCGTAGTAATCTATTTACCCCAATCATATTGGGTCCCCAAAATAGTGAACGTCTTCCAAAATAATAATCATATTTTAATCCCCTAATCATCTCTGTCATATTAATATGGCAATCATCACATTTCCTATCACATTGGTTGTTGGGACATGTTCTTCCATTTCCCGCCATTAACTAAGAAAAGAAATTACAATTAGGGGCTTAAATACTTAGCCAATAATAATGAAAAGGAACTTAAAGCATATAAGGATAACTTGTAGAAGAAAATTATACCCTAACTTGTGATACCCTAGGTTTCAAACTAGGTTATCCATGATCATATATTCTTATGTGAATCTTTATTTTATTTTATGTTTGTTCCTTTAATAATGGTTCATACTAAGCTTATGAATTTACCAAAGCATATCCCCCGGGAGTGTCGTAACCAAGAGTGCAGCAAGGACCGTTGTTGTGTACCAGTTCCCATTTGAGTCTATCTCAAAGCGGTGTTTTTGGGTTTTACCCCTATATACATCTATGCTAGAGCCACCTCTACCTGCTCGTATCCAGATTGGGATGTATTTTCTTGGCAACCCCTTACTCAATACTCACCAAAATACCAGGAAGATTTCCTATATTTAAACTTTTCTATAGGATTATTCCTAAATATTTCATATCCTAATTTCCACAAATAACTAAACCATCCTTTGATACCAACTATAGCATCCCGCCTTTTTATAACATAAATTTTCATTGCATTTTACAAAACCGAGGATATTTAAGGTTTAGTGTCTTGGAAACCAGGAACTTAAAACATGAAAACATAAAACATCCTTCTTAAACACTTGAAAGGCTTCTACTTATGTTCATCCTAGGTTCATTACTGCATCTCATAACCTGGGGACAGACATCAAAAGAAAGGGTGAGTAGAAGGCCCAGTAAGGGAAACAAGGGAAACATTTTACATGTGAACTTGAGATACATCAACAATGTCATGAAAAATAACTTTAAGGCATGAGAAAGAAATCATGAGGCATATCATAATAAAAATAAAGTATTTAATAAATTAAAGATTTGGCTTCAACATTTAACAAATACAATCATTTCTGTTTCACCAAGGTTCATCCCCAAGGTGTCAATAAAAATTACCATGGTTATTCACCAAGGTATCAGTCAAAATGGTCATCTCTAGAGATTAAGTCTTTACCCAATGAATTGGAGCGCTATCAGGGCACACCCTTAAATTTGACTTTATTATCATGTGATCCACAGATATCATCATCAATAATTTCATAAACAACCCATATAGCATAAAATGAATAGGTTTCATTTCATAATCATAACGTTTTAAAAACTTCTTTAAAGACGTGATCTTTATGTCACTTTAAAACCCACAGAAAAGGAAGGTGGGTCTCATGTATGTAAATCCCAGAATTTAAAATAGAACATTTTGGTATATATGTGAATACCCCTATAGAAGATAGAGCTTTGAGTATTCAACTAATAAAATAAAATAACTTTAGAAAAAGAGAGAGACATTTTGAGACGAAAATTCTGCAGCATAACGACTATATTTCAGGGTTTTAGAAAACATTGAAAAGAGAGGGGACATGAGTCAAAAATTCATAAATGACCCATAAAACAGTATAGGGAAAAAATATGAATTATATATGAACATGGTAATGAAATTTTAAGGACATACCATTTGAAATGAAAAACATGGAAGGAAGACAAAAATTAGATTTCTCTTATGAAAATTCGACAGCCTAACGGCGTCACTTAAACTTCAACAAAAATGAATTGATGAGATAAAATAGGGTCTCTCATAATATGAACATAAAAGATAAGTATGATAGATATATAGATAATACCCCAACATAATAAAAAGGAACCTGAAAGACTTGACAAGAAAGTAGAACTTTGAAAAAAATGAGAAAGGTGAAAGAATCCCTTAAAATTTCGGCAGCCTAACGGTGTCACTTAAACTTCAACAAAAATGAATTGAAGAGATAAAATAGGGTCTCTAATCATATGAACATAAAAGATCAGTATGATAGATATAGATATTATACCCCAACATAATAAAAAATAACTTGAAAGACTTGACATGAAAGTAGAACTTTGAAAAAAGAGAAAGCTGAAAGAATCCCTTAAAAATTCGGCAGCCTAACGACGTCACTTAAACTTTATTAAAATGAATTGATGAGAGAAAGTGGGGGTATCTCATCATATGAACATGAAATGGTCATTAGGAGTATTATAAAAGATCATCCTACAACATAAGAGCATGGAGCATAAAATAAATGACATAAAAGAGATTACTTGAAAAGAAAGAGGAAGGTAGGATCCCTTACCTTAAAACGTAACTCTTAAAACTCAAAGGTTTGGACCTTGAGGGCTTGGGGCACCTTGGGATGACTCCTTGGGAGGTAATGAGACTAGAGCTTCGTTGGGGAAGAGTTGGGAGTGAAAAATAAAGGAGGAAAGGGTGGATATTTATAGGGAAGGTGAGGTGATGCTTTAATAATTTCAAGGGACACCTCACAAGTGGTTTTCTCAAAACCATGGGCTCTCCCATGGTATTTTCCATGGAGTTAGGCCGCATGGGACCCCCAATACAATATATCATCACCTTTGGTCGGCAAAACCTTAAAATATCTCATGACATCATCATGACATAGTTATGATGTCATTAAACATACTGAAACCCTGAAACTGCATTTTTACTATTCACTAAAAATTCATCTTTCTGAGAAAAATCCCAAAATTTCACCTTAACCAAATATTGATGCTCTGATTAAAAATATGAACTCCATTTTATAAAAATAATTTTCTAAATATTTTTAATTTAATTTTTAAATAAAAACACTATTCACCGATAATTCATTTTTTTCAGAAAAAACCCCAAAAATTACCATAACATAATATTGATGCTCTGAGTTCAAAAATAAAGTCCATTTTATAAAAATAATTTTCTAATTATTTTTAATTAAAAAACACTATTCACCCGAAAAAACTAATACTTGAATAATAATTTATGAAACCGTTATTTACCCATTTTATTGAATCACATTACTTAATCAAGGTTTCTGAATTATATTAAAACTTTCTTTAAGTGAGATTACTAATCCATTTGGTCACATTACTAATCCTAAGCATAAAATCACTATTCATAATTTACTATTCATCAAAAATTAAGTTGATCTTATTAGACTCTAAATTTTGTACTGAACATAATTGTAGAAGACCATTTTTTAAAAATCATTACACATAATTTTTTATCTAAGGTTTACATAAATATTTTCAAATATTCTTTTTTCTTGAACTCATCAAAAATATGCATACTATATTTATCCGGACATTTGAAAATTCATAAACTTCATCATAAGAAGAAATCGAAATTTTTATTTAAAACAAAGGATTACACAAGGCAGTTACGGTCTCCTTACATAGCCCCTTATCACACCAGCATAGGACCTAAGTGTAAGGTGTGCTAAGGTTAGAGAATCTGAGGGAGGCTCGGCCAACATCGCACGAGTAGTAATTTCTATTAGTTTGAACTTCTCGCGAAGGTGATTCCGTTCTAGCTTCACACGATGAAGTTCGGCTCGGGTTTGGTCCAGAGCAAAGCCCAATGCTGCTAACTCCTTTCCAAGTTCCGTTATATGGGATTTGATTGGCCCGAGACTACTGGATGAGGCCATCGAATCTCCTTTCTATATTAATTAACCAAGGTCACTTGTATTTAGAGACAAAAGTCGCAACATTCAGTTTTCAACGGTCATACTGACTAACGGTCATATAATAGTCAAAACCCAACAGTCTCATTTATATTATACTTGTGTTATCAAATGAAACGGTTTTGTTGAGTATGAAAAATAAAATAACACACAAAATTAGGAAACAAGATTTATTCAAAATTTCAGGTTGTTACAGATCCAGTGAATATTATTTATTACAATTGTTCATATCATCTTAAGAATAAAATAGAAAATAAATTTCATGTGATTTTAGAGAAGGGTCTTATCATATCTAGTATTAGTCCCTATTCGAGTGTTGTTATTCTGGTAATGAAGAAAGATAGAAGATAGAGAATGTGTGTGTATTATTGTGCTTTGAACCAAAATATAGTTCCAAACTAGCCAACGAGCCTGTAACCTAGTGATCCAGGCTCTTGCTTGGAATCCAAAAGACCCCGGATCAAATCCGGGCAAGGGAGAATTCCCGAGTACTGTAGTAGGGTACTGTAGCAGCACTGTAGCAGGTCATTGTAGCAGTACTGTAGCAGTGGCGAACTGTAACAGCAGCAGCACTGTAGCGGTGGAGGGACAGTTTGCAGGTACTGTAGCGGTGGCGGTACTGTAGCAGGTACGGTAGTAGCGTGGGTACTGTAGCAGTACTGTTCACCGAGGGGTCCTTTGGGCCAAAAAAATGGGTTTCTAGCCCTGTATGCAGGCCACTTGGCCTTGGGCCTTCGGGCTATGTAATGGGTCACCCTCTACCCGGTCTAAAGAGGTCTTTGCTTTAATAATAAATTGAGGCTTCGGCCCCAACCTTTTAAAAAAAATAGTTCCAAACTAGTTTCCTATTAATGTTATCAAAGCGTTAATGGATGAGTTGTATGTGGCTACTTACTTCGCTAAAATAGATTTGAAATTGGGGTTTCATCAGGTATGGATGAAAGAATAAGATGTTGAGAAAGCAACCTTCAAAACTCAAAAATGACATTATGAGCACCTCATAATGCCATTTGGACCTATTAATTCATCGAAAAAGAAATTAGGTGACTAGGCATTCATTATTTCAAGGGATTTTATATAAACTCATCCTAGTATTCATTGATGCCATTTCAGTGTTCAACGGTAGTTGGGAGAACCATTTAGAAGATTTCTTCCTGGTGTTACAAACAATGAAAAATAATTCCTTGTGTTGTAACCAAAATAAATTTTCATTTGGTATTAAATCCATAGAGTATCTAGGACATGTTATATAAAATAATGGTGTATCCATGGACCCAAAGAAAATTAATGAGGTCAAGAATTGGATGCGGTAGAAAAATTTCAGTGAAGTCTAGGAATTTCTAGGTTTAACCAAATATTATAGAAAAATTATTAAGAACTATAGGAAGATAGTTAAGCCCTTAAAACAAGTGTCCAAAATGGAAAGACTTAATGGACATTAGATTTTATGAAAAAATTGGAAACATTAAAGAAATGTATGACCGTGACACCTCTCTTGGGAATTCCAAACATTAATAATGAATTTGTAGTGGAAGTTGATGCATCGAGAAAAGGTATATCTATTTTTTTGATGTAGGATCATATTTCTTTATATAATTATAGCAAGTTTTTTTCTGAATCGAAACTTTATAATTTATTGTATGAGAGGGAAATTATGGAATTAGAGATTTCAATTCAACATAGGAAACAATATTTTTTGGGTGATGGTTTGTGGTATACACTTTCCACCAAAGTCTCAGAAATTTGTTAAATTAGTGGGTAATATCAATGAACCAATAGTACTACAATGCTACATTTCTAGGATATTATTTATATGTCTGGTATAAACCTGGAAAACTCAATAATACACCTATTTAGTAGAACAAGGTCATTTAGGGTATTTGAAAACCTATAAGGGGCTTGAAAATTGAATATTTTGGTATGTAATGATGAGTGATGTTAAGCTATTTGTTTTGGATTTTGTGGTATGCCAACTCCATAAGTATGAGGCTATGAGTCCTTCTGGATTAATCCATCCACTACCTTTTCCTATATTGGTTTGAGAATAAGACTCAATGTAATTTATTTCCAGGTTACCCAAATCCCACAGTTTTGAGGTACTTCTAGTGGTGGTTGATAGATTGAGTAAATATGCTCATTTTATTTTTCTTGACCATCCTTATACAGCTAATATTATTGTTGAAGTATTCATGAATGAAATTAAACATTTTCCTGGGACTTTGGTAGCCATTTTTAATGATTGATACCCTCTTTTCACTAGCTAATTTTGGAAAGAATTATTCAAGTTAGATAGAATTATTCTAAAAGGAGTTTTTCATACCACCCTCGGCATGATGGAAAAAATTAGTTGGTTAACCAATATTTAGAAACTTACTTAAGGTGTTTTTCTTCTGACCATACCAAATAGTGGGAATACTAGATCATTGGGAATAATTTCATTATAATAAAACTTTACACACTTTTATTAAACAAGTTCCATTTGAAGTTTAATATGGAAGGGAGCCACCAAAAATTCTACATTATGTTAAAGGAGAGGTGGTTGTTGAGACTGTTATTTCAACCTTAATAGATTGAGATGAGACATTAAAGAAACATCAAGTTAATTTAAATATATTATAATATTTAATGGTAATAATTGGAAAACAAAATTGAAGGTTAGGGAATTAAAAATAAGAGGATTTGGTTTGGGTCAAATTATGACTGAATAGACCTATAGTGGTGTCCGTGATTAATCCAATGTTGTCTGCTCATTTATTTGGACCATTTTCTATTGATAAGTGTGTCGTGACAGTAGCTTATAGGTTGAAGCTACCACATAATAGTAAAGTGAACCTTGTTGATCATGTCTCACAACTAACACCAAACATTGGAAAACAGAGCTATGATGGGGAGATACCTAGTGAATTCAAGGCTACGCGGGAGTATCTAGTGGTAGTTCTTGCTGAAAAAATTCAAGGGCGCAAACACATGTTGTTCATTTAGTGGCATAGGCACTTGGTTGATGAGGTAACTTGGGAGGACGTAGACCAAACTATGTCCTAGATTCCTATTTTGTACCTTGGCGATAAGGTGGATACTAATGGGGGTAGAAATGATAGACGCGATGGTATACAATTTGGTGGGAATCAAATGCCACCAGTTCATCACACTTATTAGAGGAAGAATAGGGATAGAAAAGGGAATACAACTTAATTTTTATAATAGGGGTATAATTGTAAATTTTAGTCTTTCTTTTTTTTAGACTAATAAATGAGGAAACTCAAGGGGTTTATAGGTATTATCAAGTATTATTGAAATTGGATTGCTTTCATACAAGAGGCTTGTGGAGGAGTGTCTCTTAGGAATAGTTCTTCTTCTTTTTAATTTAGTTAAAAAAATTAGCCAATTTTCTATATAATTTTTTCTGCTGAATAAGAAGGTTTTTATCTAATCTTGTTTGATCCTTGAAAATATAGATATGGTTCACGGTCAATTTTTTCATTCTTTTTAAAGGAGTTTATTTTGTAAGATTTATTAGAGAAGACTCATTATAATAATAACTTAGAATGGTTCTTGGGGAAATATTTTGCATCATTAACGGACTTATTAACTATAGTAGTGGTATAAAAGCATAATGGAATTTTTGGTTGCCTCTTGGTTTCTTTTAGGGGTTGGTTTTTATAAATACATTTTTGGGAATACAGGTGATATATTAGGAAAATGAATCCAACTATGTTTACCCTTGGCTTTGAAATTGTTTTTGAGAGAATTGACTTGTTTTTTGGTCAGTACAACGATAAGACGATTTCAATATCCTGATGAAGAGGATTGGTTTCATGGTTGTGTTGTAGTAGTTGGAAAATTAAGTTTGTTTCTCATTTATGGAGTGTTTTATTTCCAAAAAAAGAGACAACCAAAATATTATGGAGAAGAGTACTGACAAATTTATCCATACACTTTTATCTCTGTGGAATTACAGGTTTATATAGAAGACTGCTCATAGTCACTCCATTCCAGTTGGTTATTGGATTGAAAACATTTATAGTGGAATTTAAACTTATTATGAACATTTGAATATAAGAAACAATGGGTTTAATTATGGAGGTAGAAGTAATGATTTGGAGATTGAAGTTTGTCCATAACTTTCACTCATTGAAAAATCTAGTGAAGTCAGTTATTTTATTGATAGTGATATCTGTGATTTTAAGACAATTGGTGTTGATGTTTTAGCTACTTAGTTCCATATAAATAGTTTTGTTTTAGACAAGGGTTAAGCATTATCTATTTTTCAACAACTAGCAACAGATCCTAATGCAGCAAAACATGACATATAAACACTCGAGAGTAAAAAATATGCCTTGTGGTGATGAATTACATTGGAGTATCAAGGAATTAAACTAATATTCTTATTCCACCTTATGGAAAAGAAATTTTTTCAGCATGGAGAAATTTTTTTGGAATGTGGTTGTTATTGGTGTTTTCATAGATATGGATTTTTTGGGGCTATTTAGGCTATCGTGAGTGAGAAGGGGGGTTATCTAAAAGAGAGGGAAATTTTCTCTCTCTCTTTATTAGTTTTTTGTAATAGTTGGGTTGGTATGGATAATAAATAGATGATGGTGGTGACTTTGAGATTGTAATTTACTTGTTAGTGGGTCTATTATTAGTGGATGGGTTGGTGAGGTGGTTTCTCTCTCCAGAACTTGATGCACACAGCAAGGTTCAAGCCCAATGAGGTGGTCTCTCATGTTTCTTCCAGTCATATATCTTTCTTTTCTCTTGCTACTATAACTCTCAAAAAAAGAATCTATATATAGTTTCATGGTTATTTTATTCAATTATCTATTTTACACTCCATTTAGAACTCACATGTATAATAGAGTCTCTATTCTTTCCTCGCATTGAGTTTTTAAATGATTGAAAATGGACTAATCATGGAGATTTGATGAGTATGAATTTGAATTATTTAATGGGTCCATGAAGTTTTAAGAAGTTCTTAGAAGTAAAAGGAACCTTCGGGATAATGTTACCACCAGATTGGTTAATGAATGTTGATATAGAGTAATGAAATTGAAAGAGAAGTTGGAGGATGGTGTAAATAAAAACATGAGACAATGTATTATTGCATGGTAAGAAAACTAAAAATTGTAGGTTATAACTGATTTAAGGATAGAAAGAGAGAGATATCCTGAGTTGTAATAAGATAATGATCCATATTTCATATAGATATAGGTCATAACATATTATAAGTCATGAAAGACACAATTTTAAAGACTCTATACAGCATAGGGGAACAACGATTGAGTATATATCACAATACATGTTACGATTTTCCATTTCATGTGAATAGTGCAATGTGGGATATCGAAAAAAATAATAGAATGTACCACATGCATTGATATAAAGGAAAAATAGGTTTTAATGAAGAAAGTGTAGGGATTACATGTGGTGATAGGATAAATTATAGGAAGCAATGGGGATATGTGAATATCGATAAGGTAAAAACACTACCCAACATTGAATCAAGGACAATGATACAAGAATATCTTTTTTGTGACAGAGAAGATAATTTAAGCTAAATTAAATCCATGTGTATAACATCAAGATATACGGATAAATCGGTAGAGTACGGTGCAATACACAACATAGATGATTTTCTTTGATACATATTCTTGTAGAAGACCTTTGATGTATTCCATGGATCAAAGTATCATCAAGGACACTTAAATGACACTTTTAGATAGCAAAGAAATGTGTTACGCTTTCATAGAATCTAAAAATTATCAGAGAGGACACATGGAATGTTTAAATTTATTATATTAGGTAATCTAATAGAGGTACAAGATCTGTATGATCTGTATAGAAATATTGTGGTTTCAATATTCTGAAATTAATGAAGACTATGAATTTTGATTCAAAAATATCAATAACATGGGACATGTGATCTTCACACACAGAGATAGAATAAGTATGAAGTAAGATAATCATGATACCATTGTTTCATGGTAGTTGAGAATCATTTAATGATGTTATTGGATCTTGGAGATCACTTAATCTATTATGTTGTATGTTAGATAAAATTTATCTTAATTAACACATAGAAGACATGAAACATGTATGGAGATCATTGGAGAATCACAGAAATGGTGTTTTGACATAGGTTCAACTCACTGGACATATAGGTGATTCTGTTTTGAGAAGAAGAACATGGATATATGGAGGTTGAGGTTGAACCGGGGTGGATCTAGAACCATCATTCATATGATGGTGATTATGAAGATGCTTGGCCCAGTGAAAAAGTGGCTTTAGCTTACATTGAGCTGGTTGAGATATGAGGTTATAACAATCGGTGAAAGATAAGAGCCATGTGTGAATATCCTACCATTATAGGTCTTGGAATAGATCATGAAGAGAGATGATAAAAGAGAAAGAGATAGTGTAAAGAAGTTTCAGTTGGGGGGATTCACACAAAAGAGAGAGTAACACATTGTGATATCTTAGAAGTTCCCACCAAGAGTGAAAGATAATAAAGTGAGTAAAACATTCATATCAGATTAATTGTCTTTGAGAGAGTGAAGAAGAAAAGGTGAAACATTACACAACTAGAAGAATAAACCAAAAATTTACCAAGAACTGGAAACATTTTGAGTTATAGAAGATCTCCTTTATAAGAATGAAATTTATCTCATACTCATTTTCATATTTTTATGATGATTACAAAACACTGAGTCCAACTAGTATCACATGTAAATACTATAAATCCCATTTTCACATCTATTGTGTGAGTTTGTTGTGATTGAATGAATTTTAAGAAGTATGGAAAATCAGTAAGAGTTCTTAAGAGTGGCCTTTAAAACTCATAGGTCAATCTAAATGGGAACAAAACAGTGTTAAAAAGTGTTTAAAATTATAATAGAGTATGGAATTCTAATTCTCCTCTCGTTCCTATCTCATTGTCATCCCTCTTCATACAACATTTTTATATTTATTATGGTGTACTGACTATATTTAGTTCATAAATCCAATATACATAGGTCAAAAATGGTGGGATTATAGATGTACAACACCATACACCTTCCTTCCACGATATGTCCTAGGCTAGGATCCCTTGGGAATGGTAGGCCTCTTGGTCCCATAGGTTCCCCTGGACAATCATGACCTTGGTTAGCTTGTGGGTTATCCCGTAATTTTTACAAGGCCACAATTATGAATTATACGTATAAATATCTATGTAAAAAATTATATCCCAATACAAAACTCAAAATAATTCTTCATTTCATCTTCCTCCTCAATGATTCTTCATGTAAAATGTATATACATTTTACATGGACTTTTATAGATTCGTCATGCAATAATAAAATACTTCATGCAATTCCTCTAATTCTTCTTCTTCTCCGATATTATAATAAACAATGTTTCCTCCTTGACAAGTGTCTTTGTCAGTAAGAAAA
Source organism: Viscum album (assembly GCA_963277665.1). Classification (NCBI taxonomy): domain Eukaryota; kingdom Viridiplantae; phylum Streptophyta; class Magnoliopsida; order Santalales; family Viscaceae; genus Viscum; species Viscum album. Next base: position 1,614,813,366 of record OY728161.1, read on the forward strand.
TTCCAATGTTTTTCATAAATTAATATGGATAATTGTACATGCATTAAATATAATGACATAAATTCAATCCATAACAATTCTCCAAGAATAATCACTTCATCCACTAACACAAATTGAATTATTTACAATAAATGAAACATGGGATCTACAATTTGAAATATCATATAATTTTTTCTCCTGACTCTTCTGAATATGAGGCACAATAATGTGACAAAGAATAAATTTTGAAATATAATAAAAGGGATTTATAACATTACGATGAAAAAGAAAAAAATTAAAAGAAACATCCTAGTAAAGATCAAAAGAATGATCGAAAATAAAAGAATGTCACAAAATATGGACAAGATGTAACCCACTATGAATGTAGAAAGAAGATACATATCAAAACTAAATTTCCATAGTTGAAATAATAGAGATATAAGAAATTCAAGAAAGAATTGAAACATTCTTATCATGATGGATGGAGTTTCACTGAAGAATTTGACTCAAGTGATGAATCTAGAAGTGAGAAAGAGTCATCTGAACTTTATTTGATGGAAGTAAATACAAATAAATTATGTAATGATTTTGAGTCTAGTAATTATATTGATAGTGGAATTTATGGTGTTGATGAGTTATATAAAAAATTAAAAGCATTGAAAATATATTTGGAGAGCTACTAAGTTGTATAATGAATTGAAAGAGGAAAATAAGAGGCTTATCAAGGAATGTATGAATGTCAATAAGGGGAATGATACTCTCAAGGAAGAAATAAGAAATTTTTTATAATGTTAAAAAGGAAAGATCTATAAATATTTTGAGTTGGTTTAGAAGGATAATGATAATCTTAAAAGGGAAGTCGTTAGATTACAATAAACTTTATCTTCTATTGTTTAAGTAATTGAAAAAAATGAAATGATGTTTGCTATGATGAAACAAAAATAAAAATAAGACTGGTTTTGGTTATAATCTGTAGATTCTTTGTTATACTAGAGTACTTTTGTTAAAATTTATAATATAGAAGTGACTTCTATTCCATTCTTTATAGGTTTCATGAATATTATGCTAATGAATATTCTATTATATTTTCTCAATATATTTGTTTTACAAGATATTTGTTTTCTAAAAAATTATTTTCTGGAGAACCTTTCTATAAATTCCTTAAAACTATTTGATTAAAAAATAATTTTATTACTACCCTAGTTGGATCTAAAATATCATGGGTACAAAAATTGATCTTTTCATAGTTTATCTTTTTAGGATAACTTCGTTAAGAATATCAAGGTTAAATGGTATATGGAAATTGGTTGTTCCTAACACATGAATGGTGACCTATCGTATTTCCTCACTTATACCAAATATGATGGAGACTCTATAAATTTTGGAGATAACACTAATGAAAATGTTAAGTGTTTCAGTAAAGTATGTATTTATAATGATTATTTTATTTATAATGTTCTATATGTTTAAGAGTTTAAACATAATATAATTATTATCACAAAAATTTTTGGTGATTATGTTTATGTTATGTTTGAAGATGAAAAGTGTTTAGTGTTTATAGATAATTTTGTTTTGTTTTATGCACTTAAAAAGAAATAATATTTAATCTACTAAATTATCTGATCTATATTATAAAAATGTTAAGTGTCTCAATGTTATAGAAACATATTGTGTTCTCTATGAAATAAGACATGTACATGCTCAATTTCTAATAATTTAAAATTTATCCAAGTATGGGCATGTTATAGATTTAACCATGTTAAGGTATGAAAAGATTAAATTAGTGATTTGTTCATAAAAGGTGAGTATCACAAGGAATATTTCAAATCCATCAATCATGTTTCTTCTTCTATAAATCTTGAATTGATTCATCTTGATTTATTTGGCCCTATGAAAACTGCTAGTTTGGGTGGAAATAAATATTTATTATTTATTATTGATGATTTAAGTAGATTTACATGGGTTTATCTCTTGCCTTATAAAAATGAAACCTTCACTAGATTTACTATTTTTTGTAATCTAGTTCAAAATATAAAAGTTTGACTAGTTGTTTCCATTATAAGTGATAAAGGTGGTCATAGGACTCTCTCATAACAACAGTTGCACAACATGATAATGGAGAAGAAATGTAACATATAACACAAAAAATGTTATTTACAAAAGAATGTGATATGGAGTTACGGGAGAATGGATAAGAGGATAAATGGAGAAATAGACATAGATCTGCTCAGAAAGACCACTTCATATGAGTTAGGAAAGGCCACCAAACGCCTTACCTCCACCAGCTTCAATGATTTTCCAAAAATGAATTGTTCCCTCCACCATACTACCTAACTCATATTTATAACCACTAACTAAACACTACCACACCCAAAACACTAACTAATAGAGAAATGACCAATATTCCCCAACCAGACAATCCACATTCCTAAATATTTCTACCCCCAAAAAATGACCTTGTTGAAAAATGGATCTCCAAAATCCATCCCAAACCATTTTCCATGATCAAACATATTTCGGTGCAATTGTTCTTAAAACACTATTCCCCCTTGTGATTCAATCATCACATGTTTCATCAAATCATTTAATCCTAAAAAAACAACTATAAATTCACCTTTTCGTCTCCAATATTTTTCATACTCAGTCATAACATCAAAACAGTCATCAGTTCCCAAAATGACTTTAACATTCAAGCTTTTCCTTTGATTTGAGTTAATCCTAGAAGTCACTGCCATGATAAATTTTCCATGACACTTGTAAGGCATAAGAAACAGAATACTATCATGGTATCCAGGTGTAGTTGAATCCCATTTGTATACCATAGCACTTCCACTTGTTCCACTGAAATTGCTCACTACTTCCTCCATTCCAAACACACTGAGAAATCATGTATCCTATATAACTTCTTTCAGATTATTTATTAAATCAGCCTCTTCCACTTCCTTAGTATCATTATAAATAATATCATTATAAATAGTGTTTCTTAGTTACACAACACATGAATCTTGAATAAGATCATCTCTTTCTACACTAACTCCTTACAATACTGGTGCATTTATGGACACACTATGGCTTAATTAATTTTCATAAAGAGGTTACATGGAACATGAATTATGTAATTGTATAGAAAAGTCTACAATATCATGTACCTATGTTAACATGAATAGAAGGTCCTCAAAACACTGCCTCTAATACTCTTGATTCTGCCTCGTGGACTCTACCTCTTCCCAAGAATAAAATTCCAACAATGTTCAGTACTTCTATATATCAACCACCAATTTTTTATCAAAAACTATATTTATGACTCCCTTGTAAATATTTTTTATTCGATCTCTGTCAGCTGACTCCAAGACAATCCACTTTCACACAATAATGTTCATGTCTTCTTGAATAGCGAACACATAGAAGATATTATGGGAGGAGATGGATAAAACCATGAAATCTTCAAAGGATATAGTAAAAAGAACACCATATGAAATGATCATGATTTCTTAAGTGATTCCCAATAGCTTTCTTCCCCAATGATGTTCACCTGCAATAAAAAGGTGCAATCATTTGTTACAATAGAGTCATTTATTTCAACTATACTCCTATCTCCCCAGCGAGTGTTCCCATACTCCCACATCACATCACTATGAATAGTTGTGTAATCTTCCTCCTAGCATCCAAGCTAATGTGTGTGATGGTTATAAACCTTATAATCACCATGAATTTGTCAATTACCTTCTAAATCCAACCTTCACCTTCAACCACATGCTTCACACGTACTCCCATAGCATGCGCTTCCCCAATGCACTCATCAACCGAATAAAAGTTTGGTCGTCTCCCCAAAAATGGTGTATCCTTGAACAAATTCCAACAATAAATGATATATTTCTTAATCTCCTCCCCATAATGGAATCTAGAAAAAATAAATGTACAAGAGGGTAGAGGAAATGATTCAAGTAGTCGACAGCATGTAAGAACAAAATGAAAGAAACAATATTATTAAGACTCTCTCCAAACAATAGTTTCATAGTATGAAAAAGGAGAATAAATGGAACAAATAATGCATTAGATATTATTATTTTAAAAGAATTAGATATAGAGTTAAAATAGAAGGGAGAAGATGATAGAAGGATAAAGAGACAAAGATATACTCAGAAATACCACTTTTGATGATGTAGGTATGACCTCCTAAGGTCATACCTCCAACATCTGCCAAGATTTTCAAAAAATGAATCATTCCCCCCATTCAATATACCTCATATTTATGACCCCTAACTAAACACTACCAACCCCCAACCACTAACTAATAGAGAAAATACCAAGAAACCACTAACAGTTGATATAGATTCCTAACAGGTGGTGTACCTATTAATTCTAATTATATTATGTTTTTGGAAGTTAATTATTATGATCATAACTTATTTACATCTAGAACCCCACATAAAAGTGGAAATATTAAAAGAAAAAATAGAACTATTCAATAAATTGATTGAACTATGCTTAATGAATATAATTTTTCTAAGTATATTTGGGAAGAATCTATTAATACCACTTGTCATTTCTTGAATAGAGTTTATGTTAGAACTTTGATGATGGAATCCCTATTTGAATTGAATAATGGTAGAAAATTGAATGTTGGTTATTTTAATGTTTTTAGTTGTGATCTTTTTATCCTGAATTTTAAGGAAACTTTAGATATAGTTGATGCTAAAAGTGTTAAAGGTATCCTTCTTGGTTATCATTCTAACAGTAGATCTTATGGAGTTTATAATAATCATACCATGAATTTTGAAGAATCAATTCAAGTAAAAATTGATGAATCTTATGATGTTTATAAATATGTTTTGTAAAATTTTTGAGGATAAATTTAGGGATTTCAGTTCTGGTGAAGAAAAACACTAGATAATATATCTATTGATGGGGAAAAAATGCCTCTCAATCTGATCTTATATCATACAGAATTAATAATGATCATTCAATTGACATTATGATTGGTAATTATGGTTCTAGTATAAAAAATATAATCCATTATTTAAAAATATTTTTTGACTTCTCTTTTGTTTCTTATAATGTTTCTAATAATGTTATAGATGTTTTAAATGATCTAAATTAGATTATTGCTAGGAAATATGAGATTAATAAATTTATTGGAAATAATTTTTGTTCTTTAGTTGAATTATTTAAAGATAAGTAAGTAATTGAAAATATATAGATCTTTAGAAACAAGATTTATGAATCTAGAAAGATTGCGAAAAATAATTCCAGACTTTTTTCTTAGATATATTCTCAAAAAAGGTATATATTTTGAGGATTCATTTGTGTATATTTTTAGGTTGGAGGTGATTGGAATCTTGTTTTTTTCAAGTTTTAAGTTATATAAAATTGATGTTAATAGTTTTTCTTAAATAGTTTTAAATATAAAGAAGTTTATGTTATCCAAAACACGAATTTTGAAGATAAGAAATTTCTTAATCAAGTTTATATGTTATATAAATTGTTGTATGGTTACAAACAAGCACTACATTCTTAAAATAAGAGGCTTTCAATTTTCCCTTTGAATGGTTTCAATAAATGTATTTTTGATCCTAATATATCTATTAAAAGCGTTTATAACAATTTTTTAATTGTGAAAATGTATATTGATGATATAGTTTTCTATTCTTTTAGTGATTTTATTTGTAGAGGTTTTTCTACTTTGACATCTCCGTATTTTGATAAGAGCTTAATCATAGAGTGAATGTTCTTTCTTGGATTTGAAATTTTTCATAGGAAAGATTAGATAATTATTAATTAATCCATGTATTCTACATAGATGTTGAAAAGTAATGGTATTGATTCTTATAAATCTTTGAAAAATCCTATGTGTACTTGTAGTAAATTATATGCTGATTCTTCTAGTAAATAGCTTGACACTAATTTTTATAGTGGTTTGATGGGTAGTTTTATTTATATAACTGAATATTGACCAGATATTTTGTTTAGTGTTTCTTTATGAGCATGGTTTCAAGACAACCCGAAATAGATCCATATTAAAGTTATTAAAAGAATAATTAGATTTATTAATAGAACCGATAAATCGTGATTATTTTATTATGATCATAATTGTTTAAATTTAATTGTGTCTCTTGACTCTGATTTTGAAGGGTGTTTAATTGATACAAAAATAAAATTAGGTGTGTCTCATTTTTATAGAAAAAGTTCAATTTTAGGGTCTTCTAAAATGAAATTATATGTTTTTTATGTTTTGTTGAAGATGATTATATTTTAGTTGCTAGTTATTTCACTAAAAAATTTGGGATGATAAAAAATTTATGTGATTTTGGTATTTATTTAAGTAAATTGATTATTCATTATGATTAAACATCTGAAATTTCTATTTCAAAAAATTCATCATGGAATTATAGAACATATCATATTGATGTAAGCTTTCATTTTATTATAGATCCTATGAATAAAGGTGATATTTGTTTTGAATTTATCCCTACTGATAATCATCTTAAAGATATCTTTACTAAGCCTTTAGACTTTTCCCAGTTTGGAATAATTAGATTTGAGCTTGGAATTTTGGAACATTAATTCTTTTATCCTTGCATATGTAAAGGAAAATGTTCGGTTTCTTTTTCTTTAATTACCAAAAGGCGTTAAAATATATGTTTTTTATTTTACATGTTCAATTTTTTAATGAAAAAAATGGGAGAGATTTTTTTATATGTTTTGTTTTTTTATTACATAGGGAGATTATTGGGAACATGCTTCAAATATTCGGTTCCTATATTTTATTTGATTACATGGGTTCCTTAAATATTTAGTGTTTTATTTTATCAAATTACATTTCCTCGCATGTTCTCTATGTTTCTTTTATGTGATTTATTTTATTAATTTATTGTATATTGTAGTTTTTAATGTGATTATATAATAATTATATATCTCACAATTATAATTATTCATTATTTATATTTAATAATGTTTTAGTGTTTTAATTTTAAATATCATGTGTTAGTTGTTATTTTAATATATTTTTTTTATACTATTAGTATTAAAATTCTTATAATTTTTGTTATAAATTTACTGTACCGTTATTTATAAATTTATTCTATCATCATTTATAAATTTATTCTATTGTTGGTTATCAATTTATGCTACCGTTAGTTTAAAATATATGCTACAATTATTTGAAAATGTTTTCCTCCAAAAGTTCAAACTATTTACTATTGTTAGTAAAATAAATATAGTACCTACGGTTAAAAATATTACAAACATTAGTTCAAAATGTATGAAACCATTAGTTATGAATTTGTAGGATCTCGGGATTTATTATGAGGTACTATTCTTTTCCTTTTCTATTTAAATGCAATGTCATGGACTTATATGAATTATTAACTTGATCATGGATGTTTTGGATGTTTTGGGGGCTTATTCAGAGACTAGAATAAAGCTTTGGGATAAAAATGACATGGCACACAGTTTGCGCACTACCTACCCATGGTTAGTATAAACCATGCAAGAGGTCTGAAAAGTGTAGGTTTTTGGGAAGAGTGTTTCGCATGGCTACCGCACAGTTAGTCCAACCATGCGGGTTAACCCTGCGATATGGACCTTCTAGGAAGAGAGTTGCACATGGTTCCCGCATGGTTTGGGAAACCGTGCAGGTAAACTGTGCAACCCTACTGTGTGTTTTTTAAAATTAAAAAAAATACATTTTTAAACACATTTTGGGTTGTCTTCTACCATGTATAGAGGATATAACCTTTTGAACCTAAAGTAGGTTTTTAGCCCGTTCTTCCATCTAATAACTGTTTTGATCGCTGATCATCTCTACAGATCCACATCGATAAGTCCTACATTCCTTTTTAGTTATTCTTGATTCTTCGGAACAATGATTGTGCTATTTGGATTTAGGATCATATGACCTAATATTCCATTCTTTTTCCATTCTTCAGATTTCTTCTAAACCAAGACAAATAAAGACTTGATATAGGACAATTTGTCTACTACCGAGGCAAGGTAGGTGGTCTATACCTTCTTTCGGATTTTCTTGGCATTTTTCAGGTGTTCGGCCATTTTTCCATCCATCGGACTTTTCAGAGAGGTCTTGTTTTTTAGCGAGTCACTTTTAGTAGTTGTAGTTGGACCTAGTGAGGTTGACCATGGGTTTTGTTTAGGTGAATTGGCACATGTTGCTCATTTAGAAGTCACCCAAGGGGTGCACTATAAGAAAATACAATGTTTATGCTAGTCAAACCCACCCAAGGGGTTTGTGATTGAGATTACCTAGTTAGAGGAAGCTCGTTAATGCCTTGATAGTTTGAATAGCGTGGTTAGGAGATGTACTTCCTCCTTGACTAATGAATACCATGTTATGCATCATCTATTTTGATAGCTTGGCTTAAATGAAATGTGTTGATATGGGTGGGTATACCTATATGAAATGAATAATGTCATGTTAAATGGTTTATATGGGAGGGTAGGCCCATATTCTTGTTTTGATAAATGGTTTGCATGAGTGGGTATACTCATGGATTGTTCTCATTAATGTGAGTGGGTATACTCACATATTAATGAATGTTAATTTTAGAATTCTTGAATGCTTGAATGAATGGATTGATAGATCCCATGGACTACTCTCCATGGATCTTGAATGTAGTAGTGTATGCCTTGGTTTGACTCTTCCCTTGACTCTTGATTCCATGGGATGCCTTGGGCCTTGCTACCTCGTGGATCCAGCTTGCTTGGGCTTTCATAGGAATTTCTATTACCATGATCCTAGGACCCCAACTAGTGCCTAACCGAGTTTCCACCAGGGATGGTCATTGGACTCGATGGGATACCTTTGACAAGCTCCTTGGACCTGGCCCTTCGTGGTCTAGATATTTTTTATGGATTCCTTGGTCTGATGAAACCTTGGATACATCCCATGAGGTCTTCTATTCACTATACGGCATGATCATGGGATGATACTTTCACTATATGGTGTGGTCATGTGATACTTGACTTCTCTATATAGCATGGATATGGATTGCATGACACAGATGGATATACAACATGGCTGTGTGATTTTATTGTTTACTTTGCTTTTAGCTGCCTTGTTAAGAGCTGAATCTTTTGCAGGTAGCCTTGTCTGCTGGTTGGTTTTCTTATTGTACTAGACATATTTCATGGGAATTCACTTTACCTTATGAATTTGTTTACACTTGCTAGAAATTTTGTAGAATTTCTATTAGAACTTTATAGGCCTGGGTGCATTCCTGCTGGGATGTTTATCTCAAAACTTTTTTGGGCCTCCTTGGGGACCCAAATAGATTATATGGTTGTAGGTGATGATAAGGGAAAGATCCCTAGTACAGGTTGTTGATTGTGGCTTTGAATCAGGGGATCATAAGACCAAGCTGAGGTTTGTGAAGATGGGATACATTTTTTGTCTTTTTTTATTTTTGGGATACTTGTATTGTATTTACATGTACTGCTATTTCTACTTTCTTGATATTTTTACCATCTGCATCATTTTTGTATATGAGACACTTCGGGTTATTTATATACATTTTTTTCTTGTCTTACTTTTAGTTTTATACTGTTTATTCTTATTTATATATTGTATATATATTTTTGACTTCTGATTTGATACTCTGGTAATGAGGGAATAGTCTCCCCACTGACTCACCTAGGCCCATGCTGCTAGTCAGCAGCCTCTGGCGTTTAGGCAGATGCTCTTGAATCCATGTCACCAACCAGGTTCGAGGAACTATTTTTATAGCAAACCAGCCTTTTCTTAAATTAATATTACATCATTTTAAAGGTAAACACCATAATAGTATTACACATAGAGTATCCAAAGGTTTAGTGTCTTGGGAAAAATAGAACCATACATATAAATTACAACATCAAGCATAAACAATTATTTAATTTCTTCTTCTCTAGCTTCTTATTGTCACATGTACTCTCCTTAGTATATGTAGCCACCTGAGGATATACATAAAAAGGGGTGAGCTAAATGCCCAGTAAGAGTATAGATAAGAATAATATAGCATGGGGTGATCATAATCATGACATAGGTAAAGAAATCATGAACTTGAGAGGAACATAAATAAAAGACTTGAAATGTGGCAATGCATAAAAATAAAACATCCTATTTTAGTGGTTAACTACCACACATACTTGTGAACCAAGATGTCATCTTGTTAACACATCATTTCACAATTACTCATCAGATTCATCACTTTACCCAATGCATTAGAGCACTGTATAATTCTAGGTGCAGCCATCACTTTGAAACATTCATATTGTGCTATATAATTCTGGGCGCACTCGTCACATCATAACATTATCATTATCATAATTTCCACATAGAACACATATCAAAATTGAACATAACTAACCAATGTAAAGGAATGGGTTTCATCACATAAGAATACATTCATAACTTTGGCTTCCCAAAAGAAAAAGGGAACAACATACTTGATACAAGAACCATCAACCATGAATGAAAGGTAAAAGTTTAGTTCTTAAAAGAAGATTTCTTTTGGAAAACATTTGGTTTGAAATAAAATTCATTAGAAAACATTTATATCCCATAAAAGTTAAGATAATTATGAATAAATTATCTTTAAGGAGTAACCATATCAAAATGGAGTGAAAGAGGGAGAACCCGAAGGAAGAAAATTGGGTTCGAGATTTCCCCTTACCTTGTATCTGAATGCTTGCTTCACTTTAATGTACTATATAATGAAATTATATTCATTAATTAGAAATAAAGAACCTTTTTTACATTAATATTTTTCCATTAAGTGATTTTATGTGCCTTTGGATGAGTTATAGAGTTTAAAAATATTGTTCGGGAATGTTTGTTTTTATGGTTTTCTTGAGTGGTTCACTTGTATTCTTAAATTGATGTTTGGGTAGAACATGGGTAAACATCTATAACTGATATTACATATTATTAATTAGATTAAAGGAGTTTTAATTATCTTATAATGAATCATATTATATCCATTTATATGAATCATTAGATAAGAATCAAATGGTGATTGTTTGGGTTAATTTGGGCGGTTTTTCGATCACAACGAACTTGTTTTAATTTATCACTTAGTAATATGTTCATAAGTTAGTTCAAGAACTTTAAATTGGACATAATACATATAAAATATTCTGTTTCAACCATAAAAAAGGTTTCATGACCAGATCTTAAGGTACAAATGGAAGAAGAAGGCATGTTGTTCTTGAAGGTGATAAATTAACACCTCACGAACAACGTTCTCTTTAATAAAATAAAAGGAAGAGGGAAAGGGGGTTGGATGATATAATATCCCATTAGAATAATAAAATTACAGTATATTTATAATACTAGAGTTACGACACCATTTGTATGAAGATAGGTCGGGATAGATCAAGAAATAAACTTGAACTTGAAAGGAAATTAATGGAGAAGAGGGAGAGAAATTATCTCTTGAATCCTTCTCTTGAGAACCTCCTTAAGGGCCTAAGCTTGGTCTTTTGATGATACCAGTAGATATTGGACGTGGGGGGGCTATTGAGGATGTTTTGGTAGAGTTTATAGAAGGATTAGAGATTCATATGTGTGAGGGAATGAGGGTGTGAAGGGTGGTTTTTATAGTGGAGGGGAGGGGTAAATTTTGAATATTTAATTCATTATTTTATTATTACCCTCAAGACAACCAATAGTATTGTTTCATGTGACCCCTAATAGTAATAAGTTCATTTGATTTCTAACCAAGTGTCCTTGCATCACTTGTGATGTCATTAATAGTGTATTTAACTGTTAAATTGTATATACGGTATTTTACCGTATTTCACTATTCATCAAAAATTCGAGTTTTTCAGAAAAATACCAAAAATTTACCCTAACCATTTTTAGATGTGTAGAATTCAAAAATTAATTCCATTTTTCAAAATTAATTTTCTAAGTATTATTAATTTAATTATTAAATAAAGTCATAGTAAATTCAAAAAATAATAATCTTAAAGGTGCACTTAGTTTTATTTCTCATTGAAAAATTAATTAAGATCTCATTATCTTATTGCCTTTGGAAAATAAAATAGTATTATTATTTTCTATTCATAAGGGTCATATTACTATTTATTTTACTATTCATAATGGTATGTTACTAATCACAAAAAAAACAAGTTTGTTCTATCAGACTCCAAAAATCATCTCGAACACAACCGTGTATGTCGGATTTTTAAAATTTCAAACACAGAAGTGAAAAACTTATGTTTAAAGGTCACTTATCACTTATTAGTTCATTATGTTGTGCATTCATGTGATTTTATGACATAATTTTAAGAAGGGAATTTTTATTGAAAAACTTTGGGTCGTTACGTTCTTCCCCCCTTAAGAAATTTCGGCCTCGAAGTTTCATTTTAAATAAACTGGTGAGGGTACATCTCTTTCGTCACCTCTTCTGGTTCCCAAGTTTCTTCCTCTAACTTATGGTTCCTCCACAACACTTTGACAAGGTAGGTTGTCTTGTTGCGTAAAACCTTATCACTTCGGTCCAGAATCTTTACTGGCTGCTCCTCGTAGGAGAGATCATCTTCCACCTGCACCACCTATGAGTTTAGTACATGTAAGGGATCAGGTATGTACTTTCTTAGGAGTGATACATGAAAAAAATCATGAACTCAAGCCATATTCGGTGGAAGTGCAATCCAATAGGCCAGGACTTCTATGTGGTCAAGGATTTCAAAGGGTCCAATATTCCTTGGGCTTAGCTTCCCTTTCTTCCCGAATCACATGACTCTCTTCCATGGAGATATTCGAAGGAAGAATTTATCTCCAACGTCGAACTCCAAGTCCCTTCGACGGTTGTCAGTATATCTCTTTTTCCGACTTTGAGCAGCTTTGATGTGTTTCTGGATGACTTGAACCTTCTCTATCAACTCTTGAACAAGATCTGGTCCATGTAGCTTTATTTCTCCAACTTCATCCCAACAGGTTGGGGTTCTACATCGCTTTCTATACAGAGCTTCATATGGAGCCATCTAAATACTCGAGTTGAAGCTATTGTTGTATGAGAACTCAACCAATGGGATATGCTGATCCCATCCACCTTTGAATTCTAAAGAGAAGGCTCTAAGCATATCTTCAAGCCTTTGAATAGTCCTTTCAGATTGGCCATCAGTTTGGGGGTGATAGGCCGTGCTGAAATTTAATTTAGTACTCAAAGAATGTTGAAGGCTCCTCCAGAATTTAGATGTGAAGCTCGGATCACGGTCAGAGACAATTGAGAGAGGAACACCGTGCAGTCTCACCACTTCCTTCACATATATCTTTGCATGTTTTTCAAGCGAGGTATCTTCTCAGATAGTGATAAAATGGGCAGTCTTGGTGATTCGGTCAACCACAACCCATATCGCATTATTTCCCTTTCATGTATTTGGGAGACCCATGACAAATTCCATAGTAACATTTTCCCATTTCCACATGGGTATAGGCAATGGTTGAAACATACCTTTGTAATTTTTTCGTTCAACATTAACTTTCTAACATACCAAGCACCTTGATATATATTCCGCAATCTCCTTCTTCATGTTATCCCACCAGAAGTGTTCCCAGAGATCACGGTACATATTGTTACTCCCATGATGGATAGAGAAAGTTAAGCTATGTGCATTGTCCAATAGATCCTTCTTTATCCGGGGTGATGAAGGCACTCAAATCCGCGTTCCAAACCAAATCACACCATCATCATTGATATGGAACTCTTGCAGCTTCACATCCTTTACTGTATTCACCCTATTTTGTATCTCCACATCATCCCATTGTGCTTCCTTAATATTCTCCTGGATGGATGGTTGCGCAATCATTTGGGCAAGGTAGGATGTATCCCCTGTCCTTATGATTTCCAAATCCATTCATTGCATATCCATGAAGATAGGGTCTTTCTCAATCCGTAACATGGATAGAGTAGTAGGTTCTTTTCCTCTTAGAGCATCAGCTACCTTGTTCGCCTTTCCAAGATGATAGTGAATAGATCAATCGTAATCCTTGATTATCTCTAACCATATCCTTTAACGCATTTTGATCTCCTTTTGTGTGAATATATACTTTAGGCTCTTGTGGTCAGTTTATATGTCACACTTCTCACCATTAAGGTAGTTCCGCCCGATTTTCAAGGCAAAAATCACGGCTGCCAGCTCTATATCATGAGTTGGGTAGTTCTACTCATGGATCTTCAACTATCGTGAGGCTTAGGCTATCACTTTTTCATTTTTCATGAGTACACAACCCCAGCCTTTCTTTGAAGCATCATTGTATATCACAAAACTTTCTCCACTTTTTGGTAGTGTGAGTACAGGCACTATGATCAGCCTTCTCATAAGCTCCTTGAAGCTTCCCTCACATTCTTCTGTCTAGACATACTTTACCCCTTTCCTTGTTAACTTAGTTAGTGGGCTTGACAATCATGATAAGTTTCTCACAAAACGTCGGTAGTACCCAGCTAATCTAAGAAAACTACAGATCTCTGTCACACTAGAGGGTCTGGGCCATTCCACAATCACCTTTTTCTTTGAGGGATCCAAAGAAATTCCCTCACTTGGGATCACATGTCCCAGGAACGTGACATGCTTCATCCAAAAGTCACCCTTTCTAAACTTTAAGAACAACTTCTCCTTTCTCAATGTCGCCAACACAAGTCTTAAATGTTCTTCATGTTCCTCCTTGATCTTGGAGTAGATGAGAATATCATCGATAAACACTACCACAAATTTGTCGAGGTAATGTCTAAAGACTCTATTCATCAAATCCATGATGATTTCAGGGGAATTAGTAATTCCGAAGGGCATCACCAAAAACTCATAGTGCCCATACCTTGTACGGAAGGCAGTCTTCTAAATATCTTCCTTCTTCACCTTTACCTGATGATATCTAGAACGAAGATCCACCTTTGAGAAGTATTGAGCGCCTATTAACTGATCGAACAGGTCTTCAATCCTTGGAAGAGGATACTTGTTCTTTATGGTGATCTTGTTGAGTTCCTGATAATCGATAAACAATCGCATTGTTCCATCCTTATTCTTCAAAAAAAGCACTGGTGCGCCCCAAGGTGATGCACTAGGGAATATGAACCCTTTGTCCAGATGATCTAGTAGCTGCTTCTTTAACTCCTCCAGTTCAATAGGAGCCATCCTATAGGGACACTTCGAGATAGGAGTAGCTCTGGGTATAAGTTCAATTGAGAACTCTACCGCATGATCCGGGGGAATTCCAGGTAACTCTTCGGGAAATTCATCGTCGTATTCCCTCACGATGGGCATTTCCTCAAGGTTGGAACTTTCCTTCGACTCAACCATTTGGGTGAGGTATGCTTCTTCATAGGGAATCAACACCCACACAATTGAAGGAATGTCAAAGGAGATTCATGATCTTCCTTATGTTTTTAGTGGAGCATGGGATGGTTCGGAATATGAAAATATATTTCCTTTTCCCGACAGTTGATATGTGATCTATATAACGAGATCCAATCCATTCCCATTATAGCGTCAAATTCCACCAAGGGATGTATTACGAGATTTTATGGAAGAATATTCCCACATACGCCAATAGGAGAAGAGTAAAACACTTGGGTTGCAATGATTGCACCACTTGGTGTTTTTACAGATATCTCTACTTCAAGGTTTCGAGGCTTCGATTCTATAGTTTTAGCAAACTTGCAAGATATAAAGGAATGTGTAGAACCAGAATCAAATAATACTTTTTCCATTCTTGAGTGAATATTAAGTGTACCTTGTATGACTTCATTATCATGCTCCACCTCCGCAGTAGTGATGGAATAAAACTTCCCTTGTTCCTTTGGATTTGGTGGCTTATGACGCTGATTACCCTCAAGAACTCGAGGTTTAGTGCACTGGTTTGCATAGTGCCCTAGCTCCCTACAATTGTAGCATTGAACCATGATTGGTTATATCCTTTCATCAGCTATATTCTCATTCCTTTTCATGTCTTTTCGACACTCTTGGTCATGGTTTCCTTCCTTCCCACACTTGAATCATTTTCCCATCCCTTTGAGGCAGTTCCCATGGTGCAACTTCCCACATTTTTGGCATGTGGGTCATTGATTTTTCTTCCCACCTTTATCATTAGATCCACCAGCTTGAAACTCCATATTTCTTTTCTTATCACCATAGCCATGGGACCATTCTCCAAACTCCATATTCACTTTGAGAGCACATCGAAAAACTTCTTCATAACTGCTAAAGTTTCGAATTGCAAGATCCTTTCGAAGGTGTGGTTTTAATCCACTAAAGAATCTATCAATTTTTCTATCATTGTGGATAACAAAACCCAAAGCGTACCTTGCAAGCCTTGTGAAATTTGCTTCATAGGTTGTGATAGATTCTCCTTATTTTTTGATTGATCTCTATAAATTCTCTCTCCATCTTCGTACGAAGAGTTCTTGGGAAATAATTATTAAGAAACATTATCTTAAAGTCTTCCCATTCCATATCTTCAATTTCCTCCCTTGGCTTAGTGTTCTTAATCAAAGACCAACATTGACTAGATTCTCCATCTAGACGATAAACGGCTAGGGTAACCTTCTCCGTATCATAATATTGAAGAATATAAAATATCTTCTCCATGGGGTTAAACCACTGTTCCGCAACTTTTGGATTAGAAGATCCACTAAACGTCGGTGGTCGTTGCCGCATAAAACATTCAATAGCCAGTTTCTCCCTCTTTAGTGAAGGAGGAAGTTCCCCATTATTATGGTTATTGTTCATAACCTGAGATAATTGGGTAAGAATCTCTATGAAATTTGGAACTCCACCTCCTAAATCATTGGGGATGTCATTTGGGCAATCATTGAATTGGCCCTCACACGATTTGTTAGCCTAATTTCTCCTCGTTCCCACCATTTTCTAAAATAGAAAAGGTCAGAACAAAACATAGGTAAACAAGTCATGAATAACATATTAATTTAAACAATTTATACCAAAAACATAACATATGGGATCCCTATGTAAATATTCTTGTGTGCTTATTTGTACTTAGTCTCATGCTAGATGTTTTCTCTAGGATACACTAATCCTAATTCCCAAATTAACTAAACCTTTCCTCTGATACCAACTATAGCAACCCGGCCTTTTCTTACATTACTATTACATTATTTTGAAGGTAAAAAACATAATATTATTACACATAGAGGATCCAACATTTTAGTTTCTTGGGAAAACTAGGACTATACATAGCAATTACAACATCAAGCATAAAAATTTATTTAATTTCTTCTTCTCTAGCTTCTTATTTTCACTTGTCCTCTCCTTAGTATATGTAGCCACCTTAGGATATACCTAAAAAGGGGTGAGTAAAAAGCCCAGTAAGAGGATAGATAAGAAGAATATATCATAGGGTGAGCATAATCATGACATGGGTAAAGAAATCATGGACATGAGAGGAACATAAATAAAAGACTTGAAATGTGGAAATGCATAAAAATGAAACATCATGTTTTAGTGGTTAAATACCCCACATACTTGTGAACCAATCTAGCATCTTGTTCACAAATAATTTCAAATTTACTCATGAGATTCATCACATTACCTAATGCATTGGAGTGGTGTATAATTCTAGGCGCACTTGTCACTTTGAAACATTCATATTGCGCTATATAATTCTGGGTGCACCCGTCACATAATAACATTATCATTATCATGATTTCCACATAGAACACATGTCAAAAGTGAACACAACTAACCCATGTAAATTAATGGGTTTCATCACATAATAATACATTCATAATCTTTGTATTTCCAAAATAAAGAGGGAACAACATACTTGATACAAGAACCATCAACCAAGAATGAAAGGTAAAAGTTTCGATCTTAAAAGAAGAGTTATTTGGGAAAACATTTGGTTAGACATAAACTTCATTAGAAAACATTTATATCCCAGAAAAGTTGATATAATTATGAAGAAATTATCTTTATGGAGTAACCATATGAAAATGGAGTGAAAGAGGGAGAACCCGAAGGAAGAAAATTGGGTTCGAGATTTCCCCTTACCTTGTATCTGAATGCTTCCTTCCCTTTAATGTCCTGTATAATGAAATTATATTAATTAATTAGAAATAAATAACCTTTTTTACATTAATATGGTTCATTATGGTTCCATTAAGTGATTTTATGTGCCTTTGGATTATTTATAGAGTTTAAAAACATTGTTCGAGAATGTTTGTTTTTATGGTTTTCTTGAGTTGTTCACTTGTATTCTTAAATTGAAGTTTGGGTAGAACATGGGTAAACATCTAGAACTGATATTACATGTTATTAATGATATTAAATGATTTTTAATGATCTTTTAATGAATCATATTATATCCATGTGGATTAATCATTAGATAAGAATTAAATGATGATTGTTTGGGTTAATTTTGGCAGTTTTTTGATCACAACGAACTTGTTTTAATTTATCACTTAGTAATATGTTCATAAGTCAGTTACAGAACTTTAAATATGACATAAAACATATAAAATATTCTGTTTCAACCATAAAAATGTTTTCATGACCAGATCTGAAGGTAGAAATGGAAGAAGAAGGCATGTCTTGCTTGAAGGTGATAAATTAACACCTCACTAACAACGTTCTCCTTAATAAAATAAAAGGAAGAGGGAAAGGGGGTTGGATGATATAATATCCCATTAGAATCATAAAATTATAGTATATGTATAATAATGTATTTAAAATAACATTTTGATGAAGATAGGTGGGGATATATCAAGAAATGAACTTGAACGTGAAAGGAATTAAAGGAGAAGAGGGAGAGAAATTACCTCTTGAATCCTTCTCTTGAGAACCTTCTTAAGGGCCTAAGCTTGGTTCTTTGATGAGACAAGAATATATTGGACGTGGGGGAGGGGATAGGGAGGATGTTTGGACAGAGTTTAGGGAAGGATTGGATCTTTAGAGATGTGATGGAATGAGGGTGTGAAGGGTGGTTTTTATAGTGGAGGGGAGGGGTAAATTTTGAATATTTAATTCATTATTTTATTATTTCCCTCAAGAAAACCAATAGTATTGATTTATGTGACCCCTAATAGTAATAAGTTCATGTGATTTCGAACCAAGTGTCCTTTCATTACTTGTGATGTCATGAATAGTGTATTTAACTGTTAAATTGTATATACGGTATTTTACCATATTTCACTATTCATCAAAAATTTGAGTTTTTCAGAAAAATACCAAAAATTTAACCTAACCATTTTTTGACGTGTAGAATTAAAAAATGAAGTCCATTTTTCAAAATTAATTTTCTAAATATTATTCATTTAATTTTTAAATAAAGTCATGGTTAATTCAAAAAATAACAATCTAAAAGGTGGACTTAGTTTTATTTCTTATTGAAAAATTAATTAAGATCTCATTATCTTATTGCCTTAGGAAAATAAAATAATATTATTATTTACTATCCATAAGGGTCATATTACTATTAATTTTATATTTAATAAGGGTATGTTACTATTCACCAAAAAAACAAGTTTGTTCTATCAGACTCCAAAAATCATCTTGAAAACAACCGTGTATGTCAGATTTTCAAAATTCCAAACACAGAAGTGACAAAATTATGTTTAAAGGTCAATTATCACTTAGTAGTTCATTATGTTGTGCATTCATGTGATTTTATGACATAATTTTAAGAAGGGAATTTTTATCGAAAAACTTTGGGTCTTTACATTCTTCCCCCCTTAAGAAATTTCACCCTTGAAATTTCGTTTTACATAAACAGGTGAGGGTACATCTCCTTCATCACCTCTTCTGATTCCAATGTTTCTTCCTCAAACTTATAGTTCCTCCTCAACACTTTGACAAGGTGGGTTTTCTTTTTGCGTAGAACCTTATCACTTCCGTCTTGAATCTTAACTGGCTACTCCTCATAGAGGAGATCATCTTCCAGCTGCACCACCTCTGAGTTTAGTACATGTGAGGGATTAGGTATGTACTCCCTCAAGAGTGATACGTGAAAAAAATCATGAACTCGAGACATATTCGGTGGAAGTGCAAGCCGATAGGCCACGGATCCTATGAAGTCAAGGATTTAAAAGGGGCCAATATACCTTGGGATTAGCTTCCCTTTCTTCCTGAATCACATGACTCTCTTCCATGGAGATATTTGAAGGAAGACTTTATCTCCAACGTCGAACTCCAAGTCCCTTCGACGGTTTTCAGCGTAGTTCTTTTGATGACTTTGAGCAGCTTTGATGTGTTTCGGGATGACTTGAACCTTCTCTGTAATCTATTGAACAATATCAAGTCCAAGTAGCTTTCTTTCTCTAACTTAATCCCAACAGGTTGGAGTTCTACATCGCTTTCCATACAGAGCTTCATATGGAGCCATCTGAATACTCGAGTGGAAGCTATTGTGGTAAGAGAAGTCAACCAATGGGAGATGTTGATCCCATCCACCTTTGAATTCTAGAGAATAGGCTCTAATCATATCATTAAGAATCTGAATAGTCCTTTTAGATTGGCCATCAGTTTGGGGGTGATAGGCCGTGCTGAAATTTGATTCAGTACTCAAAACATGTTGAAGGCTCTTTCAGAATTTAGATGTAAGCCTCAGATCACGGTCAGAGACAATTGAGAGAGGAACACCGTGCAGTCTCACCACTTCCTTCACATATATATTTTTAAGTTGTTCAAGTGAGATATATTCCTGAATAGCGATAAAATGGGCAGTCTTGGTGAGTCGGTCAACCACAACCCATATCATATTATTTCCATTTGACGTCTTCGGGAGACCTGTGACAAAGTCCATAGTAACATTTTCCCATTTCCACATGGGTATAGGCAATGGTTGCATCATACCTTTGGACTTTTGTTGCTCAGCTTTAACTTGCTGATATACCAAGCACCTTGATATATATTCCCCAATCTCCATCTTCCTGTTATCCCACCAGAAGTGTTCCAGGAGATCACGATACATCTTGGTACTCCCAAGATGGGTAGAGAAAGTTGAGTTATGTGCATTGTCCAATAGCTCCTTCTTTATCCCGGGTGATGAAGGCACACAAAGCCGCGTTCCAAACCGAATCACACCATCATCATCGATATGGAACTGTTGCAGCTTCCCTTCCTTTACTACATTCACACTAGTAGATAAATCATTTTTAACATCATCAATTTGACATCAGTTTCTTATAAACCGATGTAAAATATTTTTTGCAGAGAAATTTTGGTGTCAGTTTTTTAAAAACCGATTCTGAAAACTAAAAAAAGTATTTTTTGCATTGGGTTTTAAAAAACCGACGCGAAAAAATAAAAAAAAATGTTTTGGCGTCGGTTTTTTTAAAAACCGATGTGAAAAAATAATACAAAAATGTTATGATGTCGGTTCTTATGATAACTGATGCCAAAAATTTAAAAACAAATTACAGTCCTATAGATAATTCCCTAAGCTTTGATTTGACTGGTCATGGAGCAAAAACGGAGTTACGGATAAAAAGTTATGGATGTTGTAAGTTGATCATCTCTAAAAGAAGTCTTAATTAAGTCCGGCATTGAAAGGCCATAACTTTTAATCCGTAACTCCATTTTAGATCTACGACTAGTCAAATCAAAGATTAAGGAATTCTATAAAACCTGGTAATTTGTTTTTAATGTTTTGTCGTCGGTTTTCATAAAAACCGGCGCCTTTTTTTTATTTTCACGTGGGTTTTGAAAAAAACCGACGCAAAAAATAATTTTTTTTTACTTTTCACGTCAGTTTTCATAAAAACCGACACCAAAATTTTGAAAAAAAATTTAAATTCCTATAGATAATTCCCTAATATTTTATTTGACTAGTCATGGAGAAAAAACGGAGTTACAGATCAAAAGTTATGGATGTTGGAAGTTGGTCTTCTCTAAAAGAAGTCTTAATTAAGTCCAACTTTGAAAGGTCATAACTTTTAATACGTAACTCCATTTTAACTGCACGACCAGTCAAAGCGAAGCTTAAGGAATTATATAAAACCTGGTAAATTTTTGTTTTATGTTTTGGCGTCGTTTTTCATAAAAACCGACACCAAAACTATTTTTTTGTTTTTGGAGTTGGTTTTTTTAAAAACCGACGCAAAAAAAAATTTACTTTTCACGTCGGTTTTAAAAAAAACAACGTGAAACATATAAATATATTTTTATCTTTTTTGCATCAATTTATTTAAAAATTGACGCCAAAAATGATATCGATTGAAATTTTTGGCATCGGTTTTCTCAAAAAACTGACACCAAAAGACCAACATATATCCTCTTTTGCATCGGTTTCAAACTAAACTGATGCCAAATAGTATTCACCAATACGTGAGATCAGAATTTCAAATTTTTTCACAACGTGCATTTAACTTTTTAAAATCCCGCCTACATTTTCATACAAATCAATCAAAAATATTTTCATTTACTATATATTAATCCATTTCTCCTTCGTTCATCATTTTCATCCTCTTCGATTCATCAAGTTTTCAATGCGGCATCAATCGTTAAATTGAATACGGTGCCTATTCTATTCATTTATTTTCTTAATTATTAATTTCCTTCATTTCTAAGCAACTCGATTAGATTTCATATAATGATGATTTACTTTTATTATCGAGTTAAAAATATAAAACATTCAGATGAGATTTACCAAGCTTGGTGTAAGTTTAATTATCGATCGTCGTTTTCATTATCGAATAAGTTCTACACTAAATATATGAGATATGATGATAAACAACATATCATTTCAATGGAATATCCAAAAACAATTGAAATATGTTTGAATTATTATGTATATTTTATATCATTTGGTGTATGTGATTTTAATTCATGTTTATCTTGTTTTCTATAAAACAAGTTGTATCAATCGAAACTTTGACATGTTCAACTTCCGACGGCTATAACTTTTGATCTGTAACTCAGTTTTAGCTCCACGAACTGTCAAATCGAATATTAGGAAATTCTCTAAAACATCAAAGAATAAAAAATTGCTTTTTGGCATCGGTTTTTTGTAAAAACCGACGCCAAAAATAAGTTTTTTCCATTTATGGCGTTGGTTTTTTTTCAAGAACCGATGCCGAAACTATTATTTCAACTTTTTTGGCGTCAGTTTTTATGGAAACCGACGCCAAAAATGGCGTGGATGAGTTTATTTGGCCTCGGTTTTTTGCAAAACCAACGCTAAAAAACAAATGAATTTTGTTTTTGGCATCGGTTTACAAAAACCGACGTAAAAAGTCATATTTTTTATGTCGGCGACTTCAACCTCAGTTAAAAACCAACCTAAAAAATAAAAAAACGACGTTAAATACCTTTTTTCTACTAGTGTCACCCACTTTTGTATATCCACATCATCACTTTCTGCTTCCTTAATATTCTCTTGGATGGAAGGTTGTGCAATCATTTGGTCAAGGTAGGATGTATCCCCTGCCCTTATGATTTCCAAATCCATTCTTTGTATATCCATAAAGATAGGTTCTTTCTCAATCCGCAACATGGATAGAGTGGTAGGTTCTTTAATGCTTAGAGCATAATCTACCTTATTCTCCTTTCCAAGATGATAGTTAATAGAGCAATCATAATCCTTGATTAGCTCTAACCATCTCCTTTGATGCATGTTGAACTCCTTTTGTGTGAATATATACATTTGGATCTTGTGGTAGGTGTATATTTCACACTTCTCACCATAAAGGTAGTGCCTCCAGATTTTCAAGGCAAAAATCACAGATGCCAGCTCTAAATCATGCATTGGGTAGTTCTGCTCATGGATCTTCAACTACCATGAGGCGTAGGCTATCAGTTTTTCATTTTACATGAGTACACAACCCAAGCCTTTCTTTGAAGCATCATTATATATCACAAAACTTTCTCCACTTTTCGGTAGTGTGGGTACATGTGTTGTGATCAGCCTTATCTTTAGTTCTTTGAATCATTACTCACATTCTTCAGTCCATACATACTTTACCCCTTTCCTTGTTAACTTAGTTTGCGGTCTTGACAATCTTGAGAATTTTCTCATAAAACGTCTGTAGTACCCAGCTAATCCAAGAAAACTACATATTTTTGTGACACTAGAGGGCCTGGGCCATTCCTCAATCACCTTTGTCTTTGATGGATCCATATAAATTTCCTCACTTGTGATCACATGTCCTAAGAACGTGACTTTCTTCATCTAAAAGTCACACTTGATGAACTTGGCGTACAACTTCTCCTTTCTCAATGTCGCCAACACAACTCTTAGATGTTCTTCATGTTCCTATTTTCTCTTGGAGTAGATGAGAATATCATCGATAAAAACTACCACAAATTTGTCGAGGTAATGTATAAAGACTCTATTCATCAAATCCATGAAGATTGTAGGGGAATTAGTAAGTCCGAAGGGCATCACCAAAAACTCATATTGCCCATACCTTTTATGGAAGGAAGTCTTCTGAATATCTTCCTTCTTTACCTTTACCTGATGATATTCAGAATTAAGATACACCTTTGAGAAGTATTGAGCACCTCTTAACCGATCGAACATGTCATCAATCCTTGAAAGAGGATACTTGTTCTTTATGGTGATCTTTTTGAGTTCCTGATAATCGATACACAGCCACATTTTTACACCATTCTTCTTCACAAAAATCATTGGTTCACCCCAAGGTGATTCACTAGGGCGTATGAACCCTTTGTCCAGATTCTCTTGCTTCTACTTCTTTAACTCCTCTAGTTAAATTGGATCCATCCTATAGGGACACTTCGATATAGGAGTAGCTCCGGGTATGAGTTCAATTGAGAACTCTACCTCACAATCTGGGGGAATTCCGGGTAACTCTTCAGGAAATACATCGTCGTATTCCCTCACAATGGGAATTTCCTCAAGGATTTCACTTTCCTTTGACTCAACCATTTGGGTGAGGTATGCTTCTTCATATGGAATCAACACCCACACCATTGAAGTATTTTTCAAGGGAGATTCATGATCTTCCTTGCATTTTTAGAGGAGCATGGGATGGTTCGGAATATGAAAAGATATATCCTTTTCATGACATTTGATATGTGCACTATATAACGAGATCCAATCCATTCCCATTATAGCGTCAAATTCCACCAAGGTAAGTATTATGAGATTTTCCAGAAGAATCTTCCCACATATGCCAATGGGAGAAGAGTCAAACACTTGGGTTGCAATGATTGCACCACTTGGTTTTTTTACAGATATCTCTACTTCAAGGTTTTGGGGATTCGATTCTATAGTTCTAGAAAACTTACAAGATATAAAGGAATGTGTAGAAATAGAATCAAATAATACTTTTTCCATTATTGAGTGAATAGGAAGTGTACCTTGTACGAGTTCATTATCGTGCTCCACCTCTGAAGTAGGGATGGCATAAGACTTCCCTTGTTCCTTTGGATTTAGTGGATGCTGATGTTGATTACCCTCAAGAACTCGATGTTTAGTGCACTGGTTTGCATAGTAACCTAGCTCTATACAATTGTTTCATTGAACCATGAGTGGTTCTCTCCTTTCATTGGATACATTCTCCTTCCTTTTCATGTCTTTTCGACACTCTTGGGCATGGTGTCCTTCTTTCCCACACTTGAAGAATTTCCCCGTCCCTTTTAGTTAGTTCTCATGGTGCAACTTCTCACATTTTTGGCATGTGGGTCGTTGATTTTTCTTCCCACCTTTGTCATTATATCCACAAGCTTGAAACTTCGTCTTTCTTTTCTTATCACCATAGCCATGGGACCATTCTACAAACTCCATCTCCGCTTTGAGATAACATCGAAAAACTTCTTCATAACTCCCAAAGTCTCAAATTTCAAGATCCTTTCGAAGGTGTGGTTTTAATCCACTAAAGAATCTATCAATTTTTCTGTCATTGTTGATAACAAAACCCGAAGCGTACCTTACAAACCTTGTGAAATTTGCTTCATAGGTTGTGACAGATTCTCCTTCTTTTTTCTTGAGCTCTATAAATTCTCTCTCCATCTTCGTATGAATAGTTCATGGGAAATACTTATTATGAAACATTATATTAAAGTTTTCCCATTCCATCTCTTCAATTTCCTCCCTTGGCTTGGTGTTCTTAATCAAATCCCACCATTGATCAGTTTCTCCGTCTAGATGATAAACGGCTAGGGTCACCTTCTCCATCTCAGAACAGCGAAGAACAGAAAATATCTTCTCCATGGAGTTAACCCATAGTTCTGCAACTAGTGGATCGGACGATCCACTAATCGTCGGTGGTCGTTGCCGCATAAAACATTCGATAGCCAGTTTCTCCCTCTTTGGTGAAGGAGGATGTTCCCCATTATTATGGTTATTGTTCATAACCTGAGATATTTGGGTAATCATCTCCATTAAGTTTTTAACTCCACCTCCCAAATCATTGGGGATGTCATTTGGGCAATCGTTGCATTGGCCCTTGCACGATTTGTTGGTCTGATTTCTCCAGGTTCCCACCATTTTCTAAAATAGAAAATGTTAGAACAAAACATAAGTAAACAAGTCATGAATAACATATTAATTTAAACAATTTATACCAAAAACATAACATATGGGATCCCTATGAAAATATTCTTGTGTGCTTATTTGTACTTAGTCTCATGCTAGAGGTTTTCTCTAGGGTTCACTAATCCTAATTCACAAATTAACTAAACCTTTCCTCTGATACCAACTATAGAAACCTATACTTTTCTTACATTACTATTCCATCATTTTAAAGGTAATAAACATAATATTATTACACATAGAGGATCCAACGGTTTAGTGTCTTGGGCAAACTAGGACCATACATAGCAATTACAACATCAAGCATAAACATTTATTTAATTTCTTATTCTCTAGCTTATTATTGTCACTTGTCCTCTCCTTATTATATGTAGCCATCTAAGGATATACATAAAAATGGGTGATATAAAAGCCCA
Organism: Viscum album; assembly: GCA_963277665.1. Lineage (NCBI taxonomy): Eukaryota > Viridiplantae > Streptophyta > Magnoliopsida > Santalales > Viscaceae > Viscum > Viscum album. The sequence goes on from OY728161.1 coordinate 1,614,840,210, forward strand.
GTAAGAGGATAGATAAGAAGAATATATAATAAGGTGAACATAATCATGACATGGGTAATGAAATCATGAACATGAGTGTGACATAAATAAAACACTTGAAATGTGGCAATTCATAAAAGTGAAACATCATGTTTTAGTGGTTAAATACCACAAATACTTGTGAACCAAGCTAGAATCTTGTTCACACATCATTTCACATTTACTCATGAGATTAGTCACTTTACCCAATGCATTGGAGCACTGTATAATTCTGGGTTCACCCGTCACTTTGAAACATTCATATTGCGCTATATAATTCCAGGTGCACCTGTCACATCATAACATTATCATTATCATGATTGCCACATAGAAAACATATCAAAAATGAAAATAAATAACCCATGTAAAGGAATTGTCTTCATCACATAAGAATACATTCATAATCTTTGGGTTCCCAAAAGAAAGAGGGAACAACATACATGATACAAGAACCATCAACCATGATTGAAAGGTAAAAGTATAGTTCTTAAAAGAAGAGTTCTTTTGGAAAACATTTGGTTTGACATAAAATTCATTAGAAAACATTTATATCCCAAAAAATTTAAGATAATTATGGAGAAATTATCTTTAAGGAGTAACCATATCAAAATAGAGTGAAAGAGGGAGAACCGGAAGGAAGAAAATTGGGTTCGAGATTTCCCCTTGCCTTGTATCTGAATGCTTCCTTCCCTTTAATGTCCTTTATAATGAAATTATATTAATTAATTAGAAATAAATAACTTTTTATAAATTAATATGGTTCATTATGGTTCCATTAAGTTATATAATGTGCCTTTGGATGAGTTAAAGAGTATAAAAACATTGTTCGGGAATGTTTGTTTTTATGGTTTTCTTGAGTGGTTCACTTGTATTCTTAAATTGAAGTTTGGGTAGAACATGGGTAAACATACAGAACTGATATTACATGTTATTAATGAGATTACAGGAGTTATAATGATCCTATAGTTAATCATATTATATCCATGTGGATGAATCATTAGATAATAATTAAATGATGATTGTTTGGGTTAATTTGGGCGGTTTTTCGATCACAACGAACATGTTTTAATTTATCACTTAGTAATATGTTCATAAGTCAGTTCCAGAACTTTAAATAGGACATAATACATATAAAATATTATGTTTCAACCATAAAATGGTTTCATTACCAGATCTGAAGGTAGAAATGGAAGAATAAGGCATGTCGTTCTTGAAGGTGATAAATTAACACCTCACGAACAACGTTCTCTTTAATAAAATAAAAGGAAGAGGGAAAGGGGGTTGGATGATATAATATCCCATTAGAATCATAAAATTATAGTATATGTATAATAATGGAGTTACAATACCATTTTTATAATGTTAGGTGGTGAGATATCAAGAAATGAACTTGAACTTGAAAAAAAATTAAAGGAGAAGAGGGAGAGAAATTACCTCTTGAATCCTTCTCTTGAGAACCTCCTTAAGGGACTAAGCTTGGTCTTTTGATGAAACCATCAACTCTTGGATGTTGGGGATGGGTTAGGTAGGATGTTTGGGCAGAGTTTAGAGATGTATTGTATCTTGAGAGGTGTGAGGGAATGACGGTGTGGAGGGTGGTTTTTATAGTGGAGGGGAGGGGTAAATTTTGAATATTTAATTCATTATTTTATTATTTCGCTCAAGACAACCAATATTATTATTTCATGTGACCCCTAATAGTAATAGGTTCATGTGAGTTCGAAACAAGTGGCCTTGAATCACTTGTGATTTCATGAATAGTGTATTTAACTGTTAAATTGTATATAGGGTATTTTACCTTATTTCACTATTCATCAAAAATTCGAGTTTTTCAGAAAAATACCAAAAATTTACCCTAACCATTTTTTGACGTGTATAATTCAAAAATGAATTCCATTTTTCAAAATTAATTTTCTAAATATTATTAATTTAATTTATAAATAAATTCGAAGTTATTTTGAAAAATAACAATCTTAAAGGTGCACTTAGTTTTATTTCTCATTGAAGAATTAATTAAGATCTCATTATCTTATTGTCTTAGGAAAATAAAATAATATTATTATTTACTATTCATAAGGTTCATTTTACTATTCATTTTACTATTCATAAGTGTATGTTACTATTCACCAAAAAAATAAGTTTGTTCTATCAGACTCCAAAAATCATCTTGAACACAACTGTGTATGTCAGATTTTCAAAATTCCAAACACAGAAGTGACAAACATTTGTTTAACGGTAACTTATCACTTAGTAGTTCATTATGTTGTGCATTCATGTGATTTTATGACATAATTTTAAGAAGGGAATTTTTATTGAAAAACTTTGGGTTGTTACTATTTTAGGTGGCATTCGGGTCCGGGACGTTACAAAGTGGTATCAGAAGATTTTTTCTGGATTAAATTACTATTTGAGAAAATTGGACATGGATAGGAAGGAATAGGTATTTGGTAATAAACTATTCCTGGGAGTAGCTACCCCACGTATAGGGAAAACCCTAATTTCCTCGAATTGAGTTCTGATTTTCTGGATTTTGGACTATTATAGTTTATTTGATTTCACTGTTTGGTGAAGCACTTGATTTATGCTATTACAATTGATGAAATTTTGGGTTCTATTTTAGTTTCAACTCAGTGAGATGAGGGTGTGGAATCTCATTCATCATATAAAAACTTGTTTGAATCACATTCCATGAATTATTCCATTCCATTTCAGATGCATTAGATATTTCATGTTGTTGTGATAGTTGATGTGATAGTTGTTCCTATTGTTGTGTTATTAGGGTGTGGTAGATAATGGTGTGATGTCCTCATTCAATACACAAGGAGGATGGGCCCTTATTAATTGGTAAATGATAGACCGATGTAATGTAAATGCTTAAATTAATTTATTACATCTATGGTTTTAATGGGAACCACGTTTTGGGTTCCTGAGTTTTTATGGGCCCTCATGGATTCATAAATTGGTAAACCCATGGTGGAATTTCTTGGGTAACTAAATGTGAACTTGAATGTAAATGAAAACATGAATGGTGAATAGATACTTGACCTAGAACTGGCTTTTGAGTTTGCAAGAGGAATAGTTTCTAGTGGTTCGTTGGTTGTTCTTTATACAGTCCTGGATTTAGGAGCAGTTTGTGGGTTTGACTTGGTTTCTAGGAGGGTTTTGATGTATTCTGCACTTTTTATCCTTGTGCTTTGATGTTGTGGCTTCATGAGGTGTGTATTTGGCATTGTAGATACATTCCACCATGATGACCTTTGGTGGTACGTCGTGTTGGTGGAGATGACCATACTTTGGAGATGTTGGGCAGTGGGATACTGCTTGATCCTCTTATAGTTCCATTTGCGGCACCTGAGGTTGTTCCGAACATAGGTGTTGAGGGATAGTTCTGTGAGGGTTTCATACGCTATATAGAAACTTTCCAGGGAGCACCGCAACTAACCTTGACTATAGATGAGCTGACATTGGTGTTCTGGCAGCATCATCCTCCTACATTCTTAAGGTATGGTGGACCACAGACTGCAAAGCTATGTCTAGAGACCATGTTTGTGATTTTTGATCATATGGTGACGCATCTAGAGTGGAGGTTCAAGATTGCGACTTACATGCTACATGGACCGACAAAGCGTTGGTGCGATGTTTTTAATGTGGATGATGGGTTGCAAAACATGGGTTGGGATGAGTTCCAAACCTTCTTCTACAACTAATTTTACCCTAAAACTCTACGATCAGAGTGGGCTAGTGAGTTCTTGCATTTAGAGCAGGGCACAATGACGGTTATGGAATTCTCAACACGCTTTATGGAGCTGCAACATTTTGCGCCGATGTATCTTACTGATGAGCTTTTGAGGGTCAGGAACTTCGAGGAAGGTCTCATACATGATATTAGATCTCAGTTCCATGTGTTCAAGTTTCCTTCTATCACTGATATTGAGAATCAGGTGCTAATTACAGAGCATAACCTATGGTAAGTTGGGAGTACATAATAGGGGAGTGTTGTTTCTTGCCCCAATGGATCTAAGTCTTCTGGAAGGAAGAACCATTTTGAGGCTTCCTGTGACATGAGTGCTAGACAGGTTGTGGGTGCAGGAATCTTGGTGCCTTACATCAATGTGGTAGGTATGGACACATGAAAAATCAGTGCAACTGCGACCCAATCGAGTGTCGAGCTTGTGGTAGGATGGGACACATGCAACAATTTTGCAGGACCTTCCCTCCAACTATGAGTGGTAGGGAGTCAGCTCAGACATCATGTTTAGGAGAAGGTTCTTCATCTCCATGATAGGCTGGGAGTTGGAGTAGTGCAGGCCAGTCAGGCTAGGGTAGTGGTGGTTGTGGTTGTGGTAGCCATACACCGGGTTGTCAGAGACAGTAGGGCAGATTAGCTTAGGGTAGCCAGATAGGGTCACAGGGCCATGGTACAAGCCATACATATGCAGTGGAATATACCCAATAGGGGAAGGATCCTAGAATATCTATAGTGATAGGTACGATCTTAGTATATTCTACTATTTCATCTTCTCTTTTCGATATTGGTTCCTCTCACAGCTTTATCTATGCACAGGTGGTAAAGAGCCTTTGGCTTTTTATTTTTCTTTTTGATGGTGTTTTGAAACTACACACACTGTTGGGAGTTTGAAAAAGTGATGTACACTTGTGTATAGAGTTTCCCCTTAAGGTTGGTGGGTGCCACTTTCTCTACAGTTTATATTTCCTTGAGTTGAAGGGTTCGATTTCATTCTCAGAATGGACTGGCTAGTAGCTTATCGAGCATACGTTGACTGTTATCACTGGAGGGTGACTTTCACATCACTATAGGGTTCAGTGTTTATTAAAAAAGGATAATGGGTTTTCCAGGTGTGTAGAGATGGACCTGAGCATTGTGGTCTCAGTAGGATGACAGCCCAGATTACTAGTTTGTATCTAGATAATCAGGGAGTGAGTCAAGCAAACCTTCCTCTAGTGGTTGAGAGCTTTAGGGATTTCTTTCCCAACAGCTTTTCTGGGTTACCTCATGAGAGAGAGGTGGATTCCTCCATCTATCTAGTTCCAGGAGCTTCATCTGTATCCATTCCTCCTTACAGGAAGGCTACGACAGAGTTACAGGAGCTTGAGAGGCAACTAGAGGATTTGGAGGTGAAGGGGTTTATCAGACCTAGTACTTCTCTGTGGGGTTCACCGGAACTTTTTAAGAAAAAGGTGGACAGAAATCTTTGGCTATGTGTGAATTATCATAATCTGAGCCACTTTCCGGTTGAAAACCGATATCCTTTTCCATAGATAGATGACCTGTTTGATCACCTTCGAGGCGCTGGAGTGTTCTTGAAGATTGGCTTGTGGTCAGGATATCACTAGGTGTGGGTTCGACCTACAGGCATACCTCATACAGCCTTTCATATTAGGTATGGGTTATAAGAGTATCAGGCTATTCCGTTCAGTCTCACAAATGTGTGAAAAAATTTCATGACATTGATTAATCAAGTGTTCCATCCTTACATAGATTCTTTTGTGGTGGTTTTCATGGATGATATCTTGGTGTATTCTCACAATCAAAATGATCATGCCAACCATCTTGGGATCAGTTTGAATACACTAAGAGAGCATTAATTATATGATATGATCACAAAATTCCACTTTTTAATGGATCAGATTCACTTCTGAGGACATATCATCTCAGAGACAGGAGATCCAGTAGACCCAGAGAAGGTGATAGATGTAGTTTCCTATGAAAATCCCAAGAATGTTTTTGACCTACAGAGTTTCCAAGGGAAATATGGCTACTATAGGCATTTTATATAGGACATATCACACTTATAATCACCATTGACATGCATGACTAAGAAGGGTGTGATGTTTGTGTGGTCAAAATCTTGTGAGACAGCCTTTCAGGAGTTGAAAGGTAGGTTGACATCAGCACCTATCCTAATACTTTAAGATAAGGGAAATATCTACATGGTGTATTGTGAAGCTATAGGTATTGGGTTGGGGGTAGTGTTGATGTATGGAGATCTATTCGTGGCATACGGGTCTCAGCAATTGATCCCTCATGAGAAGAACTACCCTATGCACAATCTCAAGTTAGCTGCAGTTGTTTATGTACTGCACTATTAGAGGCACTATTTTCTAGGAGATCATTTTTTTGGAGTTTACAGACCACAAAATCCTCAGGTATATCTTTATGTTTCATGGTATAAATTTAAGGTAGTGAATGTGGGAGGAGTACCTAAATTCCTCTAACTTTGAGCTTTCCTACATGCCTAGCAAGGGCTAATGCACTGAGCAGGAGGAATCAGATACAGGCAGTGGAACTGGCCAGTAGCGAGTGGTAGCTAATGGCATTGTTTTCTGAGATGCATCTGAAGGTGCACGAAATACATGGGTAGACTTTTATATCATCCTTAGATGTTACCTCTACCCTACTGGACAAAGTTTGGATAAGGAAACTATTAGATTCTAAAGGCCTATTTCTATAGGAAGGCATAGAAGGCGAGGACCCTTCTCCTTGTTATATGGTAGGCATTGATGGGATCTTTCATATCCATGGATGTGTATGGGTTCTAATGGATATCTGGGAGGAGTTGATGTGGGAGTTTCATGATTCATCTTTGGCAGTGCATCCTGGAGTTACCAAGATGTATCGTGACTTGCGATGTCAGTACTAGTGGCTGGGAATGAAGAGAGAGGTAGAAAGTGTCATTATGGTGTTACACCTGTTAGTAGGTGAAGGTAGAATATCATTGGCTAGATGTTCTTTTATAGTAGTTACCTATTTCAGAGTGGAAATTGGATGATGTCGCAATGGATTTCATGACGGGTTTGCCGAGGTCTCCTCAAGGAAACGATGTTGTGTGGGTTGTTGTTGATAGGCTTATAAAGGTCGCACAATTCTTGTTGATCAAAGAGACCTTCATGGTTGATGATCTTGGAAATTTGAACATCTAAGAGGTGGTACGACTTCATGGGGTCTCACACATTATCATCTCATATAGGGACACCCAATTTACATCTCTTTTCTGGAAGATTTTTTAGAGGGTTCTGGGTACACAGGTGATTCTGAGTACATCATACCACCCTCAGACTAATGGCTAGTTAGAGTGTACAATACAGGTGCTAGAGGACATGCTGCGAGCATGAGTCCTAGATTTTGGGGGCTCTTGGGAGAGGCACATTCCCATGGTTGTGTTCTCTTACAATATTAGTTATCTAGCGGCGATATTTATGGAACCTTATGAAGCTTTATACAGTAGGTCATGTCGTTCTCCCCTATACATATTAGAGGTAGGAGAGGCAGCTTTGCTTGGACCACGTCCCATGCAGGAGACTTCTGAGCAATTCCAGTTGATTTATAAGTGGATGGATATTGCACAATCTCATCAAAAATTTTACACTGATCAATGGAGATAAACTCTAGAGTTTGAAGTCATGGATTGGGTTTTCTTATCTGTTTCACTGAGGTTGGGACACAGGCAGATCAGGAGATAGGGTAATATTTCACTGAGATATGTCAGGCCGTTTGAAATTCTGGAGAGAGTCGGGTCAGTTTTTTTAGTTGTAGTTACCTTAGAGGTACTGAGCCATGCACAATGTATTCTGTGTATCTCAGTTTTGCTACTATCACTCAAACTCATCCAACGCTTTTCATCCCAAAGCGGATGAGCTTTAGGTTGATGCTTCCTTTGAGAAGCATTTGATTCATATAGTTGACAAGAGAACGAAGGTTCTTTGAGGCTGGTCAGTTCCTCTAGTATGGGTGCTATAGAATAATGGACATTTATAAGATGGGACTTGTGAGACGGAGATGACTTATGTGCTCAGTGGAAGGAGTTACTCTCAAATGAATCTTGACCACCATTCAGAGAGCAATTCATGGACGAATATCTATAAGGGGGGATATTGTAAGAACCTGGGTTCTCATATGAGGTAATAACCCTTTTATTTTCTATTAAAATGCCTTAATATAGACTTATATGAATTCTTAACTTGATGATGGGTGTTTTGGAGGTTTATGGGGCTTGTTCAGAGGCAATAACCAAGTTTTGGGATGAAAATGACAGAGTACATGGTTTGCATACAGCTTACGTACAGTTACTCTAAACCATGCGAGATGTCTGAAAAGTGATGGTTTTTAGGTAGAGCATTCTGCATGGTTATTGTATGGTTAGTAAAATTGTGTGAGGTAACCATGAAAAGTGGCACTCATAGGTAGAGAGGTACGATTGGTTTCTGCATTGTTTGGGAAACTGTGTGACCCTACTGTGTGATTATGTAATTTTTTTAAACAAATTCATTTTTAAGTCCATGTTGGTTTTTTTTCACTCACGTATAGTGGACCTCCCATAGATCTACCCTTTGGAGCCTAAAGTAGGATTTGAGCCCCTTCCTCCATCCAATATCCCTTTTAATTTTTGTTCATCTCTACATATCTGCATCGGTAAGGCCTACACTCCTTTTTAGTCATTCTTGATTCTTCAGAACAACGACTGTACTATTTTGATTTAGGCTCGTATTCCCTAATATTTCATTCTTTATCTATTCTTTAGATTTATTCCAAACCAGGAAAAATAAAGTCTTGATGTTGGATGATATATCTAATAGTGAGGCGTGGTAGTCGGTATATACCTTCTTTTGCTTTTCTTGATGTTTTTCGGGCATTTGGCCATTTCACCATCCATCAGACGTTTCAGTGAGGTCTCATTTTTTAGCAAGTACCTTTTAATAGCTATAGTTGGACCTTTTGAGGTTGACTATGTGTCTTGTTTAGGTGATTTGGAACTCGTTTCTCATTTCAAGGTCACCCGAAGGGTGAGCCTTAGGAAAATACCTTTTTATTTCTATTAAAACCACCCAAGGGGTGTGTGCTTGTGCTTTCCTAGTTATAGGAAGCCTGTTAATGACTTGATAGATTGAATAGCTTGCTTAAGAGATGTACTACCTCCTCGACTAATGAATATCATGTTATGAATTGTCTATTTTGAAAGCTTGGATTAAATGAAATGTGTTGATATGGGTGGGTATAACTATATGAAATGACTAATGGCGTGTTAAATGGTTTATGTGGGAGGGTAGGCCCATATGCTTGTTTTGATAAATGGTTTGAATGAGTGGGTATACTCATGGATTATGCTCATTGATGTGAGTGGGTATACTCACATGTTATTGAGTGTTAATTTTGGAATGATTGAATGCTTGATTGAATGGTTTGATAGATTCCATGGACTGCTCTCCATGGATCTGGAACATGGTAGTGGATGCCTTGGGTTGACTCTGCCCTTGGGTCTTGATTCCACGGGATGCCTCGGGCCTTACTACCCCATAGATCCTGCTTCCATGGTCTCGCATAAGACTTTATATTGCCATGCTCCTAGGAACCCAACCAGTGCCTAATTGAGATTCCACTAGGGATTCCCATGGGACTCGATGGGATAAATTGGACAAGTTCCTTAGATCTGGCCCTCCATTCTCTAGATATTTTATATAGATGCCTTGGTCTGCTGACACCCTGGATCTATCCCATGAGGTCTTCTCTTCATATGGCGTGGTCATGGGATGCTACATTCACTATGCGGCATGGTCGTGGGATATGTGAATTCTCTATACAACATGGCTATGGATTTCTTTACACAGATGGATGTACGACATGTTCATGTGCTTTGCTTGTTTACTTTTCTTTTATCTGCCATATTAAGTGGTGACTCTTTTTTAGGTAGCCTTGAGGGCTGGTTGGTTTTCTTATTATAGTAGACATATTCCATGGGAATTTAATTTACCTTACTAATTTTTTTACACTTTCTATAACTTTATTAGAATTTTTGTTAGAACTGTATAGACCTGGGTGGTTTCCAACTAATATGTTTATCTCACACCCTGTTTCGGCCTCCTTGGTGACTCAAACAGATTATATGATTGCAGGAGATGATAGGGGAAAGCACCCTAGTATAGGTTGTTGATTGTGAATTTAGAGTAGGGGAGAATAAGAACAAGCTGAGGCATGTGATGCTATGATACCATTTTGGTCTTTTGTTCTTTTTGGGATACTTGAACTATATTTTCATATACTATTCTAGCTAATTTCTAGATAATTGTACCATCTTCATCATTTTTTTATATGAGACACTTCTGGCTATTGATATACATTCAAGTCTTGTCTTACTTTCAGTTTTCTGCTATTTATTTCACTTCCTCTATTATATATATATATATATTAATTCTATTGTGAAACTCTGGTAATGAGGGAATGGTATCCCCACTAACTCACCTAGGCCCTCACTGCTAGTCAGAAGCCTCGGGAGTTTGGGGAGATACACTTGAGTCCATGTGACCAACCGGGTTCTGGGAACCATTTCAGGTGGAATCTGGGTCCGGGATGTTATAAAATTGTGCAGCCTTCAGGCATGTGATGGTGCTACACATACCATGTCATTTAATTTCTTCATTATTTCTTATGTCTAAATTATTTTTATTTCAAACTTTTTTCTACTTTTTTCGGTTTTTTATGTTTTATTTTATTATAAATTAATTATGAATTATTTTTATCCTAGGTGAATTTATTTTAGAATGTTGAAAATTAAATTTATTGATGCTTTAATGCATGCTTTTTATCACCATATAACACATTCACTGCATCTTTTCTATACATTTGAATATATTTTTTTATGATTTTTTAGAATGCTATAGAATTTATGTTAAATTTATAAAACAAATTTCAATGTGTTTTTAATTTCTTAAAATTATATTTACTATTTCAATATATAATGTATAAAATTTGAATTTATTTTTACATGGTCAACTTTCTTTCAATATTCATGGATTTATTTGACTCGGTAGTACAAAATTAGTTTATATGTTAAAATTATCAATTGTTTGAATTGTTTTAATTGTTTCAAATAATGTATTTAAATTAGTTTTAATTATTTCAATATTTCTCAAATAATTTTTACCTTCTATAAAAATAGTTGTCTCTTTTAATATTATTGAATTATTTTAACCATTTTCTCAAATTCTCTTTAGATGCCATAGCTTTGCATAATTTACAAGTGACACAAAGGATTCTTGGAAGAGATAAATTTACAATAAAATTATTATATATGAGAAAATATGAAACAATGTGGTAAAATAAATTAAACTTTGAAAAACATTAAGTGATATTTTTTATTATGCCTACCATTGCTATCAGTTTCTCAAGGACTATACAAAAATTTCTTCGACTTCTACTACCTTGATGAGACGAGTTGATCTAATACTCGAGATCCAGTACAAGCGATTCTTTGTTTTATCTTTCTATTCCATACAATACTCTTATTTATGTAGCAATTATTCTCATCTCTCGCATGTTCTTTCTCTCTCGACTTATGATTTTCCAAAAAAAAGTGTTAGGAATGTGGGTTGTCCATGTAACTACCATGGTGCAGTGGTATACTTTTATTTTTAGTAGTAGTTAGGTTGGGGTTTTTGTGGGTTGAGGGTTAGAATTTGGGGTATTAAATAAGGGGGAAAATTATATAATAGGGGAAGAAATCTATTTTGAGTAGTCTCAACCTAGCTTCTGGATGTTTTCGGTCTTTACGAGGATTGACTAGGGATTCAAGAGTGTTGTCTTCTCCGAGAACATCTCTTTATATATTCATTATTCTTCATCTTACTATTTTAATTTGCTACTAGAATATAGATATAAATGCATTGTTTTATTCCATTTCTTCTCCCTTATTATTTTGTTCAAACATCGTTAGGAGATAGTCCTAAAAATATTGGTTCTTTCATTGAGTTCTTGGATGTTGCAAAAATTGTGGGCTGCTTGAATCTTTTCCTCTACCTTCTTGGATGCCGAGTTTGTAATGTCCTGACCCCAGTTTCCTAGAGTTGGTTCCATAATTCATTACATTGGCATGATTATAAGAAAAATTTATCCCAAAGCAAAAAATAGTTTAGTTGTTTTGAAAAATCAGATACTAACATAAGTTCAACATTACAACGTGAAAAGGAATACAATATATAAATTCCTTTGACAACATCCCTAACTCATAGGTTATCCCCGAATGTAATTCATAACATACCTCTTCATGTACTGGGAAAATAAAACATAAGAAAGGAGTTAGATAAAATGCTTAGTAAGGTTAATCAATATATCATAAGATATCATAAACATAAACATTAGGCATGGTGAATAATTAAAAACACATGCCTTTAGAGAAAACTTGAACACATTATGGTAGGAATAAGAGTTGAATGAATACTTCCATAATAAAGAATAATCATGGGTATTCTACTAATAAAATAACCACATGAACATTCAATTAATATTTTCATAATGAGGTAATTTATAATTCCGGACATCATAACCATACTATCAAGCCCTCGTTCCAAGACTATAAATAACAATTTTTTGAAGGCCTCATGCCAAGACTGTAGTTTGTCTCATGGGAACTACCGATGCATCGAGGGGATATAGAGAGCCACACGTGTCACTTACTAAGTCCGATGAATTCCTCATATGAATGGGGATAAGCATAAACAAAACATATGTTCATTTTGAAACTAACATATAAAATGTAAATAACATTCCCCGAACATTAAACACAAACACTAACCATTCAGAGTAAATTGGTAAATGGTTTTAAGATAGCACATCCACAGTCAAACTAATCATAAACCATTCAATAGAATATGGTAGATGATATCATGAAATATTAATCCCAATAATACATAAGAATAAATAAGAGTGCTGAAATAGATGAAGATACTTTTATAAAATTATCGAGTAATTATTGAGATAAATACACTTTTAATTTGAAAAAAAAGAGTTCTTTTTGAAAAATTATTTGTATAAAGACATATGTAAAGTAAGATATTATATTAACAATAAAATTATTGATTTTATAATGAAAATGGTTTCTAAAAACATAATATACAGTGCCCTTGAAAATAAGTACGAATTTGAGAAATTCCCTTGAATCGGGCTTGTATTTCGGGAAGAATTTTTGAAAGATCCTTTTAAAACAAATAACATACCATTAATGAATGTAGGATTCTGGTTGGTACACATATATATATAATTAAAATATAATTTATGAGGATTACATATTAATAAATAAGAATTTAATTGAGGTAAGTAGGGCATAAGAGTAACCCGAATGAAAATGGATGTTCGGGTAGAAAACCCTTACCTTATGTATGATGGTGTTCTTAACTTGATCTTAGTGTCCTAGATGGAAAAATTAAATTAAATAATTGATATATATAGAGCCAATTATTTATATAATTGATTTATTATATCCCTGTTAAGTTTATTAATGGCCTTATTTATGGGTTTAAGAGGTTGGTTTTTATTGTTTGGGAGCATTTGCTTCCTTGGTATTCATGACCGGTTTACTTATATACATGTAAGGATAAACATGCATGATTAGAATGTTGATCCAGAATATAAGTTTTATTTTATTTTTGAAAATCCAGAAGATTATATGGTTATAAGATTCATTTAGTTATTGAGAGTGAAGATGAATCCTTATATAAAAAATTAATGATAATTGTTTGGGTTAATTGGCAATTTTTGATCACAACAAACTCATTTTTATTTATAAATTATTATCATGTGTAATAAAATATAAAATAACCTTAAATAAGATATAATACATATATTATAGTCTATATCAACCATCAAAATTGTTTCATGACCATAATTAAAGACGATAATAGAAATTGAAATCCTGTCATCCTTGAATGTGATAAATCTACACATCCCGGGTGGTGTTTTCATTTATAGTACAAAATAAGGGGAAAGGAGAGATGATGATGAATTAGTCCATTATCATAAAAAATTCCAGTACATGTATGGTAATATAGTTATCCTAACATTTGGATGAATGTTTATTTGGAAAGAAAAGAATGAATGGAACCTGAAATAAAAAAAATGAAAAGGGGAATTTACCTCTTGAAGTCAACTTCCTTTAGAGCCTCTTTAGGGGAGAGGTTTTGGACTTTTTATGAGACCAAGGGATGGTAGACTTAAGGAAGGATCTTGGGAATAGTTTTTTTAGAATTTAGACAAGTCACAAGGCTTGAGAAGAGTGAATAGAAGGGGGAGTGAGGGTGGTTTTTATAGTGGAGGAGATAAGAGTTTTTCCATTAATTTATCATTATTTTATTATTTTGGCTCAAGACTATCAATAGACCGGATTATTTTGACCCAGAATATTAATATGTTTATGTGATTTTGAACCAATAATCATTTACATCATCCATGACTCAAGAATTATGCATAAATTTTTTTTATTTTTCAAATTTTGTAAATTAGCAAATTTCTCTATTCACAAAAAATTTATATATTTCAAAAAAATATCAAAAAATCACTCTAACCATTTTTAAATGTATAGAATTAAAAAATGAAATCCTTTTTCTGAAACTAATTTTCTAAATATTATTAATTTAGTTATTAAATAAAATCATAATTTATTCAAAAAATAACAATTTTAAAACTATAATTAATTTTATATCACATTGAAAAATTAATCAATATCTCATTATCTTATGACCTTAAGATAATAAAATAACAATATGATTTACTATTGTTAAGGGTCGTATTACTATTCAAAATTCTATGTTACTATTCACCAAAAAAATTTGTCTTATCAGACTCTAAAAATCTTACTGAACGTAACCGTGTAAGTTAGTTTTTTGAAATTCAAATCACAAAGGTGTAAAAATTATGTTTAAGGTCTCGGTTGTAATAAATTGGTCTTTTTTTGATACTCAAAGTTTCATGCATTAAATATTAAATTTATTTATAAATCATTTCGTTGTTACATTCTCCCCCCCCCCCCTACAAAAAAATGTCATCCTCGAAATTGCTGGAATGTTATCTAACAAAAAGATTTGGGTAGTTCTTCATCATAAGTTCTTTAGGATCCCATGTTTCCTCTACAATTTTATGATTTTTCCAATGTACCTTTACCATCAGATTCATCCAATTCCTCAACACCTATTCCTTAGTGTCTATAATCTAGGTAGGCTCTTCATAGTAAGATAAGTCAGGTTCCAGTTCTATACCTTGAGAAGTGAGGACATGTGTTGGGTCTGGCATGTACTTTCTCAATAATGAGACATGGAACGCATTTTTCACCTTATAAATACTAGGTGAAATTGCCAAATGATAAGCCATAGCTCCAACTCTTTCCAGAATTTTAAAAGGGTCGATTTACCTAGGGCGTAGTTTCCCTTTCTTCCCAAATCTTACAACATCCTTCCATGGATATACTTTTATGAAAACATTATCTCCCCCTTAAAATTCCAAATATTTCCATCGATTATCAGTATAGATATTTTGACTTATTTGTGATTCTTTGATATGGGTTTGAATAGTCTTTACCTTTTCTTTTGTTTCCTTCACAATCTCTGAACCCACAACCTTCCTTTCACCAACTTCATCCAAACATGTTGGTGTATAACGTATCTTTCCATACAATGATTCATATAGTGCCATTTGATTTCTAGAATGGAAACTATTATTGTATAGAAACTCAACCAAAGGTAAATACTGATCTCACACACATTAAAAATCTAGTGAGTATGATCTCAACATATCTTCAAAAGTTTGGATCATCCTTTTTGATTGCCCATCAGTTTGAGGGTGATAGGCAGTACTCAAACGAAGCATAGTATCCAAAAAATTGTGAAGACTTTTCCAAAATTTTGATGTAAATCCAGGATCGCGATCATACAGTATTGAAATAGGTTCTACATGAAGTCTTACTACCTCATTGATATAGAGTCTTACAAGACACTCTATTAGAAAATGCACTCTTATAGTGAGGAAATGTGCATATTTCCTAAGTCGATACACAGTTACCCATATTTCATCATTATTTATTGGATTTCTAGGTAATCCAAAGACAAAATTCATAGTTATTTCATCCCATTTTCATGTAGGAATATTTATAGGTTTAATGAATCATATAGAATGTTGTTGTTCATGTTTCACTTGTTGAAAGACTAAACATGTTGATACATAATCAGTAATTTTCCACTTCATGTTGTCCCACCAAGAAATGTTACTTAAAATATCTATGCATTTTAGTACTATTGGGTTTTATATATTAATTTGAGCTATTTACATCATCTAGTAACTCCCTTTTTGAGCTCGGGTATTGAGGGAACATATATCATCTTCCCAAATTTCAGAATTCCATCTTCACATACAAAGTCAACAAACTTCCCATATTTCACAGCATTAATTTTCTTTTGGATGTTCTTATTATCAGGTTGAGATATTTTAATCCTTTATAATAAATATGGTTGGGAAACCAATTGAAAAATTAATGATGTTTCACCTTCTCTGATAATTCGTATATTCATCCTTACTAGATCCATGAATACATGATCCCTTTCAATCCTCATTTTGTTTAACACTCAATGATCCTTCCTACTCAATTAATAAGCTACCTTATTTTCCTTTCTTAGGTGTCAGTGTATGGAACAATTATAATACTTGAGTAGTTTGAGCCATAACCTTTTCCTCATGTTAAGTTCTTTCTGTGATAAGATATATATTAAATTCTAGTTATCCGTATATATCTCACACCTTTCTCTGTAAAGATAGTGTCTCTATTTCTTCAAAGAAAATATTATATCTGCAAACTCAAGATCATGAGTATGATAGTTTTTTTCATAAATTTTTAACTTCCTTGATGCATAGGAAATAACTCAGTCATTCTCCATAATGACACAACCAAGTCCTTTCTTTGATGCATCACTATAGATAACAAACCCATCATTCTCCGATTGTAGATTTAGGATCGGATCATTCACTAATCTCCTATTTAATTCTTCAAAACATTACTTACATTATTTTTTCCACATGAACTTAACCCATTTATGAGTAATATTGGTTGTTGGGTTGGCTAAATGGGTGAAGTTCTGAAAGAAATGTCGATAATAAACCTAATAAACCAATAAAACTATGTACCTCAATTATGTTCATTGGAGTAGGACATTCTTGAACAACCTTTATTTTCATAGGATAAATAGATATTCTATCCTTAAAGACAATTTTTCCAAGAAAGGAAACTAATTGAAGCCAAAATTCATATTTTCTAAACTTCCCTTATAATTGATTTCTTCTAAGAGTCTTCAAAATAGTGTTCAAGAGATTTTCATGATCTTTGTAGATTTTAGAGTATACCAAGATATAATCAATAAATACCACCGCAAATTTATCAAGATATTCCTTGAAAACTATATTCAATAGATCCATGAAAATATAGGGTGCATTAGTCAGTCCAAAAGGCATTATTGTAAACTCGTAATGCCCATATCTAGTTCGAATTGTTGTCTTTGGATTCTTCCTTCCTCACTCGCAACTGATAATATCTAGACCAAAGGCCAATATTTGAAAAATATTGGGCTCTATTATAACATCCCAAGTAATTAATGAATAATAGATATTTTTATCTATGTCTATTAATGATTAAGATAGTGTTATAGAGGCTTAAAATGAAAATAAATACAATCTTATGCATGGAATACACTAATATTCTTAAAAGATTGTTTTGCTGCCTTTTGATGGAAAACCATTTTTGAATCTATATTTTGACAATTTTATAAACTATGTTTGTCAAAATAAACTTATTCTTTATTATTGGGACATCAAAATTTACTTTGTGTGAATTTTTGGTATTTTTCTGACAATGTTCATTTTTTTAATGAATAGTGAAAAATACTGCATTTTACATCAAAACTGTTTTTTAATCTAATTTATTTATATGATTAGATTATCTTTTTAATTGGTCTTAACATGTAATATGAATATATTTTTACCATTTTATCCAATGGTGGTCATTGGAATCAATTTCACTTTGAAATTAGACTTAAACTGGTGTCAATCTTTTGATACTTATTGTTTAGTAAAAACACGCTATTTGCTCTGGCAGCGGGAATTAATTATTAAATTAATTAATTTGACTTATGTGTATTGAATTTTGTAAAATAGACTTCATTTTTGAATTCGGAATATCAAATATAGCTTAGGGTGAATTTTTGATAATTTTCTGAAAAACTCCAATTTTTGATGAATAGTGAAACCACTAAGTGGTACTTATAAAGACTGATTTTCCATTTAAATGAAATTTTGCCATTATTGTGTTTTGAATTTCAAAAATCCGACATACATGGTTGTCATTAAGAAGTAAAATGTGGTTCAATGAGATTATAATAATTTTTTGGTGAATAGAAACTTATTAAGTTTTTAATCGCGATTAGTGGTAATTAGGGTAGTTTAAGGTATAAATAATGCTTTAATAATATGAAATGACCTAGACACATGTCCCAACCTTATTGGTTGTGTCATGTCCGACCAAGACAAGCCATGGGTCAACTAGAGGACCCCATGGATCCACTTTTGTTGGGAAATGACAAAAATAACTTTTTATTTAATGTAAAAGTAAAAATGACACAAACATAATATGTTTTACGAAAAAAAAAATTACATGGGCTTATAAAGATCAGATTTTTGATTATAAATAGTAATTGGAAATCTAAAAAGATTTCCTACATCATAGTATTTTTTTTATAATTTTTAGACATTAAATAAATTAAATTATTTATGACATAATAATGATGCAGTGATGACATCATTATTTGACGATTTAAATAAAATGGAAAGATAATGTAAAATCTATGAACTACACATGGCAAAAACCAATTGGATGAGTGGATGTCGAACCCTTATGACCTTATCCACGAATTATATCAATGTGGGACCTTTTAAAACCGAAACACATTTTCAAATAAAGTAATATTTCTTTACTTTCCAAAAGTGCCCCTCCTCTCCTCTTATAAAAGGCCCCCACCTCTACCTCATTTCACACACTCCTCAAGCCTTTGGCTCGGCCAACTCCTGCCCGTTTACTCTCTCAATATCCCTCTCCTCATCCTAGAGGATTTCCTTTGGGCAGAATCCTTTCAAATGAAGCCTTTAGGCTCAAATCAAAAGGAGTTACACTTTTAAAGGTAATTCATTCTCTCATGTTCATTTGTATTAGTTTGCTTCTCCAACCCCCTAAACTCTTTTTATTTACTTATTTTGTAACAAATCCAGTATCTTTAATATACTATGATGTTGTTATAATATTTATTTGAGCTACACTCTCACACAACTACATCAAATGGTTAAAGAACATACGGTTTCCGTGGATGGCGAAATTCTGCCTCCCGAAATGATGATTGTTCAATACTCATTTAACACCTTCAAAGGTGGCCATTATGATGTAAATATTTTTATATATGATATATAATATTTTTATGTTTTCCTTAAGCTTCTGTTTTTTTCATTTTGGGCATACCTTTATGGTTTCCCTTATGGGTAAACACGATATCTTCATTTTAGGAAGTGCGGACTACCGCCCCCTGAAAGTGATTTGATTCGTTAATACCATATGTGGGGTGTGTAAAGGATAAAGTTAATGATATTATATATGTTATTATACTGGAATTATAATATACTCTTATATCATTATTATTCCATTCTAGAAAATATGAAATAGAAATGGAAGTAGCGTTCATGCGTACGTACGGCTTACCGTCTCCATGAACGGTGCATTTCATTTCTTACCTCTAAATGTGATGTAATATTATAAATACATGTATATGATGAATATATATGATATATATGTTATCCAAATCATTAATATCATTCTGGATATAACGAACCTTTGACCAAATTAACAACATGTAAGTGTAAGAAGTCTATTTTTGACTTAAGAACCAAATACTGACAAAATGAACATTATTAACTTAAATGATTACATGATGTCCATAACATGGTATAAAAGGAATAGTTAACTTGAAAAAGGTTCTTAAGCAAGTAGAGATTAACTCAAGTTTATTATTCAGGAGATTAAAGAACGGTCGGGTCAAGTCGGATACGAGGTATGGGACTTCGTCTCAATCTCCTTTCATTGAGGCATATTTTATTTTATACACAACTTTATTTTATACGGTGTATAAACCCCTTTGACTTTAATGTTTATTCAAAAGGAGTCTTTTTTATACGAAGCGTTTACTAAACGACAAAAGGGAATGTTTTTTTCGTACGTATGCGGTGACAACGACTTCTCCGCCGTCGTGACCGTTATTTGAGTTTTGGCTTCCTCTACAAGCCATACCTTCTTTTTAAAAGAAAAATAAAATACCATGTTTTACTTTTCTTTTATTTTGGTATGGAAAATGGTTTTCACAATGTTTTTGTGTTGTATTGATATCTTGTGATTGAAATGTAGAAATTTTATGTTTCCTTTATGCATGTTTTATGTGATACGATTATGTTATGGTTCTTGGGCATTATTATGAAGACGGGTGGTTCCGTGATAAACTAAGGGCGGGTGAGCCCGATATAGCTCTCCAATGCATTGGGTAACGCGAAGGAGTGAAACGTTAAGGTTTCTCCGAAGAGATTTTAGGGAATATACTTTGATGGGTATTCCAAACATAACCAAGAGGGTTACTCCCTACGTAAGAATGTTATGAATGCCTCAAGTTACCTTTATGTCTTATGATTTCTATGATTTATTCATGATTTTATGAGGTATGTTAAAGTGCCTATGTTTTATGGGTAAAGTATGATTTCATTCTTATTTATATTTGAACTCATGTTTCCTTTCCATGTTTTTTTTATAACCCATACTGAGTTTTTATGCTCATCCCAAGTTTTTGAAATGTTTTTCACAGGTTAAGGGAAAGGTACATGATAAGATGATAGAGTCAAGGATGTGTCAAGAAATAATCCATGTTTTATTTTAAATGTGTTTCCATTGATGGTAATGAAGAATACTATCTTTATGTAACCACTTTGTTTATATGTGGAATGTAATGCAAGTTTTATGATCTAATTCTCTAAAACTCTAAACCCAAAAAGATCCTTAATGTGTAATCTTGTAATAACTCAAGATTAAGTAAGGTTTAAGGCTGGGGCCTTATAGTTGGTATCAGAGGTCGGTTTAGATAACTTTAGGAGTTATAATTCTATTAAATGATTATCCAAATTTTTTTTTTTTTTTTGAAATGATATAGCATTTAAAGATTACCATGTTGCTTCATCTAAGACATGTTTGTTCAGAATGGTTTTCCGTAGAGGAAATAGGGAAGCAGTGCTAGGAAGGCATACAGAAGGAAATAACCTTCCGAATCAGCATCCAGAAATGGTCGGAATTGGAACTGAATAGTTTGTTGCAGTAATGGCGCAGTTGAATCAAGCGATAAATGGCGGTGGTATCCATGCACGAGATCAGCCAGATAAACCGCAGAGGAACATGTCAGTGGTGGAACATTTCATGAGGCAACATCCACCATCATTCAGAGGATCATCTGACCCTGTGCTAGCTGAAGGGTGGATTAAAGCACTGGATAAGATTTTTGATGTCATGGGGTGTTCAGACAATCAAAAGGTTAGTCTTGCTATTTACCGTTTGGAGGGTGAGGCAGATCAGTGGTGGTCTATGGTTAAAAATATCAGGGACGCCGATGAGATTGATGCTCTTGACTGGGATGAATTCAAAGGTATGTTTCTTGAGAAGTATTTTCCTAAGGCTGTTCGACTTAGGATGGAAAAACAATTTTTGGAATTGAGGCAAGAGGAAGACTCAGTGGCTGCCTATGAAGAAAGGTTCACTCGTTTGGCAAGGTATGCTCCAAATTTTATTCGAGACCTTGATAGTAAAATCAATCGTTTTTACTCAGGATTAAAGCCAAAATATCGAAGGGCATTAGCTTCTCGTGAGTTTAAAAGTTATGAAAAGCTTGTTCGATGTGCTGAGAAGGTGGAAATGGAGTTTGCTGATGACCAAGTGTTCTATAACAACCAGCAGAAGAAGAGACCGAGGTGGCAGGAGAAAGGTAAGAATTCTTCAAAAAAGTCTGATGGTAAGAGAACTAAGTTTCCAGTTTGTGATAAATGTGGAAAAAGGAATGCTGGGGAATGTCTTCTGAATTCTGGAAAGTGCTACCGATGTGGTAAGATGGGACATAAGGCTCGTGATTTCACTGAAAAGGATCAAGGTGAAGGTAAGAAAAAATTTGATTTACAGTTAGTGAAATGTTATAAGTGCAATGAGATGGGTCACTATGCAAACGAGTGTCCGACAAAGAGCTTGAGTGATGGGAAGCAGTTAGACTACAAGTAGAAAGGGGTGGTGAAATCCTTTGCAACTACTTCAGCAGATGTCGGGCCATCAAATGAAGTTGTA
The DNA here is from genome assembly GCA_963277665.1 of Viscum album. Classification (NCBI taxonomy): domain Eukaryota; kingdom Viridiplantae; phylum Streptophyta; class Magnoliopsida; order Santalales; family Viscaceae; genus Viscum; species Viscum album. The sequence goes on from OY728161.1 coordinate 1,614,862,454, forward strand.
TCAGGTACTTTGTTTGTTTTTTCATATTATGCCAGTGTGTTGTTTGATTCGGGGTCTACACATTCTTTCATCTCTGAAACCTTTTCTAGTAAAATGGGAATACCATCTCAAGAAATGACTCCTAAACTTTTGGTAAAAACACCTGGGGGAAATGTTGAGGCAAAAAGAATTTATAAGAATCTTCCTATCCTTATCTGTGGAAAGAACCTACTTGCAAACCTTATTGTTCTACCTCTAGTAGAGTTTGATGTTATCCTGGGTATAGATTGGATCTCTATTTACCATGCTAATATTGACTGTAGATCTAAAGAAGTTTCTTTTCAGAAAGACTTTCAGTTTGTTTACAGGAATGAACCCTTACTTTTGATAATATATCAAGAGGCTAAGAAACTTGTAAAAGATGGAAATGAATGTTACCTTGCACACGTCGTTGAAAATAAAGGAACTGTTCAGATTAATGATGTGCCAGTGGTAAATGAGTATCCTGATGTTTTTTCTGATGAGTTTCCTGGAATAATACCAGATCGGGAAGTTGAGTTTACTGTTGACTTAGTTCCTGATGCTAAGCCAATTTCAAAAACCCCTTATCGAATGGCACAAATTGAACTTTTATAGTTGAAGGAGCAATTGCAAGATTTATTAGAGAAAGGTTTCATTAGACCTAGCACATCACCATGGGGTGCTCCTGTTTTATTTGTTAAAAAGAAAGATGGTTCTATGAGACTTTTCATTGATTATAGAGCCTTGAATAATATCACTGTTAAGAACAAATATCCTTTTCCTCATATCGATGATTTGTTTGATCAGCTCCAGGGAGCTCAGTTTTTTTCAAAGATTGACTTGAGATCGGGGTACCATCAGCTGAAGGTAAAGGAGGCAGATATTCCGAAGACCGCGTTCCGTACGAGATATGGCCATTATGAATTTGTAGTAATGCCTTTTGGGCTAACCAATGCACCTGCTGTATTCATGTACTTAATGAATAGAATTTTCCATGAGTTCTTGGATAAGTTTGTGGTGGTTTTCATTAATGATATTTTGGTGTTTTCTAAAATTAAAGAGGAGCATGAAAAACATTTAAGGGTTATCTTGCAAACCTTAAAAGAAAAGAAATTGTATGGGAAATTCAGCAAGTGTGAGTTTTGGTTGCAACAAATTTCTTTCCTTGGTCACATTGTTTCTAAAGATGGAATAACTGTTGATCCTGCAAAAATAAAAGTTGTGGAAGAATGGCCAAGACCCACAAATGTAACCTAGATTCGTAGATTTCTTGGTTTGGCGGGCTATTAAAAAAGGTTTGTTAGAAATTTTTCACGGTTATCTAGTCCAATGACTAAGCTAACTCGGAAGGGTGTTAAGTTTATCTGGACAAAATAATGTGATGATTGTTTTCAGGAATTGAAAAGAAGATTGGTGAATGCTCCAGTTTTGGAACTACCTTCCAGGAATGGTGAGTTTTTTATATACAGTGATGCTTCATTGAAAGGACTTGGTTGCGTCCTAATGCAGAATGATCAGGTAATTGCTTATGCTTCACGACAGTTGAAAATTCATGAGGTAAATTACCCTACACATGATTTGGAACTAGCTGCTGTTGTTTTTTCTTTAAAAATTTGGAGGCATCATTTGTATGGAGTAAAGTGTGAAATATATACCGATCACAAAATTTTAAAGTATATATTCACTCAGAAAGAGTTAAACATGAGACAAAGGAGATGTCTGGAATTAATCAAGGATTATGATTGTACAATTCATTACCATCCGGGAAAATCAAATAAAGTGGCTGATGCTTTGAGTCGAAAAAGTAATGCTTCATTAACAATGTTGCGTTTGGAACGTGATCCTTTGGTTAAGGATTTGATGAACTTTGGCATAGAAGTTGTTGGTGCAGGAAGTCCTTCTGTTTTGTTTCAGGTATCAGTGAGATCATCTCTATTAGATAGAATCAAGCAAGCACAGAAGCAAGATTGTGAGTTGCAGAAAAAGGTAGAGCTGGTTCAGAAAGGTAAGTTGCCTGAATTCAACATTGATAATGATTGTGTTTTGAGATTTGGGAAGATATTGTGTGTGCCTTGTGATTCACAGTTGAAGAGATATTTGTTATGTGAAGCTCATAGTTCTCCGTTTTCAGTTCATCCGGGCAGTACTAATATGTATAGAGATCTGTGGGAGTATTACTGGTGGGATGGAATGAAAAGAGATATTGCTGATTTTACTGTGAAGTGTTTGACATGTCAACAGGTTAAAGCAGAGCGGCAGTTACCGAAAGGGATGCTTCGGCCTTTACCAGTGCCAGAGTGGAAATGGGAAAACATATCCATGGACTTTGTTGTGGGATTACCGAGGACATCTCGAGGTAATAATGCAATCTGGGTTATTGTTGATCGCTTGACCAAATCTGCTCATTTCCTTTCTATATGAGATACTTTCTCTCTTGATCAACTTTCCCGCTAGTATCTTAAAGAGATAGTAAGGTTACATGGATTTCCTCTCTCCATTGTATCGGATCGTGATCTCAGGTTCACTTCTAACTTTTGGAAAGGCCTTCAGAAGTCATTGGGTACTGAATTAAATTTTAGTACATCTTTTCATCCTCAATCAGATGGGCAGTCAGAACAAACAATTCAGAAATTGGAGGATATGCTACGATCTTGTTCTATGGATTATCAGGGAAGTTGGGACCAACATCTTTCTTTGGTTAAATTTTCATATAATAACAGTTTTCATTCCAGTATACAGATGGCACTATTTCAGGCATTATATGGGAAGCGGTGTCGAACTCCAGCTTTCTGGGATGAAGTGGGTGAAAGGAAGTTTATGGGACTATAATTGGTAGAATAGATGGTAGAAAAAGTTCAGCTAATTCATAAACACATGAGAACAACTCAGAGCAGGCAGAAGAGTTATGCGGATAACCGGAGGAAGGATCTATCTTTCGAGGTAGGTGATCATGTTTTTCTCAAGGTTTCTCCCTAGAAAAGTGTGATGAGATTTGGTAAGAAAGGAAAGTTGAGTCCAAGGTTTATTGGACCATATGAAATTCTGGAGAGAGTTGGATCAGTTTCATACTGAGTGGCTTTACCTCCGAGTTTATCTCAGGTACACAATGTTTTTCACATTTCGATGTTGAGAAAGTATATGCCAGATCCATCTCATGTTTTGAGTCCAGAGGTAGTTCAGCTGGAAGAGAACCTATCTTATGAGGAACAACCAGTCCAGATTCTTGACCATAGGGAGCAAGTGTTACGGAATAAGTTGATTCACCAGGTAAAGGTTTTGTGGAAAAACCACATGATTGAAGAGGCAACATGGGAATCTAAAAATGCAATGAGGGATAAGTACCCCCATTTATTCGATAAGTAAATAAATTGTGGGGACGCAATTTTCTAAAGGGGGGAAGGATGTAACATCCCAAGTAAGTAATGAATAATAGATATTTTTATCTATGTCTATTAATGATTAAGATAGTGTTATAGAGGCTTAAAATGAAAATAAATACAATCTTATGCATGGAATACACTAATATTCTTAAAAGATTGTTTTACTGCCTTTTGATGGCAAACCATTTTTGAATCTATATTTTGACAATTTTATAAACTATGTTTGTCAAAATAAACTTATTCTTTATGATTGGGACATCAAAATTTACTTTGTGTGAATTTTTGGTATTTTTCTGACAATGTTCATTTTTTAATGAATAGTGAAAAATACTGCATTTTACATCAAAACTGTTTTTTAATCTAATTTATTTATATGATTAGATTATATTTTTAATTGGTCTTAACGTGTAATATGAATATATTTTTACCATTTTATCCAATGGTGGTCATTGGAATCAATTTCACTTTGAAATTAGACTTAAACTGGTGTCAATCTTTTGATACTTATTGTTTAGTAAAAACACGCTATTTGCTCTGGCAGCGGGAATTAATTATTAAATTAATTAATTTGACTTATATGTATTGAATTTTGTAAAATAGACTTCATTTTTGAATTCGGAATATCAAATATAGCTTAGGGTTAATTTTTGGTAATTTTCTGAAAAACTCCAATTTTTGATGAATAGTGAAACCACTAAGTGGTACTTATAAAGACTGATTTTCCGTTTAAATGAAATTTTGCCATCATTGTGTTTTGAATTTCAAAAATCCGACATACATGGTTGTCATTAAGAAGTAAAACGTGGTTCAATGAGATTATAATAATTTTTTGTTGAATAGTAACTTATTAAGTTTTTAATCGCGATTAGTGGTAATTAGGGTAGTTTAAGGTATAAATAATGATTTAATAATATGAAATGACCTAAACACATGTCCCAACCTTATTTGTTGTGTCATGGCCGACCAAGACAAGCCATGGGTCAACTTGAGGACCCCATGGATCCACTTTTGTTGGGAAATGACAAAAATAACTTTTTATTTAATGTAAAAGTAAAAATGACACAAACATAATATGTTTTACGAAAACAATTTTTACATGGGCTTATAAAGATCAGATTTTTGATTATAAATAGTAATTGGAAAGCTAAAAAGATTTCCTACATCATAGTATTTTTTTTTATAATTTTTAGACATTAAATAAATTAAATTATTTATGACATAATAATGATGCAGTGATGACATCATTATTTGACGATTTAAATAAAATGGAAAGATAATGTAAAATCTATGAACTACACATGGCCAAAACCAATTGTATGAGTGGATGTCGAACCCTTATCACCTTATCCACGAATTATATCAATGTGGGACCTTTTAAAACCGAAACACATTTTAAAATAAAGTAATATTTCTTTACTTTCCAAAAGTGCCCCTCCTCTCCTCTTATAAAAGGCCCCCACCTCTACCTCATTTCACACACTCCTCAAGACTTTGGCTCGGCCAACCCCTGCCCATTTACTCTCTCCATATCCCTCTCCTCATCCTAGAGGATTCCCTTTGGGCAGAATCCTTTCAAAGGAAGCCTTTAGGATCAAATCAAAAGGAGTTACACTTTTAAAGATAATTCATTCTCTCATGTTCATTTGTATTAGTTTGCTTCTACAACCCCCTAAACTCTTTTTATTTACTTATTTTGTAACAACACCAGTATCTTTAATATACTAGGATGTTGTTATAATATTTATTTGAGCTACACTCTCACACAACTACATCAAATGGTTAAAGAACATACGGTTTCCGTGGATGGCGAAATTCTACCTCCCGAAACGATGATTGTTCAATACTCATTTAACACCTTCAAAGGTGGCCATTATGATGTCAATATTTTTATATATGATATATAATATGTTTATGTTTTCCTTAAGCTTCTGTTTTTTTCATTTTGGGCATACCTTTATGGTTTCCGTTATGGGTAAACACGATATCTTCATTTTAGGAAGTGCGGACTACCGCCCCCTGAAAGTGATTTGATTCGTTAATACCATATGTGGGATGTGTAAAGGATAAATTTAATGATATTATATATGTTATTATACTAGAATTATAATATACTCTTATATCATTATGATTCCATTCTATAAAATATGAAATAGAAATGGAAGTAGCGTTCATGCGTACGTACGGCTTACCGTCTCCATGAACGGTGCATTTCATTTCTTACCTATAAATGTGATGTAATATTATAAATACATATATATGATGAATATATATGATATATATGTTATCCAAATCATTAATATCATTCTGGATATAACGAACCTTTGACAAAATTAACAACATGTAAGTGTAAGAAGTCTATTTTTGACTTAAGAACCAAATACCGACAAAATGAACATTATTAACTTAAATGATTACATGATGTCCATAACATGGTATAAAAGGAATAGTGAACTTGAAAAAGGTTCTTAAGCAAGTAGAGATTAACTCAAGTTTATTATTCAGGAGATTAAAGAATGGTCGGGTCAAGTCGGATACGAGGTATGGGACTTCGTCTCAATCTCCTTTCATTGAGGCATATTTTATTTTATACACAACTTTCTTTTATACAGTGTATAAACCCCTTTGACTTTTACGTTTATTCAAAAGGAATATTTTTTATACGAAGCGTTTACTAAACGACAAAATGGAATGTTTTTGTCGTACGTATGCGGCGACAACGAATTCTCCGCCGTCGTGACCGTTATTTGAGTTTCGGCTTCCTCTACAAGCCATACCTTCTTTTTAAAAGAAAAATAAAATACCATGTTTTACTTTTCTTTTATTTTGGTATGGAAAATGGTTTTCACAATGTTTTTGTGTTGTATTGATATCTTGTGATTGAAATGTGGAAATGTTATGTTTCCTTTATGCAAGTTTTATGTGATACGATTATGTTATGGTTCTTGGGCATTATTATGAAGACAGGTGGTTCCGTGATAAACTAAGGGCGGGTGAGCCCGATATAGCTCTCCAATGCATTGGGTAACGCGAAGGAGTGAAACGTTAAGGTTTCTCCGAAGAGATTTTAGGGAATATGCTGTGATGGGTATTCCAAACGTAACCAAGAGGGTTACTCCCTACGTAAGAATGTTATGAATGCCTCAAGTTACCTTTATGTCTTATGATTTCTATGATTTATTCATGATTTTATGAGGTATGTTAAAGTTCCTATGTTTTATGGGTAAAGTATGGTTTCATTCTTATGTATATTTGAACTCATGTTTCCTTTACATGTTTTTTTTATAACCCATACTGAGTTTTAATGCTCATCCCAAGTTTTTGAAATGTTTTTCACAGGTTAAGGGAAAGGTACATGATAAGATGATAGAGTCAAGGATGTGTCAATAAATAATCCATGTTTTATTTTAAATGTGTTTCCATTGATGGGAATGAAGAATACTATCTTTATGTAACCACTTTGTTTATATGTGGAATGTAATGCAAGTTTTATGATCTAATTCTCTAAAACTCTAAACCCGAAAATATCCTCAATGTGTAATCTTGTAATAACTCAAGATTAAGTCAGGTTTAAGGCTGGGGCCTTATATCTATAATTTTGATCGAATAAATCATCAATTTTAGTTAGGGGATACTTGTTCTTTATTGTTATATCATCGATCTCACTATAGTCAATGCACAACCTTATAGTTCCATATTTCTTGTTAACAAAAAGAAAAATGGTTCCCCATGGAGAAACACTAGGGATAATAAATCCTTTATCATTCAATTATTCTAGTTGTTTCTTCTATTATACTAATTACATCATGGCCATTTTTTAAGGAGACTTTGATATAGGCCTTAAACCAGGAATTAAATCAACAGAGAACTCAACTTCCCACTATAGAGGATGTCCAGGTAAATCCTCTAAAATCCCATCATCATATCCTTTCACAATAGATATGTTCTCTATTTTAACATTCCTTTCCTCACCCATAGATATTATGTTCTCATCCTCCCCAAGAATTGAATTTAGTAGAGCTACTAAGAGAAGATATTGATGAGAATTAGATGGTGATGTTTCTTCCCTGAAGATAAGGGATTCCACATAATCCTTAAAAATTGTAACTTCCTTCTTCTTGAAATAGACTGTCACATCATGATTTGAAAGTCAATCCATATTTAGGATTATATAAAATTCAATCACGGTTATGATAATAAAATTAGAAGATAAATCACATTCATATGCCATAATAGGGACTTCCTAACACATCTTTATTTCCATGATACTTCCCTTATGAGTTTTGACTGAAAACTCTCTTATTAAATCAAATTATAAATATCAAATTTTCATAGAAAACATGGAAGATATTAATTAATGTTATGATCCAGAATAAAATAAATCATTGGCTATGTTTGATAAAATAATTAAATCACCTTCTACCACATCATTAGGAACTTCAATATTAGTAGTTGTGATTGTATAAACTTGGCCTTTCTCCCTTGTCCTTATTTGGGGAAATTTTCCTTGATTCCTAGTAAAATCATTTTCATAATGCCTCATATCCCTAAAATTATCATATTGAACATTGATAGCTTTTTTATTTTCCTTACAGTCTTGGGATATTTATCATTTTCCACCACACTTGTAACAAACACCTATACCCTTCAAGAATGTACCAAGTGTTGTACCTCTCGAACCCCTCAAGGTTTTATTTTCATGATCACAATCACCCTCATATTTATCTAATCCTCTTTCAAGTGTTTTTGGATGATAGGAATCAATTCAGGAAAGCAAGAAGGCCCAAATGGACTGATTTTCAGTCCACCGGCCAACCGGTGGCTTCACCACCGGCCAGCCGATGGAGCCTGGACAGAAGGCATCCTTCTGTCCAGACCACCGGCCAACCGGTGGCACACCAGCGGCCAGCCGGTGGCACCTGCACTCAAAGGGAAGCTACTGCCTCCCCACCGGCCAACCGGTGGCCTCAGCACCGGCCAGCCGGTGGCCCCCTCTCCAAACAGTGCCAGCTACTGTCTTGGCACCGTCCAGCCGGTGGCTCTGGCACCGGTCGGCCGGTGGCCCCTGGACAAGAATCCTATGCCTTTTTGCACACACCGGCCAGCCGGTGGGACTGTACCGGCCAGCCGGTGGAGCCAGTCAAACTAGCCGTTGCAGTTTGACCAGGCTGGCCCACTTGGCTCCCAACGGCTCTTTTAGCCTCTCCAACGGCTCCGAAGCCTCACCAAGGGTTCCATGCCTATAAATAAAGGCCAAGGAAGCCCCGGAACCCAACTGGAACTATTGTGAAGCCCACGGACATATTTTGCATCAATTGGCCAACCTCCGACGACTTCCTCCAAGGGAACCCCAAGTGCTCCAACAACTTCCACATCCAAGGAGCTCCTTCAAAGAAGCTTGGAAGCAGCCTTCAACATCTCCAATCATCAAAGGCGCCCAAGGCTTCTCCCAAATACGGTTTTTATTGTATACTTATTTTGAGCTTAAAATTGGGTTTGTGCCTACAAACCCCAAACCCTTTTCTCATCCCCCTTTCTTTTGGGTTTCACACCACCACTAAGGTGTGAAGAGGTTCACAAGCTTTTCCTTTAAAAATCTTGAGAAAAAGGTGAGCTATCCTTCACCTGTAAGAAGGATAGTGGGTTCTTGCTAAACCATCAAAAGCAAGTGGGTTCTTGCTAAACCAATAAAAGCAAGCTGTAATAGGTCCTAGTGCTACCTCAAAGCCTAGTGGGTTTCTTGCTAAAACCATTGAAAAGCAAGCGGTGGGAATCTCTCAACGGTTGAGTTGGGAGCGGAGACGTAGGCCGGGTTTTGGCCGAACTCCGTTATCAATTTCTTGTGTGTTTTGCCTTCTTTATTTCCGCTGCATTTCAACTTTGATTTTAATTTGTTAATCAATTTTTTAAAAGGCAATTCACCCCCCCTCTTTCCATCTTTTCCCCGTCTTTTTCCGACCAACACTTGGTATCAGAGGGAGTATTTGAATAATTCCCTAAAACGGTTTCAAATTAAAGATCCTATTTTTTTTTGATGGCATCTTCCTCTTTCGCCCCCGAGGGCTACTCTTTGGGTCGGGCTCCATTTTTTGATGGGACCGACTATAATTATTGGAAAACCCGCATGACCACTTTTCTTAGAAGTATAGGATATCCCATATATAAAATTGTCATGCAAGGTTACACTTTGTCTACCCCCGACGGATCCAAATGGACCCCCGCCGATATTAAGAATTTTGAGCTTGATGGCAAAGCCATGAACGCTCTCCATTGCGGCTTAGATAGAAATGAGTTCAATCGAGTGTCTACATGCACCTCCGCACATGAAATCTGGAAACTTTTGGAGGTTACCCATGAGGGGACCAACAAAGTAAAAGATACTCGATTGGACATGTACCGTCAGGATTTTGAGTCTTTTTCTATGCATCCAAATGAATCTATTTCTGAAATGTTTACTAGATTTACTGACGTGTGCAATGGGAGAAAGTCCCTTGGTGATGATGTTTCAGCTGAAGCAATGGTCAAGAAGATCCTATGGGTCCTTCCGAGCTCATGGGCACCTAAAGTGACGGCGATCCAAGAAGCTAAGGACGTCAAAAATATGCCAGTAGAGGAGCTCATTGGATCTCTAATGACGTACGAGATCACCATGAGGAGGCAAGCACAAAAGGAGGGCACCCCAATCAAGACACCAAAGAACATTGCCCTCAAGGTACAAAAGGAAGTAAGCTCCTTCTCATCTTCTTTCTCATCTCCTTCCTCATCTTCCTCATCATCAAGCGGCGACTCGGAAATGGAGGATCTCGCCCGCCAAATGCACAAGTTTATGAAGAAGCACAAGAAGAAGAAATCTCGCAAGGCGCGAAAGCAAGAACCCACCGCAAGATCCGAGCCCAAGGTAAAATGCTACGGGTGCGGCAAAAAGGGCCATTACAAGCCCGATTGCCCACTCAACAAAAAACGGGCCACGCCAAAGGAGAAAGGAAAGAAAAAGGTCCTCAAGGCGACATGGAGTGACACCTCATCATCCTCCTCCTCCTCCTCCTCGAGCGACCAAGGTACAAAATGCCTAATGGCATTTCATGAGGTAACTTCTTCCGACTCCTCTTCCTCTTGTTCTTCAAATTCAAATTCTTTAAATCATCTTTCTTATGAAGAACTCTCACATGCTAGAGACCAATTAGAAAAAGGTTTTCATGCTTTATCGTCAAAATTCATTGCTTTAAAAAAGAATTTCAAAAAACTCTCCTCCGAAAAAGAACAACTTCTCAAAGAGAAGGAGGAGATGTCTCTTAAAATCCAAAATTTTCCAAATGTTGATTCCATGGAATCAACCATCAAAGACCTAAGGGAGACCCTAGCAAAGTTCACCCAAGGGGAACAAAATTTGAACAATTTGCTTGGTTCCCAACGTATATCTAGAACCACCCAAGGGCTAGGATATACCAATATAGCTTCCTCCTCCCATGCTCCAACTGTTTTTGTAAGGGGGAGCTCTAGTTATAAATTTTGTAACTATTGTAAAAAACCCGGGCACCTTATTTATGAATGTAATTGTAAAAACGCCCGGTACGGTCAACCCAAGTCTATTTTCTTTTCCGATGAGTTTTATAGGAGAAGACCCGCTATGAGACAAGTATGGATTGAAAAATCCCTTCTAGCGAGTCTCTCCGGACCTAAAATCATCTCTTTTCAAAATCCTTCTCCTCGGTGACTTTTTGTTTTTATTTAGGGGGAGTTAGGATCTTTTAAGTTTTTTTTTGTGTATTCAAAATTTTTCCTTTCAATTTCAAAACTTGGTTTCAAAACTCTCAATTTCAAAAATTTTCATTTGGTTTCAAAATTCAAATTTCAATTGGTTTTTGATTCAAAACTTTCAATTCAAACTGTTATTCAAATTCTCATTTCATTTCAAAAATTTCAATTGATTTTCAAATCCCATCTCTTGTTTTTCAAAAAATCCCTCAATCAAGTTTTATGCCCCATTCTATTTTGATAATCACAAAGGGGGAGAAATTTCTTGATTGATTGGGGGAGAATCCTTTTCATCGTGCTTAGCATTTCCTTTAATTTAAGTATTTTACTTTGATTGTTTTGGTGATTGTGATCATCAAAATAGGGGGAGATTGTTGTACCTCTCGAACCCCTCAAGGTTTTATTTTCATGATCACAATCACCCTCATATTTATCTAATCCTCTTTCAAGTGTTTTTGGATGATAGGAATCAATTCAGGAAAGCAAGAAGGCCCAAATGGACTGATTTTCAGTCCACCGGCCAACCGGTGGCTTCACCACCGGCCAGCCGATGGAGCCTGGACAGAAGGCATCCTTCTGTCCAGACCACCGGCCAACCGGTGGCACACCAGCGGCCAGCCGGTGGCACCTGCACTCAAAGGGAAGCTACTGCCTCCCCACCGGCCAACCGGTGGCCTCAGCACCGGCCAGCCGGTGGCCCCCTCTCCAAACAGTGCCAGCTACTGTCTTGGCACCGTCCAGCCGGTGGCTCTGGCACCGGTCGGCCGGTGGCCCCTGGACAAGAATCCTATGCCTTTTTGCACACACCGGCCAGCCGGTGGGACTGTACCGGCCAGCCGGTGGAGCCAGTCAAACTAGCCGTTGCAGTTTGACCAGGCTGGCCCACTTGGCTCCCAACGGCTCTTTTAGCCTCTCCAACGGCTCCGAAGCCTCACCAAGGGTTCCATGCCTATAAATAAAGGCCAAGGAAGCCCCGGAACCCAACTGGAACTATTGTGAAGCCCACGGACATATTTTGCATCAATTGGCCAACCTCCGACGACTTCCTCCAAGGGAACCCCAAGTGCTCCAACAACTTCCACATCCAAGGAGCTCCTTCAAAGAAGCTTGGAAGCAGCCTTCAACATCTCCAATCATCAAAGGCGCCCAAGGCTTCTCCCAAATACGGTTTTTATTGTATACTTATTTTGAGCTTAAAATTGGGTTTGTGCCTACAAACCCCAAACCCTTTTCTCATCCCCCTTTCTTTTGGGTTTCACACCACCACTAAGGTGTGAAGAGGTTCACAAGCTTTTCCTTTAAAAAGCTTGAGAAAAAGGTGAGCTATCCTTCACCTGTAAGAAGGATAGTGGGTTCTTGCTAAACCATCAAAAGCAAGTGGGTTCTTGCTAAACCAATAAAAGCAAGCTGTAATAGGTCCTAGTGCTACCTCAAAGCCTAGTGGGTTTCTTGCTAAAACCATTGAAAAGCAAGCGGTAGGAATCTCTCAACGGTTGAGTTGGGAGCGGAGACGTAGGCCGGGTTTTGGCCGAACTCCGTTATCAATTTCTTGTGTGTTTTGCCTTCTTTATTTCCGCTGCATTTCAACTTTGATTTTAATTTGTTAATCAATTTTTTTAAAGGCAATTCACCCCCCCTCTTGCCATCTTTTCCCCGTCTTTTTCCGACCAACACCAAGGTGTATCTTCCAACAATTATCCCAAGGTGTAAGTTCAAATCTTCCCTTCTTCCCCATTTCCTTATTTCATGTTTCATAGTTTTCAAAAGCCCTCTTATTCTCTTACTTTCCCTTAAAATCATATGACTTAGAGAATTACTTTCCCGTCTGGAAAGCACATGAGACTATATCTTTATATGATGAGAAAATTTGGGAGACTAGATCCCTTTAGAGGAATGGTTTCAAACCATCAAATAATCAATCAATATTTCTCCTTGAATTATTTATGTAGTCTGTGGTATGTCTTTCTAAACTCATGAATTTAGCTTCATACTTTGAAACATTCTATGCCTCTTTTTGTCTCATATTTAGAAACTTCATTTCCCTATCTGCTCGTTGTTCATGAGTGAAGTATTTTTATAAGAATATTTCTTTAAAATCCCTCCATTTCATTTCATCTATTTCCTCCTCCTCCTTTGTGTTTTGAATTAAATACCACCACTGATCCACATCACTCGATAGATGATAAACCTCCATGAAAACCTTCTCTCTTTCATTACATCCCAATGTGAGAAATATCTTCTCTAATAAACTTATCCACTAATCTACTACGAATGAGTTTTTAGTCCCATTAAATTATGGAGGTTATTGTCCCATAAAGCGTTCCAACAAAGCTCCTCCACGTTGTGGATCTGGATGCTCCATACGGGTAAGGTTATTATTTATAACCTGAGTTAGCTATCCTAGTATAGTTATAAGTTTATCACCACAAGTTACAGAACTAGAGCCAACATAATTATCTTGCATTGGAGAGAAATCCCTACATGGGACATGTGCGTTCATGTGGTTTCCATTCCGTCCACTAGGCACCATTTCTAAATAATGGCGAACACAAGATTAGATTATGATTCATAATTTATGATCTCAATGTATAAAAATACATAGAAAAATTTGAAATCCAATACATATCTAATCTCAAAATCATAAACGTGGTTTCTTTGAGGAAAATTTTACATTTAAATCCTTCATAATGGATTGTAAAGAAAATGGGAATTATCCTAAGAATATGCCTTGGGAGTGACAAACCATGTGCATAGTAAGGCTTATTGTTGTGTACCAGGATGCCCTAGCTCAAGCCTGAAACTTCTTGTCAGAGTTATTAATCTTTGGTACATCGGTGTCAGAACCATGTCCACTTGTAGTATCTAGACATGGATGTATTTTCTAGAAATATCCACATAATCTATTCCTTACCAAAATTACAGGACATTCTTGTATGTTTATCCTCAAAGTATATCTTAGGGTTTTGTTCTCAAATCACTACTAGAGAAATAGGTTTTAAAGTCCCCTGACATGGGTGACTGCCTTTGGTGGTCGCTATTGGTGGCTTATAGCAACCTCCAAAGGCGGTCACTGGGATTTTAAAAAAAACCCCTTCGGCGCCCCCTCGCCTATCAATCCCCCCCCCATGATTCCCCATCGTCCCCTCGCCACTGCCCGTCCCCCATCCCCTCGCCACCCTCCACTCCGGCTCCCCGTGTCCCCCATCCAATCGTCGCCCTCTCCCCTTCACTCCGGCTCCCCGCATCCCCAGTCCCCTCGCTGCCCTCACCCTCCGCCCTCACCGCCCTCTGCCCTCCGCTCTGGCTCCTCGCATCCCTCATCCCCTCAACCCCCTTCGCCCTCCACTCTGACTCACCGCGTCCCCCGTCCCCTCGCCACCCTCCGCTCCAGCTCCCTGTCCCCTCGTCACCCACCCTCTGCTCCACTCCGGCTCCCCACGTCCCCCGTCACCTCGCTGTGCTCCACTCCGGCTCCCCCGTCCACTCACTGCCCGCCCTCCTCTCAACTCTAGATCCCCACATCCCCCATCCCTCGTCCGCTCGCCGCCCATCCCCCGTCCCCTTGCCAGCCTCCTCTCCGGCTCCCCACCATCCCCCATCCCCTCCCTCTTCATCTCCTCCCTCACCGCACTGTTTCCGCCCATCCCCTCCCTCACTGTCCCATCCCTTGTCGCACCACCGCCGCCCAGTCCCCTCCCTCCCCACATGGCCACTTCCCTTCCCCTCGCTGCTACCACCCATCCGCTCCGGCTCCACACTTTCCTTCGTCCCCTCCCTCATCTTACCACCCTCACTACATCGTCGCCACCTCACCACCTCCTTCGTCGGCTCACCGCCGCCACCGCCGCCCGTCCCCTCCCTCGCTGCACCTCCCATCCGCTGCCTCTCCTCTCCCTCGCAGCACCTCCTTCAGATCCCCTCCCTTATAGATTTATAGCGCAATCAGGTATGCCCTAATTTTCGTTTAAGAGTTTTGATTTTGGCCAATTTACAACACAAATTTGGAATGCATGAAGATTATGTGAATATTTTCTGTGAATAAAAAGTGTGGAAATGGATGTTCCTGTGTATCTAGGATTCTGTTCATATGAAACCATGTGTCTTGACTATGTGTGTATGAGATAATTCACACATTACTTGAGGTTTGAGAATAATATACATATTATTATGTAAAGTATTCACTATTTGATCAAAAAATGATTAGGGACTCTTGAATATAGAATCATCATTAGATTTACCATACCAAATGATGATGATGACATGGGATTTCACTTACATTACATTATCTATTATCTTGTTTATTATTCAGAGATATAATTTGTTTATTTTATCAATGGTCCCCAAGAAATTGGTTAGTATTTATTATAAATATATTTGATATGAAAAATACATGTAATAAGTCTTGTGTAAATTTTTTTATACAGATATTATTATGGATAAGAGTTGGATTGATCTTCCAAATCGAACATCTAGAGAATATTTCAATGACATTATGCAGTTTATTGAGTACACTGGAGGATTTGAAAGTGACTATATTAGTTGTCCATGTAGAAAATGTGCTAATAGATATCAATTCACACGAGATATTGTGAGGGAGCACTTATTCTTTAATGGATTTCTGAAGAATCATAAGAGTTGGACTCTTCATGGAGAAGAATATGTTCATTGTCAAAATACGGATGCAGATCATATGGATGTTGATGCAAGTATGAATGATCTAATGCATGAAATACTTACTGAAATGGTACATGGGTTGGATCCTGAAGGAATTGACATCCAGAATCTTGAGACCGGTGAGAAAAATCTTCACTCTTGTGCAGATCGTGATTCAAGGAGGTTTTATGAAGAACTTGATGATTCAAAAATAGAATTATATCCTGGATGTACTTCTTACAATAAATTGTCATTTATCGTGGAGTTGTTGCATTTGAAGACTTTGAATTGGTGGTCAGACACATCATTCAACATGTTGTTGGTGTTATTGAAAAAGGTTCTTCCTATCGACGCTAAGATTCCCGAGTCATATTACCATGCTCGTAAGTTGACAGAGAACTTAGATTTTATATATGAGACCATAGATGTATGTTCAAACAACTGTATGTTGTTTATAAAGGAAACTTCAAATCTGGATATTTTTACGGTTTTCGGCGCTTCTAGGTGGAAATCAGACTCATCAAAGTCAGATTGTGATATAGGGGAAACCGATTGTCATAAATAAAATGCATTACTTTCCCCTTAAACCAAGGTTGAAAAGATTTTTTATGTCATATAAAGTTTCTAATTTAAGGAGATGGCATGCAAAAAGAATTCATGAAATTGATATGTTAACCCACCCATCAGACTCTCGTGCATGAAAGGATTTTGATAAGAGACATCCTAACTTTCCTAAAGATGTTCGTAATGTCCTATTGGGTTTGGCATCAGATGGTTTCAATCCATTCAAGTCTATGGTTGGTGCAACTCTTATCAAATGGACCTTGGTGTTGGTTCCGTATAATCTTCCTCTGTGGATTTGTATGAAGAAACAATTTATAATACTTTCCACTCTTATTAATGGACCTAGAAGTCTGGGGGATAAGATTGATGTTTACCTTCATCCATTTATTGATGAGTTGACTAAATTTTGGGGCGATGGTTTGATGACTTGTGACTATGAATCAAATGAAATGTTCAAACTATATGTTGCTTTATTATGGACAATCAATGACTTATCTACTTATGCAAATTTATCAGGTTGGAGTACAAAAGGGGAATTTTATTACCCTTGTTGCAATCAAAGTAAAAAAATCTATATGGCGTAATCGTTCCAAAAAATTGGCATACATGGGTCACAGAAATTTTCTCCCCCCACAGCATAGGTTCAGAAAGGATAGAGTGTCATATGATGGTTCTTGAGAGTTCATCCCAGCACCAAAGATAATGAGAGGAGTTGAAATGTTATTGCAGATTAAGTAAGAAAACATCCACATGGTATATGAAATTCAGGATTTGGTGGCTCATCCATTAAGTAATATTTTTGCTGTGGGTAGGCAGCACAGTCACAATTGGAAAAAGAAAAGTATTTTTTTATAGTCTTCTGTATTGGAAAACTAATATGCTAAGGCATAATTTGGATGTAATTCACATTGAAAAAAATGTTTGTGATAATATATTGTGGATGATTTTAGGTGTCAATGGAAAATCAAAGGACCATGTTAATGCACATCGTGATTTGGAAGAAATGGGTTTTAGGAAATAGTTTCATTTATAGTTAGCTGAGGGAAACAAAGAATATATGCCTGCTGCACATTATATGATGACTACAAAGTAGAAAGAGACATTTATTTCAATTTTGAATATTCTCAAGGTGTTTGATGGTTACTCTTCTAATATTTCAAAGTGTGTGAATCTGACGTGCAAGACATTTCAAGGGTTGAAAAGTCTTGACAATCACATACTACTTCAGCAGTTGATTCCAATCGCAATTTGTGATTGTTTATCCCCCAATTTTTCTCAGCCATTGATTGAGATGAGTAATTTTTTTGGACATCTTTGTTTATGAAATCAACGAATGGGTGATTTAAAAAGTTTGTAGGACCAAATTGTACTTACACTTTTTCACTTTGAGAAAATATTTCTCCCCTCGTTTCTCGATGTTATGGTTCAATTGACAGTGCACATAACTGATGAAGTAATGGCTTCTGGTCCAGTGTAATTTTGGTGGATGTATCCTGTTAATCGGTATTTGAGTACATTGAAACAATTTGTACGCAACAAAGCTCGTCTGGAGGCATCAATATCCAATGGTTATTTGATGGATGTGTGTACTACTTTTAGTGCAAAATATCTTATGGATGTTGAAACAAAATTAGATAAGCCATCTCGTATTCATGTTGGTCTAGTTGGAGAAGGAACCATATTATATATGGACAAAATTGAGTGGATAAAATCGCATCGATATATCTTATTCAATACTCCATCAGTTTCACCCTAATGCAGTAAGTGTCTTATCACTTTTATTATTTAACATTTTCATGTTTTGTTTTCATAAGTTGATCATTTAAACATCACGTTATCATTTACAGGAAACAAATTAATGATATAAAAGAAGAGATGTATCGTGTGACTGAGTATCAAATTCAATAATCTCATTATGTGTCATTTCATGATTGGTTCAAGAATTTTGACGTATAAATTTATTTTCATTATGAGTGAAGTATTATACTAATTTCTTTATGCATAAATAATTATCGAATTCTATGAATTATGTAGGTTCATAAGATGAGGGAGTTAGGGGACCCCACGCAAACTGAAGTATTTATCCTACTGGCTAAGGGTCCATCTATAATGGCTCGTCGTTATAAATCTATAGATGCTAATGGTTTTCGATTTTTCATTAAAGATGTTGACGAAAAAAAAGCAACACAAAATAGTGGCATCAGTTGTTCATTCTTCGATTTTGGTTATTACTATGGTCAATTGATATACATCATTAAAGTTGTATATGCACACAGGATGAAGTACATATTGTTAATGTGTAATTGGGTTGATCTGGTGTGTGGATGTAAAGTCAATCAATATCAGTTTCTATTGGTGAATTAAAACTATATTTTATACAAAAATGAACAAGTTGATAATGATCCTTTCATTTTGAAATCACAAGAGGAACAAGTATTCTTCGTTACTTTTCCTTCGAATCTAAGTTGGCAAGTTGTTGTGAAAATGTCCCGGTGAGGAGTGTTTTTAGTTGAACAAGATGAACCCAAGACTCTTCCATTTGTTTCTCAACAGCTTGATCAACATACCGTAGTTCAATGTAAAGAAGATATTTATTGGGTCAGAGTGGCCGTTGAAGGATAAATGGTCGATTTTCATGTTTAATGAAAGGTATAATCTTTTTCCCACTATTCAGTATTAAATGTACTAAGATATCATAAACTATCTAACCATTTTATAAATCCATGTACATTTTAATCTTCACTTTTGGGAGTTTATTCATTTATAAATATTTAGGGTGATTTTTATTTTGGTATCTTTGTGTTATTGTCGGTGTATCTTCCCATTGAGGTATTCTTCATTTGGTTCGTGTGCCGCTTGAATTTTTATTAATTCAATCAGAAATTTGGCTATGCATTGATTGGTTTTGTACATAATTTTATATTTGTTTTGTTAACTTCATGATTATTTAAAATCCATTTACAATTAATTATTCAATACATTTTTGTTTGATTAACAACAGTACAAGTTTTATTTTCTTAAAAACAATCCAATTTATCTTTTGGACACTTTGGATAGTCCCCTTACTAATGTTTTTTATGACTGTAGGCATGTCAGGGGAAGAGGCAGCAGATCCCCATCATCCATCTGAGCCATCAATATCTCAGGGTCGAGGTATGTTTGAATGTAATTGTGTTTATTTTTTATGTAATTTATATATATATATATATATATAACATCTATAAAATTATATATAAAATTTTTTTCAACAGGATCAGACTCGACCGCTTCTTCCTCTCACAAGAGAGGCCCTGGTCGTGGCATTTTATCATGGAATTATGACACGACATTTGATGTTTCCTTTGATGAGATATTTCATCCTGTGGGACTAAATTCCCCTACATTTATTTGTCAGCTGGGTCATATCATACATGACCAACATCGATTTCCATTG
Source organism: Viscum album (assembly GCA_963277665.1). NCBI lineage: Eukaryota > Viridiplantae > Streptophyta > Magnoliopsida > Santalales > Viscaceae > Viscum > Viscum album. Next base: position 1,614,882,236 of record OY728161.1, read on the forward strand.
ACCACACGTGACTGGGCTTCTATCCCTCTGGACACATTAGATCGTCTTTGGAGGGAGGTTCAGGTAAGAAGACTATTTTAATTTCTTCCCTATGTATAAAAAATACTAACATATGTGATTTTTTTCTTAAATAGAATAATTTTAAAGTATTCCCTGATGATTTTCGGCCCGTGTGTATGAGAAAATGTCGTAAGATGTGGAATGATTATAAAGGCAAAGTCAAGAGGGACCACTGGGTACCAAATGTGGGTGCCCCATACATTCTGGAAAAAGTCCCGAGAGGTGTTCGCTCAGATTAGTGGCATGACATAGTTTCATATTGGTCTACTGAGGGTGTTGTGGTTTGTATATTTATTTTGCTATATATATTTTCAATAATGTGTGATTTGTTTGAAATTTGAATTAATTGAATGTAGGAGGTGTCAACACGCCATTCTGAGAATCGAGCGTTGTAGGGACCACCTCACAGGCTCAGGACTTGTCACATGTCTCAAATAAGACATGAGTTATTTATTATCAATTTTTTAAATTATTAATTAATATAGTTTTGTGTTTATATTCTATTCGTATACAGTTACGGGAGCAAGGTGCACCGACTGATAAAATGTTGGTGTGGATGAGGACTCGTGATCGAAATGATCCTGAGGCTGCAGCATTGATAGTAAGTGCTTGTACTCATTACCAATACTTACATAAATATGTATATTAACATATATATGTATATATATTTAAATATTGCACATGATCAATTGAAGTTGAGTTAGAACAACTGCTAGAGGACCAGCGACAGCTTCCCATGCGAAGGGATGAGATCTTCCATCGCATTATCAGTCAGGACGGGCATGGATATAGTTTGACCTGGGGAACAGGGATTCCTCATTCTATAGTATCATCCACTGTAGTTGTCAGTCCAGCTATTGATCAGATGACACAACAGTTGTCAAATTTTGAGGCACTGCTACGCACTTCCGAGGAGGTAAATGCACAATTGATCGTTAAGGTTCGAACACTACGGGAATATGTGCATCTAGGTGATGGTGTAGGGGATCATATGACACAGGTTTATATTGAATTTATTTATTTACTTTCTATTATTTTTGTTATGAAAATCTTCATAATTTTTATATGTTATAGGCCCATGGCCCACCAGATGGAGGTAGCAGTCATGACCACGCATGACACATCATATTCACGAGGTGTGTTTATTTTTTTATTGGAGGGGTTGTTATTGATGTTTAAAAAGGTAAATTTATTTTCCTTGGTGATGATCAAGAATAATTTAATGTTTTTATGAATTCAAAACTTTTGGTGAGTTTCAAGTTAATTGATGTGGTTGAATATGTCTTTAGAGCCAGGATAAGAAAGGATACTCATGAACATTCTGTCTGGGGGTGTTGGGAGCTGTCCGGGGGGGTATGGAGTGGGCTATTCTGGTGGGTGGGGGTTGGGATAATAAAGAATACTCATTAGTGAAATTTTTCATTAGGTTTTTAGGTCATTAGGGAAATTTTCCAGTTGGCCAATTGTCCAATTGGATGTTAGGCCAAATGGCCATTAGGCCATTATGCCATTATTCCAATTGTACAACTAGACAATAGGCCATTATTCCAATTTTTTGTTAGGCCACTAAGTCATTAATATAATTGACCATTAGTATTAGTATGTTTAGAAAATTGACCATTAGGCCATTAGGACAATTGGTCTTTAGACCAATTGGACATTTGGCCAATTGAACAATTGGTTGTTAGGCTGTTATGCCATTAAGGCATTAGGTGAATTGTTAAATTGGAAAATTTGACATTTGGTCATTAGGAAAATTGACCTTTAGGCCATTATAATAATTGATCATTACACCGTTAGGCCAATTGTCCAATTGGATGTTAGGCCATTAGGCCATTATGCCATTATTCCAATTGTACAACTAGACAATAGTCCATTATTCCAATTGTTTGTTAGGCCACTAATCCATTAAGCTAATTGGAAATTAGTATTAGTATGTTTGGAAAATTGGCCATTAGGACATTAGGACACTTGTTCTTTAGACCAATTGGACATTTTTCCAATTGAACAATAGGTTGTTAGGAAATTATGCCATTAGGGCACTAGGTGAATTGGTAAATGGGACAATTTGAAATTGGGTCATTAGGAAAATTGACCTTTAGGCCATTAGGATAATTGATCGTTACGCCGTTAGGACACTTGGAAAATTGTATTTTAGGCCAAATGTACATTATGTCGTTATACCATTATTCCAATTGTACATCTAGAAAATAGGAGGGGTCATTTTACTGCGGTGACCGGAAACACATTTCCAGAGTTATAAAACACCAAAATGACATGTAACGGTCAAATTCAGAGAAAACATCCTCAGAATGACTTGAAATCACATGAAAACAATATAAATATTATTCATGACTTGCAGGAGGAGACGACACATCAATGGTACATACGGTGTGCGTGGTACGACCGAATATGTTGTTTTTAACAGTTTGGTGTGCTCTAAAAGGGTGTGTTGGGTGGTCAAAACCAGGAAAACGGCCTTGGAATGTCATGAAATCATACGAAAACAATCGTGGTGTGAATTTTGAAATGGTCGGGCAGACTGTACATCAATCGGAGGTGTTGTTTGACCGTGGTGGCCAGAAACGCATTTCCGGAGTCATAAAACACTAAAACAACATGTAACAGTCAAATTCAAATCAAGCATCCTCATAATGACTTTAAATCCCATGAAAACAATATATATATTATTCATGACATATAGGGGGATAAGACATGTCAATTGGACGTGTGGTATGCATGGTACGACCGAATATGTTGTTTTTAACAGTTTGGCGCGTTCTAAAAGGGTGTGTTGGGTGGTCAAAACCAGCTGAATGACCTAGGAATGTCATTAAATCATATGAAAAAAACTATGGTGTGAATTTTGAAATGTTCAAGTAGACGGTACATCAATTGGAGGTGTCTTTTGACCGCGGTGATTGGAAACGCATTTCTGGAGTCATAAAACACCAAAACGACGTGTAATGATCAAATTCAGAGAAAACATCTTCAGAATGACTTGAAATCACACAAAAACAATAGAAATATTATTCTTGACATTTATGAGGAGAAGTCACATCAATCGGACATGCGGTGTGCGTGGTACGACCGAATATGTTGTTTTTAACAGTTTGGTGTGCTCTAAAAGGGTGCGTTGGGTGGTCAAAACTAGCCGAACGACCTCAGAATGTCATGAAATCATACGACAACAACTGTGTTGTGAATTGTGAAATGGTCGGGTAGACGGTAAATTAATTGGAAGTGTATCTTGTCCATGGTTACCGGAAATGCATTTCCGAAGTCATAAAACACCAAAATGACGTGTAACGGTAAAATTCAGAGGAAACGTCCTCAGAATGACTTGAAATCACAGGAAAACAATAGAAATATTATTCGTGACATGTAGGAGGATACAGAACATCAATCGGACGTTCAGTGTTTGTGGTATGACTGAATATGTTATTTTTAACAGTTTCACATGGTGTGCACGGAGAGCATTCCTTTTTAGACCACAAAACACTTCGACAAGTTAACCAAAGACTCCAAAACAAGAAAAAACAGTCCTAAAATGATAAAATTTCTTAAATTGGGGGTTTTAAATTATTATAGCACCCATTATTTGATGTCAGACACAATTTTATTATATATATATATACTAACTGAATAAATATGTCTAATTTACGTTTGTTTTGTTTATTTTTTTTGTATCTTATTGTAGGTTTATGGAAGAAGAATATTGAAATGAATTGGACCTATTTGGATCATTGAATATGAATCACATCTATCATTTATTGTTTATGAAGAACTTGATGTTTATTCTGTTTGGAATTGTTTACTTTTTTTATGATTTTTACCCTGTTTTTGCTGTTTGGGAACCATCAGTGAAATTTTAGAAAAAAATTCTCTAGGATAGTGACTGCCATTGGCATTCTCTATAGGTTGGTCGGGTAGCAGTTCAATGACCGCCTGGCAGTCGCTGTAGGCCTACAACATCAGGCCTAAAGCGACCGCCATTGGCGGTCTATGAGTGGTCTCTAAAGACCATTAGCGACCGCCAATGGTGGTCCCTAATGCCTGAATTTTTATTAGTGAATCTATGTTTTCTAAATCTAGTTTTCATGATTTCTGCTCAACTTCCTCTGATACCAACTATAAAGATCCGAAACTAGTTACTCAGAGCCAGTGCCTTAATTAATTACATTAGAATGATTACAATAAAGTCGTATACCAAAGGAAAAAAATAGTTCTGTAGTTTTGGAAAACCAGATACATACATAAGTTCAACATTACAACTTGAAAAGGAATACAATATATAAATTCCTTTGACAACATCAATAACTCCTAGTTTATCCCTGAATGTCACTCATAATATACCTATTCATATCCTAGGAAAATGAAAAATAAGAAATGGGTGAGCTGAAATGCATAGTAAGGGTATATAATAAAACAAAAGATATCATAAACTTAAACATTAAGCATGGTGATTAATTAAAAACTCATTCCTTCAAATAAATAAACTTGAACACATTATGGATAGAATAATAGATGAATAGATAATGCCATAATAAAGCATAATCATGGGTATTATACTAGTAAAATTACCACATGAACTTTCAATTACTTGTTTCATAATGAGGGAATGCATAATTCCGAACATCATAACTATACATTAAAGGCCTCAAGCATGACCATAAATGACCATTTTTTCAAGGCCTCATGCCATGACTGTAGTTTGTTTCATGAAACCTACAGATAAATCTATGGGCTATAGAGATCCCCACCCATAACTTAATAAGTCCAATTCATTCCTAATATGAATGGGGATAAACATAAAAAACATATACATTCATATTGGAACTAACATATGAAGTGTAAATAACTTTCCCCGAATATTAAGCATAAACACTAACCATTCAGAGTAAATTGGTGAATGGTTTTAAGATTGCACATCCACAATCAAACTAATAATAAACCATTAAATCAAATATGGTAGACTATATGATAAAATATTAATACCAATAATTCATAATAATAAACAAAATTATTGAAATAGATGAATATACTCTTTCAAAATCATTGAGTAATTCTTGAGATAAATACTCTTTTACTTTGAAAAGAAGAGTTATTTTGGAAAAAAAATCTTTGTATAAAACCATAAGTTAAGAAAGTTAGTATTTTCATAATAAATTTTTTATTTTATAATGATATTGGTTTCTAAAAACATAATATAAAGTGCCCTTGAAAATAATTAAGAATTTGATAAATTCCCTTGAACCGGGCTTCTATTTCGGGTATAATTTATGAAATATCCTTTTAAAACATATAACTCACCATGAATGAATGTATGATTTTGGTTTTTAGACATATATATAACATTCACACCAAATTTATGAGGAGTAAATATGAATAAATAATAATTTAATTGAGGTAATTAGAGAATAAGAGTAACCCGAATGAAAATGGAGGTTCGGGGAGAAACCCTTACCTTAAGTCTGATGGTGTTCTTAACTTGATATTAGTGTCATGGATAACCAAATTAAATACATTAATTAATATTTACATAACCTCTTGTTTTTTTAATTGATTTAGTATAGCCTTATTATGTTCATTCATGTCCCTCTTCATGGGTTTAATATGATCAATTTTATTGTTTGGGAGCATTTTCTTCCTTGGTATAATTGACTGGTTTACTTATATACATATAATAATGAACATGTAAGATGAGAATTGTTTTCCATAATATAAGTTTTATTTTATATTTTAACATCTAGGTGATTACATGGTTATAAAATTCATTTGGTTATTAGTAGTGAAGATGAATCCTTATATAAAACATTAATGATAATTGTTTGGGTTAATTGGTGGTTTTTTATCACAACAAACTCATTTTTATTTATAAATTAATATAATATTTAAATAAAGATTAAATAACCTTATATAAGTTATAATACATCTATTATAGTCTGGTTTAAACATAAAAAATTGTTTCATGACCAGAATTGAAGATGGTAAGAGAAATTAAAAATCCGTCGTCCTTGAATGTGATAAATTAACACAACTCAGATGGTGTTTTCATTTCTAGTAAAAAAGAAGTGGAAAGGATAGATTGTAACACCCCAAGCTTCCACAATACGCTTCTCTTTGAATAATGTAGTAGTGTGTGTTGTACGCAACTTCGAGTTCTAACACACACCACAACCAATCAAACTAGCCGTTATGAATAGTAATACCCACATTTTGAAATTTTATAAATTTTATCTTTCAAAATGGACTTCATTTCTGGATTTGTAATATCGAAATTAGCTTAGGGTTAATTTTTGGTACTTTTATGATAACTTTCATATTTTGATGAATAGTGAAAATTACTAAATTTTAATTAAAAACAACTTTTTTAATCGAAATAATTAATAGTGATAAATTACGAATTTGAGTTGTTTTAAAGTATATTTAGAATATATTTTTACCATTTAATACAATTTTGGTCATTGTACGTAATTTCACATTTAAACCGAATGTAAACAAGTGTCAATCTTTTGATGGTTATTATATCTTAAAAACACGCTTTTTGTTTTGACAACGGGAATTAATTTTAAATTAATTTCTACCACTTTTCTGTTTTGAATTTGGAAAAATGGATTCCATATTTGGAACCAGGATGTAAAAATTGTGTAATTAGGTAACTCTTATTTTTAGACATGTTGAATAATTACTTCGGTAAATATTTTATTTACCATGGTTAAAGGGTAAATCCTGTAAATAAAGGTAAAAAAATAATATTATAATAATATTAATTTACCCTAAAACATGTTCTAACTCTATTGGATGATAATTTTCCAACCATGGGAATCATTGGGTCGATTTTGGGACCCCATGGAGCCACTTTTAAGTGATAGGGACACTTTATATTTATTAAGTTAAAGTAAATACAAAAATGACATAAGCATATATCTTTTAGCAAAACAATTTTTACATAGGGTTTTATATGTTACATTTTAGACTAAATATATTCATTAGAAATATAAAAAGATTTAATACATAATGGTATTTTATTTATAATTTTTAGACACTTAATAATTAAATTTATTTATGACACAATAATGATGCATTATTTTCCTTATTAATGAAAGAATCAAATAATTGGTATTATAAATGTTAAAATAAATATAATTTGAAAGTTTTTATGACATCCACGAATTTTATTGGTTAATATTAAATGTTAGTATTTTATTAAATGAATTTGTATCTAATTAATAAATTTGTTAAGACTTTAACAAAAATCAATTATTGAATAGTGTCAAAATTGACATAAATGAGTTTTTAAAACAGATATTATATTATTAATTGATATTCTATTCCTAAAAATCTAAGGTTCGGCCAAAGAACTTATATAATGATAATTTTATCATTAATGTACAACTTGGGGGGTCTCTTGGAAGTATATAGTAATATTATTAACCATATAATATAAAAATACAAAGTGACATGGTAAATGTCAAACTAATTAACTAAGAGTTAAAACTGAAAGATAAGGTTAATAAAGTGACCCAAACCTGTCTAAAACCTATTGGTTTAGTTTTTTTAGACCTATCCCTACCTTATACTTTAAATAATACACTTTTTAGCCATTATAAACCTAAAATAATTTTATTATAAAATAATATTTCTAGCTTTTCCTAAGGTGCCCCTCACCCCTCTTATAAAAGGGCACTACCCCTTATCTCAAATTCATACCCTCAAAGCCTTTTGGTTAGGCCAAAACCTTTCTAAATATCCTCTAATATTCCCTAAGTTAAACCTAGAGTCCTTAGTTTGATCATAAAGCCAACCTAAGGATACCTTTTGATCAAATCAAAAGGAAGAACCCGAAGAAGAGGTAATGTTTTCACCACCCTCTTTCAAGTTACTTTCTTCTTCCACTTATTCTTTCTTTGTTATTTCCATTCTAAAATAATAACTATAGAATATTTTATATAATGTGATTTTATTATAAATATGGTACAACCATATTCAGTATTCTATCCATCCTTTGAATGACATGTCACCATACGTGTGTATGTACGGCTTACCGTCTCCACGTTGTGGTGTAATTGTTATTCGAAACATTATTATTTGGATGGGTATGATAATGATTTTTAATTCATGTAAATAATAAATATAACATTATAATTATTCTATATATATGATATACCATCCAATTATATATTATTTTAACAACAAAAGAATGATATTTTCGCTCGTGCGTACGGACGGACTACCGTCTCCATGAACGCGATGAGATTCATTCCCCATCATATTCATTCAAGTATAATTCTCATTTGATGATTAAAAATAATGTTTAATGACTTGATATAATTCTGGATATTAATAATAAACAACCTATCCATAACAAACATGGCTTATGTAACAAAACATATAAAAGAAAATGAGTAAGTTAACACCCGAAACGACGATAATACTAGGATTCTATTAACAAAGCAATGTTAAAAGATCATATATCATTTCATATTTATGTATATTATTATTTTATAATTTAATAACAATTATTTAAATACTATACAGAAGTTTAACCTACGCTAGACCAAGGAAATGTACAAGGTAAGGGTTAATTTCACAATCTCTTTATTATCCGAGGTTGTTTTTACGTAAGTATCTACTGGGACCTCTTTATCATAAACATCCATGTTTCTTAAAAATGTATTTCAAAACATTATTACTATTTTAAAAACTATAGTTTAAAGTCATTTATTCCTTTTTTTGACTTTTTATAAGAAGTTTATAAAGGAATATTTCCGTCATTTTCCAAACAAGGTCCTTTTTAACCTTTTCGACAGAATTAAGGTAAGAATGTCTTTTTTAACTTATACGGCGTGTGAGGCTATTTTACACTGTTATAAAATCATCAAAGATTCCCTTAAAAGATTATAAGAATATTTTCAAAGTAAATATTTTCTTTTATAATTATTTGACTTTTAAATGATTTAAAAAAAAGAGATATTTCTCTCAAATAGTTTTGATTTCATCTATGTCAATATCCTTTGATGGATTTTATGCTTATTTGAAGTTGATTTATTATGATACCAAACTTCCATATAGTATTTATGGTTTTGTGATATATTTGACTGTGGATGTGTTATTTTTATACCATTCATGGTTTATGGAGAAAGTATTGACATTTCATATGCTATTTTTAATACGAATGTTTATGTTATGTTTAAACCTGTTCACATGAGGAATACATTGGACTTAATAAGTGACGGGTGGAGTATTCTATAGCTCCTTGATGCATTGGTAGGACTCATGAGAAAAAATAGTGTCTTGGAACAAGGCCTTGAAAAAATCTTATTTGTAGTCTTGGAAAAAGTCCTTGACTATGTGGTTATGATAGTCTGGCATTATGCATTCTATCACTATGAAAGTGGTTATTGATATTGCATGTGATTATTAGACTAGTAGAATATCCATGTGAATAATTAAATGGAATTATTTCATTTTATTTCTGTAATATTATGCTTAATTTCAAGTTTAAAAGGCTTTTGTTTTATTTATACATTGCCTTAAATGTTTATGCTTATTTATGAAATTTTCCAGTATATTGTTATCCTTATTGGGCATTTGAGCTCACCCCTTTCTATGTTTTATTTTTCCCAGGATGTGAAAAAGTATTTTATGAATGACCTGCAGGAATAGTATAAGGGTATATGAGTGTGGAGACAAGATGTTGTTGTAGTTTTCACTTTATGATGTTATGTAAACTTTATGAATGTATCTAGTGATTCCAAGGCTACTAAACTAATCGGTCTTTCGAGACTTTATCTTTTTGTGATCATGCCAATGTTATGTAATAATGCACCGACTCTGGGTAACTGGGGTTGGGGCATTACATAGATGATGATAAATTATTCCATTATCATAACACAATTCTAGTACATATATGGTACTGGAGATATCTTAACATTTGGATGAAAGGAGGTGAGGAAAGGAAATAATGAAAGGAACTTGAAATAAAAGAATGAAAAAGAGGAATTTACCTCTTGAAATTGTCTTCATTGAGAGCCTCTTTAGGGGAGAGGGTTTGGTATTTTTATGATACTAAGGGATTATAGATGTGGGGAAGGATCTTGGGAGGAAATTTTAGTATAATTCAAACAACGAACACAACTTGATATGAGTGAAAAGAAGAGGTGGTGAGGAGTAGTTTTATAGTGGAGGAGAGGAGGGTTTTTCTATTATTTTAATCATTATTTAATTATTTTATCTCAAGACTATGAATGGTCATGATTTTTATGACCCAAAACATTAATATGTGAATGTGATTTCTAAAAAATGGTAATTTACATCAGCCATGACTCAATCATGATGAAAAAAATCATTTATTTTGCATATTTTGTAAATTATCTAATTTCACTATTCAACAAAAATTCATGTATTTTGAAAAAATACCAAAAAATTCGGCCAAACCATTTTTCTATGAGTATAATTCAAACATTAACATAATTTTTAAAAAATAATTTTATAAATATGATTAATTTAATTTTTAAAAAATCATAATTTATTCAAAAAATAACAATTTTAATACTATAATTCGTTTTGTATCACCTTGAAAAATTAATCAAGATCTCATTATTTTATTACCTTAATATAATAAAATAATAATACGATTTACTATTAATAAGGGTCATATTACTATTCATATCACTATTCACCATAAAATTAAGTTTGTCTTATCATACTCTAAATATCTTACCAAACGCAACCGTGTATGTTGGTTTTTCGAAATTCAAATCATAGTGGTGGAAAAATTATGTTTACTGGATATGTTATAATAAATTGTCATTTTTAGAGACTCAATGTTTCATACATTCAATATTAAATTTACTTATAAATACTTGGGGTGTTAAAAAGTTTTAAAGGAGGCACTTCTGGTTAGGGAATGAAGAAATAGATTCTTGATTGTTGAATTCATTATAGCATACACCATTGTTGGGGAAATGACCAAACTATTTTTTATTTGATGCATGCATTTAGAAAGCACATGTTGTGGGAGTATCTGTGCACCGTGTGGATAGATGGTGTATGATGGACATAGAAAAGAATTTGTGACTTCATTAAGATTATTGTGTTAATAAGAATCACATGGAGAATTTTAAAGTCTTGGAGGAAGATGAACACACCTATTCATAATCCAAAAATAGACTATCCATTTTTACCACCGGTACATGCTGTTGGGGAAGAAACGCTATAGTACCACTTAAGAGATCATGATCAGAAGAGAATACATTCTTGTTGTTGAATTCTTGTACACCATGTTCTTCAAATTTCCGTTGCATCTACACTATTTCATGTGCAACTAAAGTAAAATCTAGATTTTTTTAATTCAAGTAAAGAGAGGGAGATGACTTGAACTCGTGATCATAGTAGAATGTGGGGTTTACTAGGGAACTTGATTCTGATTGTGGACTAGTTTGAGAAAGTGTGAGCCATTTTCTTTGAAACAACTATAGGAGTGAATGTTATTATTGGATGAACATTAGGTGTGTATGGGTTGGATATTTTTGAATCAACTTGTTTTTTTGTCATGATCGCTAATAGAGAGATCATCACTATAAGGGGGCGTAACTACTGCAAAGGTCTAGATTGCAGTACATGAACACAAATGTAGGAGACAAACTTGCTAGGAGTTATGAGAATGACTAGAAAGAGGGGGACAGGGGGGAAATGAACACTATTGTGAAGTTGACATCCATAAAAAATAAGGTTGATGGTAAGGAAAATTATTTGAAGAGGGCTGCCTATGTTTTCAGGAGAGGATCCTTAGAACTGGATCAAAAAATCATAGGAATACTTTTTAATCAATATGACTATAGAGTACATGAATATTCTATTGGAAAATTTAGTTATTGAGTGCATGGTTATGCTCTAGTTTTTTTGTGGGAGTATAAAAATATGGGTGCAACATGGGTGTTGTTAAGATTGATCTAATGGAAAAATTTTGGAATAAAAATGATTGGTTAGTTCCAACTACACAAGAGTGTATAAGATTGAAGAATTTTTTGGTAGAATGAAATTTGGGCAACAAAGTTTACTATCTTGTTCAATGGAAAGGAATATTTTCTAATGAATTGACCTGGGAAGATTGAAACACAATTTATCTTCAGTTCCCAAACATCCACCAAAGTACAAGGTGTAAAAATAAGTGTAAGGTGTTGATAATAATAATGAGGAGCTTGATAGAATACAAACTATCCATGGTACTTGACCACCCATTCAGTTTATCTATCAAAGGACGTGTCTTTATCGAGGTAGGCTGTTGGTTTCCAAGTGTTATGTTTTTACTAGGGGATTAATTGTAAATAAATAATTTAATTGAGAGTTGGGAAGTTATAAATTGGGAAGAGAGTGTTCATTGAAAATAGTTGGGTAGTTGGTTGTCAAAAGGTAGAACCCATGCCTAAGGAAGAGTTATTTCTATGGGGGAGTTGATTGTATAAAAAATAATTTTACCTTACTTGGAAAGAACTTTGAGAAAGGATTATTCCTCTATAAATTATATAGGAATATATAAATATTTAATATGAAAAGATTTGTATCTAGGATAGTGATTGAGAAGACATGTGGTATAAATTTGAATTGTCTATTTCATGAGAACACTATGATGAGGGATTTCATCACCAGTAATAGAATATTCCATAGGAAGAAATATATTTAAAATTGGAGCTATAATGGTGAAATTTTCATTGTGTCATGCAATAATAGAATGAATTTAGGGTAGAATTAGGAAATAAAAAAAATAATAATTCTTTCCAACTTGGAACTATGGATATTGATAAGAGCTTATCATTGTTATCAACTAAAAAATTGTTTAATTGAAAATATGTATATCCCAGTGAGTGATATGTAAATTTCATTAGATGAGTTTTTTATTCAAATTAGATGGATTTAGTTGATATAGAAACATGTATAATATATATAATTCGTTTTATTGATCATAGTATTATCAAATATCATTAAATTAAGCTTATATAAATCCCATAATAATGAAAATCCTACACAAGCGATGGAGATTCTAAGAGGGGCTATGTGGAGCATTCAAAATAAAGTAAAGATAATGGGTTATATAAAGGATTCATACAATATATATGATACATGATGAAATAACTTCATTTTTGTGTTTCATAAAAAATGAGAAAGTGGTGTTTGGTTCAACATTTCCAAGAATGTGGGGTAGGTGGTCTACATGAATAGAGAGAGAATGGTCGTCGATTGGGAAAATCTTGAGATCATGTGTGTTCTCCTATTAAGCATAATTTTTTTATGTTAGTGGATAATTGTAGTTTCTTGATCTATTATATTGTATGATGGATAAAGGTTGTCTTGATGAACACATGGAAGACATGTTAGAGACGTGGAGATCATGGGAGCATCATGAAGAAGATGGTGTGATCAAGTTTCAACTCACTAAACAAGAAGGTTTTACTAATTGTATAATAATGTCACATAGATAGGGAGGTTATGGATGAGTATAGACATAGATATAAGTATCCAAGAGATAATAATCATCAATGTGAGGATAATGATATTGCACTAGCTAAAGAGAAAGTGGCTAGAGAATATAGTGTGTTGGTAGAGATATGAGGTGGCACCAATTTTTGAAATACATCATCCATATTAAAGAACACCCCTATAGTAGGTCTTGGAAAATAGTATATATATGGGGATAAAATATAATTATATGATGTGAAGATAATAGAATTGGAGGATACATCGAATAGAAAGAAACACATTGTGATATCCTAGATGTACCCACCCAAAGTGACAGAGAAGAGAAAGGAAGTGATAGAAAATTTTATTACCACTCTATGTGAGTGGGTAAAGAAAAATATTTTGAGCATTTTACATTCATATAATTCAAGTGATGGTGGGCCAAGAAAAGGAGGTATTTTAAGATTTTGGGCCCACAAAATCGATCACTGTATCTCTTGAGCAGCAAAATAGAACTATTGGTTCCAAAAAATCAGGAACTACATATCTTGGTCTTCTAACTCTTCAAAGTTTTATGTTATATCACTTGGGATTTTGGTATGAAAAATCAATAATTCTATCTCCCTACTTTTTTTTATTTTCAAAAATGGGCACCATTTCACCATGGATTTTTGGTCTGTAAATCAGACACCATTTCATCCAAAAATCTTAATCCCACTCAACAATCACCATTTCACCTAACATATTCAGTAATTCTAGTCATTATCATGGTAGTTATATGATGGTTATAACTTATTCACCCAAAAAAATTATTTCTAAATCATTTCTCTCATGAGGAGTTCACACATTGGAGGTTAGAGAAAAATAATCGGGAGATGCATATGAGGATACTCTCCATTTTTATTATTTTTTATGTATCTAACTGAGTATGTATTTCTTATAGGGGATTATTAGGAGAGATATTAATTTAATGATTAGTGTATTTAGATATTTATGAAATGAGATTGTGATCAAAGGTTTAGGTAGGTCAATGGGATAAATTTTATTTATATTCCATGTATTTATATTCATTTATAAATGAAACAACTAGTCATTGATCTGAGGAAAAAAATTTGGGTATTATTAGTCTAGAATATACATCTGATTTCATTATCTCTTGGATGAATCCCTCTCAATGAGTCCTCTTAATTTTCATTTAATATAAGGTTTTATCATACCTTTTATGGGGAAGAGTTCAAATCTAAAATTTCAATGATTTTATTGGCTGGTGAATATCTTTTGAGGCAAGAAATCATTGGTTATAGTAATATAAATTGATTAAACTCACTACTAGGAAAGATCACAATAATGGAAAGTTAGGTATGATTATTTTATGGTTTTATTAATTTTTATTTATAATTAAATTCTTGATTGATCTTGGAATGGGTTTTCTGTATTCTTTTAATATATGAGGGAATAGTGACATCCTTTGAAAACTGTCTATTACATCATATCCAAGGCTGAGGATTAATTGATAAGATGAAGATCAGTTTTTTTGAGAAAAATGTGTTCCCTAACTCGACCCAAACCAATCTACCTAGCTATAACCAAACGGGTTGGGTAGGGTTACACAGGTGATATGGATGGCTTGAGTTAATTTGGGTTAGGGTGGGTTGAGTTATGGGTTGGAAAATAATGAACCTACCTGACCCTACCAATATTTAATTTATTTCTTCTCAGGGTTGGGTGCTGCACTTCCCTCTTATCGCCACTCAGATAGGTAATTTTAAGTGAATTTAATAGTTACCATTAATGATTTTTTTGTTCGGTGATGAATAAAATTACCAAATAAAATACATTTAATTTCAAAATAAATTCAATAATTGTTTTTGGAAAATGTTTATTTGAATTTCTTAGCTGATAGAAATGTTTTTTGAATTTTTGTGGATGCTTGTGTATTTGAATTTATGTTTTTTTGTTTGATTATATATATTTTAGGTCATTTTATAGGCCATGCCTAAATTATTTAGACATTACATAGAAGTGATATTTTGTTGGTTGATAGAAATGGATTGGGTTCTCCATGTGATGTTGTATTTATTTATTTTTTTGAATTTTTTTTTTAATTTTGGATTGAAGTAACTGGGTATTGTTGGTGTGTCTATATTTAGAATATCATAAAATAGTTTCCAGGTGTAGTGGAAGTGTGTGATGGGACATTCCCAACTTTGCTTTTTTTTTATGGTTGATGATGAATATGATATTGTCATAATGATAAAGGTTGTGATCAATATAACTGAATACAATATAAATAGAAAAGGGATAGAATTACAGAACCAGGCACATGATCATAAAAAATTATTTATAATTAATTTAATTCATTTAAAAGTAACTTGTGAGAATTGTTTCTTATGTAATGGATCTGAAAATAGATATATGTTATACCATCATTGCTTTGAATGAATTAAGAGAAGATTCCCTCTAGTGGTGATCTATATGTGTTCCATAAATCTCCTACCATCATTGTAGGAATATCTAGGTGATAGCATGAAACATCCTATTGTTTTCATTATTCTCCTTTGATCACCATGATAATCGGTTCTAAATAGTTCCACTTGATCTCTTTAGAATCAAGAGTGGGAGTTATAGGAAGATCACTCTCCATTCTTGTAGAAGTTATTGGAGAAGGGGTGTCTCTAGTGCTTCGAGAGTATTCTCTAGATTCATGGTGCGGAACAAAACAAATTAATTGGATCACTTTGAAAATAATATAATTGGGTTTTTATATCACTATGGTTATAAATAAATAACTCTATCGGTTCCCTTTATTATTTATTTAATCCCTTGTGCAACCCCATGTCTATAATAATAATATTATTATTATTTCTCAACATGTTTTTAATTTTTGAAGTAAATTGAAATATTATTTATTCAAATAATATTCAATATATATTATTTCTTACTGAACCATTAAACTAGGTTCTCTATTCCTCCGCAATATTTAACAGGATTTGAATAATTTATATTTAATTATTAAATAAATACCACTGCATTATTGTCCAATAAATAAATAAATATTATATTCACTAAATGGAAAATAAATAGTTATTAAATATTCCTCTCACATGATATTCTCTTGAATTGCTAGTGAAGGAATATATGTGTTCAATAAGAAATGAATAATTATTAAACCAAATGTGAGAATAATATTTATTTCACTTTTTAAATTATATATAATATTATATTATTTGACTATGATTCTGGATACACTTAATGTGTGACCTTATAGGCCTCTTTCTTAGTGAAATTAGGCAAAGCAGCCTAAATTCCAAAGTTAGCATCTAGAAACACACTAGGTCACCCATAGAGAAATAAGTTAATGCCTCAATTACATAATACCTTACACATATTCTCACTATATAATATAATACCTTTATCATGATATCTCTAATCAAGTAGGTTACTCACAGGTGCCATTAAGCTATGATCTCAATGCATCTTTCTTTGAATTTCCATAAATCAAACTTCCCTATAGAACACAATGGACATGGATTTATTTAGGATATATCATTTCCATAAAAGGGCCTATGATATCAACTTCCATTAAAGAACAGAAGGGAAAAATCCTTTCTCACATTATTCATTAATACAATATTACTCATGATGCACCCAAAGTATCCTACCTCAGCACGAAACTGCATTTTCATGGTTTTCACCAATACATAAAATTATGAAAATCATAATTATCGATAATAATAATCTTAAAATTTAAGGAACAATACACAAACCCACAAATAGTAACATCTAATGACACATATAAATGTGGATTTCCTACTAGTGGATCTCGTTCTCATATAATCGTACACTAGATATTACCATGGGTGTACACCATGAAAATGTGGCTAAAATTTCTAGGAGTCTCTATCCCTAATATCATATATCATTTGTTTCCCTAAAATTATATTATTTGGATATAGAAAAAATATTTAAGAATACTTTCATGGAACTTCTAGATTCTCTTCATATGGGGAAAACTTTATGACCTTTTATTACTACAGCTTCTCTTAAGACATTATCGGATACTATGTAATGTAGAAAACAATAATGATGTGATAAGGTGTTTATTTATATTAAAAAAATTGAATAAAGGTAGTTATAATGAACATAGAAGTTAGTTCTAGGACTCAAACTCCAAAAGACTCCCACTTTTACTAGAGACAACTACTTATAACCTTCAGTATGCTAGCTCTCCCATGATACTCAGGTTTCTAATGAGATGGGCCTTTTGTCTAGGGGTCCACCATGCTTTCTTAAATGGTAACTATTCTTATTGAAACATCACCCCTCTGTTAATAATTCCTCAAGAGGTGATACTTCTAGAGGATATTCTTTTTAGGTGTGTCTTTGGCTCTTTTGTAAGAGTCACCACTACCGTATTATCACAATACAATGTGATTGGATCTTAACTACTAGGTACCACATCAAGATCTTTAACAAAGATTCATATCCAAATGGCTACCTTGGTAGAATCAAATTCCTTTATATACTCAAACTCCATTGTAGAATCAGTGAAAAGGGGCTTCATTGAACTCTTCCATCTCACAGATATTCTATTGAGACATAAAAAATATCCTGACTATGACATCAAATCACTCTTATCTATTTGAAAACTATCATCAGTATAACCCTAGATGACTGGATCCCCATCCCCTCTATACACCAGGAATATATCCTTATTTCATCTTAGATACTTAGGGATAGAATTTATAACATATAAATTTTGTTCTCCTGGATCTTCTTGATATCTACCTACCATTCTCAATGCATAGGAAACATCAAGTCAAGTACATAATATGGAATACATTATTGACCCTATTGATGAAGCATATGAAATCTTACTCATTGCCCCTTTCTCATTTTTTTTTGAGGACACATTTTCTTAGAAATATTTATACTATGTGACACAAGAAAAAATCCCCACTTAGATTGTTCTATACTAAATCTCATTAGTATCTAGTCTATTTATTTATTTTGACTTAGACCAATAAGCCTCTTGGATCTACCATGAATGATCTTAATTCCTAAAATATATGTTGTTTCACCAACGTTATTCCTGGAGAAACATTTGGTTAACCAGCCTTAGAAAATTGTAAGATTGTTATGTCTTTTCTAATAAGTAATATATCATCAACATATACTACTAGGATAACAACTTCATTTCTACTAAACCTTTTGTAAACACATGGATCATATTAATTATTAATGAAACCAAATTCTTTTATAGCTTCATCCAATTGAATGTTCTGTGACCTATATGCTTGATTAAATTCATATATGGATCTCTAGAAGATGAAAATATTTTTGGTTTCACTTGGAGTCACAAACCCTTCTAGTTATGTCATATAGAATTCTTCCTAAAGGTTCCCATTAAGGAATTCAGTTTTGACATCCATATACCAAATTTTAAAGTCATGGTAAGCTACTACATAAAGTAAAATTTTGATGTACTTTGACAAGGAATCTGGTGAAATGGTTTCATTATAGTCAATTCCATGATGTTGTTTAAACCCTTTAGAAACTAGCCTCTCTTTATAGGTATTTACTTTACCTTCCATGACCAGTTTTCTCTTCAGTAACCATTTTCAACCTATTGGATTTACATCAACTAGTTAATCCACATGAACCCAAAAATGGTTTTGATACATGGAATCAATTTTCGAAATCATGGTTTCTTTCCATCTTACAACATATAACCTCGATACTACTTATTTTTAGAAGTAAGAATCATAATTGTCAAAAAATAATGATTCACCATATTTAGTAACTAGAAAACCATATCTCTTTGGTTCTCTTACCTCTCTTGTGATCCTATGTAGTACTGGTGTTTCAAGAACTACTTCTTCCATGGGGACTAGTGGAATCTATTATTATTCAAATCTTTTTCATCTTGAGCATCAAATTCATTATTGTCTATCATTCCCCCACTATCCTTTTGGAGGATTTTATCCTTCTCAATAAAGATAGCTTTTCTGGTGATAATCACTTTCTTTTATGAGGGGTTTTATAGGTAGTATCACTTTTCTTCCTTTGAATACCCTATAAAGGTACAATTTTTCCAAAATGTGCTTGTTTGTTTCCAGAGAAGGCCTTAATAAATTCCTCACAACCCCACACATGTGTATGTGACAAAACATGTTTCTTTCAACTCCATAACTCGAAGGGAATTTTGTTTTCCACTTTAGTTGGTACTTGATTTATTGTGTATGTTGTAGTTTGTAATGAATATCCCAACAAGGATAATTGAAGATCATTATTAATTATCATTGACTATAAAATTTCTAACAATTTATAGTTCCTCCTTTAACTAACACCAATACACTATTTTGTGTTAAGTGGAGCGATTTAAGATATAATCCCAAACTTCCATAGAAAATCGATAAATAGTTGGTTAAGATATTCACCACCTTGATCTGATCAAATAATATTTATGTTAAGGCCAATAGGGGCCTATATACCCTGAGAGGGGGGGTGAATCAGGGTATGGATATTCTTTTTCAAAGTTCTTCCTACCCCACTAGATCTTGACCTCTTTATTACAAGGGTCACTTTGTTTGCTCTTGTGTGTAAAGTATGATCACTTCTTTACTTCTTTATCTAATGATGATACTTTGAATGCAATGCAGGGAAGAAAACAGGCAGACACAGAGATTTTTACTTTGTTCACCCTCACTGGACTACGTCCAAGGAGAATACGCCGACAAGTTGCTGGTCGTACCAAATTCCACTATTCTTCACTAGATGTGGATACAAAGTTCGGGTACAGTTACTCTGTCCCAGGCTCACTGCCTTTACAAGATTTAGGGTCATCTCACTGTTTTCCCAAGGTTCACTCCCTGTTTCTCTCTCTCTGGCTCACTGCCGGTGGAGAGGATCACCTTTTTCCTCTTCCTATGCTCACTACACTTGGAAGGGATCCACTCACTATTTATAGACCTGTAGGTCTCTTCATTATCACTAATGAATGCATCCTCCACTGTATGTAGATGCTCTAATGAATTCCAAATTTCATCCACTGATGAATACCCCTTTTCCACTGACTAATGGGAAATTATTTTGGAAATTACCTTCGCAAAGTACCCTACTTTGCGAAGCTCAGAATTTCGTGAAGCTCAAACAAGCCTTCGCGAATCTCCTTCCTTTTCGCGAAGCTCACAATTTCGTGGAGCTCAGACCATCGCAAAGCTCAATCCTTCACAATTCTTAGGCCGTCGCGAAGCTCAAGTCGTCGCAAAGCGACTTCCCTCATGAAGCTCACTGAGCCAATACGGAGCACATGACTTTCGCGGAGCTAGAATAGCCACCGCGAAGCTCCTCTTTCGCGAAGCACACTGCCTTCGCAAACTTCCTTCATGAACTGAGAGCAAAGTATTTTCTCTGAAAATTCTATCTACTTCTCTCGAGGGGGTCGACCTGTATTTATAGGCGATTCCACCGACCCTCGACCCTTCCGCGTGAAGTCAGCGCCACGTCATTGCCTATTGCGAAGCTCTGAAGTTTCCGCCGGAATTCTATCCAAATCGTGAAGCACCACGGTAATTTTTCCATCGTGGAGCTCATTGTAATCGCGGAGCATTCCGTCATTTACTTTGTGCTGCCGCCGCGAAGCTTCCTCGCATTTCCTTTCAACGCTTCCATTCGCGAAGCTCGTCGTAATCACGAAGCATCATCGCCTCCATTCTTCTGGTCTTCGCGAATTCCAAACCATGAAGCTTCTATTCGCGAAACTCATTCCTTTGCCATATTTAATTATGATCTTCATGGAAATCCTATTTTTGCAATACTCACCAAACACCAAATTTTGGACCCCAAAAAATTGGCAAGCACTGGGAAACAGCGCCACCTTGTACTGCTCTTTTGTACCGCCTCCATATCGTCCTTTCCTTTGTAATCATTCTTTTTTAACATGGATTGTCAACAACTTCTCTGGAACTCGACAATTCTCCATGGAAACCTGCTTTGTCAACAAACACAATCAACCCAAAAATTATGCAATGTTACCTTGAGGGATTTTTTCCCAACAATTTATATACTTTCTAAGTTGATTCCCTAATTCGTTCACGAATTCCATGATTTTATTAAAGGACATGAACTTATACATCACTATATAGACACAATCATATCTATTCAAGTCCTTAGTAAATTATATAAAGTAATAATACCCACCTCTAGCTTTTACTAGAAATGGTCCACACACATTAGCGTGTACCAATCCTATAATCTCTGTGGCCCTTCACCCTATACACCAAATGGTGGTTTAGTAATTTTTCCTTGTAAACAAGAATTACATATTTCAAATGGTTTTAGATCAGAAGAGTATAAATAACCATCTTGATAGTGATTTGTCAAATTCATCTAGTTTACATGACCAAGATGGTGATTCCATATCTCGGTGTTATATGAGTTGTGTGAACATGATTTGTTATCAGTTTCCAACACTTGTTTTTTGTAATTTTATACATAAATACCATTATTTAAATGTGTCATACCATAATATATGTTTTCTTTATAAAACAATTAACTTTTATTTCCAAATATGAAAATAAACCCATATTTATCTAGGAATGATATAGAAAATATGTTATTGGTTATAGTTTATACTTAATAAAAATATGTTGAAACCAATATCATTAATTTTTGTAATGAATGGTGGTAGTCACCAATGGCTAGAGTAGCCAGTCTCTCACCATTAGTAGATCTCAAATCCACCACTCCTATAGTAATCTTTCTGAATATAATTGGATCATGTATTTGGATAGATATTTGAGCACCACAACTGTATCTAATACCCAATGTGTAGATATTGAAAGATTTTACTTGATAACAAACACACCATTATATTCCACTTGATTATGGGTGCATTTAATCTTCCAGTTTCCTTGCTTTCCACATGAAAAAACATACTACCTCTTTTTCTTTTCCCTATCTTGGGATATTCCTTCTCTTAGAAGGATGGTTCTCGGGAGAATTAGACATGCTTTGAGTCTTGGGCTTGTTCGCCTTGTTCTTCATTTTCTTATTAACCAAAATAACTATAGGTTTATCACTCCTGATGTTCTTATCCACATAGGTAATCAATGTAAGAAGTTCCAAAATACTCTTCTAATTATTTCTCATATTATAATTAATAATTAAACTAGAAGGAATTAGGCAGTGATGGATGTATGAGATCTATGTGCAACTCATCTGGGAATTTAATCCATAATATGTTCAAGTGCTAAATGTAGCTAATAATCTTGACTACATGAGTCCCAACTGGTATAGACTCTTCAATCTTAGTTGTAAACAAAGAATTAGATACTTCACTTGATAGATGTCCCAAAGGTGAGACATCATTCCATAGACATCCATGTCATCGTGTTTCTTTAAAAGCTCATTGGTCATAGATGATAGCATGAAATACTAAAAATATATGGAATTGTTCAAATTTTTCTCATAGATAGTCAACTCTTCATACCTAGCCTCATTTTCATGTGCATCAGGAATAGGTTCTCTCAGCACATATAATTTCTTTTCATGGTACATGATAACACATAAGCACCTTTTCCATTCTTGGAAATTTTTGCCAATGAAAAGGTTATCCTTTTCCAGTATGGATCACAGTGATATGTTTAAAGTCTATTTTATTTTTATTTCTACAAATAACATGAGAATAATTTTAGTACTTTAACATATAAAGTTTTTATAAATAAATAAATATTATATTTATCAACCTCTAACTATTTTATCGAAACCCAATATCCCTCACAATTGCATTTGGAATATACTGTTTCTTAGACATTATTGTGGAAAGGATCCATATTCCACTTCTTCTTACTGAAAATTTGGTTTGTTAAGAAACATTGATGGTTTTAAGTCATTATTCCAAATTCCAACTCCATTTACTCGCAGTTCCTTAATCTGTTGAGTAGAATCTCCAATCTTAAAATCCTAAAATCGGATTTCCTCAACTCTTTCATCTAAATTACCCAAAGTCCTTATATGGATGTAAACCATTGATATGAACTAAGTTAATTCAACCCAAAACATCATGTTATAATTCCATGATAATTTAAATCACCCCGGATTTTTCTTGTCAAGAACTTTGAACTATGGTTCGATTTTAACAGATGTAGTGGATGGTTATACAGACATAATATATATTATTGGATAATTTTACCCTTTTTTTGTAAATTTCAAACTATTATCTCTATGAAATTATTGTTAATATTATGTGGGTTTACTTAGGTATTAACCATGTCTTAGATAATATTTATGCATAAGGCAATTTATTTTAGTTTTAACATGCATGCTTGTTAATTGATTAATTAACGTGATCACGAGAAAACAACCACAATGAAATTACCATTAAACTTGATAGAAATAAAATAACAAAGTGGTATTATTATGAGATTTTACTAATGATTATTTTATCTAGAGGATGATAAATTATCCTTCGACCTTATGGAAAACACCTTTAACCAATTAAGGTTCATGTTACATCTTTCCACCTATC
Source organism: Viscum album (assembly GCA_963277665.1). NCBI lineage: Eukaryota > Viridiplantae > Streptophyta > Magnoliopsida > Santalales > Viscaceae > Viscum > Viscum album. Next base: position 1,614,906,288 of record OY728161.1, read on the forward strand.
TATATAGGTATCTCTATTAGATTAGTTTCGCCTCATCTCAAAACATGAACCACCACCTTTAACATAGGATATCTATCCATTTCATATAATTTTACTCACATTTAGGTTATATAAACAAGGGGTTTACATAATATAAATGATAGGAATAAAGATCCTTCTTAAATGAGATGAGATATGGCACAAAGTTCAACAGTTTAATTCAAATTAAATAAACCCAATCACAAAAAAAATTGTTCTAATATCATGACCATCCATTAGAATATAATGAATTACACTTTTAATAAAATTAGAAGTCAATTATAATCATCCTTCTTTAAGATAAATCTTACTCAAATCAATTAATTATCTTCTTTTAATTAATTAATTATTTTATCTTAATTCTCATCCAAATTTCATTGAGATTCTCATACATAATAATTTTAAACAAATAAAATAAATTTTTAAAACATTTATTATGTACATAAATATGTCTTGGAGACAGCACAATGATTACCTATCCAAACTACCCAATATGTATTATACTTGAATAATATTTTCTCTCACGAAATTTGTAAGAACCCGGATCTTCGTTTCAGGTACGCCTTTCCTTTTTCTAAAGTTTTTGAGAAAAATGATGTTTCTGGAAATTTTTTAAGTACACGCCGTGTACTTTCTGAGTACACGCCGTGTACTCTTTTCCCACTCGAAGCCATGTGTTGGCCGTGTCCGGGCCATACACACGGTGTGTAGGACTGACGTAGAGGCCAATTTTGGCAGAGTACAGAAAAGACCTAGTACACGCCGTGTACTTTATTTTTTTTCATTAAATGGACCAGGGTCGCGCCTAATCCAGGAAAACGTCTTCTTCTCCAGCTTCTTCATCCGAGAGCGACTGTACGGCCATGAATCTTCTCCAAGTCATCGTGCCACCATAATATCTCCGTTCTAGCTGTCGTCGAGTGTGTTGGGATCACCTCAGTAAGCTCTCTCTTTTTCTTTATCCTTGTTCCATGATTTCTCCTCGTTTTCAAGTTATCATAGGTTGAGCGTTTTTGAAGTTTTCACATATCTATGACATTCCAAGGGGAATCAGTCGTCGTGGTTCACATATATCGATCTCCTAGGATCAAGGTAGGTGGTTTGGGCCTTTCTGTAGAAATTTGATGAGTTTTCTTGTGCAATTTACCACCAATTCCATTGAATGGGGAATTGCGTGTTTCTGTTTTGCCCCTTCTGTTTTCCTACTTTGCTTGATTGTTGTAGTAGAGCTTTATGCTTGTGAGTAGAGTAATTTATTTTGTGCTCAGGTGGCTTTGCCATGCTTATTTTTCCTGTTAGGTGTTTTTTCCAGTTGTCATGCCTAGTTGTAGGATAGTGGGACTGTTGCTTTGTTATGCTGTTGAGCCTTAGATTGATAGCCAAGTAGTTCTTGAGGTTTACTTGGATGATGCACGTGCGCTGATCATGTTTATTTTTCACACAGTACTATGAGAACCTAGTGTAGTAGACCATAGGTAGAATAGATGTAAGGGATTCTCCAGAGTGTCTTTTAATACGATGCGAGACCACAGGGGAAATTAATGATGAGTGCTTCCTCAGAGAATCTATAGTTCCTCGACGTGGGCTATAGAGGGAATGGGACATTGAGTTCTTCCCCAGAGAGCCTTTAGCATGATACGAGACTATAGGGGGAATTGGCGGTGATTGCTTCCTCAGAGAGTCTATTCTTAGCTGAACTAGAGGGGTGAGAATGTGTGTGCCTCCTGGAGAGTTGATGGTACTTGTGGGTTGAACCATAGGGGTTAGGTTGTGAGAGTTACCCAGAGGGTTACCTGTTTTCTTCTTGTTGCTGGTTGTTTACTTGTGTGCTTTATATGTTAGAACTGTGGATTGTAGTTGTTGTGTTCTTTTCTGTATACTGCTTCCTGCACTCTTACTTGCCTTGTATTCATTGACTGTTAGGCACAAATCTTTGGGTGATTTCCTACTGATATTGTATCTCACAACCTTTTTGTTCTATGCTTTTGGGCCCAAACAGACTATGTTGTTGCAGGTAGAGATAAGGGCAAGCACCCTTCTACATCAGGTTCTTGATTGCACTGGAGCTGGAGAGTATGGGACCGAGCCGTGGCTCGTGATGCTGAGGAGTTTACTATGTTTTTCTTTTTCAATTTGTTTCTCAGTTGTACTTCAGCACGTTGGTTTGTTTACTTCTTTCCATAGACATATGTACCATGTTGCATTATTATTATTTTATACATTGCTTCCACTGTCAGTTTAGTTGTATGCTATTTATTGTTTCTGCTATTGTGTATGATTGTTTTTCTGCTGTATACTTTACCAAATGAGGACATATTTTCCCCACCGACTCACCAAGGCCCTCACTGCTAGTCGGAAGCCTCTGGCATTTGGGGAAATGTGCTTGAGATCACGTGGTGAACCGGGTATGGGGAACCAGTGGAGGGGCTCCGGATTAGGGTCGTTACAAAGTGGTATCAGAGGGGTTCTTTTCTCTTTCTTTTCTGTTTGGAGCCTTTATCCAGGGATAGGACAGATTCGGTACTTGGTATTAAGTTGTGCTTGGGAGTAGGTAACCCATGTACAATGAAAATCTATACTACCTTGTTAATTGCAGTTTACTAGTTTTGATAATTTACGGTTGATATGATTTCACCTAGAGTGATTCACATGCTTTGTGTTGTTATTTTCTTGACAATTGCGGTTCTATTTCTGTCACAACCCGATGAGATGAGGGTATTCCATCTCATGCATCATAGAGGCACTTGTAGAGATCACATGTCATGCATTCTTGCCATGCCATCTAGGGTGCATTAGCTATTTCATGCTGTTGTGATAGACCTTGTGTAGATTATGCATGTTGTTGTGATAGATGCTCGATAGAATCTCTGCTGTTATGTTAGAGAACTATTTGTCCTGTGCTTTACTGAAAATGAACGCCAAATTTTTGTTCTTGAGGTGTTATGGTCCCTCATTAATTGGAACTTGGTGGATCATGATCCTGTTTTCTCTTGTATATGACGGTAAGAGATTCCGAGCTTTGATTCGGAGGGAGTATGGGCCCTCACGGATCGAAATTTGGCACCTCTTTGCCCTGTTTTCTATGTTTCTGGTATTCTATGCAGTTTCTGAGCTACTGCTCAGAAAAACCCAGAATACACGGTGTGTAATTTTTAGATACACACTGTGTAGTTTTCTGGCCATGTCACTGACCGTGTGAGCAGAAACACGGTGTCGTGAAAGTAACTTCAGGAACATGACGTGTACAGTAAGTACACACCGTGTAAGTTCGGAGCCGTGTACTCGGTCGTGTCACTAACAACACGGGTCGGGGAAGCTCAGGTAGAACACGACGTGTTGTAAAGGAACACACCATGTAGTCCTGTCCAGGTACCCGGTCGTGTCACGAAGAACACGGGACAGTTTCGCCTTCACCTATACACGCTGTGTTTGTTCGGAACACGCCATGTAAGGTTCATCCATGTAGACTGCCATGTGTTTAACAACACAGGCCTCCGAAGCCTTGTCTAGTACATGTCGCGTTTGTTTAGAACACACCGTGTAGTTTCGGGTTAAGTCGGACCGTGTGGGTTAGCCGTGTAAAGAGACTCGGGCAGGGGAATAGTTTTCAAGTACATGTCATGTGTGGGGTCAACAGGCCATGTAGTTTGAGGTGATACATGACTTGTAGGGCAAGAGTACATTCCCATGTAAGCGGCTTAAGAAGATATGTTGTGTAGCTTTTATACACGTCGTGTAGTTGTGTCTTGTAAACTTGTGTGTTTTTCTTCCCATGTTCCCGTTTTGTACTCTTGTGTTATCTGTCATTGTTTTTCTGATCTAAGGTGTACTTTTGATCTTTCATATCTATGCCTCGAAGACGTCCTTCGGTTGTACGTCTGTCATCAGGCAGTGATAAGACGTCAGATATGGCTGATCAGGGACTTCCTACCGATCCCCCAGTCGGGCCAGCCTTGGCATCAACTGTCATACCAGTTGCAGGCACTGATGCGCAATTCAGAGAAGGTTTTATGAGGATGATACAGACCTTTCAGGGAGCACCGCCTCCTTCCTTGAATATGGCAGACTTGACGTGGGTTTTTCAGCAGCAGCATCCTCCCATGTTCTCGGGGGAAGGAGGACCCCAGCTGCAGAGTCATGGCTGGAAGCCATGCTGACTATCTTCGAGCATCTTGAGACACCTCCAGATAGGCAGGTCAAGCTCGCTACCTATATGCTCCGAGACTATACCATGAGGTGGTGGGACGTGATCTCACAGGCAGGTCATCAACAGGTTATGGCTTGGGAGGAGTTCCAGCACGTGTTCTACGACTACTTCTACCCGGATACCCTAAGGGCCGATCGAGCCCGGGAGTTCATGAGCTTAGAGCAGGGTACTCTTTCTGTCATGGATTATTCCTATCGTTTCATCGAGCTGCAGCATTTCACACCCCTCTGGGATGGAAGTGGGGATTTCTTAGCAAGGAATTTTGAGGATGGTCTCAGGTGAGAGATCCACACGTAGGTGAATATCTTCCAGTTGACTTCCATCACTTTCATCGTCAACCAGGCGCTGATTGCGGAGCGCAGTCTAAGAGACTCTAGAGCTGCGAGCCAGGGCGGTTCTACTTCCAGAGCTAGTTTTCCCCCAGATGACAGTAAGAAGCATCGTAGAGAGTCTACGCGCGGTGATCTGAGGAAGCGAGATACATCGTCAGGCAGCCAGGTGATATGCTACCAGTGTGGCCGGTCAGGGCACACGAGGTCGCAGTGCCAGATAGACCCCGTGGAGTGCCAATCTTGTGGAAATATGGGTCACCTTCAGCGTTTCTGCCAGGTTTTCTCACCAGCAGCTGGTGACCGAGGTTCTTCTATGACTCCTCATTCAGGAGCAGCACCACCAGTTTCTCACCAGTTGAGGAATTGGAGTTCCTCTAGCCATTCAGGCCGAGGTGGAGGCCAAGGCCATGGCAGCCAACCACCAGTCCCTCAGCACCAGCAGGGAGGTTCAGCTCAGAGTGGTCAGCCAGGGGAGCAGGGCCGCAGTGCAGGCCAGTCTTTCGCCATGGAGAAAACTTATCATGAGCAGGATCCTGACCCTTCTACAGTTCTAGGTATGATCTTAATAGCCTCAGTTTTCTCTTCATCTCTTTTCAATATTGGTGCTACACATATCTTTATTTTTGTTTCTGTCGTGGAGAGCCTTGGGCTCTGCATCTTTTCTTCTACTGATTCATTGACACTAGACACACCTTTGGGGACGAGGAAATTTAGTGTACGCCAGTGTAGGGAGTGCCCTCTCAAGGTTGCAGGGTATCGCTTCTTATGGTATCTTTATGTCCTAGAGATGACAAGCTATGATGTCATCCTTGGGATGGACTGGTTGGTTCCCTTCTAGGCATTCGTCGACTGTTATCGATGCAGGGTCAGTTTCATCTTTCCAGAAGGTGAATCCTTTCTTCATAGAGGCGAATGGGACATTCATGCAAGTTGAGCAGGACTCGAGCATCTTGGGATATGAGGGCTGACGGCCCAGATTGCTAGTCTTTATCTGGATGATCAGGGGACTCCACAGTTGGACTTTCCTCCAGTGGTGGATCACTTCAGGGATGTCTTTCTAGAGGACTTTTCAGGTTTGCCTCTGGAGCGTGAGGTAGAATTCTCTATTGAGATCGTGCCAGGAGCAGCACCGGTGTCCATTCCTCCCTATAGGATGGCTACGCCTGAGTTTCATGAGCTCAAGAAGCAGTTGGAGGAGTTACAAGTAAAAGGTTTCATCCCACCCAGTACTTCTCCTTGGGGTTCGCCTGCCCTGTTTGCGAAGAAGGCAGACAGTACCCTTCGGCTTTGTGTGGATTATCGGAAGCTGAACCAGTTGACGGTCCAGAACCGATATCCCTTGCTGAGGATCGATGACCTCTTTGATCGGCTTCAAGGAGCCCGGGTGTTCTTGAAGATCGACTTGAGGTCCGATTATCATCAATTGTGCGTTAGACCATCATACATACCGCTGAAAGCCTTCAGGAGCAGGTATGGTCTATACGAGTATACAGTCATGTTATTTGGTCTCATGAATGTGCCTGCAGTTTTCATGGCACTGATGAACCGAGTGTTCCATCCTTACTTGGATTCCTTCATCGTGGTCTTCATGGACGATATCTTGGTGTACTCTCACACTCGACACGACCATGCCGCACATCTTGAGATCGTTCTGAGTACACTGAGAGAGCATCAGCTTTATGCTAAACTCTCGAAGTGCCACATCTGGATGGATCAGATTCACTTCTTGGTACACTTCATCTTAAAGGAAGGATTATCAGTGGACCCAGAGAAAGTGAGAGATGTAGTTTACTAGGAGCAGCCGAAGAACGTCTTTGAGGTACAGAGCTTCCTAGGGATGGCTGGATACTACAGACACTTCATTCAGGATTTCTCTCATCTAGAAGCACCCTTGACAGGTCTGACCAAGAAGGGGGTGAAGTTCTTATGGTCAGATTCTTGTGAGTCAGCCTTTCAGGAGCTGAAAGGGAGTTCAACGTTGGCACCGATACTAGTCTTGCCAGATCCAGGCAAGAGCTACACTGTTTACTGTGATGCTTCAGGTATCAGGCTAGAAGTTGTGCTTATGCAGGAAGATGGAGTCATTGCGTACGGGTCTCAGCAGTTGAGGCCACATGAGAGGAACTACCTGACGCACAATCTGGAGTTGGCAGTGATTGTTCATGCCTTACACTGTTGGAGACACTATCTTCAGGGAGATCACTTTGTGGTCTTCACCGAACACAAGAGTCTCAAGTATATCTTCACTCAGCGTGATCCGAATCTGAGGCAGCTCAGGTGGGTCGAGTATCTTCAGTCTTTTGATTTCGAGCTTGCCTATACACCGGGAAAGGGCAACGTAGTGGCAGATGTATTGTGCAGGAGAACTCAGATTCAGGTAGTTCAGGAAGGCCAGCAGTGAGTGGCAGCTTATGGATCTGTTCTCTGAGATGCATCTGGAGGTGCACGACAGACAGGTAGAGACCTTCCTATCTTCTATAGCTGTTACCTCTACACTTCTTGATTGGTTACGGATGAGGAAGCTATCAGACACAGAAGGCTTAGTCCTGTGGGAGAGTGTGTCAGGAGAGGACTCTCTTCCTTGATGGACAGTGGGTGAGGATGAGATCTTGCATTTCCAAGGACGCATATGGGTGCCAGCAGACATACGCGAGGAGCTGATACGAGATTTTTCATTCCTCAGTTTGGGGAGTTCATCCTGGCATCACCAAGATTTATCGGGATCTTCATCGCCAGTACTGGTGGTCAGGTATGAAAAAAGATGTTGATGGCTTTGTCATGAGATTCTCTACTTGTCAGCAGGTGAAAGCAGAGAATCAGCGACCAGCAGGCCTCTTACAGTAGTTACCCATTCCGAAGTGGAAGTGGAATGATGTTGCGATGGACATCGTGATCGGATTGTCGAGGTCGCCTCGGGGGAACGATGTTGTTTGGGTTGTCGTCGACAGGCTCACGAAGGTTGCTCACTTCTTACCGATCAAGGAGACCTTCAGTGTTGATGATCTGGGACGAATTTACATAATAGAGATCGTACGTCTACATGGATTCCCACACTCCATTGTTTCAGATAGGGATGCACGCTTTACCTCTCAGTTCTGATAGGGACTTCATAAGGATTTGGGTACACAGGTACTTTTGAGTACAGCATACCATCCCCAAACTGATGGCCAGTCCGAGTGCACGATCCAGGTGCTTGAGGATATGATCTGAGCTTGCATCCTAGACTTTGGCGGTTCTTGGGAGAAGCATATTACTCTGGTGGAGTTCGCCTACAACAATAGTTTTCAGGTGACCATTCAGATGGCACCATACGAGGCTTTGTACGGTAGGCCATGCCGATCACCCTTATGATGGCTAGAGGCAGGAGAGGAATCTTTGTTGAGACCTCGTCTTTTTCAGGAGACCTCAGAGAAGATAGAGTTGATTTGGAAGCGGATGGCTACAGCACAGTCTCGACAGAAGTCTTATGCTGATCAGTGGAGACGACCTCTGGAGTTCGAGGTCGGGGATTAGGTTTTCCTACGTGTCGCACCGAGGTTTGGACACAAGAGGATTCAGAGGCAGGGTAAGCTTTCACCGCGGTACGTCAGGCTGTTTGAGGTATTGGAGAGAGTTGGGCCGGTTGCCTATCAGTTACAGCTACCTCAGAGGTACTGGGCTATGCACGACGTCTTCCACGTCTCTCAACTCCGATGTTACTTTTCAAACCCGTCTCATGCCTTTCAGCCTGAGGAGGTTGATCTTGAAGAGGATGTGTCGTTTGAGGAGCATCCCATCTGGATTGTCGATCGTAGTATGAAGGTTCTACATGGACAGTCCGTCCCTCTGGTACGGGTGCTATGGCAGCACGGGCGAGTACAGGATGAGACCTGGTAGAGGGAATCTGATGTATGATCACAGAGGCCGGAGTTGTTCGGGGTTTCTTCTTCTACGCCTATCTAGGGAAATTTGGGGACGGATTTCTTTAAGGGGGGAAGTTTGTAAGAACCCGGATCTTCGTTTCAGGTACACTTTTCCTTTTCCTAAAGTTTTTGAGAAAAATGAAGTTTCTGGAAATTTTTGAAGTACATGCCGTGTATTTTCTGAGTACACGCCATGTACTTTTTTCCCGCTCGAAGCCGTGTGCTGGCCATGTCCGGGCCACACACACGGTGTGTAGGGGTGACGTGGAGGCTGATTTTGGCGAAGTACAGAAAAGACCTAGTACATGCCGTGTACTATCTTTTTTTCATTAAATGGACCGGGGTCGTGCCTAATCGAGGAAAACGTCTTCTTCTCCAGCTTCTTCATCCGAGAGCGACCGTACGGCCGTGAATCTTATCCGAGCCATCGTGCCTCTATCTGATCTCTGTTCCATCTTTCGTTGAGTGTGTTGGGATCGCCTTGGTAAGCTATATCTTCTGCTTTAGCCTTGTTCTATGATTTCTCCTCATTTTCAAGTTATCTTAGGTTGAGCGTTTTTTTACGTTTTCTCAGATCTACGACGCTCCAAGGGGAATCAGTCGTCATGGATCACATATATCGATCTCCTAGGATTGAGGTAGGTGGTTTGTTCCTTTCTATAGAAAGTTGATGAGTTTTCTTGTACAATTTCCCACCAATTCTCTTGAACGGGGAATTGCATGTTCCTGTTTTGTCCATTCTGTTTTCCTTCTTTGCTTGATTACTGTAGTAGAGGTTTATGCTTGTGAGTAGAGTGATTTATTTTGTGCTTTGGTTGCTTTGCCATGCTTGTTTTCCTGTTAGGTGTTTTTTCCAGTTGCTATGCCTAGTTGTAGGATAGTGGAACTGTTGATTTGTTATGATGTTGAGCCTTAGATTGATAGCCAAGTAGTTCTTGAGGTTTACTTGGATGATGCACGTGCGCTAAGCATGTTTATTTTCCACACAGGACTGTGAGAACCTAGTGTAGTAGACCATATGGAGAATGGACGTAAGGGCTTCTCCAGAGTGTCTTTTAATATGATGCGAGACCACAGGGGGAATTGATGATGAGTGCTTCCTCAGAGAGTCTGTAGTTCCTCGACATGGCCCACAGGGGGAATAGGATGTTGAGTGCTTCCCCAGAGATCCTTTAGCACGATACGAGACTATAGGGGGAATTTATGGTGAGTGATTCCTCAGAGAGTCTATTCTTAGCTGAACCAGAGGGGTGAGACTGTGTGTGCCTCTTAGAGGGTTGCTGGTACTTGTGGGTTGAACCATAGGGGTTTGGCTATGAGAGATACCTAGAGGGTTACCTGTTTTCTTCTTGTTGCTGGTTGTTTACTTGTGTACTTTATATGTTAGAACTGTGGATTGTATCTATTGTGTGCTTTTCTGTTTACTGCTTCTTGCACTCTTACTTGCCTTGTATTCATTGACTGTTAGGCACAAATCTTTGGGTGATTGCCTACTGGGATTGTATCTCACACTCTGTTTGGGCCATGATTTTGGGCCCAAAAAAACTATTTTGTTGCAGGTATAGATAAGGGCAAGTGCCCTTCTACTTCAGGTTCTTGATTGCACTGGAGCTGGAGAGCATGGGACCGAGCCGTGGCCCGCGATGCTGAGGAGTTTACTTTGTTTTTCTTTTGCACTTTGTTTCTCAGTTTTCCTTAAGCACATTGGTTTGTTTACTGCTTTCCATAGACATATGTACCATGTTGCATCATTATTATTTTATACACTGCTTCCGCTGTCAGTTCAGTTGTTGTATGGTGTTTATTGTTTCCGCTATTGTGTCTGATTGTTTTTCTGCTGTATACTTTACCAAATGAGGGCATAGTTTCTCCACCGACTCACCAAGGCCCTCGCTGCTAGTCGGTATCCTCTGGCATTTGGGGAAACATGCTTGAGGTCACGTGGCGAACTGGGTACGGGGCACCAGTGGATGGGCTCCGGATTCGGGTCGTTACAACATTTGGCTTACATGATTAATCATATACTTTCTTGAAATGTACTATCAACTTAATGATTACATGGATTAAAAGGTTTTTTTAACACATGTTATGCTTCAATGAACACAGAATAAAAATTGTAATTCAACTAATAAATTATATGCAGACCCGAAAATTACATAGAAATTAGGTAAATATTTATAGATATTAAAACCCATCACATGGCATGTACTATCAACAAAATGACCACACACAAGAAGATGTTGATAATGTTTACCCAATATAATAAATCAATTTTAATTATGTACAACTTGGTAGAAGTACACAATATGTAAATTACAGTTACACATCATGTATGTTTCTCACCATCTATCCGAGACACGAGCCTAGGGACTGTGCGTGTATTTGTTCCTTGGAAAAATTGGAGTACACATTATGTGGTTTCTGAGTTACACGATCACCATTCAGGTAGGAAACATAAGAAAATACATGTCCCATCTCTGAATAAATTATTACATGATGTGTATGTGGGATATACAGTGTGTATTCTAGTTGAACATGCACTAGGCTGGCCCAGATAACACATTTTTTATAATTAAATTCAACACATGTATTCAATGAACCTGGCTTTAATTAATTCATAATCAGTTCTTATTTCATTGAACAATAGACCACATTGTGTACCTCCGGGTATATGGTATGTATTCTTGTGTTATTTAACTAGAATCCTGGGCACCTCCGAAAGAGATCTGTGTATTTAATTCCTTCAAAAAAATAATCATTTTGTTATATTTATGAGAAATGGAAGAGTAAGAAGAATATCTCTCAATTTTGATTAAAGAATGAATAAACAAAAATTGAAAAATAAATTAACAATTTATAAATCAATAAATGATATTTTAAATAATTATAAATAATTATGTTACCACTCTGATACCACTAGTAGGTTTAGGGTGTTGTTGAGGTGTTTGATAAGTCATGCTTAACTTTTCTTTTTGTCTTGATTGATGATCAATCCTAGATTTACACAATGACAAACATCATGATAAACATAATTGAATCAAATAAAAATAGAAAAGGGATAGACCAATTGAACCAAGTGTAGGATCATTACATATTATTTATAATTAATTTAATTAAATAATAATTACCTTGTGAAAATTATTTCTCTTTTGATAGACTTAAAAAAATATATGCATTTTTTGAAGAAGGTTGGGGGTCAGGCCCCCTAAATTAATCATGGAGAAAAAGAGAAACCTCTTTAAGACTGGGAAAGAGGAAACCCATAACACGAAGGGCACACAGCCTTGAAGAACATGCCAAAAATATCCTAAAAGTCTAAAAGGAACAGATTTCTAAGAAGACACGAGACAATCTCATCGTCCCTTGCCAAAAAGTGCTCCAATGAGAGTAGTCAAAAAAATGTGTTGCCCCCTCTGTCAAAAAATTTCACAATGATGGCGGCACAACGTGTCAGAGCACCTCTCCAATCAACAAATGTTAAGGAGATCCGGATGAAAGGCGTCAGCACACCTTTCTCTCTTTCGAGCCACCCACTCGACAAAACATGAGAAGAGTCTCCGCAGTGTCAACATAATGCAACACAAACAGAGATTGAAAATCACTGAGAAACTATCATGGAAAAGAACTCATATGTCCATCAAGAGATGACACATGGTGGATGATGGGTGTTAACACCCCATCCCTCTTTCGAGGTCACCCACCCAATGGTACCTGCAAAATGATGCACCGTCCAGATGCAACGAGAGAGACATGTACCCATGAAAAACCCACTTCATAAGAACACATAGGATTAATGAGACCAATGAAGAATAGGGTGAAAATCCATAGAAACACTCTAATGCAGTGCAACTATAAGAACGTCCAACATGAATCCGAAAAACAAGAAAAACTAGAGCATTCTCTACTCAAACTAATAAAAAGATTCATCTTCACACCAACCATCCGAAGAAAGCCAAAGAAGCTAAACCAGAGGCTCCCGCAACATGCTGAACCAAGGAACCCCCAAAACATAAGCTCCACATGTCCTCAAAATAGTTCAACCAATCATCCACCCCCTGAAGTCTGCTCCACATCAACCTGCAGAAGCTGTTCCACACCCCACATGAATCCCCTTTCCTTTACTCATACGAGCGTAATAGAGTCTCATAAAAATGTCTACATTTTCTATCAAAAATTGAGCCCATCATGAAGAATTGTAAGCAAGAAGGTAGTAATGAACACATTGCAATCCGCACGCATTCACTTCAATAAAAAACTTGATGATCTGGAACCCAAATTCAGTGGACCGCAGACCATGAATTGCAAAAATAACACAAGAGGAGGCTTCAAAAGATAGAATCAAATGATTTTCCAAGCTCAACCTATGTTCAAGATGTCTGAAACCATTGCATAGAATTTTCATGCTCAAAAATGTTCGGAGCTCACTGTAGAGGTGTTGAAACTGAAAATACAGGGAACCGGAGCAGCTCTCCCTCAACCACCTGAAGAAACATCCACCGTCGCCCAACTGGACTCCGCTGCATGATCCCAAAAAGGAAAAAAGGACATCACATGTTCCAAAAAAATCTATGAACATCACTGTAGGACTCTATGGGTGTTAGCACGACAAAATATATCACTTGCATCGTTGTCCTTTGATCGCCATGACAATTGACCCAACTGTCGTTGAAGTTGGTCAATGTTTAAAATTTATTTTCCTACTAACTATTGTATATGTGGCAAGAAGGGTCGAACCCACAGAGAACATGATTTTGACCAAGAATCTTCTAAATTTTTTCAAAAATACCCCACTGTTGTTTGCAATGGGGTAAACTTCCTATTTTTTTACTTTTATAATTTTTTTGTTTCGTGTTTTTAAAAGACATAAAAGAGACACCACATTTTTTCACCACATTTTTTTGTATTCTGATATAAACTGTATTGAAACAGGAAAAAGATTAAAAACAAGGAGAAATAGAGATTGTGAATGCTGATAAATGAACAATCCAAAAGATAAGACCGAGGAAAAACTTAATTCTTCTGGCTTTTAAAGGATTCCTATTCACAAAAATGATTACAAAATTGTCCACTGAAAAGGAGTGACTTATTTCCCTCACCAAGAAATAAGATGCTCAGGTCAAACAAACTTGGAGTTTGCCACTCCATGAAATGTTTGAGTGCAACATTTTGAATTAAAAAAGTACAACAGAACAGACTCACCATTAGTTTGATGTTTTCATTTTGATTTAAAAGTTTTAGAAATTGTATCTTCAATCAAACTTGTCGTATCATTGTGGAGTTTTGAAATTGAGTTCAAGTGGAATGATGTAGCTGAATGTGTTTAGAGTTGATCTCGCCAATCAATTTTGAACACATTAACATGATAAAGTAAAAAAGGAATAAAAGATAAGTAGTAGAATTAGTAATTCCCTGGACTCGAATTTTTAGCCAACAGTCATGTTCATTATCATTACAACAATTGTTAACATACTAAAATAGAGTACAAATACTCAAACATGAGGGAAGAAGAACTCTCTGAATGATGCTCTGCTCCTGAACTCCTTCGACTCCAGGGCTGTCCATCGGATCTCTCTGCTCTGATGAGAGAGAAGCTCTCAAAAGTCCGAATGAATGCTCCAAGATCTACCCCAAGTTCAAGACAATGCCTATCTCAACCTTCATATTCGCTACTTTCTCGTCTTTGAAATCCTGTTGTCTAAGGTGCACATCACCACAGCCTCCCCCATACATTGGCAGGCTCCTCACAATCACATGATACACGTGCATTTTATCAATCAAACTCATGTTGTTCAATCTTTTCCCTTATAACAAACTCTGGTAATTTTGTTGTGTGAACTTGGAAGGAATTACATTTCCCGTATGAACCTACAAAGGAAAGAAAAAACAAAATAGTTAAAAACACAAAGGAAATAAATAAATAAATATTAAATAGTTAAAGTTATTAGTTTATTAAAAATTCTTGAAAATATTTTAATAATGTTATCGTTTATTAAGTTATAGGTTTTTATTAATTAATTTTATTAAAGTTAATTATAAATATTATTATTATTTCGAAAATTAAATTATTTGATATTTTTAGTTAATTAGAATAGTTTATACTAATTTAATTTATAAATTATTATTAGTATTTATTGTATTGATAAATTTTATTATTAAATAAATAATAAGTTATTTAAATTTAATTTAGAAGTTATTATCAATTAATTTATTTTAATTAAAGTTTTATTATTAATTCTGTTTTATTAAAATTAATGATATAATAATTATTAACGATTAATATTTTAATTTAGTTATTTTTTTAATTTTAGTTTTTATTTTAATTTATTATTATTATTTTCTAATCAATTTATTCTTCCCCCAATTCGGCGCACAAGTGGGAGGGGTTGCGGTTTCATCCTCTCCTCAAAGAGGCCCTCGATGGAGGCTCCCTCCTCATATCCAGAAGCTACTACGGGTGTCTAGCGGTGCGACTCCAGCAAGCGGTGGGTTGAGTCCGAGCTCTTACTTTCGATCGCTTTCTGCATAGCAGCTTGAAGCAAGGAAAATGGCAGGCTCAAGGTGAGGTTTCTGCAGCGGAGCGGGGGCTCAGTTCGAAGCAGGCGGCTTGCGACTCAGGCGGTCGACAGATAAAATGATTATATGTTTATTTAATATTAATATCATATTATTGAAAAGTGATAAGATTAATATAAACAAACCTAATTGAGAAATAATTAATCTAGAAAAGTTAAATGAGATAAAATTAATTGTTTTAAAGGCTTAAAATTTCATAATTATATATAAATATGGATTAATTAATAAAGTTAGTTATAAAAAACTAAATGTATTATTATTTAATAAAAAGTGTAGAAATAGTTAATTAAATCATTAAAAATTAAATAAAATGATGTGGTAAAACAGTGTAAAAATAAGGCCACATAAAATTACCCCACACTTAAACATTGTTTGTCCTCAAACAATCTCATGTTTTATAATATTTAAAAAATACATGAGAGTCATATTTATTATTTTTCTAAAAATGTAACATTTCCAGATATTTGGAAACAGAGGAAAAGAAACTTTGTTTAGGCTCAGGGAAAGAAATTTTCAAATCAAGTCTTGCCTAGAACAAGTACTCAAAGGGTAATCAAGATAGAAGAAAAAACATCTATCAAAGAAGGTGTCATGTCTCATATGTGATACTACTTAACAACTCATTTCAATTTAGGCTTAAGTCCAAAGTCCAAGAGTGACAAGAGGTAAAATATCAATGGAATCAAAAACTTAACAGAGGAACCTTGTACTTTAACTCATCACCTAGGTTCCAACAATAATTTTTTCTTGAATCACCTTATTGATACAACCTAAATGATTCTCATATAAACAATTTGTCCCCTTCTTCATTTGGCGTTCATCATTCCCCTCACCTTAATGAACTCATTTTTGAACCGAACAACTTTATTTTATTTTTCCCAAGCCATGTATCATGTGTTCAGCACTATGCAATGCACTTATTCAAAGAGTACAGAGGGCTTATAGTAAACAGAAATGCATCCATCATCTAGGGTCTCAGAGATTCATCGTGGGATCCTAGATTCCCAAACTACACCAGTTTCCAAATATTTATATAAAAATCATTTACATTGTCCCACTAAGGTGATTACTTTATTAATTAAAATAAAATTAGTCCCCTAGGATCAAGACCAAACTTCCATTTCCAAGGTCTATGTTCATAACTCAAAAAACGGGTTACCCAAATCACTCTCAAAAGTATTTCCTAAACTAAAATTCCATTAAATCACTAAGTAAATTAACTCAAAAATCATCCATCCACATCAATTTCAAATTCAAAGAAGCTCTTAATTACCAATCAAGCATCCTAATTAGGCAATACCCAATTGGGTACAATGTAAATCCTAAAATTATAAAAGAATTTTGAAAAAAATAGCCATTTTTTTACAAAATGATTTTAGTTGTAGTGGAAATTGATGGACTTTTCATTAAACACAGATTAGCTCAATCAATAATTGACCACATCTTCCACACTTAAAACCCAACTTTTCCCCAGAGTTGAATTCTTAATATGGAGAAGAACAATTTGAAAATTTATGTTCAAAACAGATTTTGAATTTCAGTAGATAGATGAAATGTATAAAGGGTCTATTTGAAGTTCAAAAATATTGGTTGCCGCAATGAAAATGGAAAAAATGATTTGCAACAATGAATAACTTAATAGCAGGTTCATTAGTAAGAACATGCATTAACATTAAATCCAGTGATAAAGATCTTCAAGAATGTTCAAACAGTTGCATGAATCTTGTAAGTGCACGGTGTACTGGGTGTAAGAATTTTAATAGATTGAGTTCAATAATATGTTCAATAGAGCATAAGAATGCATATTAAAACACCCAACCAAAATACATAAGATTCAAAAAAACACAAGACCATCGTACATGTACCCCCCCCCCCACCACACACACAATTAGTATGAAAATGTGAAGTGATTTTAATATATCAATGATTTTCAAATTTCTGCAAGAGGCACATGCAGAAGTTTTTTAAAACAAAGTTACATGCATCATATTTAAAAAAAACAAGCAGAATTTTATTAAGCAGCATACATGTAGAGCGGAATTTTTTAAAGTGATAGTCACTATCTCACCGATAGTACTATCAATGATTCACCAACAATAGCACTAATAAGTCACTGATAGCAGTGTATCAATGGCTGAAGTGCATTAGTGAGTAAATGAATCACTGATATTAATAACTGTGACTTGTAGTAAATTTTATTAAAGTGAATAAAGAGTAGAAAAATGAATGCATCTAAAGAATAGAGAACTTCCTAGAATCAATGTTTATCATTCAAGATTCAGCAAGGGTATCCCACTCCTTCAATGACACAACACTAGAATCTTTATAATCCTAAAACAGAACTAGGAGACCAAGAACAAGAAATAATAAGAACTTCCCAGAAATAGAGCACAGAAGAAAAACATTATTCAAGGATAAAAATAAAACAATGTAAAGACAAAATGAACCATGGGTTGCCTCCCATGCTGCCCTAATTTTTTAATTCTTTAGTAAAACATTAGTCAAGATCAGTTCTCAAGCACAGTGAAGGCAGCCAAGCCCTTCAGATGTCCCTCAAAATAAATATTCACTCTCTACCCATTAACAAATATGGGTTTGTTTTCTTCACCAATAATTTCAACAGCTCCATTCTTTTGTCCTCTCACAACAGTAAACGGTCCAGACCACTTGGACGTAAGCATTCTAGGAAAGAGTTTGAGTTTAGATTTAAATAAGAGGACTTTTTGTCCATGTTTGAATTCATTGGTATGTATGATAGAATCATGAAAGATTTTAGTCCACTCTTTATAAATCCTTTAATTATCGTAACTCTCTCTCGCAATTCCATCAAGTTCACTCAACTCAAGTAATCTTATCACTAGTGGAAATATAGACTATACCAACACATTGTTCCTAATGGTTTAGAAAAACCGTTGGAAAAAAGAACATATACCAACGGTTCTAGTAAACTGTTGGCATAGGCTATTATATTTTGGGTTTTCCAAATGGTTTAACAAAACCGTTGGGAAAGAAAATTATTACTCACGGTTTTTATTAATTGTTGGAAAAATATACCCAATTTAGGGCTCCCTCACGACATTTCATCCACGCGTGAACCCTCCCTCCGCCTCCTGACCCACTCCTCCCCTCCCCGACCTCAACCTCCTCCCGGCATCCACCTCCGCCTCCCGGCATCCTCTTCCACCTCCCGGCCTCCATCCCTCTCCTCCGGCGGCGTTCCCCTTCCCCTCTCGGCTCCTTCTTCGACGATGAAATCCCCCTCACCTCTCGGCTTCCGACGACGTTCCCCCCTCCCCTCCCCCCTCCCTCTCTTGGTGACATCCCCCTCCCCTCTTGGCTCAATCTACTCTAACGACATCCCCCGGCCCCCTCTCCAGTCATGCGCGAGACCCCCCATGGATGAACACCCCATGGGACGTCCCCCTCTCCCGGATCCCTCTCCTCTTGCCAGGGTTCTTGATGGGTACTTCCAGGTAAGAATTAGTCTTCATTTTTTAAAAATGAGGCAACAAGGAATGCTTTGTTAGGTTCATAGTTAGGATAACCATTCATATTAATCATGCATTTTCTATATTTTTGGGTAGTAACCAACTCATGGTGTGGTGAATTATTGGGTAAATTGTAAAATTTTTCAAAATATAGTCTTCCAAAAATGTAGTGTTAGATTCACAGGTTTTATTCCATTCATTTGAACAGTGCATTCAATAAAAAGTTCATGTTTTTCTTAAAACCTCGTATTTTCCTCTATAGACTCCTATTAGAGCTTATAATGTATTGTATTTTGTTTGTTAATCATGATATATATGTGATGAGGTTGTATTGTCATTAAGATGTGCAATGATGTGGGTTAATTGGAGGTGAGTAATGATATATGAGATTTTATGGGTTATTGTGATGAGTTTCTTTACCTTTAATTTATTGGTTCATAAAACATAATTTGGTGCTGCATATATTATGTAATTGGAATTGATAAAGTAAAATGTTTGTCTCGGATTTCCGAGTTGGTTATTTGGATGGTATTCTCTATCAAAAGTGGGTATATCTCTATTGACTATTGGTGTATTTTCGAATTGACCAATGTGTTTATTAAACTGACCATGCAATACACATTTCCCACAATATGTTAGGACCACATAAATCATAGATAGACACTACACACCACAAGACACTCATGGGAGACACCCCTTGAAATCTACGGATAGTTAAGGGGCCATTAACTTAGGAACTGAAGTCTATTGGAACTCAAGCCTTGAGAAATTCCCATTTCTGGTAGAAAAGATACCAACACCTTTATTCATAGTATAGTATAATGAAATGGTTTACACCCTCATGACCAAGTAGACCATCTGGTTCATGGAATGGTGCCTGACCAGGTTCAAGAGTAGGATCAACTACTAAACATTGATTGTGGTCCCTCTGAGGTTCTTTCCATAGTGAAGAGGGTTATGTGCACAATATTCAACTCAAATAATGTATCATAGGTGCATATTCAATGGCTAAGTGTACTAGAATGGTGTTTGCAACAACGTGCTATATAAAGAACATAATGAAAAATAAAGAGATTATTAAATGGAACTGTTTCCCCCTTGCTTGCAGGGACATGATTTAACACATGGGGAGTTGTGGTTCCTATATATTGGGAGGTGACATGTATAGTCACATGATACAGGTATGTTTTTGTTTAGTTTTTATTTTATTTTATTTTATTTATCACATTGGCCACTTAGGTATTTTACTTCTTTCTACGGATGGAGGGTAGTGATGCTATCCTGACTAGTTGATCTAGATCACTTGTATACTGTAATACCATGGGGTGTGAGTGTGAGGAAACATTGAAAGCTAGAGGATCCTTGGTGTCTTCCATGAGATGGAATTGTTTTTCTAAAACATTGTGTGGGAACATTTCTGGAGTATGTTGGAGTCATGAAATAACCCCAAGTGTCTCCATGAGATAGTATAAATAACCCCAAGTGTCTCCATACATCATATCATCCTCTCATGGGTTGGCCACTCACCCAATCCTATCAAACCTATCTTAGTCTATCCTCTTAGTCACAAAGTCTAGACTCATCTCTCGAGGATTATCCCATGCCTCGATGCACATCTCATCATCCAACTAGACAAAGAGGATTATTCACCTTATGATTGTCCTAGTCACAAAAGAACACCATGTCGAACCCATTTACATTATATTCTCAATAATCCAGTCAAGAAACTCATAAAAATCATGTATTATAACCCATCCCCACTAACCAGGTTCCATCCTAATCTAAATCACACCAAACCTCTTGGAATTATAATGCCAATCTGTCCGATAATACCCAATACCCACACTAGAATCTCATCCTTCATCTCTTTAGTTTAACTCTTGAATCATTAATGGAGTAAGATTGATTCAATCCACTAGATTTGATCCAAGGTAATATTCTATGGTTACTACTTGTCTGAAACCTCATGTATTTGGGGCTTTAGTGTTTTTGACTCCATATTATGTTTTCGGTAGGGCGTTGGGTCGTTTCGTGTTGGTTCGAGTGGATTTGGTCCTCCGCTACCAATCTAGGTAAGGCTTTAATGCCATTGGTTGGTTTCTCACTGATTATGTAGCATCCTTCACGTGTTTTGAGGTTATTAATATCCTTTGTGTAGTGTGTTGATCCCTACTCATTGGTTTCGAGTCGCCAAGTCAAGGGCGACTCAGCTGCGTGTGCACAAGTAAGTATATGTATGTAGGTTCCCCCGATATGTGTATAGTCACCCATGGTAGTGATTATGCACGTATGGGGATAGGTGTGCCCATATATATATATATAAATGCATATGCAGGTGATTAGAGACTGGTGTATGCATATAAGCATATATGCAAGGATCCCCTTGAACATGCTCATGGCTATGCGGGTGTGTGCATAGGAGCTAGGTGTCCTTGCAAGTGTGTGAAGGGGTGTATACCCAGTAGAGGAGCAGAAAATTTTAGTCAGAAAGCTCCAAGAGCCGAAGTGGATGACTTGGTTCCACCTTGAGGTAGAGTCCCTCTCGTGGCCTCTTTAATTTAAGAATGATTTAAATTGAATTTAGCTTCTTTCTTAATTATGCTTAATTATATTGAATTGTATTTCTTGAATAAGTGTTCTTTAATATAATTGTTTCATTTGATAAAGAAAGTCATGTTTTTATAATAAAACCCCTCCAACAGAGGTGCGCTGTCTACGAAAACTCATAGTGATAGTTTAGAGTGTATGATTCTTTTCAGTCATTTCGTTTCCTTTTAGACGTTGCTTCATTGTGCCGCTCACTACAACCTTCCGACGATCCCTTGTTATAACATATTAAATAGTTGATTTGTTCTATCATGTCTGTTGTGAACTTATCTTATGGAGAAACCCGTTTGGAGTGTTTTCCTGGCCTCTTGGCCACCCCTTTTAGTGTTTACCTGAGCCAATATATCTAAAAACCCTGATGGTGTCATTGTTTAACACCTGTCAGGCTTATGGTGCTCCCCACCATAAGCTTCAACTTAACACGGTTTGGGGTGTTTTCCTGGCCTCGATGCACATCTAATTATTTACATATATGAATTCTCCAATAAGATTTGTGTTGCATCCTGAGTTGTTAAAACATACTCAAATTCTATTGTTCTCAAGGTGACTGAAGTTTTATTAATAGAGTTCTAAGAAATGCATATACCATTGATAAGTAATACACCTGTATAATATGACTCTCAATCAGTAGTTTCAACTACCTAGTACCGTGTTTATAAACAAAGAATATAAAATAAATATCTTTATCATACTACAATACCGAATCAAGAGTCTATTTTTTATAACATAATATCAGTTTCTATAATGTGAAGGACAACTACATAGGTTTTATTTGGAATCCTGGCCAGAAGATGTTGCCCCGCGGATGTCGCTGGACCAAGCCAACACGCCGTGGTCATGCCACGGTCACGCCGCGGTTAGGCCACGGTCACGCCGCGGTCACGCTGCGGTCACACTGCGGTCACACCACAGTCAAGCTGTGGTCACGCCGCGGTCACTCCGTGGTCACGTTGCGGTCACGCCGCGGTCACGCCACGATCACGCCGCGGTAATGCTGTGATTTAGCCCTGCTCCAAGACGACACCCTGTGATGGTTCGTAGTCATGTTGAAATTTGATATATGATACATAGATAGAGTTTTAGATACATTACCCACCCATAGTTAATTGGGAGGGAGGTGAAGGCTGAAATGTAGCCTCGCCTCCTCCCGCTCCCTTCGCTCCTGGATAGAAGATGTTGCCCCACGGATGTCGGTAGACCGAGCCAACACATCGCAGTCACGCCGCTGTCACGCCGTGGTCACGCCGCGGTCACACCACGATAATGTCGTGATTTGTCCCTGCTCCAGGACGACAACCCGCGGCGGTTCGCAGTCCGATCGAAATTCGATGTATGATACCTAGATACAGTTTTAGATACATTACCCCCATAGTTAATGGGGAGGGAGGTGATGACCAGAATGTTGCCCCGGATCCTCCCACTCCCTTCACTCCCGACCAGAAGATGTTGTCCCGTAGATGTCGCTAGACCGGGCCAACATGCCGCGGTCACGCCGCGGTCAAGTCGCGGTCACACTGCGGTAATACCGTGATTTGGCCCTACTCCAGGACGACACCCTGTGGTGGTTCGCAGTCCTATCGGAATTCGATGTATGATACCTAGATAGAGTTTTAGATACATTACCCACCCAAAGTTAATGGGGAGGGAGGTGACGACCGGAATGTTTCCACGCCTCCTCTTGCTCCCTTGGCTCCTGGCCGGAAGATGTTGTGTCGCAGATGTTGCTGGACCGGGCCAACACGCCGTGGTCACGCCGTGATAATGCCGTGATTTGGACCTGCTCTAGGAAGACACCTTGCGGCGGTTCGTAGTCCTTTAGGAATTTGATATATGATACCTAGATAGAGTTTTAGATAAATTACCCACCCATAGTTAATAGGGAGGGAGGTGACGGCTGGAATATTGCCCCACCTCATCCTGCTCCCTTCGCTCCTGGCCGGAAGATGCTGCCCTACAGATGTCACTGGACCGGACCAACATGTTGCGGTCACGCCGCGGTCACACCGCGGTCACGCCGCGGTCACACCGCGGTCACGCCGCGGTCACACCGCGGTCACGCCGCGGTGATGCTGTGATTTGGCCCTGCTCCAGGATGATACCCCGCGACAATTCGCAGCCTTGTCAAAATTCGATGTATGACACCTAGATAGAGTTTTATATACATTACCCACCCATAGTTAATGTGGAAGGAGGTGACAGCTGGAATGTTTCCCCACCTCCTCCCGCTCCCTTCGCTCCTGGCCTGAAGATGCTGCCCCACGGATGTCGCTGGACCAAGCCAACACGCCGTGGTCACGCTGCGGTCACTCCGCGGTCACGCCGCAGTAATGCTGTGATTTGGCCCTACTCCAAAACAAGACCGCAACAACCACCATCAAACCACCACTAGCAGCAAAGAAGCAGCCTCCACACGAAGACACACAGAAGAAACATGCGAACATCAAACGAACATCCAACCGGAGACCCGAGAATCACAAGAAATCACCCCACCATCAAGAAAACACCAAGGTCCACTCGACGCAAGAGACAACCAAGAGAAAAACGCACCCACCCACCCACATGAACCCACCCACCCACCCCACAGAGAGCACACACTCCCACACTCGAAAACACATGCACGCACCCAACCACACGAACGCACGCTCCCAACCACCAACACAAGGAGGCCGCCACATTCCACCTGCGAACCATCAGCCACCACGACCACCATAATCCATCCTACACCGGCCACATCTAGCCCACACCGACCCCATTCCACCTTCATTCCAGCCCGTTGCCACCAGCATTCCAGCCCGCAGCAGCCCCCCTGCCACCTTCGAATCAGCCCACATCATCCCCCCACTATCTGCAACCTGCCCCCTTCCACCAGCATTCCACCCCCCCTTCCACCCGCATTTGAGCCCGCACCAGCCCCCAACCACTTGAAATCCAGCCTTCACCAGCCACCACAACAGCCACCACACTGGCCCCCACCCCCCAGCCTCCTGCAAAACAATCATTCCAGCCCTCTACCACCTGCAAAACAGCCCCAGCCACCAGTTCCAGCCCCCCACCATCCCCGACCTCTTACATCCCATCCCTCACCAGCCCCTGCCACATGCCCAACAACCCCCAGCCACCTGCAATCCATCCCACACTAGCCCCTGCCACCTATTCCAGCCCGCAGCAGCCCCATGCCATCCCCCTGACGCTTGCCTTCCCGCCCGCACCAGCCACTCCAGCCCACACCAGCCACCGCACCAGCCCCCAGCCTCCTGCTTTCCAGCCCGCACCAACGCCATGACACCTAAAAAACAACCCCATACCACATGTTCCAACCCGAACTAGCCCCCTTCCAGCCACCTTCCATCTGCATTCTAACCCGTAAATCACCAATATACTTGTATGCATCTGAAGATGAAATAATGGAGTCCAGGATGCGTAAGAAAAAAGCCATGCAAATCATGAAAAGGAAAGGCGAAAGCCGATATGCTTGCCTGAGCCCTCTTTTCCCAAAAAATTAGCCATGTAAACTACCATTAATGTTCACTGAGAACATTGGGGTAGAGACGCATCTTTTAACCCAAGATGAGAACCTAGCCGGAAAGCCGAGCAGATCGAAAGCATCCCATAAGAAGTCCCACCTGACCGAATCAAAAGCCTTGAATGTAACGACCCGAATCCGAAGCCCTTCCACTGGTGCCCCGTACCCGGTTCTCCACATGACCTCAGGCGCATTTCCCCAAATTCCAGAGGCTGCCGACTAGCAGCTAGGGCCTCGGTAAGTTATTGGGGAAATTATGCCCTCATTTGGTAAGGTATACAAGGCGAGAAAACAACAGTCAATAGTGGAAGCAGTAAACAACATACAAACATTGGAACTAAATAGCGGAAGAAATGAACACATAATGATAATGATAATGATAATGATGCAGTAGGTACATGTATCTATGGAAAGCAGCAAACACAACAACGTGCTGAAATACAACAGAAAACAAAGTACAAAAGTAACATCAACTCCAGCAGCATCGCAATCCTAAGCTCGGTCCTATGCTCTCCAGCTCCAACCAGCAATCATGTACCCAAAGTAGAAGGGACACAATCCCTATCCACACCTGCAACCATATAACATGTTTAGGCCGAAAAGCAGGACCCAAATAGGGTGTGAGACTAATCCCAGTAGGCAATCACCACGAGATCTGTGCCCTACTGTCAGTGAGTAATATAGCAAAAGTAAAGGAAATAAATGCAGCAGAGAAACAGAAATACACTAAAGTAAACAATCATACAAATCTCCATTCACATTTATTTAGCAGTTCAGTACAATCATTTAGCTATCAACCAAGGAACCCAACAACAGCTCTATACTCCCAGGTCAAGCAAGTAATCACAACAGGTAACTCAACAGTCTACCTAAACAACAATAAGTACAAACCCAAACTTGTTCTTTGGCTTGGTGGACTCGTCACAACCGACCAACCAACAAATAAAACACTGACTCTCTTGGTGTATCCTACTATCAAACCCCTCTAGTCAAGTAAACGTACAAAGTCACAAACACTCTGGGAAGCTCTCACCGTCAATTCCCCTATTGTCTTGCAATAAAAGATATAGACTCTTCGAGGAAGCACTTACGTCTAATTCCCCCTATAGTCTCACTACATAACTAAGGACACTCTAAGGAAGCACAAAGTCCCATTCCCATAGGTCCTACAATCGATACTAATTACAACAGACTCTCTAGGGAAGCCCTAATCATCAATTCCCTCTTTAGTCTACCACACCAGGTTCACTCAGCCCTGAGCAGTTTAGTCATGCGTAATTGACCGTTAGCAGCCTAAGTAAGTTCATCAACTACTTGACTAATAGCTACAAATGCATCCACAAGCATATAAACAACAGGCAATACATGAAATCAAGTCAACAGGCATACTAGCAATGTGAAAAAATGGTTGCCTCGTAGGCAAACCGTGCCAAACAGCAATCAACAACCAAAACAAGGGGAAACACCCGTGGGGTGATCCTCAAACATGCTAACAAGAAATTATTAATGATCTAATAACCTCAAGCATACAAGCAATCTAAGGAAGATAACAAAACAGGATCAAAATCCTAACCCGAGATACCCGATACATGGGTATCCGACACTTTTGCACCAAAAACTCAAAGACATTAAATGTAGGGAAACAAACCACCTACCTCGATCCTTAGAGATTGATATTATTGAAATTTGTCTTGTGAATCAGCCTAGAATGGAGTAAATCTGAAAAAAAGTCTAAAACATTCAACCTCAGATAACTCTCACAAGAGGAGGAATTAGGAAACATGGACAAAGAAGAACCGAGAACTCACCGCTGCGATTCTATTTCACCTGACGGTGTTCGATTCAGAAAATCAGTGAAGGATCAGTGGATCGAAGAAGAATCGGCCCTCTAGGTCTCTCTGGTCATAATTAGGCAGAGAAGAAGATGAAAACGGGGATTAGGCGCGACCCTGGTCCGATTAATGAAATAAAAAGAAAAGTACATGGCATGTACTTCTTGAGTACATGACGTGTAGTACCCTTTTCCGTACACCGTATTAATGAGACTCCACCTCATCGCTACACCCTGTGTGACTGGCCTAGACATGGCCAGCACACAACCTTAAGCGGAAGAAAAGTACATAGTGTGTACTTAAATTTTTTTCAGATTCTCCTCTTTTTCTCAAAAATGGATAGAAAAGGAAAACATACATGAAAACGGAGGTCTAGGTTCTTACAAACTTCCCTCCTTAAAGAAATTCATCCCCAAATTTCCCTAGAAATGTGGCGAAGAAGAAACCTCGAACAACTCTGGCCATTGTGATCGCATATCAGCCTCCCTCTCCCAAGTCCCATCCTGCACACGACCGTGCTGCCATAGCACCCGTACTAGAGGAACAGACCGGCCACAGAGTACCTTGTGCTATGATCAACAATCCTGATAGGATGCTCCTCGAATGATGCATCCTGCTCCAGATCAACCTCCTCAGGTCGAAAAACATGAGACGGGTCTGAGAAATAGCGTCGAAGATGAGAAACATGGAAGACGTTGTGCATAGCCTGATATCTATGAGGTAACTACAACCTATAAGAAACCAACCCGACTCTCTCTAGAACCTCGAACGGACCGACGTATCTCGGTGAAAGATTACCCTGTCTCCTGATCCTCTTGTGTCCCAACCTCGGGGTAACACGTAGGAAAACATGGTCTCTGACCCCAAACTGCAGAGGTTTCCTCCGCTGATCAGCATAAGATTTCTGACGAGACTGTGTAGTATCCATCCTCTTTCGAATCAACTCTATCTGCTCTGAGGTCTCCTGGACGAGACGAGGTCCCAGAAAAGCTGTCTCTCCTGCCTCCAGCTAACACAAAGGTGATTGGCATGGCCTACCGTACAAAGCCTCATAAGGTGCCATCTGAATAGTTTCTTGGAAACTGTTGTTATAGGCAAACTCCACGAGAGGTATATGCTTTTCCCAAGAACCACCAAAGTCTACAATGAAATCTCGGAGCATATCCTCAAGCACCTGGATCATGCGCTCTAACTAACCATCTGTCTGAGGATGATAAGCTGTACTTAGAAGCACCTGTGTACCCAAAGCATTCTGTAGCCCCTGCCAGAAATGTGAAGTAAATCAGGCATCCTTATCTGAAATGATAGTACTCGGAACCCCATGAAAGTGTACAATCTCACAGACGTACAATCGTCCAAGCTCATCGACACCGAAGGTCTCCTTTATCAGCAAGAAGTGAGCAACCTTCATAAGCCTGTCAACAACAACCCACACCGCATCGTTTCCTCTCGATGATCTCGGTAACCCTATCACGAAGTCCATCGTGACATCATTCCACTTCCACTCTAGAATGGGTAGCTGCTGTAAAAGCCCATATGGCTGCTGGTGCTCTGTCTTTACCTGCTGACAGGTGGAACATCTCATGACAAAACCAGCCACATCTCTCTTCATACCTGGCTACCAGTACTGGCGGTGAAGATCCCGATACATCTTGGTGATGCCAGGATGAACAGCCCAAACTGAGGAATGGAAGTCTCGCATCATCTCCTCACGTATATCTACTGGCACTCATATGCGTCCCTGGAAACACAAGATCTCATCCTCGCCAACGGTCCACCCAGGAAGAGGGTCCTCTTTTGACACACTTTCCTGCAGGACTAGCCCTTCTGAATCTGCCAGCTTCCTCATTAGAACTCGGTCCAAAAGTGTAGAGGTAACAACCATAAAAGATAGGGAAGTCTTCCCCTTCCTATCGTGCACCTCCAAATGCATTTCTGAGAAAATATCCATCAGTTGCCACTCACTGCTGGCCTCCTGAACTGCCTGTATCTGAGTTCTCCTGCTCAGTGCATCAGCCACTACGTTGCCTTTCCCAGGCGTATATGCAAGCTCGAAATCGAAGGACTGGAGATACTCAACCCACCTCCGTTGTCTCAGATTCAAGTCATGCTGTGTGAAGATGTACTTGAGACTTTTGTGGTCAGTGTATACCACAAAAAGCTCTCCCAAAAGGTAATGTCTCCAGCAACGTAAGACATGAACAACCGCAGCCAACTCCAGGTCATGCGTAGGATAATTCCTCTCATGTGGCCTCAACTGCTGAGATCCATATGCAACCACTCGATCCTCTTTCATAAGCACTGCTCCAAGTCCGATGCCAGATGCATCACAGAAAACTGTATAGCTCTTGCCCGGCTCCGGCAAAACTAGGATCGGTGCTGAAGTCAATCTTCCCTTCAGCTTCTGGAAGGTTGAGTCACAGGCTTCTGACCAAACAAAATTCACCCCCTTCTTAGTCAAGCCCTTCAAAGGTTCTTCTAGGCGTGAGAAGTCCTATATAAACCGTCTGTAGTAACCAGCCATCCCCAAGAAGCTCCGTAACTCGAAGACATTCTTCAGCTGCTCCCAGGTAACTACTGCTCTCACCTTCTCTGGGTCTACTGATACTCCTATCTCTGAGATGACATGACTCAAGAAGTGAATCTCGTCCATCCAAAAGTGTCACTTTGAGAGTTTAGCATAAATTTGATGCTCCCTCAGTGTACTCAAAACGATCTCAAGATGGGTTGCATGGTCATGTCGAGTGTGAGAGTACACCAAGATATCGTCCATGAAGACCACGATGAATGAATCCAAGTAAGGATGGAACACTCGATTCATCCGCGCCATGAAAACTGTTGGCACGTTCATAAGACCGAACGACATAACCGTATACTCGTAGAGGCCATACCTGCTCTTGAAGGTTTTCAGAGGTATATCCGAAGGTCTAACGCACAACTGATGATAACCGGACCTCAAATCGATCTTCGAGAACACCCAAGCTCCTCGAAGCTGATCGAAGATATCATCAATCCTAAGCAAGGGATATCGGTTCTTGACCGTCAACTGGTTCAACTTCTGATAATCCATGCAAAGCCTAAGGGTACCGTCTGCCTTCTTCATGAACAGGACAGGCGAACCCCAAGGAGAAGTACTGGGTCGGATGAAACCCTTTGCCTGCAACTCCTCCAACTGCTTCTTGAGCTCCTGTAACTCAGGTGTATCCATCCTATAGGGAGGAATGGACACCGGTGATGCTCCTAGCACGAGCTCAATCGAGAAGTCTACCTCACGCTCCGGAGGCAACCCTGAAAAGTCTTCTAGAAAGACATTTGGAAAGCGATCAACCACTGGAGGAAAATCCAACTGAGAAGTCCCCTGGTCATCTAGATAAATACTAGAAATATGGGCCATAACTCCTCCTATCCCATGATGCTTGAGTCCGACTCGACTTGCCTGAAAATCCCACTCACCTTTATGAACGAAAGATTCACCCTCTGGTGATACGAAACTCACCCTGCAACGATAACAATCGACGACTGCCTAGAAGGGAACCAACCAGTCTATACCGAGAATGAAGTCATAGCCTGTCATCTCCAAGACATAGAGGTCCCATAATAAATGATACCCTGCAACCTCGAGAGGGCACCCCTTGCACTGACGTACACTAGATGTCCTCGTTCCCAAGGGCGTGTCGAGAGTCAACATGTCAGCAGACGAAAAGACACAAAGCTCAAGGCTTTCCACGACAGCAATAGAGATAAAGATATGTGAAGCACCAGTATCGAAAAGTGATGAAGATAAAACTGAGGTTACTAAGATTGTACCTTGAACTGTAGAGGATTTGGGATCCTGATCCTGATGAATCTGCTCTACAACAAAAGTCTGGCCCGTACCGCAGCCCTGTGTAACAGCCTGAAAACCCTAAGCTTCTCCCCCCTGAGCCTGACCACTGTGTCCACGGACTCTACCCTGACCTGAACTTCCTATAGAAATCCAGCCCCCAGTCTGCTGCAGAGATGGTAATCCTGCTCCTGCACGCGGGGTCGAAACTGATCCTCCTTCACTAGCTACTGGAAGGGAAACCTTGCAGAAACACTGCAAATGACCCATCTTGCCGCAGGATCGGCACTCCACTGGGTCCCTCGGGCACTGGGGATTCTTATAACCATTCCTCCCACACTGATAACACACCACTTGGGTGTCAAAAGGGGCATCTCATCTACCAGAAGGAATACCTCGCTTCCTCGGGTCGCCTCGGGTAGACTCTCGGTGGTGTTTCCTGCTGTCTGTCTGGAGGGAATCAGCCTTGGATGCTGTACCACCCTGGTCCACAGCTCCAGTCTCCCTCAGGTTCCTCTCCGTGATGAGTTCCTGGTTGACTATTAGAGTAATAGAATTCAACTGAAATACATTCACCTGCAATCTGATCTCCGGTCTGAGGCCTTCCTCAAACTTCCTTGCTAGAAACAGCTTGTCATTCCCCATGACGGGAGTGAATAATTGTAACTCAGTGAAGCATGAGTAATACTCCATAACTGAGAGAGTACCCTACTACAGGATCATGAACTCTCTGGCTCTATCAGCCCTCAGCGTCGCTGGATAGAAGTAGTCATAAAACGTACACTAGAACTCATCCAAAGCCATAGCCTGTTGGCGCCCCGTCTGAGAAACTACGTCCCACCATCTCTTGGACGAATATCATAGCATATACATCGCTAGCTTCACCATCTTCTCTGGAGGTGTCTCCAGATGCTCGAAGATGGACAGCATGGCTTCCAGCCATGACTCTGCAGCCTGAGGTCCTCCATCCCCTGTGAAAGTGGGAGGATGCTGCTGCTGGAAGACCCGCATAAGCTCTGCCATAGTTGGGGCAGGATGCTGAACTCCTTGTAAGGTCTGCATGAATCTCATGAAACCCTCTCTGAACTAAGCGTCGGCACTAGTGTCTGGAATCACTACAGGTGCTATGTCCGGAACGATGGGCGGAACTACTGGCAGTCCCTGATCGGTCGTATCAGGCGTACGATCGCTGCCTGGTTCCTGGCGTGCAACAGGAGGACGTCTCGGTGCCATAGCTCTAAAAGAACAAAACACACCTTCATTAAAGATGAACACATTTGCAACATAGGAGATTAAAATAGAATAGGAGGGAAAAACCTTTAAATCTGGGAAAAACATGACTACACGGCGTGTAATACTGATACACGACGTGTTTCCAGAAATCCTACCCTGGGTGTGTACCTTGGCCATACATGGATATGTAAACAACCCAACTACACAGCGTGTTCTTAAACTACATGACGTGTACTGACCCTTTTCTCCCTGTCCGGTTACTCCTACATGACTAAGTCACACAGACTGTCCCTGCCGAAGACTACACGGTGTGTTTAAGGAAGACACATCGTGTACTAGACACGCCTTACCTGGCCCATGTTGTTAGTGACACGGACTGACACATGGTCAACACTACATGGCGTGTTCCTAAGAAAAACGGCGTGCACTTGAAGGGAAACCTCGACCCATGTTGTTCGTGACACAACCGGGTACTCGGCTGATCCTTACACGGCATGTTCCAAACAAAAACGGTGTGTATAGGAGAAGATAACACCGACCTGTGTTTTTCAAGACACGGACGGGTACCTGGGAAAGGATACATGACATGTGCATACCGAACACGGAGTTTACTAAACATGCATTAACTGGCCCGTGTTGTTAGTTACATGGTCGGGCTCCTAGTTAACCTCTAAACGGCGTGTACCTACCGTACACGGCGTGTTCCCGAAAACCATTTACAGCTCCGTGTCCCTGTCCACACGGTCTGTGACACGGCCAAAAACTACATGGCGTGTATCTATAAAGTACACGCCATGTATTCTAGGTTTTTCCTGATAGTAGCCTCAGAACTGCACCGGAGCCCAGAAAACAGAGAAAAACCAGGGTTAAGGTGCCAAATTCCGATCCGTGGGGGCCCATACTCCCCACAAATCAAAGCTTGGCATCCTAACAATGCATATAACAAGAAAACAGTACAAGAATTCACGACCCACCAAATTCCGATCCTCGAGGTCCCATAACACCTCTAAGATCAATGTTTGGCGTCCGTGATAAGAAAGCTCCAAACAACGATACCCTATAAACATAGCAGCTATTCTATCACAACAGCTATCACAACAACATGCATTGTCTATCACAAATCCTATCACAACAACATGCAATATCTAATGCAACCTAAATGGCATGGAAAGATGCATGTCATGTGATATTCTAACATGTGCCTATATGATGCATGAGATGTCATACCCTCATCTCATCGGGTTGCAACAAAATAGAACCGTAATCATATAAACAGTAACAACACAAAAAAAGTGCATCACCCAACGGTGAAATCAATTAAACTGTAACATTCGAAAAACTCAAAACTTGCAATAATCAAGGTAATCTGGCTTTTTCCCTGTGCACGGGTTCTAGAACACCCGGGTACAACTATTTACCATTTACCTATTCCGTCCTATCCCTGTCTAATGTCGCTGAATAGTAAGTCAATAGAAAAAGGAAAGAACTCCTTTGATACCACTTTGTAACGACCCGAATCCGAAGCCCTTCCACTGGTTCCCCACACCTGGTTCGCCACATGACCTCAGGCGCATTTCCCCAAATGCCAGAGGCTGCCGACTAGCAACAAGGGTCTTGGTAAGTTATTGGGGAAACTATTCCCTCATTTGGTAAGGTATACAAGGCAAGAAAACAAAAATCAATAGCGGAAGCAGTAAACAACATACAAACATTGGAACTAAACAGCGGAAGTAATGAACACATAATGATAATGATAATCATAATGATGCAGTAGGTACAAGTATCTAAGGAAAGAAGCAAACACAACAACGTGCTGAAATACAACTGAAAACAAAGTATGAAAGTAACAGCAACTCTAGCAGCATCGCAAGCCTAAGCTCGGTCCTATGCTCTCCATCTCCAACCATCAATCATGTACCCAAAGTAGAAGGGCCACAATCCCTATCCACACCTACAACCATATGACCTGTTTGGGCCGAAAAATAGGACCCAAACAGGGTGTGAGACTAATCCCAGTAGGCAATCACCACGAGATCCGTGCCCTACTATCAGTGAGTAATATAGTAAAAGTAAAGGAAATAAATGCAGCAGAGAAACAGAAATACACTAAAGTAAAAAATCCTACAAATCTCCATTCACATTTATTTAGAAGTTCAGTACAATAATTTTTCTATCAACCAAGGAACCCAGCAACAGCTCTATACTCCGAGGGCAAGTAAGTAATCACAACAGGTAACTCAACAGTCTACCTAAACAACAAGCTGTACAAACCCAAGATTGTTCTTTGGCTTGGTGGACTCATCACAACCAACCAACCAACAAATAAAACACTGACTCTCTGGGTGGATCCTACTAGAAAACCCCTCTAGTCAAGTAAACGTACAAAGGCACAGACACTCTAGGAAGCTCTCACCATCAATTCCTTTGTGGTCTTACAATGAAAGATATAGAATCTCCGAGGAAGCACTTATGTCTAATTCCCCCTATAGTCTCACTACGTAACTAAGGACACTCTGAGGAAGCACAAAGTCCCATTCCCATAGGTCTTGCGATCAATTCTAATTATAACAGACTCTCTAGGGAAGCCCTAATCGTCAATTCCCCCTTTAGTCTACCACACCAGGTTCACTTAGCCCTGAGCAGTTTAGTCGTGCGTAATCGACCATTAGCAACCTAAGTAAGTTCAACAACTACTTGGATAATAGCTAAAAATGAATCCACAAGCATATAAATAGTAGTCAATACATGTAATCAAGTCTATATGCATACTAGAAATGTGCAAAAAGGGTTGCCTCGTAGGAAAACCGTTCCAAACGGCAATCAACAAACAAAACAAGGGGAAACACCCATGGGGTGATCCTCAAACATGCTAAAAATCAATTATTAATCATACAATAACCTCAAGCATACAAGCAATCTAATGCAGATAACAAAACAGGATCAAAATCCTAACCTGAGATACCCAATACATGGGTATCAACACTTTTGTACCAAAAACTCAAAGACATTCAACGTAGGGCAACAAACCACCTACCTAGATCCTTGGAGATTGATATTCTTGAACCTCGACCTGTGAATCGGCCTAGAATGAAGTAAATCTGTAAAAACTTCTAAAAAGTTCAACCTTAGATAACTCTCAGAAGAGGAGGAATCATGAAACATGGCCAAAGAAGAACCGAGAACTCATTGTTGCGATTCTATTGCACCTGACGGCGTTCGATTCGGACAACCGGTGAAGGATCGGTGGCTTGGAGAATTATCGGCCCTCTAGGTCACTCTGGTCATAATTAGGCAGAGAAGAAGATGAAAACGGGGATTAGGCGCGACCCCGATCCGATTAATGAAATAAAAAGAAAAGTACACGGTGTGTACATCTTGAGTACACGGCGTGTAGTCCCCTTTTCTGTACACCGTATTAATCGGACTCCACCTCATCGCTACACCCCATGTGACTGGCACAGACATGGCCAGCACACGACCTCAAGCGGATGAAAAGTACACGGCATGTACTTGTAAAGTACACGGCATGTACTTACAAAATTTCTAGATTCTCCTCTTTTTCTC
The DNA here is from genome assembly GCA_963277665.1 of Viscum album. NCBI lineage: Eukaryota > Viridiplantae > Streptophyta > Magnoliopsida > Santalales > Viscaceae > Viscum > Viscum album. Next base: position 1,614,941,390 of record OY728161.1, read on the forward strand.
AAAAATGGCCAGAAAAGGAAAACATACCTGAAAATGGAGGTATGGGTTCTTACATTGAATAAATCGATCTTGAAGGCACACCTAGGATCCCCAGAATCAAGTTGGTAGCCCCACAATAATTATTGGGTAACAAGATTCTTAGGAGGGGTTTTCCAGGGGGTGGCTAAGGGCTGTTTGGGGGGGGGGGTCTACAGGGTAGGGTGCAGGTGGGGTGTCTTGGAGGGGCTGTCTAGGTGGGGTGTCCAAGGGATGTCTGGGGGGGGGGGGGGTTCCGAGGTGTTTGCAGGGTAGGGGGAGGGTGTAGGTGGGGTGTCTAGGAGGGGCTGTCCAGGGGGGTGTCCAAGGGCTGTCCGGGAGGGGGGTCTGCAGAGCAGGGTGCAGGTGGGGTGATCAGTAGGGTGCTTTCCCTTTCCAAAATCATGAGGCAGTAAGGTAGTGGCTAAAGGTATAGATGTAGAGGTAGTAAGTTTTAGGATCAAAATAGGTTGGAGATTCCAGACAACTTCAACTAAAGACATACCAAAAGGCTAGAATTAAGGAGGTATAAGATCAGAAGAAGAATCAGAGGTGAAGGATGTCATGGGAATCAACTCTGGAGAAGCCACTAGAGTATTAGATACATATAGGAAAGGATTCATAAGATTTAAAAAGTCTTTAATAATGTTTCCTCATCTCTTCATACTAATAACGAAATCCTTCTTCTCCTCCATGAATAGCTTGAGTAGAGTTGTCATCACTTTCAACTGGTTAACCTATTCCTTGAAAACCCATTCTACAGAATCTACCTCAATTAATCCTGATGAGATGAATTTACATCACCAATAACAACATGGAGATACTCTTTGACTATAGACTAGATCGAATCAGCATCAACTAAAGATGAGGGAGGTGGAGCACTAGATATAGATGCAACAATAGGAACATTCTCCAATCTCTTCCATAAAGAATCTTGACTGGAAACAAAGGAGGTCCCCATTTCCTCCATAACATATCAAATGGTTTCTATATCATTGTCCAACCTTCAATTTTAAATCATAACTTCCTGAATATGAAAACTCATCTTGGGATGAATATGAAATACAACCATCTCAAAAAGGTGTCTAGCTTCAGCTTCACTTAGCTGAGTGACAGGAGGTTCCTGATAACTCAAAATTCCACTGAAATCTAAAAGAAGTCTTTCTCTAAAATATTATAAATATATTATGGATAAAAAATCTGAAGGCAATGGGGAAACAACTCTCTCAACACTAGGTAAAGCAACCTCTACAGGTTATGATTTGGTAGGTAAATCTAAGGGAAAATTCTGAAGCTCACCTGCTTGTTCAATCTGCTTAACTAAGGATCCCTTAGGATATGTTCCAACTCCAAATGAGACAGAAGGTCCACCATGCTCTGGTGGAATACTATGGTCATCACCATCACTATCTCCATATGAGTCTGGATATGATAGTCTAGACAATTTGGAACCAGAGGAGGGATCCACCTTACAAGATTACTTATCCTTTACCAAGGTAAAACCACAATGGGAATCTCTATGCTCTCCAGTATCTTATTCAACATTTTTAGACTCTGAATAGTCTAAAACAAGATGGAAAAAACCTAGTGACTTTTCCCACTAATCATGTGAAGCTACTTACATATGAGGTGCATGATGGTGCAGGTTTACAGGTTCTTTGGAAGACTGTTAGAGGTGCATGTTTACAGCAGGTGCAGGTTTATAGGTCTAAAGTGTGCTTTGGAAGTCTAGTAGAGGTGCAAGTTTACTACTCAAAGTGGGTTTACAAGTTTTCCCAGCTTAGGTTTTACAGGTTTAGAGGTGTAGTTTTACTGCTCGAAGTGGGTTTACAGGTCTGCCCAGCTTTGATGTTTGCTGGGGAGTAGATTTGCAGGTGCAGGTTTGTTTCTCTAATGTGTGTTGTGCTGTGATGAGGAGTATAGGATTTGACAACGGTTCACATAACCATTGGTATTCAAATCCTGGATATATCCCAATGGTTTCAATGAAACCATTGGGATAGAATATATACCAATGGTTTTTGAACCGTTGGTATGTATGCCGGATGGTATGTATACCAACGGTTTCTGAACCGTTGGTACACATATATACCAACGGTTTTACTTAAACCATTGGGGAAGATTAATTTCACACCACATATACCAACGGTTCTCTAAAAACCATTGGTATAGGGCTATTGAAATGGCCCACATAACAACGATTTGTGAAACTGTTGGGATAACCTATCCCAATGGTTTTAGAGGCTATTCTAATGGTTTAGAACCATTAGAATTGGTGAAATTTATGGTAGTGTCTCACCAGCAATCTTAAAATCAAAATTCAGAGCCTTAAGTGCCCAATATGATTTATGTTGCAACTCTACAGGAAAATTAAAACACTTCACAAACAACAACCTGTATGGAGACATACCTATAGGGTTCTTGAAAGTAGATCTATATTACCATAAACCTTCATCCAATTTAAAAGACCAGCCCTTCCAAGAATTTGACATAGTTTTATCAAGTATTTTTTTAGTTCTCAATTTTAGATTTCAACTTTTCCATTAGATTGTGGATGATAAGGAGTTCCATTTTTATGAACACAACCATATTTTTTCATCAAATCCTGAAATTTATAGTTCATAAAATGTGTTTCTTTATTAGTGATAAAAGCTTTGGGAACTCCAAATATTGAAAAGATGTTCTTTTAGAAAAAATTAATTACAAAATTGGATTTATTGTTGGGAAGTGCCATTGCCTCAACCCACTTTGACACATAATCACCAACAACAAGAATATACTCATTCCCATGAGATGATGGAAATGGACCCATGAAATCTAAACCCCAGACATCAAAAATATCTACTTCCAAATTTCCTTTTTTGGGTAACTCCAGTTTTCAGCACACATTTCCTAGCCTCTGAAATGTATCACAACCAACCATGAAACTCATAGAATCCTTAAAAAGAGTGGTCCAATAGAAACTAGATTGTAAGACTTTTTGAGCTGTCCTTTCACCACCATAGTGACCTCCCCAAGGTGAGGAGTGAAAAATCTTTAGAATTGGAAGACTTTCTTCTCCTAGAACACATATCTTATGGATACCATCAGAACATCTCCTAAACAGAAGAGTTTCATCCCAAATATAGTATTTAAGTTCAAAAATGAATTTCTTTCTTTGGTTATTTGATATATTTTTGGGAAAGACACCTGCTGCCAGGAAGTTGACAAAATTTTCATACCAAGAAGATTGCCTAATTGACACAATGAGAAACTTTTCATCAGGGAAGTAAGTGTTTATATCCCTTGGGTCTTCAAAATGTGTAAGAGGAAGCCTAGATAGGTGGCCAACAACTAAATTCTCATCTCCTTGCTTATCCCTAATCTCTAAATCAAATTCATGTAACAATAGAATCCATCTAATCATCCTTGTTCTTGATTCCTTCTTAGATAGAAAGTACATTAAGGTAGAATGAACAGTGAAAATGATGACTTTAGATCCTAACAAATACTTTCTAATCTTCTCTAGAGGAAAAAAATATCTAGAAATTATTTTTCTGTGGTGGTATAATTCTTTTGGGCCTCATCTAACAGTCTACAAGCATAATACACCACATGTAACTTCCAATATTTCCTCAATCCAAGGACAACACCTGCAACCATGTCACTAAGCATCACACATAAGTTCGAAAGGTAGTTTCCAATCAGGTGCAGTGATAATGGGTGATGTAGCGAGCTTTTATTTTAATATATTGAATGAATTCAAATAGTTTTCATCAATGTTGAATGGTGAATCCTTAACAAACAATGAACAGAAAGGCATAGTTATTTTGGAAAAGTATTTTTTGACCCTCCGGTAGAATCCATCATGCCCTTGGAAACATATAACAACTTTAGAATTTTCAGGAGGTGATAGATTTTGAATTAGTTCTATCCTAGAAATATCAACTTCCAAACCTCCTTTTGACACTTTATGACCTAAAACAGTACCCTCTATGACCTTAAACTGACACTTCTCCCACTTAAGAACAAGGTTTGTTTCAATGCATCTTTTTAAGACTAACTCAAGATTTCCAAGACATGTATCAAAATTTGTACCCACAATGGAGAAATCATCCACGAAAAAATAATTTATTATTTCAATAATATCTGAAAAGATAGCCATCATACACATTTGAAAGGTGGCTGGAGCTCCACATAACCCAAAAGGCATCCACCTGTAAGAAACTTTTTTAAAGGGGCATGAAAAAGTGGTCTTTTCCTAATCCTCTAGAGCAACATGAATCTATTTGAAACCAAAATACCCATCCAGGAAACAGAAAAACTCATTTCCATCAAACCTCTGAAGCATTTGATTATGTAAGGGCATTAGAAAATCATCCTTCCTAGTGGCTTCATTAAGGTTCCTATAATCAATAAAAACTCTCCATTTTATGGCTTTCCTAACATGTATTTCTTCATTCTATTCATTTTTGACAATAGTGAAACCTCCCTTTTTCAGGACAACATAGACTGGGATGACCCAAGCGCTATCAGAAATGAGATATATGATACTAGTGTCTAAGTGTTTGATCACTTTCTCACTCACAACCTCTTTCATGTTTGGGTTCAATATTCTTTGACACTTTACCCTAGGCTTATGGTCCCGCTTCATAGGATTCTTGTGCATGTAGAATGAAGGAATAATACCCTTTATATCAGATATGGTTCAACCTATGGAAGATTTAAATTTCTTCAAAACACTAAACAATCTTTCATCTTGATTCTCATTAAGCTCACCAGAAATTTTAATGGGCAATGTATAATTATCACCCAAACATGAGTATTTCAAATGACCATGGATTTGTTTTAGTTCAGGAATAGGTGGTTCTATACTCAAAGGAAGAATTTTAGGCCTTAGAGGTCCAAGATATTCAACATACCTCTTATAAAGAGTTTGAAATGATGAAAGATTTTCAATTTCATGCTCAAATTTAGAATTAACATTGTTGTTGTCCAAAGTGGAAAACATACTATCCAAGTTTTCCAAGTCATAATTCAATAGGTTTACTAGAGAAGAATCATCAAGTCATCTCAAAAGTTCACCCTCAAAATCATCAAAGTGTTCACCAAGGATGGTGTTAACAAAAACACCCTCAAATTCACTAAAAAACTCCAACGTTTAGAAACATTGGACTCTTCTATAGCAAAAACTGGACATTTGTCGAGATCTGGAAAAATTTCCAGATTCAGTGTTTGAATAGATTTTTTAATTTGTAAAACATGTAACTCATGATTTTTGACTTCCAAATGAGTTTCTTAAAGAAATGATTGATTTTAATATTCTTCAGAGTTTTCAGTTGAGTTATCATCCTCTAATGACTTGACCATTGAATTGTTTTCCGAAAAGGTTGGTCCTTTGAAATTTTTAAACACATTGAATTCTTCTTGTTTCTATCCAATTTTGAAAATTAGTTAACCCTTTAACACATCAATAACATCACCACATATATCCAAGAAGGGCCTATCCATGATGATGGGTACCTGTTGATCACACTCCATATCTAGAACTAGAAAATCATCATGAAAAAACATCTTCACAACTCCAACTAGCAGGTCATCTACTCTACCCACAGGATGAGTGAAAGATCTATTTTCTAACTGTAGTATGACTGTAGTGGGTTGAAGATCACCCAACCTCAACTATTGAAATAGTGAGTATGGGAGCAGGTTAATACTAGAACCTAAATCAAACAAACAATTGAGATGATCGTAATTTCCTAAAGTACATGGGATAATAATGCTACGCGGGTATTTCAATTTGGGTGGGATTTTCTTTTGAAGCACATCACTACACTCTTTAGTGAGACTGTATGTAGAAAATTATTCAAGGGTATTTTTGTTTGAAACAATTTTCTTGAGAGATTTAAAGTAATATGGGATTTCAATTAAGGCTTGAATGAAAGGAATGTTTACTTGATGTTTTGACAAGATACCAAGGAACTGAAGAAGTTTATCCCTGGTATTACTTTTAGGTTTTAGATTTTTAGGGAAGGGTATGGGTGGGGAAAAAAATTAAGGATAGTAGTCATCTCCCTCGCATCTTCCTAAAATTTTTATTTTCCTTTATTATTTTGTTTTTTAAATGAATTTCCATCTTGATTTTTAGGTGAAAAATTTAGATTTTCTTTATTTTCTACAGCTTTTTGTGAATTTACAGCATGTGTACAGAGCAAATTTCGGTTCCAGATTCAGGAATATATTCATTTTAATTATTTTCAGTGAGTTTTTCAGAAAAATTTTGAGTATTCATCCCACTCCTAGTAACAATATCCTTGAAATTCTCTCTAGGATTGAGTTCAGTTGTGCTTGGAAGTCTACCATTTTTCCTAGATAAAAAATCTCTAGCAAGTTGGCCAAGTTGTGTTTCCATGTTTTCCGTTCTAACATCATTTTTCATTTTATCTGACTCTTATTGATTTTGTTGTTTGGTTAGCTGAGCCATGTATCTTTTCTATTGAGAGTTAATTTTGTTCAAAATTAGATCAAGCTTAGAAGACATCTAGTTATCATGAATTCCTTCTACATTTGACGACTCACCCCTTTGTTGATTTTGAAAATTTGGTCTTGGTTGGTTATGATAGTTTGGGGATGTGGATTTCTTTAATTAGGCTATGATCTTTCCAGGACAAGTTTGGATGGTTCCTATATCCTTGGTTGTAGTTATTTGAAAAAGGATAATCTTTATGAGGCATTCTAGGACCATAATTGAAAAAGTTATAATTCTATTATTGTTGGGATGGCATATCAAATTTAGGATTTTAGTTTTTAGAATGCCCAAATATACCACACTGGACACACTATTCCCTTAAATATTGGTCAGTATTTTTACAACCCAATTGATTAATAGTTTGTTTAGAGTTCTGGTTCATTATATATTGAAGTTGGTTATTGATTTCAGCAAGTTGAGATTGAGTTTCATTTATTAAACTGATATTTGGGTTTCTGTTCACTGTTTTTCTTCTTGAATTTTTATTTTGTGAATTCAATGAAATATTATTAAAATATTTGTCTCATGTATTCATTAGTCTTGTCATTGTAATTACCCCTAGTAGCATGATCAACTAAATTTTTTCCACAGGAGGACAACCCTTCAAAGAATGTATCCATGAGAAGGTTGGATGGGAGTTGAGTATGGGGAAACAACCTAAGTAGATCCCTAAATCAATCCCAAGCTTCTTGGAAAGCTTCACTATACTCTTGGTAAAAACTAGTGATTTTTGTTCTATGTTCTCCCTTAAGTATTTGGGGATAAAATTTCATTATAAATGAATTTTACACTTGATCCCAGTTTAAAAGAAGATCTCATCTAGACTCAGAAACCAGTTTCTAGCATTCCATTTAAGACAAAAGGGAAATACTGTCATCCTCAACTCATTTTATATAAGTACTAGAAGAGATAACTATTTCATAGTATTGTTTAAGTCTTTAATGAAGGCAAGAGAGTCCTCCTTAGAGAGCCCATTAAATGTAGGTATCAGTGAAATTTGAGACTGCTTAAGGTCATAGTTTCAAAATCTAGAAGATAACCTAATGTAAGATGGATTGATTGAAACATGAAGAAGTTAAAACTCCCTAATCCTCGGTCTCTCATTTTCCTCTAAGAGTTATGGATGGTTTTGTAAGTTGTTATTAGGGACTCTATTATCTAAGATCTCCATTTCAATTTTTCTTTCTTTCTTAGAGCAGTGAGATGTTTATCTATTTCTAAATTCAGGGGATCTAAACTACTGGAAGAGGTTCTTATGCTCATGAAAAGTGTAATAAAAGTATAATTTAGCACAACTATTCAATGCAGCAAATAGTAAAACTAAATAGAAACAAAAGTAATAGCTAATTGAAAGTATATTAACAGTAATAGAAATCGATATAACTATTTTTTTAAATAGTTTTCAATTTTTTGCATTTTTTTGTCTCTTTTCTTATGTGATTGTTTAATGTTTTTTTTAGAAATTTAATGGTCACACGTGCCTTCCCCAACAACAGCATCAAAAACTTGACCAAACCATCATTGAAGTTGGTCAAAGCTTAAATTTTATTTTCCTACTAACTATGGTATATGTGGAAAGCATGGTCAAACCTAGAGAGAAGGTGATTTTGACCAAAAATATTCTATAAATTTTCAAAAAGACCCCACTGTTGTTAGAAATGGGGTAAACTAACTATTTTTTTTACTTTTATAAATTTTTTTCATTTGTTTCATATTTTTAAAATACCTAAAAGATAAAACACAAATTTTCACCACATTTTTTTGTATTTTGATCTAAACTATATTGTAATATGAAAAAGATTATAAACAAAGAGAAACAGAGATTGTGAATGCTGAAAAATGAACAATAAAGAAGATAATCCCAATGAAGAACTTAATTCTATTGGGTTTAAAAGGATTCCCGTTCACAAAAATGATGGGAACCGTGTCCACTGAAAAGGAGTGACTTATTTCCCTCACCCGGAGATAAGATGCTCAAGTCAAAAAAAACATGGAGTTTGCCACTCCAAGAAAGGTTTAACTACAGAATTTTGAATTAAAAAAGTACAACAGAATAGACTTGCTATTATTTCTGAAGTTGTCATTTTGATTTAAAAGTTTTGGAAATCGTATCCTCAATCAAACTCATCGTATGATTGTGGAGTTTTGAAATTGAGTGCAAGTGGAATGATGTAGCTGAATGTGTTGAGAGTCGATCTCGCCAATATATTTTGTACACATTAACATGATAAAGTAAAAAAGGAAGAAAATATAACTAGTAGAAGTAGTAATTCCCCAAACTCAAATATTTATCCAATAGTCATGTTCCTTATCATTACAGAAATTGTAAACATACTAAAACATAGTACAAATACTCAAACCCGAGGGAAGAAGAACTCCCTGAATGATCCTCTACTCCTGAGCTCCTTCAACTCCAGGGTTGTCCACCAGATATCTCTACCACAATGAGAGAGAAGCTATCAAAAGTTCGAATGAATGCTCCAAGATCTGCCCCAAGTTCTAGCCAATGCATGTCTCCCCCTTCGAGTTCATTGCTTGATCTGCTTTTAAATCCTTCTTTCATAAGCTTCACATCACCACAACCTTCCCCTTACTTAGGCAAGCTCCTCACAATCACATGATACACGTGTGTTTTTTCAGTCAAACTCACGTTGTTTTATCTTTTCCCTTATGACAAAATCCAGTAATTTCGTTGTGTGAACCTTGACAAAATTACATTTCTCGTATGAACCTACAAAGGAAAGACAAAACTAAATAGTTAAAATCATGAAGGAAATAAATAAATAAATAATAAATAGTTGATGTTATGAGTTTATTAAAAATTCATTAAAAGATTTAATAATGTTTTCATTTATTAAGTTATTATTTTTTATTAATTAATGTTATTAAAGATAATTATAAATTTTATTATTATTTTGAAAATTATATTATTTACTATTTTTAGTTAATTAGAATAGTTTATACTAATTTAATTTATAAATTATTATTAGTATTTATTTTATCGATAAATTTTATTATTATTTAAATTTAATTTTGAAGTTATTATTAATTAATTTTGTTTAATAAAAGTTTTATTATTAATTATTTTTTATTAAAATTAATTATCTTATAATTATTAATGATTCATATTTTAATTTAGTTATTTTTTTTTAATTTTAGATTTTATTTTAATTTATTATTATTATTATTTTTAATCACATTCTTCTTCCCCCAATTCGCCGCACGGGGGGGGGGGGGGGGGGGCTCGACGGCGACTTCCTCCCCAGATCTAGAAGCAGTGGCGACTGTACTGCAACGTGACTCCAGCAAGGGGCTGGTTGAGTCTGAGCTCCTACTTACGGCTGGTTTCAGCATAAAGGCTCGAAGAAAGGGAAACAACGGGCTCAATGTGAGATTTCTGAAATGAAGCAGGGGCTCGGTTTAAAGTAGGCGGCTCACGACTGAGGCGGTGGATAGGCCCCTCTGTGAAAGGGGCGAACTTCAGAAGAAATCTTTTTAGATATGAACTGGTTTGAGTGTATGGATTCATGTTTGTGCATGGATGTGTTCTTTGATTTAAATACTGGTTAGAATTTGGTCCAAGGTCTGTAAATTCAGGTGATGGTGCGGCTAAACTCGGTAGAATAAGAGGTTGAGGTTGGCGATTCGTGAAGTGGGGATGAATACTGAACAGGGGACGCGTTCGTATGAAGCTGTAGTGATGATTGGAGTTGAAGGTGCCGATGGAAGGAAGAATCAATAATATGGATCGATTGCGATGGTTGAAGGGCGTTGGTATGAATATTGTGTCAGTAGAAGAGGTAGAGACAGGGTAGGTGAGATGTGAAACCGAAGGGAGAAGACTATCGGTAACAAGGGAAGAAGACTATCGGTAACAAGGGAAGAGAATAGGCATCAGTGTGAGACGAAACCAATGAGGGACTGTCATAAGGAGAAAAGATGAAGTATTGGTGAGTGAAGGGTGAGGCACCGATAAAAATAAGAAAACATTTGTGTGATCATGAGAAAGCGGTGTCGGTGTGAGAGATGGAGGGTGATACGGATGCTGATTGTTGGAAATGGGGGTAAAAAGTGAGACATGAAACCGATAGATGGTCATGTCACCGTTAGTTAAAATTAAAAAAATAATCCACCGTTAGTTTAAAATAAACTATGGAGTCACATAGATGCCAAGGTAAAACTGATGCCTATGTGAATTCTCATCGGTAGCATACCAAAATAAAGTTGTTAGTAGTAGGATAAAAAACTGAACTAACGGTAGAAAAAAATTAAAACTGCATAAATTGAATTTAAAATTAAAACTTATATTAGTTAAAAAATTTAATAAACTGATAAAAAATATTATTTAAATTGGGATTAAAAACTAAAAGTAAAACAAATAAATAATTTTCAACTAAGTTATTATTAAAATTGCTTATACAAAATTAAAATATAAAAGTTTTAAAGAACTAAATTAATTAATTAAATAACAATATTAACACTTAAAAATAAAAACACATTAGATTAATGAATTAAAAACTTTAATTATTAACTTTAATTAAAAACTAACCAAATAATTAAAAATAAAAATTAATAAAGTTAATTTATTTTAATGATTCTAAATCAATGAGAAAATATTAAATTAAAAACTAAGTTAATTAATACGAAAATAAGATGATTATATGGTTATTTAATATTAATGTAAAATTATTAAAAAGTGAGCAGATTAATATAAAAAACTAATTAAGAAATAATTAAACTAGAAAAGTTAAATGAGATTAAATTAATTGTTTTAAAGTCTTAAATTTTCATAATTATTTATAAATATTGATTAATTAAAAAAATTAGTTATAAAAAATAAATGTATGATTATTTAATAAAAAGTGTAAAAATAGTTAATTAAATCATTAAAAATTAAATAAAATGATGTGAAAAAACCGTGTAAAAATAAGGCCACATCAATTGTAAAGACCCGCAAATTTCAAGGAAATTTTTTTCTTAGTTTTCTTTGGAATTTTACAAGAGCGCAGCTTCAGACGGCACCTGATTCCGAGGCCCGGTGTGCCCGGAATCAATTTCCGAAGTTTGGCTCGGGTACGTTCAGTGAACGGACGAGCGGGTTTTTCTATCTTTTGAACCGGTGCCCGGAATCGAATTCTGAGGGCACCGATGAAATCGCAGCGCCGGTATTTGCTTAGAAACGCCTCTTCCGGAGTTGCGTTTGCTCAGACGTGGTTTTTAAATTTTACGGCTTTAAGTCAGAAATAAAATAAAGTTTGTGCGACAACTTTATTTTATTTCACTTAAGCTGCTTGGAAGCCACTTGAAGTCACTTAAAGACGGCTTGAACTGAGTTGAACTGGATAGGATGCTATCCAGAAATATCCTACCCCCTTTGGTAGGATATTTGTGCGGTGGGACCCGCACGAGCCCCGCCGTTTCTTTCGCTAAGTAACGCACCCGCGAAAACCCGTCAAAGTAACTGAAAAGTCAACCGACGCGTTTTCTTTAATTCTTAACAGACCATTTAATTGGGCGGTTTATTTCGTGAATTAAATGGACTGTTTCTTCGTTAATTAAATGGGTCGTTTCTTTCGTTGAATTAATTCAACGAATTGATGGATCGTTTCTTAACCGGTTTCGTGTTGGCATGTTTATAAAATAAGACCAACCTAAAAATCCTTGGAAAGGATTTGAAAGAATCTTCGTTCCTCCACCCTCTCCGCGAAGAACGCGAAGAACGCGAAGAACGCGAAGAACGCGAAGAACGCGAAGAACGCCGGCGACCGGAATTTGACGACGCACACCAAGATCTGCGACGTCGACGAGATCTACCCGCGACGTTCTTCGGCAACGCCTCTTCTTCCGCGGCCGACCCTCGTTCGGCAACAAAGGTGAGAATCGGATCTTTTCTTCTCCCTTTTTAATTTCAATATCAACGGATTTAAACTAATTAAATCTGTTGATCTTGATCCGGAGATTGGCGACGCGACGAGCGATTCCGCGACGACGCGGCGATCTCCATCTTCCGCGACGAGCAATTCCGCGACGATCCCCCGTTCGGCAACGACAAGGTAAGGGTTGATTGGAATATTTTCCTTCCCGTGATTTATTTCTTTTAAAGTAAAGAACATGATCTTCGAACAATTTTAACATTTAAAATTGTTGTTGATTGTTTTATTGTTCCTCCCGTGGATTATGACTAACGCGGAGGGTGCGGGTCTAACGAACAAGACCCGGCAACCCTCCGCCGATCTATTTTGTTGTGCGGATTTGGCGGACGTCGACAAACCGTGCGGCAAGGGCAATTTATTGATTCCGCAGTGAAGATCGTCCCCCGGGAGGAGCATCGGCGCAGACGAGAAAGAAATCGGGCCACCGGAGCATCCCCGGCGGCCCGCAGAAGGCGGCGGCGGCGCGGGTCGCCGGCGCGGCGGCGCCGGCGACCGGAGGCGGCGGCGGCCGGCGCGCCGCCGTGGAGGAAGCCCGCCGCGGCTGAAGCCGCGGCGGCAACGGCGGCCGGTTCCGCGGCCGCGCGGAACCGGGACGGACGCGGCGGCCCGGCCGCGTCCGCGTGACAGGCGGCCCCCCGCGGGGGCCGCGTCTCCTTCAAAGCCGCGGGTCAACCCCGCGGCGGCGGCAGTTCGGCCGCCCGGCCGAGGCCGAGCCGGCCGGTCCGGTCGGCCGGGCCGCGCCCAGGCCGGACCGGACCCGGCCGAGCCGGTTCGGGCCGGGTCGGGCCGACCCGGTTCGGGCCGACCCCAGGGGGGGTTCGGGCCGGGTCGCCCCGGGCCCAGTACCCCCCGTTTCGGGCCCTCTACGGTCTTTCGCCCATATCTTGGGCCTGGGACCTCCGATTGACGAACCGTCAGCGGCTACGCGATCCTTGGATCGAGACGGTCGTTTCGGTATATTATACTCAAGGTTTCGGAAGACTTTGGGTTCGGCCGGGTTGGTTCGTACACGAAGCCAACCGGGCCCTCGGAGCGGAAACGCTCATAACTTGAGCTACGGACGTCCGATCGACGTACCGTCAGCTGTGGTAGTTTCCTCTAAGTGAGACGGAACTTTTGGCATACTCCGCCCGAGGATCGGATACAGGCGGAGTACGGTCGGGTTGGTTTTGCCCTAAAAACCAACCGGGCCCCTGGGACGAAAATGCCAATAACTCTCAGACCGGGCGTCCGATTGACGCGCCGTCTGTCGCGTTGAGATCCTGTTGTCGATACGGAACTTTTGGATACATCAACTTCGGACTACGTGTCAGTTGATGTATCAGCCTCTCGGCTCGTGGAGCGGACCCTCCTAAACGAGCTCGCTACGTGCGGGAACCCTAGCGCTGGCTGTGACCTCGACGACAGAGCAGAGATCCTCCGTGGACTGCGACGACGACAGAGCAGAGATCCTCCGTGGACTGCGACGACGGCAGAGCAGAGATCCTCCGTGGACTGCGACGACGGCAGAGCAGAGATCCTTCGTGGACTGCGGCGACGACTGTGCAGAGATCCTCAGTGGACTGCGTCGACTACTGCACTCAGCGATCCTACGCGGATCAGTGCCCGATCCTATGTGGGTCCTACTACCGGTTCTGTGTGAGCCACTGCCTACCGGTTCTGTGTGAGCCACTGCCTACAGGTTCTGTGTGAGCCCGATCCTGTGTGGGTCTTCTGCGGGGGTTAGTACCTATCGATCCTTCGTGGGTCCGACGACTTAGATGGATCAGTGATCATCTTTGACGTCATCTGAAAAAGTATACCTGGTTGAGCTGAATCTTATGTTACTCTCCTTTGTGGATTGTGTTGAACTATCCTTTGTGGATTTACTGTTTACTCTCCTTGTGGATTTGAGTCTTGCTTTCCTTTGTGGATTGAGTTGTTCTTGAGCTCGTGAGCAGAGCTAGAATTGGGGACTTAGGTATATGTATGGGCATATACCTAAGTCGAGTCAGATGTTACTTCGTGATTGCATCTTTCTTTTGTGCTATATCCTTTGTGGATTTCGGGAGACCTTCGGGGGTCTCGGGGTCCTTACTGAGTAGTTGTACTCACCCCTGCACGGGCTATGCCCGCACCTTGTTGTGTTGGTTGCAGACGACGGACAGCGCTGATCACGGTTGGGCGTGGAGCAGGACGGTACCTGGAGGTGGACCACTGGGCGGGACGTGCTCGGAGCGGACGTGGGACCCGAGGAGCCTGGAGGCTATCTGTACCCACCCTTCAGGTGGGATTGCCAGTGGAAGACACGAGGCCGCCGTCTTTTCTTCAGTTGCTGCTTTACTTTTCAGTTGTACTTTACAGTTGGGCTTGTATTCCGGCCCCCTTTACTTTTCTGCACTTTACTTTCCGCTTGCTGACTCTGTGTGGTTGTTACTTATAAAGGCAATGCCTTCCCTGTTACTGGGATTTTACGCCTTGGTGCTAGTCGCCAGCCCCTGGCCTATGGAAGGCGGGCTTGGGGTAGTCACGGCACGGGCCCCGAGGACGGGTCGTGACAAATTGGTATCAGAGGCGGTCGGTTCTACCGCAGACTCTGATCGTCCTTTCTTTCTATGTGAAGCAATAGTGTTTAGTGTATTGAGTGTGGTTATCAGTTCAGGGAGCCCAGTGTTGGTGCGGCGGCCGACGTATCCGTACACCAGGACCCTGACTCCTGATTTCCGACTTAATGCATGAAAACATTGATTGCGTGTGTGTTTCAAGTTTTTCTTTGTGATTGCTTGTGTCAGCTCACCGGGTATACTGATCTGCTTTATGAAAGTCTCAAGTTTTCCTTGTGATTACTTGTGCCAGCTCACCAGGTATACTGTTCTGACTATGGTGCTCTTGTTCTCCTTTTCAGGATGGCCCCGCGACGACAGCCAGCTAGGGTTCCGAGTGTAGGGCGCGACGGCAGCCCACCGAGCGACGAGGCCTCGGTGCAGGGCCCTTTGCCAGTAGTGGCACCGGCGGTAGCTTTACCCGCCGAGCCACCGATGCTGCCAGTACCAGACGCTGACGATGCACGTCGCCTCAGGGCACTGCATGAGTTTCAGAGCCAGCGACCGCCCAGGTTTCGCGGTGAGGCGGACCCCCAGGCCGCCGAGGACTGGCTAGAGGCGGTGGTACGGATCTTCAGGCTAGTGAGGACACCAGCGGATCTCATGGTGATTCTCACAGCGAGCCTCCTGCAGGCGGCGGCAGGACGATGGTGGAGCCTGATGCTCCAGGTTCACGATGAGGCATCCTTGCTCTGGGCGGACTTTGAGAGCCTCTTCCGCTCTGAGTTCGTCCCGGCCACCCTCCGAGCGGTGCGCATCCAGGAGCTTCTCCAGCTGCGCCAGGGCAGCATGACGGTCGCTCAGTACGCGGCGAGGTTCACGGACCTATCTCGCTACTCGACCGACATGGTACGAGACCCCTTCTTCCGGGCCCGGACCTTCGAGCAGGGCTTGCGACAGGAGATTCGGGCGTCGCTGATCTCCCTCAGCATTCCGACCCAGGCGGGAGTACTGGAGCGAGCCCTCCTGATCGAGAGCTTCCTGGCAGAGCCTTCTTCAGCGGCGAGACCTAGCGCAGGGCGGCAGGTAGCTGAGTCATCGGCAGCTGGTAGCCGACGGATGACTCACGGGTCCAGGCAGACCAGACCCCCTCGCAGACGGCCTCAGGACACCAGCTCAGCGGTGCGAGGCACACAGCGGAGTGCCAGCCTTTCGAGAGGCAGGCTGTGCTACTCTTGCGGCGGGCAGGGTCACATGGCTCGTGACTGCCCGACTCGCCGACCAGAGGAGCAGCAGACGGTGGAGGGGCCACCCAGGCAGAGGCAGAGGGTCGACCGTGGCGGTCCGCAGGGAGGAGGCGGACGAGGCAGAGGAGCTGGCCGAGCAGCGGGTGGTGGGCGACGCTTCCAGGCTCTACCCCCACCACCACCAGGAGGGCCACCTCGACCACAGGGAGCTGGAGGGCAGAGACAGGCCCAGCTCCAGGCAGTGGAGGCCTACGACCCCGACATGCCAGAGATGATTCGAGGTACGATCTGTGTCTATTCCACCCTTGCTGCAGTACTTATAGACACAGGAGCGAGTCACTCTTTCATAGCCTCTGCCCTTGTTCGGAGCTCGGAGATTCCGACTGAGCCGTTGGCTCGATCCTTACGGCTAGAGACTCCTACGGGAGCAGACTCGACGATTACGCACTGGTGCCGGCAGTGTGAGCTTACTCTAGGAGGCGAGAGCTTCGGCTGGGATCTCCTTGTAGCGGCGTCGAGGCCTTACGACGTCATCTTGGGCATGGATTGGCTATCCACGGTTCATGCCCAGATCGACTGTTTTAGGCGCAAGGTGCGATGTGTTCGTACCGACGGGAGCAGGTTTACCTTCACCGGCGAGAAGGGAACCTTTGCAGCACAGGATGGACTTCCGCGGAGGAGAGTGCAGCCCATCTCTCATCAGTTGGCTAGCCTCATCCTAGGAGCAGTGGATGTGCGGAGTCCGGCTTTTCCTGCAGTGGTGGACCAGTACGTGGACGTCTTTCCCGACGACGTTCCAGGGCTACCTCCTCGTAGAGAGGTAGACTTTTACATCGACTTGTACCCCGGGACAACCCCGATATCTACTCCAGCATATCGGATGGCCCCCGCCGAGCTTCGAGAGCTGCGGGTACAGTTGGAGGACTTGCAGAGCAAGGGGTTTATCCGACCCGGTGTTTCACCCTGGGCTTCCCCGATTTTGTTCGCCAAGAAGGCGGACGGGAGCTTGCGACTATGTGTCGACTATCGTCGCCTGAACCAGGTGACAGTGAGGAACAAGTATCCGCTGCCACGGATTGATGACCTCTTCGATCAGCTCAAGGGAGCGCGATGGTTCTCGAAGATAGACCTCCGGTCAGGCTATCATCAGCTCAGAGTTCGAGACGAGGACGTGCAGAAGACGGCCTTCAGGTGTCGGTATGGCCATTATGAGTTCTTGGTTATGCCATTCGGCGTAACCAATGCTCCAGCAGTGTTCATGAGCCTCATGAACAGGATCTTCCAGCCATACCTCGACCGATTTGTCGTTGTCTTCATTGACGACATTTTGGTATACTCGACGACTGAGGAGGAGCATGCATACCACCTGCGAGTTGTGCTAGACACACTCCGAGAGCACCAGCTTTATGGCAAGCTCTCAAAATGCCAGTTCTGGTTACGTGAGGTCCATTTCTTGGGGCACGTCATTTCTGAGGCGGGAGTTGCAGTGGATCCCGCGAAGATCGAGGCAGTGCTAGCTTGGGAGCCACCCAAGAGTGTGACAGAGGTGCGGAGCTTCTTGGGCCTAGCGGGATACTATCGGAGATTCGTGCCAGACTTCTCCAGAGTTGCGGCACCACTCTCAGCCTTGACGAAGAAGGGGAAACCCTTTGTGTGGTCAGACAGATGTCAGCAGAGCTTCCAGAAGCTGAGACAGAGATTGACCAGCGCACCTATCTTGAGGTTGCCTGAGGAGGGAGTCGGATACGTAGTTTACTGCGATGCATCAGGGACTGGACTCGGGTGCGTCCTGATGCAGGAGCGGGCCGTGATCGCCTACGGATCACGTCAGTTGGGGCCGCATGAGCAGAACTACGCCACTCATGACCTGGAGTTAGCAGCAGTGGTCTTCGCTCTGAAGACTTGGCGGCACTATCTGATGGGCGAGCGCTTCACGGTCTTTTCTGACCACCAGAGTCTCAGGTATATCTTCTCTCAGAAGGACCTGAACCTGAGACAGCGGAGATGGCTTGAGTTCCTCCAGGACTATGACTTTGAGATAGTCTATACTCCTGGGAAGGGGAACGTGGTAGCCGATGCCCTCAGCAGGAGGACGGGCATTCAGCTACTTGAGGAGGCGACGGAGCAGCTAGCCTCCTTGCAGATATCCTTCGTGGATAGAGACGGAGCAGCCTTCCTTCAGTCTCTCACAGTCTCTCCTCCACTTCTACAGCGGGTCAGAGAGGCTCAGCGTGGGGACGCTGACTGTGAGACCCGGCGTGCACTGATATCCTCAGGTCAGGCGCCTGATGGTTTCTCCCTTGGAGCAGAGCACGACATCCTTTTCAGAGGGCGTACCTTCGTACCAGTTGCTTTACGAGAGGAGGTGCTGAGAGAGTTTCACACTTCTCCCTTGGCGGTGCATCCCGGAGTGGCGAAGATGTACCAGGATCTCAGACGACAGCACTGGTGGCCGGGCATGAAGAAAGCTGTGGCAGAGTTCGTTTCACGATGCCTCACCTGCCAGCAGGTGAAGGCAGAGCACCAGGTACCAGCAGGCTTGGTACAGCCCTTGGAGGTCCCGGAGTGGAAGTGGGACGGCATATCTATGGACTTCGTGACTGGACTTCCACGTACTTCCAGAGGTCACGACTCCATTTGGGTGATTGTCGACCGACTTACCAAGTCGGCACACTTCTTACCCATCAGAGAGCAGAGCTCAGTGGAGAGCTTGGGACGTCTTTACGTCCAGGAGATCGTACGGCTTCACGGTGTGCCATCATCTATCGTCTCCGATCGAGATGCTCGTTTCACTTCCCGGCTTTGGAAGGGGTTGCAGGAGGCGTCCGGGACGCGGCTCCATCTGAGCACAGCCTTCCACCCTCAGACGGATGGTCAGACGGAGAGGACCATACAGACACTCGAGGACATGCTCCGTGCATGTGTTCTCGACTTTGGTCGCAGCTGGGAGGACCACCTACCCTTGGTGGAGTTCGCGTACAACAACAGCTACCACTCCACCATCGGGATGGCACCATACGAGGCGTTGTACGGCAGACCCTGCAGATCACCGTTGTGCTGGACAGACCCTGGGGAGTCAGCACTCGTGGGACCAGAGATGGTCCGAGCCACGACAGAGAAGGTCCAGATCATCCAGGAGAGGATGAGGACAGCTCAGAGCCGGCAGAAGTCATATGCTGACAGGAGGCGGAGGCCACTAGAGTTCGAGGATGGCGACCACGTCTTTTTGCGTGTCTCACCTCGACGTGGTTTACGGAGATTTGGCCGAGGCGGCAAGTTGTCTCCACGCTTCATCGGGCCTTTCCAGGTCCTCAGCAGGATAGGAGAGGTGGCTTATCGCCTGGCTCTACCACCTCAGTTGCACCGGGTGCACGACGTCTTCCACGTGTCTCAGCTGAGGAGATACGTGCACGACCCGACGCACATCATCGACTTTGGGGAGCTGGACGTGGACGATGGGGCGACCTTTGCGGAGGTTCCAGTGGAGATCGAGGATCGACAGGAGCGGGTCCTACGTGGGCGGGCGATTCCTCTTGTGCGCGTCAGGTGGCAGCACGGGAACCTCCAGGAGAGCACTTGGGAGCGGGAGGCTCAGATTCGTGCTCAGTACCCCCATTTGTTCCCCTAGTTTTTGATGTATCTTTACGGGGACGTAAAGCCCTGAGGTGGGAGTAATGTAAAGACCCGCAAATTTCAAGGAAATTTTTTTCTTAATTTTCTTTGGAATTTTACAAGAGCGCAGCTTCAGACGGCACCTGATTCCGAGGCCCGGTGTGCCCGGAATCAATTTCCGAAGTTTGGCTCGGGTACGTTCAGTGAACGGACGAGCGGGTTTTTCTATCTTTTGAACCGGTGCCCGGAATCGAATTCTGAGGGCACCGATGAAATCGCAGCGCCGGTATTTGCTTAGAAACGCCTCTTCCGGAGTTGCGTTTGCTCAGACGTGGTTTTTAAATTTTACGGCTTTAAGTCAGAAATAAAATAAAGTTTGTGCGACAACTTTATTTTATTTCACTTAAGCTGCTTGGAAGCCACTTGAAGTCACTTAAAGACGGCTTGAACTGAGTTGAACTGGATAGGATGCTATCCAGAAATATCCTACCCCCTTTGGTAGGATATTTGTGCGGTGGGACCCGCACGAGCCCCGCCGTTTCTTTCGCTAAGTAACGCACCCGCGAAAACCTGTCAAAGTAACTGAAAAGTCAACCGACGCGTTTTCTTTAATTCTTAACAGACCATTTAATTGGGCGGTTTATTTCGTGAATTAAATGGACTGTTTCTTCGTGAATTAAATGGGTCGTTTCTTTCGTTGAATTAATTCAACGAATTGATGGATCGTTTCTTAACCGGTTTCGTGTTGGCATATTTATAAAATAAGACCAACCTAAAAATCCTTGGAAAGGATTTGAAAGAATCTTCGTTCCTCCACCCTCTCCGCGAAGAACGCGAAGAACGCGAAGAACGCGAAGAACGCGAAGAACGCGAAGAACGCCGGCGACCGGAATTTGACGACGCACACCAAGATCTGCGACGTCGACGAGATCTACCCGCGACGTTCTTCGGCAACGCCTCTTCTTCCGCGGCCGACCCTCGTTCGGCAACAAAGGTGAGAATCGGATCTTTTCTTCTCCCTTTTTAATTTCAATATCAACGGATTTAAACTAATTAAATCTGTTGATCTTGATCCGGAGATTGGCGACGCGACGAGCGATTCCGCGACGACGCGGCGATCTCCATCTTCCGCGACGAGCAATTCCGCGACGATCCCCCGTTCGGCAACGACAAGGTAAGGGTTGATTGGAATATTTTCCTTCCCGTGATTTATTTCTTTTAAAGTAAAGAACATGATCTTCGAACAATTTTAACATTTAAAATTGTTGTTGATTGTTTTATTGTTCCTCCCGTGGAT